>CM032120.1:3792500-4992500 GCA_018894105.1 Jacaranda mimosifolia
TTACCTCAAGAGATGGTCGCCTTCTTGTTGCCTGTCTTCTCATTATTCGGAGGTGAATCACAGAACACCAAAAGATGTGGTATCTTATGGACCTAACATAGGTCACATCCCTCATGACATAAGATTGAAAGATACAAACCTTATTCTTTTTCCATTTTTTCATGTCTAATCTTGCAGAATTTTCTTCAATATCTTTTTGTTGTAAGAGAATGGATCCAAGATCTCCTAGATTCCTCTTTTTGATCAATCAAAATCCCTTCCCAAACTGTATAAGCTTCTTCCAAAGCATACGGCTTTCTAGATGTAGATGATGATATCTATACAGATGGATCTTATATATATCGTACAATGAAGTACCACATGGGTGGATATCTATATGAATCCAAATCTGCCGAATCACTCATGGTATGATCTTCTACATCCTAGGTCTTTGATATCTCCGGGTTGATTAAACTAATTTTTAAAAATTGGGTAGGGAAATGAGAAGCATTCAAAATTGTAGAGTATACAGAAGAGCAAACAAAAAGAGAAAAAAAAGAACAAAAGAACAAAAGAAAAGAGAAAGCGCAAATAGAGATAGCGGAGGCTTTCAGGCAAGTAAGGCGCGGAAGAGTGAGGATCTACAACATTCTGGTCATGTGGCATCGGGTTCGACTTCTTCCTTTCTTTTTAGTTAGTTCTTATTCCTCTGCTGGTCGGGGATAAAAATAACTGGGGATATTATGTGATTAGTTAGTATTCAAAATATTAGTTGGTATTCAAAATATCCGATTTAAGTAGACAAAGACATGGTTGAATCAAAATAATTTTTTAATTCGAAGCAAAGCGAAGAACCTTACCAGGGTTTGACATGCCGCGAATCCTCTTGAGAGAGAGGGGTGCCCCCAACATGAGATCTTGAGCTTGACTTATCGATGGAAAATCTTCTACTCTTTCTATGAATCTGCACCCTCTGGGATCGATAAACCTTTTGGATCTTATTAACCAAAGAGATATGACTTTGCACTATAGTTAGCTCAGCACCAATAAAGAATTCCCACGGCATTCCAAGGATCGAATCGGCACTTTCCGGATGTACGGGTCCGGATGTCAACCCATTTATGATCATATCAGACAAAATAGAAAGACGGAAGAATTTTTCTTTGGAACCTCTTTCTGCAGTTCAATAATTGGTAGTCTTAGTCTGTCTCGGCCTGACCTTATGACCCTCATTCTTCGAGAATCAGAAAGGTCATTGTCCAAAAAAAGAGGGGAATGCGTATTTGCTTGAAACAATTTCGAAATAATTATTTTTTTCCTTTAGCAGTTCCGGAACATCTATAATATGCTTGAACGTCGGCAATTTGACCCTAGTTGATGCGCACCCTTCGGGTAATAGCAAGAGAGTGAAGAAGAATGAATGAGTTTGCCTTTTTTGTTTTATCAATGGATAGAAGGGAAAACAATTGAAGTTTTCTTATTCCTTTTCCTTATCTATAAAAATTCAAATTTTGATGAGTTGTGCATAGCAATGGTCAAAGTAACCAATATTCCCTGAGATAAACCCTTAGAGCCAGCAAAGGAAACTCCAACACCAGAGCCCTCACCAAAAGAATGAAGTGTCATGATTCCAACTACAAGAATGACTTTAGCTGCTTCTGCTCCTTTTATGTCTAGCATGCTCACTTCACCATATTGCTTTAGGAACTAAGAATCACAAGGAAGGATAGAATTGAAGCTAAACTCCAGTAAAAGAAACTCAGGACTTCCAAGTTACAATATGAAGAACAAAGAGATTAGTGCAATTATTAATTCTTATGGATTAACATTTGGATTAGAAGTTATCGAAGAAAAAAAATCTTTAGTTTACAGCTGCAAGCAATTCAGGTAGGTTTCAGAAAAACAGCTAGGCAAAGGTTTCAGTAGCCCATTTAAGCTTAAATCTACTTAAATGAAGAGTATAGGATGATGAATATCATAGTTGCCTTGCTGTATGATTCTCTTCTCTTGAAAAAAGGACGTTCTCGTAAGATATAGTAAAAGTAGGTAATACACTACTTAAAATGAGGGAAAATCAGATCCTATCCTCTTATCTTGGAATAATCGAACGAAATTCTCAAACTCAAGCAAAGGCAACTTATGATTGGATCTGCTAGCACCTCTGGTACTGTGATACTATTGCATTCCTAAAGTGGAATTGGAGTCCATAATTTGGTAAGCATAATCTCTAGGAATTCAACAAATATTATAAGTCCAAGAAAAGACAAGGAAGAATGTTTATCTATTGAACAAAGAATATCAGAAAACCCATGCATCAAATACCACATGACAACTCTCAGTCTTAGTTCAGTGGTGCATCTAATAAGATAGAAAACGACCCAAAAAATTTTACTTTTGAAAATGAGCAAACTTGGTTTTCTTAGTATTCACTTCTTTGCGGTTAAACAATGACATAAAATAAAACCATAGTAAAATGTTCTCCAAGTGAAGCATGCTTAAGGAAAGAAGAAAAGCAAAAGACAAATAGTTGGCGGAACACTTATTCCGATATAGCAAATCAATCAATCTCCAAATTTCTATCAATATTTTAATCATTCCAACTACTACAGAATCAAAAGCATGTTTATAGAAGGTGGTCGAACAAATTTGACCTATTAGATTGCACCATAAATGAAAAATAAAAAATAACCAGTTCAAAAAGTTACAATAGCTTCCATTTGATCTTTTCATGTACTTCTTAAAGGCTAAACCAGACAGAAGGCTAAGATAATCATGATGACAAAAAATAAAGGGTCATTGAAGCATTGAAGCAATTGAAAGAACTAAGTAGCAGCTTTTAGATCATGATTATATAAAAAGAAGATACTATTGTAGATACACAAAAGCATCTCGGGTTTCGAACATAGAAATTGAAATGTCTAAAAGCTTTACCTTCTTGCAAATCCAGATGAAAATGCCACCTGCCAAAATACCTAAGACAACCTAACTGCCACTTCCATGGCCCTGTCCTTCCTATATAAGGTCAAAACTAGCAGCCAACATCACCCTAGCAGCCATTCCATTGTATATTCCAGGCCATTGAGGATCAAGCTCCACAAAAAAGAATGGTATAGCACCTAAACCAGTTGCTGCAGCCATTGCCAGTGTGAACAACACAACTATTGACACTGAAACTCTATTATTTCCACCATGCCACTCACCCATTTCATTGCAAAGGCTATCAGATTTAACAAAATGTTCTTTACTAGCCCCATCTATCACACCACACGATGAATTTCTTCATGGAGCAATTCTTAATCTTTGTGAAACTTCTTTCAGATGTTCCGTCGTAACAATATAACTAAATATGGCTATAAAGAGAAAAAGTAAAAGGACTAGCTTAACTCTTAGGCCCATTGTTGACATACTTCATACGATCAAATATAAAATCAGATATATTGTTATAGCAGCATAATTGTGTCCAAATGAGGCTTACAAGTTTTATCTATCCAACCGAGAGAGCACAATCAGATCAAACAAGGTAATTAAGCAGAATAATCATTGTTTTTAGCTAAGCTCCTACATATGATGTTGGGTATCTCTAGATGGAATCAGTCACTGGAAATATACATGATTTTCCTACTACAACTCAAAATGTGCAACAGTATAATCAAATCACTGTATCCATACCCAAATAAGAAATGGAAACATAGAAAAATGCTTCATTGACAAATAGAATATATATGTGGCATTGATAGCACTACTAGAATCCTATGTATTTTTTATTGGTTCTTTACTAAATTTTGATGAATGAGAAGACATTTCAAGCAGCACATATTCATCCAAGCAGTATCATCAGAATATTTGCTGCTTCAAATGTCTTCTCACTCATCAGAAACTATAAGCTTGCATCGAGATAGAATCAAGAATAGCTTGAAGGTATTCCTCACCTCATCAAAGTGACAAAAGCGATGAAATTCTTCAAGAAACTAATAAACGGTTTAAAGATAAATTAACATGTCATATAATTAGTTCCACATTATCTCAGCCAAGAAGTAAATAAAAAGATTTCCTTTTGCAAGTCATTGATCATCAGTCCACACTAGAATTAGCAACTATTTCTTGAAAGATGCAAGAATATCGATTTAGCATTTATCACACTTTAAAATAAGAACTTTTGCTGGCACAATCACATAAATCAACATTCTTAGCAAAACCACCTTAAACATACAAGCAGAGACCAAACACAATTTCAAAAAAAAAAAAAAAAAACTAAAGCAAAAAAAAATCATATAAATGATTAAAACCCAAGAAACGCATCATATTACACATTCACGCATGCAAAAAGAAATACATACAAAACATATATCACAGGAAAAGGAAAAGACACCTTTTTGATGACCAGAGCAAACAATCTTGGATTTTTGAGGTTCTTTTTTTCATAAAAAAAATTAAGATTTTTTACGAAATTTGTGATGGGGAGAAGAGTAAACAAAAGAGATGACTTAACCCACATTTTGCTCTTTCTTCACCGCTTATGTTTTCCTTTATTTTTTTTATTATCAGTTTCGGGTGAAGCTAATGATGACAATGGATGACTAAGAAGATGAATCCTACCATTATTTTCTCCACCTTGTTGTTGCTTGCATGCCTAATAGGATAGGTAGATTTTGATGTCAACTATAATTTTTAGGTGAGGCATAATGACATATCAGGGATATTCTCAATTGTTTGCACCTTGTACTTTTTTTGGTAAAAATAATTAATGTTGTTTTATTACTCCACTATGATAAAGCAAGATTTAGATATAACGGATATGAAATAAGACACAAAAGAAAAGAATGACAAATGGGATAATCAGGGTTTTGAAAATCGGATTGGAGTAGTCAATTAGATTGGTGGTCAGAAGTCAAGTCGGTCTGATTGAAACTTAAATATTTATGGTCTTTTGAACTAATCAAAATCAATTCAATCAGTGGTGGTTCAATCGATTGACCACGTATTTACTTATTTTTCTATTTTTTTGAAAATTTAAAAATTATAAATTTTTAAAAATATAAAAAATATAAAAAAGGAAAAATTTATGAGTTGAAGATGATAACCAAAGACTTTGGACATGTAGTTTTTTTAAACATAAATTTATTTCCTTGAAAATTAATGAAGTAATTATATGTGGATGCTTATGTTTAATTTATTATTTTATTTCATTTAATTTCTCTTACATTATGTTGAATATTTAATGCAGAAAAATTTGGGTTATGTTTGATTATGTTTTTTGTTTGATTTTATTATGTGTTTTGAGAGAATGAATGTTGAAAGAATTATTAGAGAATGTGAAAATTGTATTGGGAAATGTAATTGATGTTTGGTTATGTTTTGGGAAATAGTTAAAAAATAGGTTTTGGGAGTTTTGATATGTTTGGTTATGTTTTGGAGGAGACATTTTATACTGTAACGGTCAAATCAATGCTTTTGTGTTGGTGTTTGGGGGTGAAAATGAATTTTTATGATTTTTTTTTAATTGTAAGGATGATAACAAAATATGTTGTATATATATGTGTATATATATGTAGTGAATGGATGTGATTGTATTGTAAGTTTATAATGATTGGTAGTGGGTTGTGTTATAATATTATCTGTATATGGTTGTTTGTTGCATTATTTATTTATTTATTATTATTATTATTATTATTATTTTAAAATAAATAAGTTTGAGTTTGTTGGATTAAAAAGGAAGGAGTATTTGTACAATATAGCAACCATGTATTAAGCAAAAAAAAAAAAAAAAAAAAAACACATAAAAAATGTTGACAAAAGTTACCTTCAAGACATGTGCGCGGAAATTAAAAATTGGAATACAAGAATATCAACACCAACAAATAAAGTGATAAAATATAGAGCATAACAATAAGCAATTACACACAATGAAACTAGAAATATACCCCCAAACTATGATTCATGGACCAACAAGTACGAAACATAAGAACATATGAAAGTTTTAGGCCTACCATCCATCCATATCCTAACGTAAAGTAAAAGATTAGGAGTTTCAAACAACAAGCATCGATATCTGTAAATGGTACAAAACACACAAATTGAACATCATGATTGAGGAGGAGCAGGCATAGGAGGAGCCATCATATCTGCTATCAATTATTGAACCTCATATGGGTACTAGGTGCCAATAGGGGTGCTGATGCGTCTCTTGCCATACCACCATTAGATAGGTCGACTGCACGTCTGTCGATAAAAATGTAGCATAGCGGGATGTATAAAGGCTCTCTGAATACACAAAAATAGCTATGTCTGATAGTCTCCTGAATGAGATCCATTACAACTTTCAATGTGTGATGTGAGATGTGTGTGTGTGTATATATATATATGTTTAATATCTAAAATAAAAAAATGGTAAATTTAACTTACATTCCCAACATACGCGCAGTACTATGGGTCAACATGCACTACGATGGTGTCGGCATTGTACTGCACCCCAGGAATAGTCATGTACTCCAGAAATGCATTGTAGCAGCCACGTAGCTACTGAATCTTCATCTTAATTTCGTCAAGTGTCCTCTCCCTCCTGAACGTCCTGGATAGACAGCGTGCAATGTGGAAACACGCATATAAAAAGACCTCCTTATGAGAGATGTCACGAAAGGTCACAGCATTCATCAAGTAAGTGATTAGGACAACCTCCTCCTGAGCTCTCTAATGGGGATCATGAAATATACCATACACAGGCACATTAAGTGTCACTAGCATCCCATTGGACAATCCTGGCATAACATATGGTCATACTATTAATATTGGGATCCAAGTAAAGATGTCTTTAAATATATTTAACAACAAACACGGTATGTCCATTCATCAAGTACAACACACATTACCAATGACAATTAATAAGTTTTTTAGTACATATTACTCATTTAGGATACAATCACTACGGGACATAATTATACAAGGAGAATAAAATAAAATCAAGATGATGTAGGTGGTCGGTTCGGTGTCTGACCCGTACTAACTTGGCTCGTGTGAGATGAGCTGCGACGTCTGGATATTCTGATGCCAATGCATTAAAAAACCTTAGACCATGACGTGACAAGGCCAACTCCCAAACCACTATCAATACTGCCGTCTGAGCCAACGGTATGTCTGCTCTAACTTGAGTAGAACAAGAACGTGGAATGTCAAGCCTAGAAGACCCCTGCAAGCACAAAGAACTACATGATGCACCTGAATCCGATACCATGATAGGGTGTTCCTACCAACCTAGCTAATAATAGATCTTCATGTCTCTCGGGTTGGCGCAAGCGAGTGACAGGTCGTTGTGGTCTGTCATGCAGCAAAAAGATCTCATATAGGAAGTCGTGTCTAGCTCTACATACCGCCAACAACACTCAGCAAGTATGTCTACACAGACATCAAAGAATTGAATTAATTATGGAACACAAATATTTATACAACAACAAAACTTAAAAAGGGCAATGCATACTATTCTAACCGCAAGGAGCTTCGGTCGCATAATTTTAGGCCCATAAATATCACTGGTTGATGGCTCATAGAAGACGTTTAGATTGGTGACGATGGCCTTCATAGTGTTGTGGCACTCCTTAAGCTCATTAAATTTATCAGTTACAAATTCTATCGTGTATAGACATTGAAAGTACTAGCCAACTTTGTTAGCTATGTCAAGCATACATATCTGTACATACCTCTCATTTATCAGTGAGTCAATTGTGTTAGCATCCAAAAGCATATGAATGAAACGCTCCTTGACGTTGAGGCCCCATACATATGCAATGTCGTTGCATGCACCATCTACCGATGCATGGCAACTCATACCTGCATGGTGTAAAGACCATATCCAATAGAAACGAAGATAAAAAAATACATAGATATTAGATTTGATTATATTACAGAATAATACGAAAAGCCAATAATAAAACTTATGTTATGGACATTATCATGGCAGTTTCATCCTACATAATGCTCATACATATAATATCTTAAATAAAACCAAAAGTATGAGCATCACAACAAGGACCAAAATACATATACAGCAACCACATAAGGACAAGAGCAACATAAGCCCGGTAGCATGTGCTACATGCAGTGGTATGTGATGATCACTGTGCATAGAGCTATGCTCATCGTAGGGTAGGCCACCCGTTGAGGTAACACCAGAAGAACCACTTGTGGATGTGGAGGTGCTATAAGTACCATAAAATGAGGTAGCACCAAAGCTTGACAATGCCTATACATACCTGTTCCCTACCCACCTTCATTATCTGCCCATATGAAGCATCCTGGGTGCTCAAATCCATCTGGGCAACTAAAAAAATTACGTCCATAGTTCAACTTTGTCTTGGCCATTAGGACTTGCATGGTTCCAACACCGCATGAGCACATGGGGGGATTGTATCTACTTATCCCTTACCAAAATAACAGAAAACAGATCATTAATGAATTACAAAATAATAATTTGATTATGTTAAAGTACAACCAAAGATACTTAATTAATGCACATTTCACACGGGATGAAACGTACAAAAATGCATACATAGGAAACAAACACGTGGCAACAGTAATGTTTAGTATAAACGAATTAGTAATGAAGAGTTCTAATCTAAGACACATGCAACAACAAACATTAAATATGATGATCCTTCAATAAATAATATATATTATAAGCTTATCGATTCCTCTCGGCCCACAATCATTATGTAAGAGCATTCCGAAATCCAGTTTGTGCCTATATCTCCTCTTGGCTCGCGTGACCACAATAGTAGAAAGTCTTCCAGTCGGGATCAAGTTCTGGGTCTGGTGTCATAAAAATGGATAAAATTATGCACTGCACAATATGTAATGATAATATCAGTTTGCCGGGCAACCATGTAGCTCAGCATACCCTAAGATAGAATTGGAAATTGCTTCTTCAAAATTCCAAACGTACTTTCTATAGTATTCCTCAATCGAGAGTGGAGATGGTTGAATATCTCCCTTGGCCCACTATATATAGGGGCAACCTTGAATTGCTGGAGGTGGTACTAAGACTGCCCATGTGGGGATAGAAAGCAGATATAGTTCGTGAAGCCAGCATCAACGAGGTAATACTTCCCTATAGGAAAAATGATTATTAGTGTAATATAAGTAGTAGTCGATCGCAATTATGGGTATTCAAGCAATTTATACGAACATGTATAGTTATTATACCTGGTGGGAGAAGGGAAAGGTAAGGTCACTTTAGAATGCATTGAGCAATACCCTTGCATCATTGGCACTGCCTTTCTAACCCGCGTACACATATGTAAATATTTGGTCGAAGTCGGCTATGGCGAGGACATTTTAGGATATGTTCCCTTTTCGAAAATGATATGCATTCTGTCTGCGAGTGGGTACCCAGGTAGTAACCAATGTGCCATCAATTATGCACACCGCACCCTATGGAAACACATGTGAGATGTTATGATGGATAATATATTATGGGATGATACTATACTAAGTTTAGCCTTTATACATTCCATACTTGAAAATACAGGAAGAAGTCAACATTCGAGTGAATTTGACTCAGCACCTCATTAAAATTTGGAAGAGTCACCAGCTAAGATGCTAAAATATTAAGCACACTAATTACATGACAAATATGACATTTAACCATCTCCAAAGAGTGTTGGAAATGTTCCATGGTATTTCGCTATCTCTGATGTCCACCAACTGTCTGCATAAACATTGCAAGCTCCTCAGTAGGTGAAACTCGATACTGTTGCGTTTGAGGTAAAAGCCCACGGCTTGTTAATTCGTCGACCAATCTCATGAAAGTGGGCTTTGTCATGTGCAAGTTATCGTAGAATTGCTTAGATGGTCATCCATTATCTCTCCAACCCAATCCACCCCATGGAGCATAGATATGTTGCGTGGCATTCTATTAATGTATAGATTAGGCAACAATACATCTGTAGTGAATAGTATATCATCAGCTCCATCTGATACGTTACTACCAGGCGTGCCAGGTGATCCTTCGCTGAACTCTAACTCATTGTCATGTGGTGGCATCGAACTCGATCCACTATCCATCTATGTGAAGCAAACAGTCATCATGGCATAATGAGAAATTTCATATGATAGCAATACATAAGCATGGCATACATATATGTACAATAAGCTATCACATGGTCACAAGTACATTACCATATTGTTCATACACACTAAAGCATTAATAAAAGTAAATACACAATTACACACCATACAAACAAGTAAGATAAGTGTTGAACAAGAGTTGATCGTCGGTGGACTAGCAAAACAGGCGGCGGGTCTAATTGTATAGGGACTCAACCCAGAGGCACCTCTCTCTACCATCATGTTGTAGGAAAAAGGTTCTCCTTATGGCACTCTGAAGAGAATTAATAGCCCTTCCAAACAAGTGATCTGGTAGGCCCTCAATGCGACGCAGTGCATCAACATACTCGGCAATAAAGGAATGGGCTTTAGGCCCAATCCTCTTGGACTTTGCGTCCATCATGGCATCCCATTTATTTTGGGCCTCTTCCAATCGATCTTGTCTTTCCCTAGTATAGAACTTCCTTCCTTTGCCCCTCCTTCATTGTGAGGAACCCTCCCCCTGAGTATCAGTTGTGTCTGTAAAGTCATCACATGCACATGATGAAGCTGATCGTTTTTGACCCACTAGTACTACCTCCAGTCATATTATCTCTCTCACTTGGATTATTGTATGTGGCTAGATGGGGTTGAGCTGAAGACCTCACATGGGACCCCTGGCAACATTCATTAAGAACATCTCAGTATAATAATTGTAACATGGCAAGCCATGATCCATCAGAAAGGCATGGTCCGGGTGCTCCATAATACCACACAAAATAATATTATACGAGTAAATGATAAAGTTTTACAAATATAAGACCATAAATATATCGAGAGGCAGTGGGCAATGCGATCCTCACTAGCCGTGATCGTGTTTCGCTCGTAATCCCAACCGTAACCTTACCATTCGTTATCAATGAATGAAAAATACACCGCGATGAATAGAGTCTATTCCAATTTTGCTTAAGTTGCTTCACATTGTACGTATATACAGGCTATAGCTCCACATTCATCTTGTGGCAAATCTTATTCCATGTGTACACTGAAAAAGTGGTGGAAAGAAGTTGACTAGCTTGGAATTCATCATAAGCAAACTCGATTAACAATTTTTCATTAGCAAATGGCCATCGAACATATCCTGGCCTACTACCACCACCATATTAGATACTTTATGATCCGTCATCTCTATATGATGGGTTATGACTGTAAGGATACATCTATTAATGAGTTTATGATATGACGTGACCATAAAGATTACATTTATATGAAAATGTGAGCAATATTATATCAAGTATATGATAAATAGATCAACAGATAGTTCAAGATAATATGATTGAAGTCAATATAGTTAAAGGCACCGGTACCGTCTACCATATAAATTCATACTTATGCGTCATATTTCATGTATGCATATCATAAAGTACAATAATACATATAGTTATGCTAAGTTGAGACTCACTGTAAGCATGATGAAATATAGATTATATAAAGCAAGATAAACACATATAAAATTCTTCATTTTAAGGGGAAAATAACTATAAACCCCTTCCAATATATTTTCTTATCTTTAAAACCCATTAAAAATATTTTTCCATACACTAATAACTAGAACAATACATTTCACTATGAAAGACCCAGCTAATAACTCTTGTGCTCAGGACCCCTTAATTTATTAAATTCTTTAAGTTAACCTTAACCTATTTAAAGTAAGAAATTATATCACAAGATTTAATAAAATCGTCATTTATAAATAGTATATATTATAATATATATATATATATAACATTATATATTATTTATAAAATAGTAATATAGAAGGCATTAATTCAATATATTTTTTATTACTATTTTTTATTAAATTTTTTAATGCATGTTTTGTATTATATTCAATCTATAATCTGGATTATTTTTTACCTGATTACAAATAATTTTTTAATGTATATGTATTTATATTATATACCAAAATTATATATATATATATAATAAATAATAGAATATTTTCTTATATTATAAATTTTTTACTATGTATTTGCTTTTAAAAATTTCAATCTACTTTATATGTTATAATTATTGTTACACTTTTTGAATATATTTTTTGATTATATTTTTCTTCCGTGTATATATATATATATATATTCCATATTTTTTATTATATTTTTTTAATATATATTGTTTTATATTATATAACAATTGTTTTTATTTGTATATAAATAATTGATATTGATAATATATATGCATATAATATATTTGTTATATAATATATACAAATATATTACATATATTTGGTTACATTAGATAATTTTTATTATATATTTTTTTAACCCATTTTTTAGTACCTTTTTAATCAAATTTTTTTACGATATTGTTTTCTACATTTATTTATTATATTTTTTATTATACATATATTTTATATATTTCTTATTATATTTTTATTTACATTATTTTTTATATTAGCAGGATTTTTTTTGAGGTATAAATAATATTTTTTTATTTATATAGTAAATAATATAGATTTTATTTTGATATATTTTTAACATAAATAATTTATATTTGACGATACATATCTATAGAATATTTTATTTTAGTTATATAGATAAATTTATGTGTATATTTTATTTAAAGAAGATTATATATTTAAATATATATGTATGTAATATATATATATATGCACCACAAAAAAGGTACTCTTACATTCTAAATCAAGTGAACTGCACAAGAAGACTTCTATTATAGAGGTACTTTTTACAAGTTAACTAGGAATGTGTAATTAACTTTATAATTTTACCTACAAAGAGAGTTGAAAGGAAATAATAATGATAAGTAATACTCTACAGATGTGAGAAATTCAAGGATACTCTATAAACATGATGAAATCAAATTTACTTACTCCCAAATAATTACATATATAATCTTAAAGCATGTAAAGTTCATAATATGAATTAAGGTGATCCAGTTACCAAACAAAGAGTCTTAAATACATGAATGAAAACTTAATTGAGTCATGTCAATTAATACAAGGGGAATTCTATATCATGGAGGGCATAAGGTTCCAAGTGATTATGAAGTCTATAACAGTTATCTTGCACTTTAGTTTTGGTGGGTTGGGATTCTAAAAATGTTTTGAAATTAAAAGTATCTAATACCATATATTCATAAATATAATGCTTTGTTTGTACAAAGTGTAACCCATGAATATAATTGTACCATTTAATTAAAAAGAGTTTTTAAAACTTAAATAATAACGTACTTGACTTATGTCATTTAATTAAAAAGGAGTTGTCTATCATGTAAGATATGAGGGTGCCAATGTTATGATCTGCTTGGAAAATTAATTAGAACTTAAGTATAGGTGGGTTGGTATTTTGAAAACGTTATGGATCAAAAGCATCTAATGCCCTATTTTCACAACTATACTTCTTGGTTTATACAACTCTGAAAACATGAATTTACTCGAAAAAGAGTCTTAAATACAAATTTTAGATAACTCATTTCATGTTTTATGTAAGAACTTGCCTATCGTATACGATTAAACCAACATCATTAAATGGCTCATTATAGTTTCAGTGAATAATTAGTCACCTACTCATATGAGGTTGGTTTTATACACCATAATAAACTACGTGTAAAGTTCAGCAATAAATGATGCAGTCTTGATAGGTATGTAAAATCAATGACAATGATATAATATATTTGTAAAGCTAATGTTAAATAAAACACGAACATAATTCATATAGGAAATGTATAATGTAGCCCTCAAACAAATTGCTATAATATCACATTCCTCACAAGTGTTGGACCAACTACAAATAGTACAAGGTATACACATTTTTCTCAACAACTCCCGTATTAAAGTAAATGTCATAGGTTTTGATAAAAAAAAATAATTAATAAAAATACAACATATGCCTATAAATTCCATAATTTAAACATTTGAGTTGGTGAAGGTACGTCAAAGACTATGGACCTACATATACATATTCTTCTCCTCTTATGACCAGTGATTAAAAGTCTTCCTCATCCACATACTAAAAAAGATAAGCAAAAAATGTTTGATGGAGACTTTTGGGACCCCGCCAATACAATATGATGCGATCCAACTCAAAGCACCATCTTTTTATTTGTAGCCACTATCAATCACATCCACCCCAAGCTTAATAACCACTTGATATAGAGTGAATTAGACAAAAATGCATGTGAACCAACTGTGAAAAAATATACTGGAACCAATTATGAGAAAATTGGTACTAGGGTGCTAATACCAATTTCCCCAAAATTAATCACAAGCTTCACACTATGGTTGTGCCACAAGAATAGCACTTGGAACACACTATGCTTCAATAAAACAACACATACAATAATGTTAAGCAACCTAAACTGACACAGCTGAAAAAATGAACCTTAAATGGACTTCAAAACTTGTAAACTCTGCAGGATGCTCTTAAACAATGTAGTGACAGTAACAAATAGTGCATATGGACAGCCTAAGAAGACACAATATAAGTTGACGCCAACAAAAATGAGGGAGTGATAGTGGCTTGCCACAAGTGCAGACAGAAATTAGGGACAGAACCACCTAGACTAGAATTGGAAAAATGGACAGGAAATTACTTGCCAAAATAGAGATGCGTGCTTGCAGCAAAACTATGATAGCCAACAACAGTTTCCACGATGTACTACAACCAACTCGCGCTAAGGAATGCAACATCACTGGTTGCAGAACATCACTAACACTTCCTTAAAAATCCCAACAATTAGTTAAAATATCAAATCCCAAGTAGTCACCATGAGGTAATGACTTACTTCTCCATTTATCACATGGAGAAACCCCAAGCGTGATGCTAACGATTCTAAAGGGTAAAAATGTGGATTGTCACGGTGAACAACATACCAACAAGTACATCATAACATACAATATACTCAAAATACCAAACATCACAAATAGATCCAATCGATAACACACCTCAATAAAGAAATGAATCATATGTGTTGCCTAAAAATTCAATCAATAAAGGAATGTTTAAGTGAGAAATACATGCATAATAGTAAAAGTAACAACAACTTACTGATGAGCTACAACAAGTTGGGTTTAGGGAAGCTACGGGAGGTGGTGACATGGACTTGGATGTGGTGTTGGAAATGGAAAAGTTGTCCCTATAAGAACCTACAGAGCCTGTTGTTTGTAGGAGCACTTTCTTAAGTAAACAAACTATTTTTTTCAAGTTTATAGAAGACAATACGTTGAATGAGTTTTTTGGGGTGGATGGATATACCTACCGTCTTGGAAAAATGTGATTTGGACACCTATATAAGTGGTGAAAGTGTGCTCTAAAGGTGGAGAGATACTGAACCAGGTAACTGAAGGATAGTCATCGTGTGAAACTAAGTTGTATCTTAGATTGGTGGGGCCCTGACTGTGAATGTGTAACCAAGTTAGAGGAAATGGTTTATTTAAAGATGTTGAGAACAATGGCCAAATAGAGTGAGGCTGAATATTGGGATAGTTGCAATAGTAAAATGACATGACTAAGCACAAAAACACATATAAAGTGCAGATTTTGAAACGAAAAATGGTCAAACATTGAATCACACCCACATGCAGATTAAGCTATACTTTGGCACATACAGCATCCACAGTAAAAGAATCAACTGCAGCCTTATTAAAGAGATAATGCCATATAATGACTCAAGCTCTGGAATCCAAAGTTATACAAAATAATTCAATCAAAAGCATCAAGGTAATGTTTGACTATGTCTTGTCCAGACAGTCCACCCAGTTCCAACACATATGGCCACAAGTTATTACAGAATACCCCTAACCCAAACAACATGTTAGCATAAAAAATCCTAAACCAAACGGCTAAACATTTACATAATAATACATACAGTGATCGAATCAGTAGTCAACGTAGCAATGGAGTGAAAGGGAAATAACATGAACCATATGAAAGCTGGAGCTAACAACTACTAAGGCAATAAAAAAAACCAAATATAGCTTCAAAAGAGACCAAATACAACCTTCTTCAAAAAATAAAATTGTAAAACCAACCGTTAATAAAAATGCTATAACACCTCCACAAACCAAATCAAAATATGGGCTTAAGAGGACATCCAAGTTCTATTTCGACAGCATTCATCAGACCGCGCAAATAACAACCTATGCCTCTGAATATCATACCATAAAAACATAATAAAAAAAACTCTACGATAGATATTCATAGCCGCCCAAAAATCATTGCTTATAACAATAATATCAACACAGCTGCAAAACAAATTCTTATTCTGAAATGAAAAAACACCTTGACAATATTAAAGCATGAAATATTCAACCAAACATCCATCAAATCGCTAGGATAACACCCAACTTACCTAATGGGATGTCCTTTAGGGGAAAAAAATCAAAAATCATGACAAAATCCATGGCTAAACACCCATGCACGCGGCCTCACAGTCTGACACCAAGAATATACAAACATCAGAACATCATCGAACCAAAATACACCATATTCATGCTCAAGAATACATCGAATTGTTAGTTTTCACAGAACAAAATGTAAAAAAACCACTACACTATGAAACCCCCCAAAACCATCGTCAGAGTTTTTTAAACGACTTTCCCAAATTTTTCAAAGGATCGTACTTCATACGCCTTTATTTGAGATTTTTCCAACAATTTTGGGTAAAAATTATGTTCATATGAGGAGACGAAGATGATTTCTAAGGTGGGATTAGAGTTGGGTAGAGGTGAGAGATGTGAGAGACAGTGAGGAGAGAGACATGTGTAAGAGTGGAGACAAAATCTACCGTTGGCAGAATTTGTGAGAGAATGTGAAAGGAAGGAAGATTTTGGTAAACAATGTGAAGGGGCAAGTAGGGGGTTTTGGGGATTTCTCCTAGTGGAAAAACATAGGCAATGTTTGGACATGTTCTCCCAAAATGAAATCATTCTGGGAGAACGTTCCCAAACATATCCTCGCTTTAACTTGGATTTGAATCATGAAACAAACAATTACTTAAATTAATGTTACACATTATCTTTTTATTTATTTATAGTTGATTAATTGTGAGATATTATTTTTTTTATAGAACATATTTAAAAATGAGCAAGAATTGAAATTGTTTCAAATAATATTTTTTCTATATTATTAGAAGTTTTATTTTTTTGTTAATATTAAAATATTATATATATTTATAAAATTAAATATAATTATTATGTCATTATAACGTTATACCGATTGAATCAGTGGTTGAACCGGCTGAATCAGTCAAACCACTAACTAGTTATATTGACGGTTCTTTGTCTAGTTCGATTTTGAAAACATTGGGGATAATTATATTGTAGGTTAATTATATTTATTACTAATTTCAATTTTATTCTTTTGAATTAGTGTTGGTCAAAATCAGTCTTTATCACATGATCAGTGTGCAAAATTAAGTGGCAATGAAACGAATATTCTTAAAGTCATTTCTAAACTCTTGATTGATATAATTTAAAAATAAAAACTTTCATTCTTACAAGAATTTTTATTTTCAAAAGTATGAGTTTATTCATTTCTTCATTCGAACTTCCCATGAGTTTAGCCATTCTCAGTACATTACAATGGATGATTGCATTCCAAAAAATAAAAACTATCAACAATGTGCGATGCTATGATGAAGACAATGAGATGCACTCATATTGTCATGTCGTTGTTAATGAAGAGTCTGACTTAGATATCTCTGAAGCTGAGAAAAAGCTTGAAGTTCAATAGCAACTTGAATGCTACCAAGCTTGCTTGAGAAGAGCATTCAGTAAGAAAGTCCACCCTTAGTCATTTCAAGTTGGAAATCAGGTCCTGGCAATGAGGAGGCTAATTACCATCACCTAATGAGTGGAAAATAAGTTTATATCAAAATTAGCAGGCCCTTATGTGGTAAAAAAGGCTTACATAAATAAGACCAACAAGTTAGTGGATGAAGATCGACTATGCATTGGCCCCATATATAGAAAATTTCTAAAACAGTATGTTCCTTATGCATGATCCTAAACTGTACTTTACTCTTAACCCATGTGAGTATAAACTGTGTACGATACTCACAATGGTAGTACATATGGATAAACTGTTAATTTACTACATTGAAAATATTTCATGTGGCTAAAATGTAGAAATATTTCACCTCTTCCAAGTGGCTAATCTATAGATACTCCCAGGCTGCATGAGTATAAATTATGTCTTGCTCCCCCCTCAAAAAAAAAAAATTCTTTGAGCTACATGATGACTTGATCGCTCTAATAAGGTACATAGGCAACTTGGAATTTATTTTCTAACTATAGTCATATCTTTAAACAAGTTTGGTTTATTTTAGAGATAGCCAATTTGTTTGCAAACTCAAGCTAATTCATTTAATCATTGAAAGCATGCGATTTGATCTTTTCTTAGTTGGTATTAATGAGAAAAGTACAGAGTATGTCAAATAAAAAAGGGAAGCTAAGTAAAATAACTTTTATTGCATATGAAAATAAATATTCTTTTACATCAATTTAAGAGAAATAGAGAGAGAGAGACAGAGAGAGAGACAGAGAGAATTCTTAGAAGCTAAGTGCTCGAGCGAATCAGTTAAAGGCTACCAGATCATGGTGAGATTCTTCAAGTAATGCATCCATCCTCTTCAAAGCTTCAACCCTTTGTCAGTAAAAAAATTGAAGCGTTCTCGACCTTCAAGACTTCTTTTCTCTTGGTGGCTATTTTTTTTTTTGAATTGTGGATAAGTTTTCTTTAGCTTTATGGCGTGATAAGTTTGTAAGCTCTTCCTTGCTACTCAACTAGACAAGCTGCGTCTTCAATTCTTCTTGCTGGTTGATAATTTGGAAAAGTTCTGCCTTTAGATCAGTTACATTCTCAACTCATTAAAACATCTTTTTGTGCAAGAAAAAGCAATTTCTCTTGAGTCTCTTGTCTTCTCTCTGAATTGAATCCTACTCGACCTTTGTGTAGCTAGAAGTAGCCTCAAAGAAAGACTTTTGATGACTCTGCAAGATGATATGTCTTTCATCTTTAATCGTTACAACTTAGAGATAAAATTCTGAAACTTCAGTAGTTGGGTGTGGCCGTCATAGATCGTTAAATGTCTTCTTATGCTATTCAAACACATTCTCCTCAATAGGCAACTTCTCTATGATGATAATAGGTATGCTGTCTAAATTCTCCGAAAGCGTATGGTATGCTGCAAATAAATACTTGTAACTTCACGATATAGAAGATTAACAGGTGTCAACATTGAGCTCTAATCATAGAAATCTCCATATACAGACGAAGCCTAAAGTCCACGAACATCCCAGAAAAGATTGGTAGTTTTCTAATGATAGTGTGCAATGTTTTTTTTGAAGGGCACCATATATCGAGAAATGCTTGGAGGATGTTCTTGTTGCAGACGTATGTGAAAAAAAAGGCAGGAACAACTGCCTAGATCTTGGCTCGACGAAGAATATCTACAGGATGGCCCAGCACATCGTCTGCTTACTCCAATAACCGGCACAAAAGGATACGTTACAAAACTTAGATTATGGAATTCTTCATAAGTCTCTATTGATGCTAAGATGGTTTCCACAGTTGAACATGCATGTGGAAAGAGAAGCATAAACAACTACAAAGATTTTAGCTCGATGAAGAGTGTCTACATGATGCTCAACACATCCTCTATCCATTCCTAAAAAAAATAGATACCAAAGAATACCACATTGAACTTGAATTGTAGAATTCTCCGTGAGCCTCTATTGACGTTAAGACGGTGATTCCAAAGTAAGAACTCTACATATGCAGTTTGATGTCATGAAGTGATGACTTCAACGGCAAGACTCTAGAACTAGTAGAAACACCATAACATTGATCATCATCTCTTTGGTCATCCCTTTGGACTTTTTGGGAATATGCATGGAAAGATTTGATTGAGTCGTGGAAGATTGAGTATCTATAGTTGGTTCATGGACACATAAAGATGTACTTTTGACTTTCAAAGTGCTTTGTGTCTTTGAATCAAAATGCATAGAGTTGGCTCACTATGATCCTTCAAAATCTATTAAAAAAAAAAGTTTATTTGGAAAAGCAATTATTGTTAAAGAAAGGGAAAGATGGATAAAGTGATGAAAGCAATAAATAAATGTGAGTTTTCATAATTGAGAAAGTGCTTATAGCTTGATATTCAATGAGACAAGTCGTCACAAAAAAATGATGGAGAAAAAAATTTGTATCTCTACAGTCTCTTCTATGTCATTTTATCAAACATAAGGTGTACTTAAATGAGATCAATGTATATAAAAAGAACAGAGATGTTTCTAACCAATACTCAAGCCAATTCATGAGGATGGTTGCTGCAATGTGTATTTTGTTCAAAATCGAGGAACTGCAACTTTCCATTTGAAAAAACAAAAAAAATGAAAAAGAAAAAAAAACAAAAGAAATGAAAAGGAGAAAGAAGGGCCTAAAGTTGTGTTTGCAATATTGATAAGAACTCGAAACCACAGGTCTTCCTTTATATAGAAGTTGACTGGTGCCACAACAAGGAAAATTTTCAATTTTTTTAAAGATTTCATGAAGGAAGTTGATAACTTATTTCCATGGTTATTTGATTGCATCCATTTATTGCTTAAACGAATAAGGAGTTGCTAGGCAATTGAGGTTTTCCCACATATGTTGATGTTGTTTAAGGAAAGAAGAATATACAAAATAGTGCACATCTTTTCCTTCTGTGTACAAAGAATGAAAGATCATGTGGGTCGTACATATTGGAAAAAGAAAAAAAAATGTGTTTTGCTAATTGCCAATTTCAGAACTGAAGGCTTGTGTTGTCCAAATTCTAATTGTCCTTTGGTTGGGAACTGAGGTTGGCTCGTGCACATATTGCATATTTAAGGGGAAAAAAGGGGGGGGAGAGTTGAATGTGATGATTCTTTATGAACCTAAGTTTCATCTTCAATTTTTCATTCTATTTAAATTTATGGGCTTCTCAAATTATGGTCCATACAATTTATATGATTAAAAGTACTTCAAATCTCGCCTCTCATTTGGCATGTTATTTGCCAAGGCCTTGAAGTGAGGGCATTTGTTTATATTAAAAGATTTATTAAGGTAAATTACCATTTGATAGCTCAACTAAATTGGCTATTAGATAGGGTCTAAAATTAAAGTTCATAATAAGTTTGAACTTTAAATAATAGGACAATTCAAGAAAAATCACAAAAGTCTTATTTATTTTGAATTAGTTAATTGGGCCAAATATATTTAAATGTGGTCTATTAATAAATTAAGCCCATCTCATGTGATATTCAAGCCAAGGGAAGACTTAAGCTCTAAGTCATAAAATCCTAATCATGTGCCTATAAAAGAAGGTACTGGGAGACATACCACAGATCAAGAAATTCAAGCATTAAAGCTCTCAAATCCAAACTCTTGCCACAAAAGAGTGCTACAGCCACAAGAGTTCTACATCTCTGAAGACCTTGAAATCAAAACAAATACTTGATTTCAAGGTAATTCGTTATTTCATCCACAAATTTAAGAAGGAAATGTGCATCAAGTTCAAGAACAAGCATCAAGACCTTGAATTATATTCCAAGGAGAAGAATCAAAGAAATTAATCTTCAATTATGGAGATATTTTTCGGAGATTGTAATCACTTTTCATTTAAATTAAATACACAATTTGTCCATATTTTTCTTGTCTTGTATTATTTTTTGTAGACATAAAATTTGTGCAAACAAAAAACTTTCTATCATTCAAAAGTTTTTAGTTTTTTAATGTAAATACATAAAGCATTAAGGCAATGCCTCGCATTATGGGCAATATGGATAGTAGATGGCGGCAATAAAAATTTCTCTAAGCTCACCCACATGCAAAATTTGTTCTCAATTGATGTCAATCTCTCTTGAACGAAAGATGGATGGCTTTGGTTCTCTTAAGTCTTAGCTTTTCAAATCCTGTAATTTTTTAGCTCCTAGTAATTGGAGGAGGCATCATTTTTTTACGGATTAGTAGTATATACTTCACATTGAAACAAGCCTTTTTAGTATTCTTATAAACCTAAGATTATGTTTATGTGTTGCTTTAACTCAAATAAATTTAATATAATCTAAATATTATTTAGGGGGTGTTTGGTTTTATTTCGAAACCCACTTTTTCACTTTTTTCTATTCCAAAAATAGAAATCATCACTGTTTAAAAATTTTCACCCAACATAATTTCCATTTCCATTTTCAAAACACATTCTCCAACAACCTATATATTTTTTCCCAGTAACTTATATATCTTCTCTCTCTATTCCATTATTTCTATCTCTCTTCACCTACAACCTACTAAAATCAACATAATCATTACATTTCCAAACATGTCATCCAAGTACATTTTTATTTCTAGATCACATCACATAACTAATTCTTACCATTTTAGAAATAATAGAAATGGAAATTGAAAATGGAAATAAAACCAAACGGACCCTTAGCAATTTCATTTTTCATGATCAGCACTTAAAAGGTTACCAGTTACATTTAATAGGTCATGACACTCATAGATGAGATCTGGATGCCCAACTTATGAATTCTTTTATAACTCAACTATATCATGAAAAAGTGGCCAACATGCGTAAGTATTTAATGGTTCTCAAGTCTGTCTTTGTTAATTTATGTAAGTTGTCACTGATTCATTATTTTATTCATTATTATAATGGAAAAATAATATTTTGTAAATTGCCATAATTCCATATAATTCAACCATGCCATAGGGCCACACTTCTTGGAAGGATGATAAAATTCTTCATTGAACTTTCCTTAACCACTTCTAAAAGTCTTCCCATTCTACTTCTCTTCTTCTTTTCTAAGCCCTAACACGTCAAAGCATTAAACAATATTGGCTTCTTCCCATTATTCTCTAGTTTGAGTAACAAATATAAAGATATTGGAGAGTACTTTCAGTAACTCTTTATGAAGGTCAATCCACCACTGAGGTCGCAAGCTATTAAATGTTCATCCACTTCAACAGAAAAATAGTAACATGCTACATTTTAATAAATTCTGAATTTAGCATTCTTCTGTCCACAAATTGATTCAACCAATAATCAAAATTTTTATCCCTTTTTTTTAGCACGATATTATCTTCCCCAATTGGGAAAAATAACTACGCAAAATTGCCACCACCTCAATAGTGAAAGTCAAATACACAAATAAAGTAGCCTATTGTAAGACAAGATCTTATGCCAACCTATCTTCTCAACATATAATACAGTTGAGTTAATTCATTTATCTACTACTACAATAATATCATTCCTATCTAGATAGCAAAAATTGACAAGTGCTTTTCCTTAGCAAGGCCAAAGAGAGAAATATTACATTTGATTGGATCCGATCTTTTGCTTTTGATGCACAACCATGTCCAAATTCTTTTATATAAAATTATCCATAAATTATATTATTATGTGCCTGTGTCATGATAGTGCAGTGGAATTTTCAAAGGATATAAGAAGACAACCATAAAAAATAGTATGTAACCAATGAAATTTATTATAATCTACAATGCAACACTTGTTTGTTATTTTAGATTAACTTGTTTTATAATATTAATAGGCCAACATAAGTTAAGGTTCACAAACAAGCCATGCAAGGGGGAGCTAGGGAACAAATGGAGATCCAGAAGACAAGAAATTGGACTATCCAACAAAAACCAAATAAAGTTAGCTTTATCTTTTGCATATACTAGTGTATACTTAAATCTTGGTTTTGTAAGTGCACACGCTAAAACTTGGACGACAGCCTTTTCTTTTGGAGTTGTGCAAGGGGCATGTGTAAAAGCATATAACGACCAAGCTCATCTGAGCTTAAAAAAAATAATTGTCCACCTCCTTTATCTATGCATGATTCATAATCTTCAAGTCTAGAAAATTCTTCTCAAATCTCATACTAGCCTCCTCAGCCAGCAAAAGCCCTCCTCAAGTATAGTTAAATCAAGTTGGTGACTATAATTGTCTACACTATATCTATATACTTGCTCTTTAATATTTGACCTTCACTTGAAATAGAGTAACCAAGGACATAGGGGAGAATGTAGCAAGATAAGAGGAATAATGCATTGCTTAAAAAAAATAGTGCGGCATCTGGTGTAGTCTTGGATTAGCAACAAGAGATGGGTTATCGTGCACTTCCTAGATTAGGCAAAAGGGTTCTAGTGCAGTTCTTGAGTCAAATGCAATTGTAGGTATTAATGTAGGTGCAACTCTGTCTTCATTGAGGTTTTGAAGAGTGGGGAGGCCAAGTTTGGATGAAATGGTGAAAAGCACTACGGAGAAGACTAAATAGAGACCAAACAAATGAAGTTATGTGTACTGGACATTAGATCACACAACGTATTTATTATGTCAAATAGTTAGTGGATGGACAGTGTTTTTTCTTTTTGTTAGTTGTATATTAAGAATTTTGAACACTTTAATGTATGTCATATTTGGTGTATTCTATTTGTGGTTGGCTCTTATTAGTGGTTATAGGTATTGTTAAAGACATTTAAACTTTCATTTAATGTATGTAATATGATGTTTCATGATGTTTGGTGTTACTTTAACATATGAAGAGTTCTATGGCAGAGCTTGATTATTATAATTTTATGATGACTTTCATTAAAATGTTTGAGATCTTTGGCATCATTTTAATATATGGCATAGTTTGATAGAGTTTGTTAATGTTGACTTTGGAGTTTAATGAATGGTTGATGTATAATTTTTTTGGGATGTTTGATGTCATTTTAATGTATGGTAGATACTTTGATGGAGTTTGGTTAAATGAATGATTTTGTAGCTTGATGGAAACTTGGCAATTAATGTATAATGTTTGGGATTTCTGGTGTCATTTAATGTGTGGTTGACTTTGATGAGTTCGGTTATTGATTAGTTTTGTATGGTTAATGTATCATGTTTGAGTGGCTTAGTGTCATTTTGATGGCAACATTAGGCTAATATTTAATTTTGGAGTTTCGATGGCAGAGTAGTTCAGTGTTATCGGTAATTGATGCTAATGTATAACTTTGTGTTTACATTACTTAGCATCATTTCTTTGTGCATATTAGAGTGCATTGACGACCTTACTTTGTGCACATTGCAGTATTCTGTAATACATTAGTTTGGGCACATTGCATTACGTTACATTGTACTAAGGTAATTGCAGTGCACATTTGCTTTGTCCAAACATCATGATAGAATTGTTAATTTGGTAGTATGGAATTTCTATGATCAGAAAGCAATAAGTAGTCATGAGAAGAGTGAAGCTCTCTATCTTTAAGACAAATTATCCCTACACTAGTGCTAACGGCAAACTGGCTATCGTATCCCAAGATACAATGACTAATTCAGACGGTAGTAGCACTACAAATCATCTAATCTCTCGAACTTTAAGCATATTGAACTCTCTTGTTTTGGTTATTGGACTGGACTGCAATGCATGTAAAATGTTGTATATCATGCCTTGTATAACTGTAATCCGAGATTGTTTATATAGCCAAAATTATAGTTGGAAGGTGGCCAAAATGACTGCCCATTTTTCAACGCAGCTAAGTTGAAAAATGCAGTCTAAATACATCTGTTGGAGATAAGAAAATACGCATTTTTATCTTTTCCATGAGTTGAAACAGTTCACTCATTTTTTCAATTTTCCATACGTTGAAAATTTAATCTCTGGCAGAAGTTTAAAGGTTTCTTTGGCTAAATAAAATTTAGATTAAATTTGGTCAAAAAGGTTAATTTCATTCCAATTTAATTTAATTGGCAGCAGGGTGCGCACATGTGGATTAGATTGCGCCCACTACCATGTAGGTCCCTTTCTCTTCAAATACTTGTGGTACCCCCAAGGAGCCCAACCCTTATCTTCACACTTGAGATATTTATTTTAATCCACCTTTTATTTATCTTTCAATGTGAGATGGAGCTTCTCTCATCCCATTCATTTGGCTTATTCTTTAGTCTTCTTAGTCAACATCAAGGAGCTCACTTTGACCATTAATTTTTAATTCACTTGAAATTATTTTTGACCAACTAATCACATTATCGTCATCTATCTGCGGCGTAACTTACGACGATCATCAGTTTCTTAGAAATTAATGCATTGAGCCCACTTGAATATTTGGTCAAAGAAGACCAATTTCCAACAGTCCCCCACATGAATGGAAATTAATGTGATTGATGATGCAGACGCTAGAGAGTTTAGGCGAACAACTATTGCATTAGATATGTAGCTTGTGGCTATGAACCTTCCGTAATGGAGCACTATCAAGTTTACTTGGCTAATTAGTGAACACGATATCTTGAACTGTTCAGCCATACGTGTAAACCAAGACAATAGTGCCCACACAATAACTGTCTTTACGTTTTTTAGTTCTTTACAATTGTGTTCGTTTTGGCCATAGATACTAATTTTGGATTCATAAGTGTTTATGATAAAGCAGCCCATCTTCATACTTACATAGGTGATCTCCTACAAAGAGTACCCTACCATACTCCACTATTCTAGCTCTGAAAATCATTAAGAGTTGAGACTCAACCTTGTACCCACTCAGCAGGCAGTACTTAGGAATAGGTTAAAGTGCTCACATGAACCTTCATAACTTAGTTGTCCTATTGAACCAAGTTCTTGGGATCTCCAATCATCATGGTTGGGTATCCACTATGTTGATTTTTAAACTTATGGGTTTTAGTCTCATTCCTCTCAACAGGCATTTTTTACTTGATCTCTGGGCAGACCTTTTGTTAACAGATCCCCTAAATTTTCCTTGGACTTCACATAGTCAAGTGAGATTACCCTATTTGAGATCAATTGTTTTGTGGTATTGTGTTGTCATCTGATATGATGAGATTTACCATTGTACATGCTACTTTGAGCCCCTCTGATTACTAATTGACTATCACAAATGAATTGTGATGGTAGAAACCAGTTTAGGCCAACAAGGAACATCCTCTAGGAAATTTCAGAGCCACTCAATTTCTTCTCCTACTTTGTCTAAGCAATAAATTCATACTTCATTGTAGAACGAGCTATACAAGTCTATTTGGAGGATTTCTAGGACACAGCAATGCCACCAAGGGTGAAAACATACCCACCTATGGACTTGGTGTCTTTCGTATCAGATATTCAGTTAGCATCCATGTATCCTTCTAATACAATTGGATATCTAGTGTAGTGTAACCCATAATCCATTGTGTATTTAAGAAATTTAAGTACTCTTATCAGTGCTTTCCAGTGTTCATTGTCATGATTGCTCGCAAATATACTCAGCTTATTTACTAAGCAAGTAATCTTGGGGCGAGTACAACTTAGGGCGAGTACAGTTTGTTAGAAACATTAAACTGCCTATTATTCTCGAGTGTTCCACTTGAGATACGGGTTCACCAGTATGTTTGCTCAGATGTTAACTGGGATCCATGCGTGTTTTTACAGGAATTTTGTCATATACATTAAATTTTTTGAGAATTTTCTTAACATAATGGGATTGAGTTAGAATTAGACTATCAAACATTCTGATATTTTGATTCCCAGTATAACATCCGCTGCACCGATATCTTTCATATCGAAATGCTTCATAAGCATTTTCTTGGTAGTCAAGATAATATCTTAATTGCTACCCATTATCAACATGTTGTGAACATACAGGTAAACCATAACAAATTCACCTTGAGTGCCTTTGAAGTAAACACATTTATCGCACTCATTCATTTTAAAACCATTTGACAACATTACTTTGTCAAATTTTTCATGCCATTGTTTTGGAGCTTATTTAAGTCCATACAATGACTTAACAAGTCTACACACTTTCTTTTCTTATCTGGCAACAAAAAATCCTTCATGTTGCTCCATATAGATTTCTTCATCTAACTCACCATTCAAGAGGTTGTTTTCACATCCATTTGATGTATTTCAAGGTTATTTAGGGATACTATTGCAATAAGCACCCTGATTGATGTGATTCTTGTTACTGGTGAGTATGTATCAAAGAAATCGAGTCCTTCGTTTTGTTTGATTTTGCTACCAACCTAGCGTTGTGTTTATCAGTAGAGCCATCTATCTTATATTTCCTTCGAAGAATCCACTTGTAGCCTAATGGTTTGATCCTGCTGGGAGATCAATGAGCTCCCATGTATGATTTTGCATGATCGACTTAATTTCACTTTCGATAGCTTCTTTCTAGAAAGGTGCTTCTGGACTGGATAATGATTCACTAATTGTTCGTGGTCACTTCCTAACATATAGGTTAGAAAGTCTGAGCCAATCTTCATTTTCTTTTTGACCCTCTTACTTTGTCTTGGTTCATCATTCGTTTGAGAACTACTTGTTGATTTCATGGTTTTTTTACGAGAACTCAATTCTTTCTTTTCTTTACGAGGAAAGATATTTTCGAAAAACACAGCATTCCTGGATTCAATGATCATTCATTTAGTTATATCAAGAACTGTTGATTTATGCACATGAACCGATAGGTACTACTATTGTGTGCATATCCAATGAAAATGCAATCAAAAAATTTCGGTCATATTCTTAACTGTTTTGGCTTAGGTACCTTCACCTTAGCCAAGCACCCCCATATTTTCACATATTTTTAGGAAGGTTTGTGACCTTTTCATAATTCATAAGGGGTTTCTTCTTTCCCTTTGTGGGGTATTTTGTTCAAAATGTGGTTGGCTGAAAGAATAGCTTTCCCCCACATGTTCCATGGTAACCCAGAATTAATCAACATAGCATTCATCATTTCCTTAAGAGTTCAATTTTTGCGTTCAGCAACTCTATTTGATTGAGGTGAGTTATGAGCTATCGTTTGATGAATAATGCCAGAGTTTGAGCAGAATTCTTCAAAAAGTGCTCCATATTCACCACCTCTATCACTTCTGATAGCTTTAATTTGTTTGCTAAGTTGATTTTCAATCTCAGTTTTATAGCACTTAAATGCTTCTAATGCTTCATCTTTGCTTTGTAAAAGGAATACATAGCAAAACTTTGTGCAATCATCAATAAAAGTAATGAAATACTTTTTCCCACCTCTAGTTTGCACAAATTTCAAATAACAGATATCACTATGGATTAATTCTAGGGGCGTCATGTTCCTTTCAACAGAGTAAAAAGAAACTTTAGCCATTTTGGCTTCAACACATATTTTACACTTATGAGTTGTGTCAATTTGAAATGGAGGCAACAATTTTAAATTTATTAATCTGCGCAAAGTGTTGAAATTAACATGTCCTAATCTAACATGCCATAAATCATAACAGTCAATCAAGTAGGCAGAACCAGATGCTTTATTTTCATTCACTTGAACATTTTTTAGTATAGGCATTACATTAAATTTGAATAGCCCATTTTGCACATAGCCTCTGCCTAGAAATAAGCCTCCATTTTGTTCTTGCTTATATTGACATCAGACATCCGATTGCCCTTCTTAATCCTCAATCTAATAATAAAATTTTCATGACTATATCTCTTTTCTTCTATGTTTGAGATAGTTCTTGAAATCCTTCCATGATGGCGGTAGCTTTTCAATGATTGCCTACTTGAAAGGATTCACTTAAAATCATGTTCTCAACAAGAATTTCATGCAGAATAATCTGCAGCTCTTAGACTTTGCTCATGATGGATTTGGAATCCACCATCTTATAGTCCAGAAATTTGGCCACCATAAATTTCTTCAAATCGACATCCTCTGCCCAGTCTTTCTTATCAAGAGACTCCCACAGCTCTTTAGCTATCTTAATAGGGTTGAAAACATTATACAACAAGTTATCCAGTCCATTCAAAATATAGTTTCGGCACAAAAAGTTACTTTGATTCCAAGCATCCAAAGCTGCTCTATTTTGGACATCAGTGTCCTCTTCAAGTACAACAGGTGCATCGTTTTTTAGGAATCTTATAAGACTCAAAGTCGTGAGGTAAAACAGCATTTTCTACTACCACATCTTAAAATTAATTCTAGTGAATTTTTTTGGTCTTTCTCCAGAGGCAAGAACAGGTGCAGTAACAGGAACAACAATAGTTGGAGGAACAAAAATCTGGTTCGATGCCATGATCACAGATGGTAATTCATCTTAAAATTGTTAATCTGGTAATAAGGAATTTCTATGATTAGAAAGCAACAAGTAGTCCAGGCGAGAGTCGAGCTCTCTGTTTTTAAGACGAATTAGCCCCACACTGGTGCTAACCGCAAACTAGCTATCGGCTCCCAAGATACAACGACTAATTCAGACGGTAGCAGCACTACAAACCATCTGATCTCTCGAACTTTAAGCGTACTCAACTCTCTTATTTTGTTTCTAGACTGGATTGTAATATATGTAAAATGATATATGTCATGTCTTATATGACTGTAATCTAAGACTATTTATAGAGCCCACTACAGGTGAAAGGTGGTCAAAATGGCTGTCCACTTTTCAATGTAAGTAGGTTGAAAGATGCAGTCCAAATACATCTACTAGAGATAAGGAAATGCGTTTTTATGTTTTCCATGAGTTGAAATCAGTTCACTCATTTTTTCAATTTTCCATACACTAAAAATTTTATCTCTAGCAGAAGTTTGAAAGTTTCTTGGGCTAAATAAAATTCAAATTAAATTTGGTCCAAAAGGTTAATATTGGTCTGAAGGCCCAATTTAATTTAATTCAAGCCCATGACCATGCCACGCCCAGGCCTAGCCCAGCTGAGTCGGCCGTAGTGCGCACGTGTGTGTTGGATTGAATCTACTACCATAAAGGTTCTCTCCCCTCCAAACACTTGTGGTAACCCTAAGGGGCCCAGCCCTTTCCTCACAACACTAGAGATATTTATTTTAGTCCACCTTTTATTCATCTTTAAATGTGAAATGGATTTCTCTCCTCCCATTTCTTTATTCTTCTTACTCAACATCAAGTAGCTCATTTTGACCATTAACTTTCATTCACTTGAAATTGGTTTTGGCCAATTAATCAAATTATAGTCATCTACTCACGGCGTAGTTTATGACGATCTGCAATTTCTTAGAAATTAATGCATTGAGCCCACTTGAATGTGTCAAAAAGACCAATTTCCCACACGCATTGCATTGTTTTGTCTAGAAAACTGGGTAAATTTGTTGTAGTAGTCATTCAGGACCCGAAACATAATTTTTTTTTCATTATATCTTATTTTCATACACTTACGCTCAATGTTAGTACATACAACACACTTGCATACACAAAATAACAAAAATTCTATATACCACATACACTTATGTTTTTCTATACAATAAAACTAGTTAAGAAGGAAAAAAAACCAAGGCATCAGTGAGATCCAAGGCATAAGGATAGTTCACTTTATTCTCTGAAGCTACCTTAACATACTTGACACCTTCTCAAACATTTATGTAGCATTCTTCTTTATCGATTTCACTTAAACCATTGGAATAATTATCCTTATATAGAAACCTTGGGTTTTGTAGATGACTTACTAGAGCTGTCAATGGTGCCTATGTAACAGTCTTTGTAGAACACTAATTACAAGCCATACACATTCGATGTCGATAATAGTAAAAAAGCATTTCCTTTGATGGTTTCTTTAGGGGCTCCACAACTTTTCTATCATCTTTCAGGTAATTGTATTCACAGAGCGGAGTGGAGGCATACCTTAGGTATGATGATGGTTTTACAGTTTTCCTTCTGTGAGCTGTGCGTGCATTAATGCCATTATACAAGTGTTATTGAAAAATAGGAGAAATTGTTGGAAAAAATGATTTGATGAAAAAAGGAAGGAAAAAAAAAAGGACTTGCAGAAGAGAAATAGTGGGTTGGCTACAGTCCGGTATTTATAGTTTTTACCTAACATCCTATATCTCTTAAAAAATTGACACGTATCCAAATATCTTTTTTAAAACAACAGTAATTAAGTTAATTTACTATACTAATCTTTTTTAATTAAATTAAAAATAAAATAATTTTTAATATAAAATACCTTAAATATCCTAATCAAAATAGTCTTTTGGCATTACATGTTCATCTACATAATACATCATATGATCGAATCTTATGAAAGCCCCTCTCATAAATCTAAAGGAAGCTCATCTCCCAACAAAATCCCAGCAAACCAAAAAACTAGGACTGCAGATAACATCCTCCAACAAAACTAATGATCGAATCTCTGCTTCAGCAAAATAAATCACCAAAAAAATATTTCCCTAACAAATTACAGCCTTAAACTATGCGCCCAAACCCAAGATCAATTCCTTCATTTAGCCATCTTTGTCAACAAAATTAGCTAAACAAGACAAAATGGAATGGTTGTAATATGCAAAGGAGCAACAAGTTCCCACAAATCTAAGAAATCAAGCCAAGCATATCCTGCCAACTGAAGACAGAAACTGGAGACCAATTTAATCTGCCAAAAATTAGGAACAAACAACAAGCATAGTTTTGATTTCCGTTGACGTATGGGGATGATATGTGCCTTGGCCGAAAATTGGAACACTGGTTTTGGGGGCGTGGGGGGTGAAGAACGGAAGGGATTTGAATAGAAATTGCATAAACAAAAATTGCTTCTGACATCAATGTTGAATTTGGGATTTGGGTGGGTTGAATGGTTTAGTTTAAATTTTTTTTTTATTTTATTTTTTAGATAATTATATTATATATATTTTTTATATATTAATTTTGATAAGGATATTTAAGGTATTTCATATTAAAAATTATTTTATTTTTCATTTAATTAGAAAAGGTTAGTATAGTAAATTAATTTAATTACTTTTGTTTTAAAAAAAGTATTTGGACACGTGTCAAATTTTTAAAGGGTATAGGATATTGGGTAAAAACTATAGGTATCGAACCGTAGCCAACCCCGAGAAAGAAATGGTCAAACATCTTTTTTTTTCTCCTTATTTTGTGATTTAACGAGGATATTATGGTCTCTAGAGTTCCTCATGCGTTTAGGATACTCTCTCAATTTGAATACGTCAAGTAACCTTTTTAATAATAGGGAATAGCATCAACCATTTAATATTTTAGAGTGTGTTTTAAGCTAGTTATGTTTTTTAAATGGAAATTATTTGTATTTTTTTCTATATTTCAATATTGATCAATTGATGAGGGTACAAATTATAAAACATTTACAAATACATTATTTAAATATTATTTTGTGTTTTTTTTTTCTTTTTATCATTCAACTTATAAATTTATACAACCTTTTGGTTTATATTTATAATTTAAGAAATTTATTAATACTAGTTATTTAATTGTAATTATATGTGTAATTGCACTTGCATCCTTTAATATCACAAAAATGAAAATAACATCGAGCATAAAGGGGGGGGCAATCTAAATATCTGTAATATGAAAAATGGGGATGATGATCATAGATAGTAGCACTGCGATTTTGCGTGGAGGTATGGATTTGTGTATTAGGTTTCAAATTAGGGATGTAATGTAAATTTGGGTTTGAGGTTTAAATTTTTAATTATGCGGTATTTCGTGAGTAAATAAAAATATATTTGAATTAGTAAGAAAAATTGTAAGAAAAAATAATTTTTAATGTAGCAATATTAAATATTATTATTTAATTTATTACAAACCCCTATTATTTTCTATATGTTGTAATTTCTATCATATAAAGGTCCATTTACATTAAGGGATGAGGAGGGATAATAGCCCACATCCCTTAACATCAACTGTTCCCAGTAAGAATGTCATGGCTCGCTACGCTACTGTAGGAACTTGGCGTTGGATGTGGCATCGGGAATCGGGATGGAAAATCCTACAAAAAACATGATGGTATTGGTGGGAATTGGGATGATGGCTTAAATTTTCCATAATATCCTCCTTATGGGCATGACAAATTACGATGATGTCCTCCATGTGATCAAATTTATTCTAAAACAAGAGGGGTCATTTCTTCCTTTCTTTTTTTATTTCCTTATATATTTCCTCTATAAGGAAATAAAAAGAGAAGCAACCATAAAAAATGGATACCTATTATTCTGAAATTGCTAACCATTAAATTAGTTGCTGAATAATAATTTATAATTATATCAATTAAACATTATCATTATTATTACTAGTAATTTTAGTATATTTGATGTGTGTGTTAAAAATTTTATTTACTTTTTTATATGATACTAAAAAAATTATATTTTTTATAATGAGTAAAAAAGAACTAAGACATAAGGAAAAAGAGGGGGGGGGGGGTGATTGTAGAGAAAAATATTAGAGAGAAGAAAAGAAAAGAAAGCTATTAGTTATGAATTTTAAAATATAATAAAAAGGATAATTTAAAAAATTATTCAAAATATATTAAAGAAGTGGATACTTTATATAAAGTATAGATTTATTAATATTATTTAATTTTAAAAATCTTAAATCAAATTGAAGATGTTTAAAATGGCCATTTAAGCCATCATGCCACCACCATAGACCTGTAAATTGATAGGGTATCACCCTATCTACACCCATACCCTAAAATACCCAAAATGATGAGACTTTAATCCCATTCTACCCTAAAATACCCAAAAAGATGAGACATTAATCCTACCCTACCCTAAAATACCTAAAAGGATAAGACATTAATCCTACCCTACCCTATCTAACTCAAGACCCATTGGGTCTAGTTTATTGAACTTATGTTTGTAACGTATATATTTATTTTCTCAATATATACTAAAAATATTATTTGGCATATGATAATAAAAAATATTTTTTATATTTAATTTAATTTAATCCTTAAATTTAAATTATCTAAATTTAAACTTTTTGCTAATTAAATTAACTATTTTATTGATATAATAGTTAAACTTTATTAATATAATTAATAATTAAACTTTTTGATAATTAAATTAATATAATTAAAAAAATAGTTTAAAAGCAAAAACTTTTTTCTATATTTAATTTTATAAAAACTGTTAATTTCTATATTAATAAACTTTATTCATTAACAAAATTAATTTTATTAACTGTTTTTATAAAAATTATTTATTACACTATTAATTTTAATATTATTAATTTTATTAATGAAAAATGTTCAATTGTTGTTATTGCTATTCCAATTTAAAAAAAAAAAAAAAAAAGTTGCTATCCCAATATATTAAGAGACACTTATTTAAAAGTACCAAACACACTTTCCACTTTTGTGATCAGTCCCCACTTGATTTTTGTTAGAAAAAACTCCCTAATTTTGTTAAAAGTTTAGAGATCACTCCCCACTCACTTGATTTGACAAAAATGCCCTTAAGTATAATATTTTTCATTCATTTTTTCTCACTTCTTCTTCATCCGGACAAGCAAACAGTAAACCTTATCATACCAGAAATAGAAAGAACAGAAAAAACGAAACAAGCTCCACGGAAGGAACGAGAATAACGTTAGGGCCAAAAACCACCAACCCGATAGCTGCATTGTCTTCTTCTCTTTTATTTTTATCATTTTCGGGTTTCATCTTCTTTTCAGTTTCTTCTCAGTTGCTTCTGAGTTTCTTATATTTTTCCGACAATGTCAACTAGTAGTGAAGCAAGTGTGCTCAATCAAGTGTTGGGAAATTGCCGCTACAAAGACCAGCTCCATATAATGTCAATTAAGGATAGTATGACTTTAATGGATATGTACATTAATCTCGCAAAAAAATGGAGTGAAATCAACGCCAAGCACTTCAGTTTGCAATATATAGCTCCACATCAAAGATTGTACGTGAGTTTAACTGATGACGATGATGTCATGAATATGGTCTTACTGCATTTGACATTGAAGATGAACATTGTTGACATCCTGGTAAACCAAAAGGATGAATCAAGCAGCAGAGAAAAGAAGAGCAGTGATGTTTTAAGGTAATACTTCTACAAAATCTAAACTGTACTGCAGTTTGTAAAGTTTTATACTTGAAGTGTTCCGAAATTGCACTCTGTTTATTTGAAAAAATATCTGTACTTGTAGCGTTTTACATTACACTTCATTGTAGTTAACATTGTACTTCATCTCACAAAAATTATACTTTATTATGTAAGTTTTATACTTCAAGTGTTCTACTAAAGGATTATCTAAAATTGTACTGCAACTTGTAGAGGTTTATACTTGAAGTGTTTCCAAATTGTACGTAATCTATACAAAATTATACTTTCTGTTTTCTGAAATTATTCATTTAACCAAAACTGTACTGAGTTGGTAGGGTTTTATACTTCAATTGTTCGGAAATTGTACTTGATTTTACACAAATTTGTACTCCAGTTATCTGAAATTGTACTTCATTTCACTAAAATTGTACTCTATTATTTAAGTTTTATACTTCAAAGTGTTCTACTAATTGATATCTAAAGTTATATTGCTATTGCTAACGGTTTATACCTGAAGTGTTAAAAACTGTACTTCTTTTTATTCAAAATTGTACTTCAATTTTTTGAGATTATACTTTATTTTACAAAATCTTTACTTATTTATTGAAGGTCTATATTTTAACGGTTATATTTATCGATTATCCAAAATACACTGCAGTTGCTAGGGCTTTATACTTCAAGAGTTTGAAATTGTACTTCACTTTATCTAAAATTGTACATTTATTTTCTGAAATTATATTTTCTTTTGTACTTCATTTTATAGAAATCTATACTCTTTTCATTGAAGTTCTATACTTCAAGTGTCCTAAATTGTACGTCATTTTATATAAACTTGTACTTCAATTATCTGAATTTGACTTTCATGTTTTCTACTAATAAATTATCCAATTTGTACTGAAATTGCTAAGGTTTTATACTTCAAGTGTTCAGAAATCATTCTTCACTTAATCAAAAATTGTACTTCTATTTTTTAAAATTATACTTCATTTTATACATCATTTTATTTAAATATGTACTCTTGTCATTGAAGTTCTATATTTCAGGTATTCCCAAAATGTACTTCATTTTACCTAAACATGTACTCCATTCATTGAAGTTCTATACTTTAAGTGTTCGAAGTTGTACTTTATTTTATCTGAACTTGTACTTCAATTATCTGAATCTATTATTTAATTTAGAAGCGACTGCAAATGGATTATCAAAAAATTATACTGCAATAGCTAAAGTTTTATACTTCAGGAGTTTTGAAATTGAACTTCACATTATCTAAAATTGTACTTCGATTTTCTGAACTTATATTTCAGTTCTTGCATAATTTCACCTAAATCTGTATATTCTTTTCATTGAAGTTCTATACTTCAGGTATTCTGAAATTGTATTTCACTTTGTCTAATATTGTACTTCAATTTTTTGAAGTCATACTTCATTTTATACATCATTTTACCGAAACTTGTACTCCATTCATTAAAGTTCTATACTTCAAATGTCTGAAGTTGTACTTCATTTTATCTGAACTTGTACTTTAATTATCTGAACCTATTATTTAATTTTTAAGCGTCTACTAATGTATTATCTAAAAATTATACTGCAATAACTAAGGTTTTATACTTCAGTTGTTCTTAAATTGTACTTCACTTTATATAAAATTGAACTTAGATTTTTTGAAATTATACTTCAGTTTTTACATAATTTAACCTAAATCTGTATTCTTTTCAATGAAGTTCTATACTTCAGGTCTTCTCAAATTGTACTTCACTTCTTTTACTTCTGTTTCTTAAAATTATACTTCATTTTATACATCATTTTATCTAAATCTGTACTCTTTTAATTGAAGTTCTGTACTTCAAGTGTTCTCAAATTGTACTTCATTTTATTTTAGCTTGTACTTCAATTTTCTAAATCTCTTAATTAATTTTCAAGTGTTATACTAATGAATTATCCAAAAAAGTGTACTGCAATTGCTGCATTGTATACTTCTATTGTTTTGAAATTGTACTTCGTTTATTTGAAATTATACCACAGTGCTGAATTATTCTACATATTGTACTTTATTTTACCTAAAATTGTACTTCATTTGTCAACCTCAAGGGATGCAGTCGAGGAAGAAATTGGTTCAACCAATGCATCGCACAATGAATTTGCTTTAATTAGCAACTCAATTGATGCATGGAGGAATTGCATATATGGGGAGGGTCAAACATTCAAGGATGCTGAGGAGTTCAGAATTATGCTTAAGAATTATGCAGTGTCTACTTTGCGGTCGTTTAAATACAAGAAAAATGACAGCAAAAAAATCATAGCCGTTTGCAGTGATGAAAATTGCAAATGGAGAATCTATGCATCAAGGCATGAAGCTAATAAATTATTTGGCATTCGAAAATGCAATCTAGAGCACACATGTGGTGAGGCTAATCTTCGGACAAGGGGACATCCTAAAGCCGATTCCGCTTGGGTTGCTAATGTAGTGAAGGATAAATTGAGATCAGAGCCATGTTATTGGCCCTCTACCATACTGAAAGATATTCACAGAGAATACGGTGTGGAACTTAGGTACCATAAAGCATGGATGGGTAAGGAATTAGCTATGCATGACATCCATGGAGTTGAGAAGGGATCTTATGATAAGTTGAGGTGGTACTGTGATGCTGTGAATAGGACAAACCTTGGAAGTATTGCAGACTGTGAGATTGACCCAATCAGTCGAAAATTTCGTCGGCTATTTATATGTTTCAATGCCTGCCTTCTTGGTTTTCTCAGGGGATGCAGGCCATTGATATTCTTGGACGGCACCCATATTAAAAATAAATACGAAGGAGTCTTACTCAGCGCTGTCAGTAAGGATGCTAATGATGACTTATTCACGATAGCATATGCAATTGTTGACTCTGAAAATGATATTAATTAAGAGTGGTTCTGCTTTAAGCTGAGAAGTGTCTTAGATTCTGAATATCTGCCTGGCTTATCAAGGTTTACTTTCTTCTCCGATCGACATCTAGGTCTTCTTAAGGCCCTCCCCATGATATTTCCCAGTAGCCACCATGCATATTACTTGAGATACTTAGTGGATAACTTTAAGAAACAGGTAAGTGTACTCTATCTTTGTTTGTGAGACAATTATGTGAAATAAACTCTACTTCATAACATTAAGTACATTACTGTTCTATTATTTTAAATTCAGGTATTAAGGAAGTACCCTCTACATAACAAGAAACATTGGTGTTCTATTTTTATGAAAGCTGCATATGCGCCTACAAGGCAGAAGTATACCCGACATATAGACAGTATGTTGGAGTCAATGCCGCGTGCCATAGACTTTATTATGCAGTCTGACCCACCATGTTGGGCAAATTCCTTATTCAGTGGAGATCGATGGGGGGTAATAAACAATAATCAAGCAGAAAGTTGGAATAATTGGGTTAAACCAGCCCGATTTATGCCAGTTGCAGCCATGGTTGATCACATACGCATGCAAATAATGGTTATGATGCATGATAGATGAGAAAAATCTTATAAGATGGTTGGTCAATTATGTCCCAAGCAAGAGAAGAAGTTGGCAATCAATCATATGTGTTCTCGTAACTTAAAAGTTGTCATGTCTAGCGGTTAGAGCTTTGAGGTGATTGAGCAAGATAAATCGTATGCTGTAGATTTACAGAGTAGAGTTTGTTCATACGGAGCATGGCAGATTGATAAAATACCATGCAGACATGCTTGTGCTTGTATCGAGTCAAAGTCACTTTCACCGTATGACTTCATCGATCAATACTACCAAGTTGAGATGTATCAACAAGCATACCAGGCAGTTATAAATCCTATTCCTACGTTTGATATGCAAATGTTCCCTGTATATGATGATGACATCATTCATGCACCTAATTGTCGATCTCAGCCTGGGCGTAGAAGGACACAGAGGATTCCATCACAGATTGAGAAACGTGTAATTAAGTGTAGAATAGGGCATAATCGTTGAACTTGCAAAGAATCAGTAAACTAGTTAACTTGTACCTCAATACGGGATAATTGTACTTGATTTCTTCACATTTGTGCCTCACTTGGGCAATGAAGCAGGTGATTTAGCATCAAATTAGCATTCTTGCATGTTGTCCGAGATATAGTTAACTTTTGTACCTCAATACGAGATAATTATACTTGATTTCTTCGCATTTGTGCCTCACTTGGGCAATGAAGCAGGTGATTTAGCGTGAAATTAGCATTCTTGTATGTTGTCCGAGATATAGTTAACCTTTGTACCTCAATACGGGATAATTGTACTTGATTTCTTCACATTTGCGCCTCACTTGGGCAATGAAGCAGGTGATTTAGAGTGAAATTAGCATTCTTGCATGTTGTCCGAGACATAGTTAACTTTTGTACCTCAATACGAGATAATTGTACTTGATTTCTTCGCATTTGCGCCTCACTTGGACAACTTTGTACTTAATTAATATCTTGGTATTTTTACTAATATTTTTGAATTGAAATTTGTTCAAAGATTTGATTTTTAATTCTTGGTAATTAATAACCAAACTATTGAAGTATGTGTCCAATATTTATCATATGAATAAAATAATATTAAAATTTTTAAGTTGCTAATCACTAGTGTTCAACAGATGAATGTTATCAATCGCAGTAATGAAAGAATACTTATGCTTTCAAAGATGTAACGAAATGAGAATTTGACGATGCTATCCACCCTATCATCCGTACAAATTCGTACTTCACCAGATCCGACAATCTCAAATTATTGTACTTGCCCATCATTACAATTATTGGAGAATAATTATTCAATTTGAATAAGTGTACTTCAAGAAAACAAATCTTATACTTGGATTGTCCGATTTTATACTTCATATCTCTGGAATTGTACTTCGTTCCCCTGATTTGTACTTTGTTTCCCGTGAATTGTACTCAAGATCCCCGCCTTGTTTCAATTGAATTTAAGTGTTCTTCAGCGACACATATTTTATACTTTCTTTGTTCCGGGTTTGTACCTCATTGCCCTCAAAATGCACTCAAATCTGCAGCCCAGTTTCAATTGAATTGAAGTGTACTTCAACGAAGCACATTTTATACTCTGTTTATCTGAATTTGTACTTTGTTTCCCGTGAATTGTACTCAAGATCCCCCCTTGTTTCAATTGAATTTAAGTGTTCTTTAGCGACACACATTTTATACTTTCTTTGTTCCGGGTTTGTACCTCATTTTCCCTGAATTGTATTCAAATTCCCTGCCCAGTTTCAATTGAATTTAAGTTATAAATAATTAATGAAAAATTACACTTACATACAAAATAATATTATAAACAAATTATGCTTCAATTTACACATGTATTTACATACAAGTGATTCAAATCCTAGCATTTTCATGACTTAATATTGTATATGCCATTTTCGCACGATATTTAGCAATTTCAATAGTTCTAGCATCCCTCCAGAACTCGGGGGTGTCTCTAGCAAAACATTCTTCCCAAAGGCATACATAGACACCACAATCCACTGTACCCACTTGCTGCCTGTCTTTTCTCGGCTTTATCTGTTCATCCACACAACTCCCCAATGAAAGCTTCATGTACCGAGAATAGAATGAAGCCTACAAAAATATTGATCAGTTGTTGACTCCCTAATTTATGAAGAAATCATAGGGAAAGAAAGCAAACTTACAATGGCAATAGCTATCGGTTTGTATCTGGCGGCCACTATTGAATTCATGTATAAGAAAGAACGAGTCGAGGTGTCGAGGACAACCAAGAACCAGTGCTGGCGCCGCAAATCGGTAGGATTATGTAACGACACTCATTTAAAACATCCACCGTGAGCTCTTCCAAGTCTGTACAGGTGAAGTTGTTCAGTTTAAGCTTCAACTCCACAAATTCTTCATCTGTAATATCCTTGATGTTGCGTTCCTCTAGTCGGTCTAATATATCAGCCTATGAAGTATAAAACAAATGGTTAGACTCATTTGTCACCGTGAACTAAATTAAGTTAGGAAACTGCCACATACCTGCGCTATTGAGGACGTAAACCACACCTTGTGGTGACACTTCTTCCTGAAAGATGGGCTACATAATATCGACATGTAACAGTCCACTATGTCACCGGTAAGTTCTCCTCCAAATAAGAGCTCACAAAAGTTTTGTCCATCTAGAAATTGTCTTGCTCCTTCCCATACAGTCACCCTACACAATTGTTAATTGTTAGTTCAAATACCAATTTATCCAACAGAAAAATAATAAGCAAATTTTGTTACCTCAAATTATCTCTTCTGACAAAGTTGTCGATGACTTCTCGCTCTTCTACTGGAATAAGAGCAAGACCTCTATAATCAGTCCTTCCTTTATAAGGATCGGTCACTTCAGTCTTTGGGATGGTTGGTTCATCTGCCACCTGGATTGGTTCATCTACCACCTGGGGTACAAAGTATCAACTATTGAAGTAGAAAATATAAGCACATGAAGTACAGATATCACCAACATGGAGTACAAAAATTTAGCACATTAGGTATAAAGTGTCAACTATTGAAGTAGAAAAGATAAGCACATGAAGTACAAACATCACCAATATGGTGTAGAAAACTCAAGCACATTAGGTATAAAGTGTCAACTATTGAAGTAGAAAAGATCAGCACTTCAAGTATAGATATCACCAACATGGTGTACCAAACTCAAGCACATTAGGTATAAAGTGTCAACTATTGAAGTAGAAAAGATCGGCACTTGAAGTACAGATATCACCAACATGGTGTACAAAACTCAAGCACATTAGATATAAAGTGTCAACTATTGAGGTAGAAAAGATCAGAACTTGAAGCACAGATATCACCAACATGTATTACAAAAATTAAGCACATTAGGTATAAAGTGTCAACTATTGAGATAGAAAAAATCAGCACTTGAAGTACAGATATCACCAACATGGTGTACAAAACTCCAGCACATTAGGTATAAAGTGTAAAGTACAGAAGTACATATATCACCAACATGGAGTACAAAACTCAAGCACATTAGGTATAAAGTGTAAAGCATAGAAGTACAGATATCACCAACATGGAGTACAAAACTCAAACACATTAGGTATAAAGTGTAAAACACAGAAGTACAGATATCACCAACATGGAGTACAAAACTCAAACACATTAGGTATAAAGTGTAAAGCACAGAAGTACAGATATCACCAACATGGAGTACAAAATTCAAGCACAATAGGTATAAAGTGTCAACTATTTAAGTAGAAAAGATCAGCACATAAGTGCAAGTATCACCAACATGAAGTATAAGACATCATCCATTAAGTGCAAATATCAACCAATCAAGTATAAGATATCATAACATTTATTACAAACAGACAGTTTACAAATGAAATGCAAGTAGCAAAAAAATAAAACATTAAGTAATGTACAACACCTTCTTCTCTTCTTGTTCTTTGTTTCTTCGTGCACAAGGACGAGCACGATAAGGCTTTGTCACTTGTCTTCCTCTTTTGGCTGGCGTGGTGCTCGGGGGGCTGACAAAATCTGGAGAATCTGTTTTGGCTTGATGTCTCCTCGATTGCGCACATTTGTCACAATCGAGGACATGACATTTGCCACTTCAATCTCAGATTCCTCGAACTCAGCTGCTTGAATTGGTATATAATGTTCTGTCTTCAAAGGTAAGGGGGAATCTAAATGATCATGACATTGTTTGGTTCGACTTTCTTTATCCAACATGTCTTCAGAATCATCCCCTTCTTTCTGTGCATCATGTACCAAATCAAGTTCCCCCTCATGCACATACTCACTAGCTTTCTCCTCAAGCTCCACCCCATCAATCTCTTCATCAGTTAGATGCTCTTCCTCACCCTGCTCCTTCATTGCCATGTATTCGAATGAAGCAATTTTTTCTTTCAATGATTTAATTTCTTCACCTTTCGCTACAATAATTGCTTCATATATTGTATGATCACAGACATGGACTTCATTGATGGCAGTACTAGCAGCCTCTGATTTCTTGATCAAATCTGCCAATTCTAACTCCTCTGGAGCAGGGTTGAGGGCTACAACCTATTATAATGGAAATAATTATCAAATTCAAATTATTATACAAAAAACAAATAATGAATTATTACAATTATTACCATATCTGTTGTAACTTGTTTCAATTTATTCTCTGCCTGCTCCACATTTTGTGGGAGTTTGCTATCCTTCCACCGGTAAAAGCGTAGAAACTCAAACAAACTCACTGGTGAAGCCAGTGATGGGATGCGTTCATAAACCTATGCTTGTCATACATAAATCAAAAAATTATACTCACTTGAATATAAATATAATCAATGTCATTAGAAAATTGAAGCAAACACTTACCATCAAGCCGACTGTACACCCATCAATGTATTTCTTTCTTCTTTCTCCACCTACTCCTAAATGGTTCTTCATATCTTGCACAAGAAAACTGTATACAGCTATGCCCCATGCATACAGACCAACTCTAGACAAATTGTCCAAGTATGGTAGGAGAAATCGTGGAGTCCAATAATTAGATGTTGGAAATAGAATACAATTAAAAACAAAAACTATGTACAACCTACAAAAATTATTCAAGTCCTCCACACTATCCTTATATACATACTCCTCAAGTTTTTTTGCTATTTCAGATCTAGTTATTTTCTACAACTTTCCAAAAAAAAGGAGGTCAAAGGTTGAAGACTTCAACTTCAATGTTATATCAACAGATTGCCCCACGTGTGGCAACCCTAAAACCATTGAAAATTCAGCTGTAGAAAAAGGAGCCTCAACCCCCTCCGCAAAATGAAATGAGAGCTTTTTTGGGTCAAACCTCCTAACTATAGCTTCAAGCCGAATAAAGCTTGAACTTAACTTAGGCATATCCATGTATATATAGAAAGAGGTCTTCTTCAATGCATCAAAATGTTTGGACCCCATCTTGGACTTCACAAGCTCAAACTTACTCTGAAAATATTGGGGGGAGCAACGAGAACAGACCTCACAATGTCTTGGCTTTGCTGCAATGAGAAAAAAAATAGTATATAAACAGATAATAAACTAACCATTTTAGATAGAGTGTACTACACTTTCAGTTATTTTATACTTCATGCTTGAATTTTTTATATTACAGTTGCTTCTAAAATGTAATGCAGATACACAGATTATATACTAGAGTTCCATTTAATGTATACTGCATGCTTAAAGGTTTTATACTTCAGTTGCTTCTAAAATGTACTGCAGATACAAAGATTATATACTATATTTTCAGTTAATGTATAATGCAGGCTTGAATGTTTATGTACTAAGATGCTTCTAAAATGTACTGCATACACTTATGCCTAAAGTGTACTGCCAGTTTGAATGTTTTATACTCTATTTGTTTATAAAATGTACTGCACCTACAGAGATTTTATACTACACTTTTGCCTAAAATGTACTCCAGATGCTTCTAAAATGTACTACAGCTATTTAGATTATATACTACCTTTTGCCTAATGTATACTGCAAGCTTGAATGCTAAATACTACATACATTTGTTTCTAAAATGCACTGCAGCAACACAGATAATATACTACATTTATGACTAAAGTGTACTGTAAGTTTGAATGTTTTATACTACATTTGTTCCTGAAATGTTACACTATAGAGATTTTATGCTACACTTTTGCCTAAAGTGTACTCCAAATGACCTAAATTGTACTGCAACTATGCAGATTATATACTACCTTTTCCCTAATGTGTACTGCAAGTTTGAATGCTTTATACTACACATATGCCTAAAGTGTACTGCCAGTTTGAATGTTTTATACTACATTTGCTTCTAAAATGTACTGCACCTACAGAGATTTTATACTACACTTTTGCCTAAAGTGTACTCCAGATGCTTCTAAAATGTATTGCAGCTATTCAGATTATATACTACATTTTGCCTAATGTATACTGCAAGCTTGAATGCTTTATACTACATACATTTGTTTCTAAAATGTACTGCAGCAACACAGATTATATACTACACTACGCCTAAAGTGTACTATCAGTTTGAATGTTTTATACTATATTTGTTTCTGAAATGTACTGCACCTACAGAGATTTTATGCTACACTTTTGCCTAAAGTGTACTCCAAATGCCCTAAAATGTTCTGCAGCTATTCAGATTATATACTATCTTTTTCATAATGTGTACTGCAAGTTTGAATGCTTTATACTACACATATACCTAAAGTGTACTGCAAGTTTGAATGTTTTATACTACATTTGCTTCTAAAATGTATTGCACCTACAGAGATTTTATACTATGCTTTTGCCTAAAGTGTACTCCAGATGCCCCTAAAATGTACTGCAGTTATACAGATTATATACTACCTTTTCCCTAATGTGTACTGCAAGTTTGAATGCTTTATACTACACTTATGCCTAAAGTGTACTGCCAGTTTGAATGTTTTATACTACATTTGTTTCTATGTTACCCAGATTATATACTACACTTTTGCTGATGTGTGCTGCATGTTTTGATGTTCTGTACTACAGATAACACGCTACCACATTCAGATAGTTTTATAATATAATTTCACCATATAATTTCAGTTAAAAAGAAGTATAAAGCCCTAAAAGGTGAAGTGCAACTTTCATAACCTTCAAGTACAAATCAGAACTTCCCATCTCACAATAGAAATCATATATATATCAAATGGGTTCAAGTGTTTAACGACTAAAAAATGAATAAAAACCCTAAACATGAGAAAATAGACATCAAATCAGTGTAACACTGAAAAATCACGAACATTTGAAGTTTCAAATGCAGAAAATATACCTTTGTTCCTTTTCGTCACTTCTTTTTTTGTAGTTTGCTTCTTCTTGCCACTGTTTTTCCTTCCACTGTCGTAGAAAAATGGCAGAAATTTTGTTGCTGTTTTTTTTTTTTAACTTCTTCTTCTTCTTCTTCTTCTTCTTCTTCTCGCGTCAGTGGCAGAGGAACGGTTTCGCGCCCTTTTGTTTTGGGGCTTAGAGAAGTCGATTTTAGGCAAAAATATAAAAAAAAGAAAGCGTTCTTCTTAAGAGATAACGCATTTCCCATGTATTTTTGTTGTTTTTTCCAACTGCAAGGGTATACAAGTCTTTCTAAAAGATATGGGGAGTGATTCCTAACTTTTGTGAAAAAGTGGGGAGTTTAGTGTGTAAATATTTAAATGAGGACTAAACACTAAATTAAAAGTAGGTTGAGGGATTTTTTTCTAATTAACTCATATATTAACTTTATTAATTTTATTAATTTAGTTTAATTTTTAATGAAGAAAATTATTTAGTTGTTACTGTTCATTCATATATTTGTAATTTTTATATATAAAATTTTTATCATTAATATAAATTTGATTTGGGTATAAACAATTTTTAGGTTCATAAATTAAATTTACGTATAAAGTAATGGGTAATTTTTGGGTATGAGTACATAAGTAATTAATAGGTACAGATTCTACTCATACCCATTACACTATCTTTAATAAGTATGGGTATTGGAAAGGTATAAGTATTGACATTTTGGGCTTGAATAAGATAACATCCTACTTATTTACAGGCCTACACCACCATATTTATGGAAATTTTAAGCCCTCTGTTCTTAGGTGTTCGCACTGCAAAACGAAAAAAAGTTGTCACTGTGACCACATATATGTAGTGAACTAGAACAATTCGAAATTAAGAATAGATTAGATAGTGAGACACTTCGAAGTGGCAACTAATAAGGAACAGATGTAAGCTTTTTGGGTTGGGAAAAGAGTTGAACAACGCCAAGTGTGGACATGGTTTAAAAAATTGGACCGTTGAGTTGGTCTGATTTCTCATAAAATCAAAAAATTAAAAAAATGTTTTATTTTGTTAAAATCGTTTAAATCGGTGGTTGGACCATTCGAACCAATGAACCGCTTATGATTTAATTGAACCAGAGCGGGTTTTTTTCATTTAATTTTTAATGAAATTAATATTTTTTTTATTTTTTTTATCTAAATACAAAGTTTTAAGATTAATGTACACCTCCATAAGCAAATAAAAAAAAATATATACAAGAAAAAGCCTTGCTTTAGAGTTGAGATATTTAAATTGTAGTAATTATTTATAATATAAATTGTGAAATTTGAATTGTGAAGTTAGACAATATCATTTAAAATCTTTATGTTTTATATTTTGGCATTTTATTAATTTTTAAGTAATATATAGAATATAAATATATATATATTGCATAATTATGACCTTATAATTCAATTACGGTCTGACCAACGGTTGAACCAGTGAACCATGAACTGGTAAGTTTAATTTTCGATTCAATTAATGATCCGATTTTTCGAACAATAATATGGACTTTAAATAGTAAAAACCAAATATATATTTCTTTCTATTTTGTAAAGGTTATTGGAGTCATTTGAAAATTTATTCCAATTTTATCATCCATCCAAATAAACAATTAATAAAAATATCTACTTTTATCAGTCATCTTATCTTACAGAGTAACTATACTTTTTAAAATATAAAATTATCTTAATCCTTAATTTAATCCATTAATTCATCACATCTCACTATATCCCATCCCACCAAGTAAACGGACCCTAAATTTATGAGGATAAGAATTTATTATTAAATTTAATTTCAACTTTATTATTTTGAGAGATAGAAAAAAGTTAGTGTTTATTTAGTTAGTGAATTATGATAAGTAAAAATTTTTATTAAATTTAATATGCATCCTATCATGTTGGGAGCATAAAATATGCTTAAAATAATAGATATTTTTAGTATGAAAATGGAAAAAAAAAGAACATATTAGCATTTTTATTAACAATATGGCAAATAAGCATATTTTTTGTTTTCAAATATAAAATTGAAAGAAGAGTTTGAAAATGCAACCAATCAAGGCCTAAATGTGGTGAGAAGAGATCTTCATGTGTTAATGGAAGGAATAAGTAGGAGACTAGTAGCCCGTTTGGTTTTATTTTCAAAGGCCATTTCCATTTTTAGCTATTTCTAAAAGTTGAAAAGTTAGTTATTAAATGAAAATAAAAATTGAGATGTATTTGGATAAAATATTGGAAAGTAATGATTATAATAGGTTATAGGATTGAAAAGTAGGTTAATTTATATTTTTTATGTTTAAAAAGATTTATTTTTTAAAATATATGTATATTTTATTAATTTAAAAATGATAGTGGATACTTTATATCAAATCAAATTTAAATTTGATTGATGTGTAATAGGATGATATCGTAGGTTTAGAAAGAATTTTGAGAAGAAAATATGTACTTTTTCTGGAAAAAAAAATTGTAAGAAAGTGTTTGTTTTCAATTTTCATTCTCACATGAAAATGAAAATGGGGCTTGGAAATGAAACCAAACACCCTGTATTGATTTGATGACATTGTTTTGACACATTTAAATATGAGATTCAAAATTTAAATTCTAATGAATATTTAATTTATGTGTGTGTGTGTGTGTGTGTAAGACAATTCGAAGGAATCAAATTACCTAAAACAAAGTATGTATATTAACTTAATTTTTGATTACATTATATGTTTTATTTTTTATAATCAATTTAATTAAATCGAAGCTCCACTGTGTAGATCAAATCATGATTTAGTTATATAAACACAATATATTAAAATAATAATAAATGAATAAAATTAATAAAAAGTTATATTAACAACACTTACCCAATTACTAGAATAGCCGAGTGATTAATTGATACATTGCCTTCATCGTATGTGCAAATCTGAAGTTCGAATCTTAATAAGTGCTTGGTATGCGTGCATATGTAAAAAAATCACTTATTAAGATTGTGATGGCTATATTAGAATGTTGAATTTTAAATCAAGAATGAAGGATTTAATTATATGCTTTTCTTAATTAAAATAGCACATACTATTTTTCCATGCTTTTTTTCCTAATTAAAAATAGCATATGCCTTTTTTCTTCTAATAAAAAATAGCATTTTTTTATATGTACTCTATTACAGGGTAGAAGAAAATCTCCCAGTAAATAATTAAATTTCTAATAATTTCATATCAAACGTTTAGAGTAAATTATTATTTTCATTGATTTGGGAAATAATTCATCATAGAATTCATATGATCATAATACAATCTTTTTAGGGCAAGTTTGGTTGGTTTTAAGAATTATCTCATGATAATTTACACTACAAAAAAATCGCTAATTTTTTATGGAATAATTTCGCTGGATTTCCATCGAAAATTTTTGATGAATTTCGGACAAAATTTTCATCATAAAATATTTCGATGGATTACTGTTGAATAAATTAGATTTTTTTTTTTATGTAATTTCGACTGAAATTCCGTCGAAAAATATTCCGATGGAATTTCCGTTGGAAAAATCCATAGGAAATTACAAAAATATATTTATTTTTTATTTTTTTAATTTGAAAAAAAAAATGACGCCTTTTCATACGAAAATTTCGTCTCAATATTTCCAAATGGATATTCCGATGGAATTTCCATATGAAATGTGTTGGAATTCCTTTGGAAATGTTTAGATATGAATTGTATGTTTTGGGAGAATGAATTTTGAAAGTAAGGTTGAAGAATGTGAAAATTGTGTTGGAGAATGTGATGTATGTTTTTTTTTATATTTTGGTAATAGTTAGAAAATTATTTTGGGGAGTTTTGGTATGTTTGTTTATGTTTTGGGATGAGACAATTTCTACTATAACAGTCAAATCAATGCTTTTTTATTGAGTTTTTTGGTTGAAAATAGAATTGAATAATATTTTTTATTGTAAAAATAATAATAAAATATATAATATGTATATGTGATGATTGGATATGATTTTTTAATTGTAAAAATAATGATAAAATATTATAATATGTATATGTATGTATATGAAATTTTTGGTAATAAACCAATTGATTTGAAAGGATATTCTGAAAATTAGTAATTGTTATTTTGGCAAAAAAGTGACCCATTTATTTGATCACATTTTGTTAAAATAAATTTATTTTGGCAAAATATAACCAAACATAGCATTCTTTTTCTTTCCTTTTTTCCCCTTCCTTTCTTCCTTTCTTCTTCCCCAAAATTTTTTCCCCTCCCAGCTAGGGCTGTAAATGAATATTCGAAAATCTATTTACCATTCACATTTGTATTCGTTTATATAAAATTTATCCGCATTCGTTTAAAGTGGATATTATCCGTACTCGATTAGTAGATATCTGATTATAAATGGATACGGATATGGTAAATCATATCGATCCGAATATATATATTTATTAAATAATATATTATTTATATTTTTCAATAAAATCTCATAATCCATATATGTATATATATATATATATATATAAATTATAATTGAAGAATTGAAAAGCAAAAAGAATAAATTTAAAAAATTATTGTAATATAGAGAAAAAATTAAAGAATAAAGTTAATCAACATAATTATTGTTGGTTGACTTATAATTAATATAGTTAAATGCCATTATTATTATTAATAAGTACTAATAATCAATTATAAAGTCAATTATTAATTAGAAATTATGTTGTTTGTTTGATTGCTTTTGTTTTAATAAAATTATATAGTTCCTTCTATTAATTAAAATATATATATTTTTATAGGTTGATAGATTCACTCATTTTGATATTCGTAAATAGATATCTAAATAATTATTATCGAATATGAATATAAAATAATAATTTGAATACGAATAAGTTTAATAAAATATGAATGCATTTGAATAATTATAACCGAATACAGATACATCCGAATCCGACCAATATCCGACGTATACGAATTTGAAGATCATTTTTAAATATCCGTCAAATCCATATCCGTATCCGAATATTCAAAAAGTTAAACGAATACGAATATGAAAACGGTATATTCAATCCGTTTAATATCCATTTATACCCCTACTTCCAACCGTCCACCTCTCGTCCCACTTTTATTTTCCCCAAAACTCAAATTTCTTCCCATTTTCATTTACCCTCAAACCCACCCACCACCCCCCCCCCCCCTTCCTACATTTCTCTTCCCTCAAACTCACATGTTCATTCACCAGCCAAAACCCATCCGTCTCCCCACCCCAAAATCCAAACCTCCCTTCCCCAGCCACAAGCCGCCGCCGCCGGTCAGATCCGCCATCGCCGCTATCCGCCTATCCTTGACTTTCTTTTCCCAGTAAGTATATATATATGTATATTATATGTATATTTATCATATATATATGTTTGCATATATTATATATATATGTGTGTATATATTGAATATGTGACAATATATATACGTAATAATATATATACATCTATAACGTTGTATGTATATAGTGCCCCGTACGTTACTATATATTAGTATACATATATATATATAATTTTTTTTTCTTGATGTTCAATTTGCTCAAGTCTACAATTTATAAACTACATTCTATATTTTTATTTCCAGCATATACTTTACAGAAGTTAGTGAAGTTGTTTTTCTTGTATGTTTGTATATATTAACATGTGTATATTTTGCAAGCTATTTTGGTGTAAATTTAGAATATATGTATATATATTACTAGCATGTGTTCGGTGCGATGCACCGAAAAAAAATTTAATATTGAAATAATTTATGTTACTTCATGTGATTAAAAATGAACCGTAATTATTTTAATATTTAAAGAAACAAAATCTATTACTAATTAAATAAAATAATATGAATATTTTAACTTATTAATATTATGTTTGAAGATATTTTGTGCTTAAATAAGTTGTGGAATATGAAGAATTGTTAATTCTAAGTTTATAAATTATACAAAAAAAATTAAAATGAAAAAATTTTAAAAAATAAACGAAAGAATTAACAAAATAATAGTAGAGCAAAATATTTAACTAAATATGCCTTTTAAATTAGATATATATTTATACATACATATTTTGATATGATAAGTAAGCAAATAAATTTTTAAAAATGTAAAGTTTTTTTATATGATTTTTTAATGATGTGCAAGTTATAATTACAATTTTCATGACATTTGAGACTTTTAAATGTTAAGTTTTTTTGTTAGAGTAAATATGTAAATATATTTATACTTTATCTATGAAAATAACTTACATTAGGTTATTATTTGATAACTAATTTAATACATAATTTGTGACATGCAATTTTTATAAACTAAATATAACTATGATAAGTAAAATTTGTTTATATTTATTAATATATATATATAGTTATTTTATTATTTTCAGAATTATCAAATAATATATGTTATGTACATGAATAAAATAATAAGTAAATTTTTAATATTCAATTCAAATATATACAAATAATTAAATGGATACTTACTTTCAGTCAAACTTTTTTGATATGGCATTCTTAATTCATGTAAAAATGTATTTTTATGAATTATTATAAGCAAAAATATTAAAATAAAGTAGGCAATATACTTATAAAATTATTTAATTAAATATATTAAAAAATATAAAAAGTTGATATTATTTGCTATTTAAGCAGTCATTTATCAAACTTTTGAAAATTTTCAATTATATCAATTGTATATGTCCCATATAATGGAACTTTTTTCAAATAATTGAAAATGAATTCTCTATTATATTGCTAAAAACCTAAAATGATTTAAATTAATAATATAAAAAGAAAGTCCAAAGTTTATAGTTGTTGCAGAAGTAACTTTCTATATCTGAAATATTTTTCAGATTAAATTATTTGTCATATTTTATATATATATATATAGTTTTTTATCTAAAAATATTTTACATATCTAAAAAATATTATTGTAAAAGTAATGAAATTTTAAAGATTTTGATTAATTGAGCTCTTATATATTAGTTTAATTTATAATTATTCAGTTCTCAAACTTCTAGCTCTGTAATAAAGATTATGAAATATTGTTAAATATATTTTCATTTTTGGATGGAAAAAAAAAAATAGAGATAAGATACAATGATATCGGTTATAAATAATAATCAACAATCAATGAAAATTTTTTAGTTAAATTAAAAAATTCTAAATTCTAAAAATTTGACATGTGGACAAAATTGCACAATTAAAATCAAATCTACATAATTAGAAAAGCACAAAATTGTGCTATACATAATAGTATAGATATGTTAGAAATTATAAATTTGAAATTTGAATTTAGAGATAGAAGTTAGAAATGGAAATTAAACTAGGAATCAGAAATTAGAAATGTAAATTTAAATAAAAATTAGAGATTGTGTTTAGAATTTAGAAAAAGAATAAACTTTCAATTAGAAATTAAAATAGCAATTATAAATTAGAAACTAGAAATATATAAAATTAGAAAATTGTGATATATAATTATAAATATTATTATAAAGACGATGCAAATATGTGAGATGCATTGTTTATTTTTATACTTCAATATAGACTGATGGAGATGATTTGTAGACGTGATTATAAGATTGGCTAGAGCATCTTTTTATATTAAAGAAGATGGAAGACGAGGGATTAGTTTGCTTGTAATTAATATTTAATTCGTTTTCAATCTGGTTTGAATGATGAGTTAAATCTTTGATTTTTTATGTCATTTATTGTCAAAATATTATTTTTTTTCTGCTTGAATCAGAATTTAAAGTGTTTGATGGTTCTTATCGAATGAAGTGATAGGACTTTGTTGTCTTGTACTATTGAATCACTTCCATATCTAAAGTAGATTGATTGCATTTATCATTGTTTCTTAAGGAATTTGGAAACCTGGCGTATGCTTTTACATATACATGATATCTCCTTTCTTAAAGACCTTCAAAAATCATATTACGGCTTAGGCTACAGTGAGATAGGTCTATTCAATTATTAGTTATATTATATTTCTTTGTGAATGGCAGGTTTGGAGGAAGGCCTCCCACAAATTATATTTAGAAATTTGTAAAGATCGATGGTAAAGGTATGGTTCCAAATTAAAATAGAGCTATTCATTTATAATTTGGATTTCTAACGAAATATATGTACTTGATTTTTCAAGGTGATATTCATAGTAGATGAGCTCAGTAATCAAGATTATGAACTACAAGCATAATATTATGTGATTACCATATTCAATTTTATATATATATATATATATATATATATTTGATTTTTGAATCAATATAATTTTTATTAGGTATTATTTTGGATATATAATCTAAAGTTATTATATTTTTATGTTGTAGATGAGCTTTCGACATGTGCAATCCAAATCCAAATATGATGCCAACTCCATTGTACGCAACCAGCAGTCAAATGCCGAGTTTGGCCACAAATTGTTGGGGCCGCAACAACAAGGATTGATTAGAGATGATAATGATGACGGGCATCCCTAATGAGGATGAAGATGGTGCCTCTTAGTTTTAGTTTAAGTTTTGGATGAATATGATTATGAAATACATGAAATTTTTAGATAAATTATATAATTATCAGCTTTTATATTTAATTTTTGTTAGATGTTCAATATTTTTCATTCATATGTAATTAGATGTGTAACAAATAAAAATTTAAAAAATTAATTAAAAAATAAAATTTTGACAGAAATCTAAGGAATTTTCATCAGAATTAACAATAAATTTATTAATAAAAAATTGAAATAAAAAATAAAAAATAATTAAAAAAATTCAAATTTGTAGCGCCTCGTTAAGGAAGTACTTATTTCGAGCCGAGGTGCTACTTCAATCTTATTCACATTAATTCAAAACAAAATACGCACCCCCAAAATATTCAATCTAAATAGTTGCATAATAACCCAAAATCGTTCATTCCAACTTACTATTACATTACGTTGTATATCATTCCACAAGGGCTATAAAACCATTATACAATTGTTAACACCACAAATCTACATTTGGGTAATATTTACATCAACAGTAATTGAGTTCAAACTTAACATTCCTGATATATTGCTCCTGATGCAAACATTTACTATCCAACATCAAAATACATTACTTAGCAAGCTTTGGTTTACATAATAGATACAAAAGCCCTTTACAGTTGATTTCTCAAGACATAATTCAAACTCAGCATATTATAATCTACATATTAAATTCAACAACCCTATACAATCAGTGACTTGCCTGCAAAACTATGTATGCTATATACAGAAGTGCAAATGAAACGCTTGTCATCCACTAATGCCTATATGGAGAAAAGAACCAATAACATGCAAGAGGTGTAAGTCCTAATGAATTAGTAAGGCGAAATAGCAGTCAACTCAAATATAAAAAGAGAATGAAACTAACAAGTGTGCTAGTGAAGCCTAAATAAGACAATATACAAGAAGAGCGGTCAAATAAATCAAAGTCACATAATGAGATGCTAGTAGAAGATGAGTTTAAGCCTGCAATATGCATAACAATTGGGGTACAAAATTTTAGGCAATAACAAACAGCACAAGAATGAAGATAGCGATATGAATTTAATAATATAATTAACATAAATGAACTCTTCAAAAAGAATTAAGGCCAAACATACAAAGGGGTTTGTTAGTGATCTCCAACCTTATGACTCCCCAGAACATATAAGAAAAAAGGGGTTCCTTATTCCTCCATTGCTAGAGTGATCAGCTTGGCTTAACAAACATACACACACATACACACATGGTGTGGCCGGCCACATGCCGATCCCTAATTCATGGACAACTAACCTCCACCTACCATGAGACAGGATCACCAGTGGGTACTAGCCAAGAGACCAGTCACCATGAGTCCGTTCCACCTAATCGTCTTTTCGAGCTTAGTTCTAGGCTCAAAACTCCCCAAGGGTGTCCCCAAGAATACCAACAACATCAAGCAGTCCAACAACAGTATTAAGAATCAAACAACAATGCTATGGTTAAATAACAACCAACATAGCAAAGTCAAGAAACAACTAGTCAATCAGTTAACAAGACCATTCTAACATCAGTGTCGTGTGACGAGTTTAGAAAGAATAACATATTTAGTTAGCAAGACCATTTCGACAACAGTGCAGTGTAATGAGTATAGAAAAGATAAAAAATAATCAATCGACAAGATTGTTTCAATGACAGTTCAGCAAAGAAATCTCATTATTCACAAATTCAGCTGGCAAGGCGAAAGAATACAGGAAAGCAAGGTAATCAATAACACTTAATATGGAAACTTGAGTGTTATGAAAGGTACAGTCTAATTAGAGAGCAAACGAACAAATCGATATTCACAAAAACGGACATATTCTTTTCTCAGGAAGAATACGAATTATAACCTTACCTTAGTCTCAACAACGATGCTATCAGTCCTCTACTGCTTAGGGAGATTCAGGTCCTCATCACCTATTTCAATAAAATGCGAACAAGTATCAATATGATTGTCTAGCATTTCTTTAATAGTAATCACTTATGTATTTTAATGATATTAATTCCCTTAAGCCTTATGCAACATCTTTACTATTTTAATTCTTGGTATGGATTTCATACGGTTGTATTTTGCTATAGCAGCCCCATACCTTTAACTAATTTAATTTATTTCACCAAATTCATCATACATTTGATTCGGATAAGTAATTAAGGTTTTATTCTAAAATCAACTCAGTATTTGATTTCCTAAACATGCAACTATACTTAAATAATAGCAGTCAAGCGATTTATCAATTTCAGACCAAAATATCATTGTTATCCATAATATCTACTTTAAGGTTCTAAGCTCATAATTACTAAATTTAGATCATTCTTATGAATTTTACATATTTTCTTAATAATAATTAGTCTTGAAAAATATTATACGACTGAGATGTTTTGAATACACCAACTAACATAATTAATGATAATTAAATTCTTATTAATGTTCTAAGTCCACATATCACTTATAATCAACTTTATTATCCAATTGTCTAGTCTATAATTGCACGTTTTTGTCCAATTAACTCATATTTACATCATAAATTAGCCTAAAAATTCAATCAAATCAAACCAGGAATCAATTAACCGATTATTTGGAGTTTCACCCAAATTGACCAAGTTCAGAGTCAATTTACGGTGCAAAATCCATCCGCATGCACTTGGATTGTCGCCTTGAAGCTGCCGGATCGCCGCGGCGCGCTGCCGTCGAAATTTGGAGTTGACTACACTAGCAGGATTGCCTCAACGTGAGGAATAAAACCTCTCAACCAATTCCTGAATTAGACGCAATTTGTCCAGTCAATTGGAGAGAGAAGCCCACAGTGCCACCACCGGCCACCGCACATTTCTGCATTGATTACTTCTTCTCCAATGGTCTGTTTCCAAAATTAAAAGCATCAATGTGTTCTTCTAGCTGAGCCCATCAAAACCCACTCCTCAACTCCTAAGAATAGTTTCCAGAATCAAGCTTCTTGCCATCACCGTCGATTTGCTCTGTTTAACCATTTGTCGCCGCTTGTTCACTGGGAATTCCTAGGGAGACTGGGTACCATTGTGCTCACCTCGCGGAAAGGAAGAGAATGGTGGCTTTGTTTCTTAGTTTTGCCGGCATTGGTAGAAGGTGGTTGGGAGAGAAGGTGACATGTTTGCATGAGAGAATTAGGAGAAATTTCATTTATATTTTTAAGTTTTGAAAAATCACAATTCAACCCTAACATTTCTCAGCTCCTAACTCTTACCCCCCTCAAATTTCTAAGTGCCTTACATTGGCCTCCAATCTTCTTTTTTTGGTCCCTCAAACTTTCATCCTTTCATACATTGGCTCTGCTTAGTTCTCAATTTATGCAATTAAGTCCAATTTTTATTAAATTTCAGTCCCCACAATTTTCCACCATTACACCAAGGTCCTAGTTAACTTAATCATGACTTACCTAAGGCCCATCTCAAATTTAATATTATAATTGTTATTTTTAAGTCTTAACATTCTAATTAAATTTGTAAAATTCGAATTTTTAGAAATTTCCCATGTTTATAAATTTAGGGGTGTTATAAAATTCATCAAAATTTTTCTTTGATGGATTTTCCGTCGAAAAGTGGATGAAAATTAAATTGGACTTAATGGTCTAAAATCCATCTAAAATGTATCAAAATTGATTTACGATGAGGGTTTTTCTGACACAAAAAATTCTATCGAAAATTCCTCATTTTGTCGGAAATTCGTCAAAAAAGGCAAGTTTTTTGTAGTGTTATCTCATGATAATATGTGTAATTTTTTTTATCATTGTAGTGTAATTTGATTTGCATGATTATTTATATATATATATATATCCACATGATTGTTTGTTTGTTGCGGTTGGTTCACCATTCTTGCTCTTGATTAAATTTAGAAAATGGTCTTTTGTTCCATTTTAAAAAAAATTATTCCTTTCTCCTCCCTCTATATAACACACATTATGTTATAAATAGCTCCCACCTACCCAACACCCTCTCCCCTCCAAGGTTTTTCTTTTCATTTTGTCCTCCCCATTTGGAGAGGTGAATTCTGCCGGCAACTTCCTTGATTGTATTACCTGGCAAATGAAATTAAATTAAGTCTTTCTTGTATTTGGTATTTATCATCAAACAAATAGTGAATACTTAAAAAGGAATAAAAACTTGTACAAATTCAAACCATAAGGACAATAAAAGAGCTTTGCCTTAAAAACTCGTTTAATATTATTTTTTTAAAATTTCAACTTTCTCATATTTGGACTTGCATCGTTTGAGCACATGCACGGCATGCTATTTTCAGAAAAATGAGGATAGATTTTTCCAACTATTACTAGCTATTATTTTATTATGAGAAGCCGATGGTTATGATAATCCTTTCCCCCTAATTTTATTTAGGAATTTCATTTTGTTGGGCTATTATTATTTATTCAACTAATTTAAAGTAAGGGTAAAGTTCATTGCCTTTTAATTAATCTTTTTAAGATATACACTCTTGAAATAATTCTCTTAGTTAATAACCTTCGATAATTAAGCTCAATTTCTTTACATAGACAAAACTTCATTAATTAAGTTTATTTATATTTCTATTAGCATAGGTTAATTTATCTTTTTCTAGAAGTTTATTTTTCAATTTTTTCCCCATTTTGTCATTCTGAGATTTCTTGTTCAAAACACATGCTCGCATACGTAGATTAATAACTTAATTTAGTTAATCAAAATTAGCTTACATGACTAAACTTCTTCTGTTAATAAGTTAGGGGCAAAAAAGTAAAATGGACACAAAGGCATAAGTGTGGGATAAATAAAAAAAGGGTGGGTGGCTAGTTTAGTTATCACACACTTTGCACATATAGATGGGGGCTAATGATTATAAGACAGGATGTTAGATTGTTATCACTCAATCCAAACAATGATAAGGTAGGATAAAATAACTCTATTATGCCTTATCAAGCCAATCAAATATGCCCTTAGGGCTCTTTTGCTTATAATGATGTGATTAGAAGTGATATATAAGCATATGGATACATTTTAAGCCCATTATGGTAGAATATTTTAATTTTATGTTTGCTCAGTAAGATTAATATGTAAATAAATTAAAATATGATATATAAATTTATAATTATATCCCTTATACTTTTTAATAAGTTTTTCACAGTTTCCTCATTCTTCCCCATTTTTAAGAACATGGTTTAATTGGACATAAGAGCAAATATAGACCCTAGTTGGTCTTTGTAATTCTTATTACATCATATCAGGCATTCCCCGATTTGATCAATTTTCAAAAGGCAACAGTAAATAATGTTGGGCCCAAGATTTATCAAGGGCCCTTTATCAATTGAAATAAGCATTAAAAGATGATTGATTAAATATGTATCACATCCAATTAAGCCAAACAAACAAGGCCTTAGATTATACAAGTGCTAATGGGTATAAGTTGGATCTAGATTTATCGAATTTATCTTATATTAAATTGATCTAAATTTATTAAATTTATCTTATATTCATTTCAATTAAGAAATGAATAGAGCACACATATTTTTATTACACAATAATATTGATAATGTGTCTCATGTACCTTTTTAAGGAAATTAGTTATGGACTTTGTTAAAATGAAAAAAAGACTAGGAAACTCTAGGATTGTGATTGCTTGTGAGACTTGCCTCATGTTTTAGTGTTTTAGAAATTTTGAGGATGTTTTGATATTTTGGAGATATGAAAATGGGAGATGAGGTTGTGATTAGTTGTGAGATAAAGTGTAATGATTATTGTAATGTGATGGGTTGGTGTAATCAGAGGTTGTAATTAGTTATGAGATTATTTTTGAGAAATGTTTGAGAGATTTGTTTGATATAATGAGATTTTTTTATGGGTTTTAGTTTTTGGTGATTTAGAATAAAAATATAAAAAAATTATAAATTTAATAACTTGATTTTTTTTTTTTTTGGTAATTTTAAAAAATATGTCATCTATTAATAAATCAAATTTTGGTGCTTTAGAATTGTTTGGATTAATAATATAAAAAAATTATAAATAATTTATAAATATAATAAATCAAATTATCTTAATTTAAAAAATAGATCGCTAATTAATAAATCAAATTTTGGTGCTTGGATCCATTTGAAATTTTGTAGTAGTAAAAATTTCTAAATAATTTGTAAATTAAATAAATTGAATTTTTTTATGTTAAAAAATAGATCGTCTATTAATATATCGAATTTTGGAGTTTGGGGTTTGTTTGGAATTTATAATATATTTTCATTAAAAATTGATTGTTTATTAATAAATCGAATTTGGTGTTTTGGGTTTGTGTGGGATTTATAATATAGTAAAAATTTACAAATAATTTATAAATTTAATAAGTTGAATTTCATATTTATAAATTTATAAATAATTTATCAAATTTAATAAAAAATTTCAAATTTAATTTTCTTTCGTGTAGTTTTATTTAATTACAAAAATTTTGAAAAAATTAATTAAATATTTAAATCTAAAACTTGCATAAAAATTTGTCCTGGGAATGAAAAATTTATAAACACTCATTTTTACAAATAATTAAAAAATCAATTCATAAATTCCTTAAATCTAGAAGAAAAAAAAAAGAAAAAAGAAAAAGGGTGAGGCTCAAATATAGAAATTGCAGGCAAGGAAAGAGACACCTCAATGGCTGCAAACCCAATTAAAGAGAAGAGAGATTGTCACACAGGTTTGCCTCGCCAAAGATACAGTTCAAATCCGTCTCCATACAAGACCCAATTGAAAGAAATTAATTATCATCACAACCATCACAAGTGATTTTCGTAGTAGAAAGGGACAAGATGAAAACTATAACACCCCGATTTTGGGATTATAAATTTAAGTTGAATAAATTAAATTAATAAAAGTTTAGGTAGAAATGTGGGAATCAAAAGGATTTAATTGTAAATAAAGAAATGACTTGATTGTTTGAAATTATAAAGTTTAGGGGGTTAATGTGAGATAAATAAAAGCTTAAGGACTTTAAAATAAACCAATTTGGGCCTAATTGACTGGAATTAAGAATGTTATGGGGTCAATGTGTAAGAAATAAAAGTTAGAGGACTAAATTGAAGACAGTGAAAAACTTGAGGGGGTGTAAATGAAGTCGGTTAAGAGTCATGGGGCCAAAATTAAAGAAGCTGAAAATACTTTTATTTGTATAGAATGAAGGATAGAATTTTTTCTAATTCTCAAAAATTACCCAAATTCTACCCCGATGGCGAATCGCCGGAAAATGGCCGTAAAACACAAAAGTAAAACCATGGAAAGCTAGCTCTCAGCTCAAGGATCAATTTCATACCAAACTTAACTAAAAACAACCGATGAAATTGCCGAAAAATAAGGGTCGATGGCAGAGATTGGCAGGGGTGGCTATTTCGTCATTTCCAACGACGAAAAATGGAGGTGCTTGGGTGGGTTTTGGTCGCGAGCTCATGGGCTATTGAGGGGTGGTGTTGATTTGAGGTTTCAACGGCAGAGGGAAGAGGAATTGATGTGTCGGCATCGCAGCGGCACTAGGGCTTGCCGATAAGTTTTTGGCCAAATTGGCCGTCAAGATGGCGGGGAAATGAAAAATTGCTTTAGTAATTTGGTTCCTGGTGTTGAGACACACCTGGGGGTGGTGTCGGTTCCCATCTCTGGCGACAGCGCGTGGCGGTCCAAATTACGACCTATATTAAAACCGTTAAGTTATAATTTAGCCTATGTTATAGATTAATTTTATAATTATTATGATATTGAACCCAGTCGGCACGAAAGAGTATCATTAAAACTTCTAAGTGGAATTTGAATTATTCGTTTATCGATTCATCGAATTAAGAATAATGATGGGTGACTATAAACGTTTCAATATCCTATGGAGCTTGACTGAATAATTGAAGTAACTGAGGACTTGATAAGAACATTTAAATACATTATGAGTTGTGGTTTAGAAATCAACACGATGTTGATTTAGGTTATTTTATTCTGAACTTTGAATTGATTGGGAAACCAGTACATAGACACTCCAAGCAATTAAGAATTACTACATTTAGTTGTCTTAAGTATTTAAGTGTGAAATAGAGATTAACAAAATTGTACAGAATAACCTTGAATTTGATTAAGACATTAACTATATTAATACTTAAGACCCAGAGGATTAATAGGATAATGGCTCGAGTTATCTTATGATAGCTCTCGATCTTCTGACTAGGAAGCTAGGACCTAAGCGATCATACGACTAGGAATTCCTCTGCATTTGCCAAGTGAGTTATATTAGCTTTCACTGCTGGGAAAAGAACATATATAATTGCTATTACACCCTTATTGTTTGATCTTGATTGTGCTGAGACTCAATCGATGTTGTTTGTTTATTCTATAATACTCACCAATCATTGACTCCAGTGATACTCTTGATAATCACTTTGTTCCTATCTCGTGATCCCTGAATTATACCTACTTGAGTTCTGAGTGTGTAAACGAGTTTTGAGAAAATAAACTGTTTATGAAAATAGGACTCCACATCGCCCTTTTATACTGAGCGCTTTTATTGATATTGATTAATGTCACTTTATCTGAAGTTGGCTATTGTGTTCAAGAAGCTAAAAAGTGATTTCGAAATATATGTTTTTATCTCCATGTCTATCTTGAAACCAGCTTGGTGCTGAAAAGTGATTTCGTGTTAACAAGGCGACTTGACATGTTTAGTGGAATGCTATTGGACGTGTTAAGTGATAATGGTGAAAGTGTTTAATACCCTTGCGGGTGGGCCCTGGGATTGATTTCGAAAGACGATTGGGTGAAACAGAGTAATGGTGACTAATCTTTCAACTGATACCCATACAAAGTATACATGAAATCCTTACTCATAGTAAGCTAGAGGTAGCCATCTATGAGTGGAATCAGGCATACGGCTAGCCATGCCTAGTGAGTGATTAAGTGTCCGAGCCGATCACTCGGTACTCTGGAGGAATAAGGATTTTCGTGTTTTCAAAAGTGAAGTGATAAGGTAAGAGAACCACCCATAGCAAAAGTGTGAAAGTGATTATTAACTTTCTTTTATGCCTTGAAACTCGAGTATTTGACACAAACCCAGTGATTATTCAAGTAACATGTTGACCCCTTGTGGTCGTAATTGTGACTTAAAACTTTGTGAGAGACAGTGAAATTGTGAAGTCTCATCACTAGTATGGGACGGTGGTGAGATGGATCACTTTAAAACTTTGACTAAAACCTTCTCTCACAAGTTTTGAAAAGATTTGTGCTTCTATTTCTTTCTTATATAATAATTGTGAAATTGTCACTTTGTTGCTATTACAATACTATCTCACTAAGGCATTTAGACTTACGTTATTTTGTTGTCATCTTCTGTTCTTTACCTCATATCAGTATAAGTGATGAGGATAAACTAACCCAACTGACACATGAGGTAATGAGGATGATAGAAGTGCTGAGCATAATTCAAGATGTTCTGATTTAGAATTGGACATCCTATGGATGTTGTCGTAGAAATTTAATATTTTTGGAATTTCAAGAAATGTGTTTTCTATTGTAAAGAAGACGTATGGTACTGTTTGAGTAGCACCTAGGCCGGAAGCAGGCGCCTCCCGATCGAGGCGTTATAGGTGGTATCAGAGCTTAGGTTTGGAAACCTGAGTTATATTAGGATATGATCCTTAGTATATAAAAGTTTTGATTAGTGGAGAGTAAGCTTGATTTCGAGATTTAAATTGGACATGAAAGTTTCGGCTAGTGAAGATTAAGCCTGACTTTGGAATTTGACTAGGACATGAATTTTTGGGAACAATGTTTGTTTCGAAGGACGTGAAGGGTTATGATTGGGTACGCAACCAATGCATAATCCGTAGCTCTTAAGGTATCGAACATGTGACTTCTTATGTTTGGGAAAGATAATATCCTTGTGAATTTACATTGAGTGCGAGCATATTAGGGAGCATTTTAAATAGTATAATCCAATGACTGTTTTAGATAGAGTTGAATTTGATGAGTAAAGGATCTTATTAGATCATTACTTTGGACATAAGAGTGTGTCGTGGCTTAAGATAAGGTTATTTGGGAAATAGTATGTGATGACTTGAATCTCCTTGATGTATGGAATATTGAGGTTAATAGAGGCTAAGATTGACATGAAAATTTGGCTAGGATGTGAATTTTTGGGATATTGCTTGATATTGAAAGAATAAAGGATTGGTGTTAGAATGGCCAACCAATATCTAATTCGTGGCTCTTGAAATGTTAAGCGTATGACTTCATCAGTGTTTGGTGGAACAATACTTTAGTGTCACATTGTTATGCAGGTTTATTTTGCGATAATAGAACTTGAGAAACAAAGGATCATTTTGGGATAATTAGCATTTTGGTTTATATATGTGATTGAGATTCGTACGATATTGTTATCTCAAAGGGATTGATATTTCGACAATAGAATTGATCAGTGTAACTACATTGTGGTAATTGTAAGAGAAACATGAAATATTTTCGATAAAGAGAATCTGATATGCACATTCTGTTTCGATTCATCAGATTGTTTACGTGCTCGGGTTGTTTTATTCTGATTGTATTTCGATTGCTTGTATTCTGCTCGTGGAGCAATAAGGGCAGAGTGGTCTTTTGGTCTAGATCGGGTTGTTGTCATGGCCGTCCACTAAATGAGCCATTCGTATTTGCTCCCGATTTGATTCGATTGAGACGATCTGGGGCTGCTCAATCGATAGTAACAACTCCCGAGCTAGCACCAATGAATAACCTTGACTTGTCAGTGTTTGTATCTGGATATGTACTAATTCTAACTATTATTTTATGATCTATTGAGTTGCTTCTTTCTCAATTTGTCTCTACCGGTTTGTTATTAAGATTATCCCTCGCTAAATCTTTTGGACTTACCCTCCTACTTTGTCTTTGATTTTCTCATACAAGACTAAGTGATGGATACGAACTTCTGGATTGGGCTAGAGATAATATGTTTTGTAATAGAACACGGGTACATATGTGTATATGGGTTCAAGTGAATGTTGAGCTTTAACTTAGAGATATTGGGATATGACAGGTTTGAATTTGTGATTTGCAGTATATACTATATGATGAATATTGCAGGACCATTAATGGTATGTATCTAGTACTAATGTTGAGGTCTGTTTAAGTTTAAATCTGCTGCTATCTCTGATGGACTTAGAAATTTTCCTTCTTATAGGCCTATTGACTGTTTTGAGGATTAGATTTAATACTAAATTGGTAACATCTCAGCTTAGGGGTTATCCTGAGTGGGGTGCCACAGAAGCGATAAATTTTGTACTCGGATATTAATTCAATTAATTTACCAAAGGTGATTGAAGTTTTAAATTCAAGCATGCTCATAATACGAACTAAGATTATTAAATTATAATTTAGCTCAAGTTACGGATTAGTTTTATAATTATTATAATATTGAGCCCCATCAACTTAAAGGATCCTTAAGGAATTTTAGCTTTAACTCACAAATGAAGGTAATTGAAGGTACTATCTACGTTCTAAATGTCAAACAAGGACCTAATCCCCTGTAATCTAGGCCCTATCTCATAAATGGAATCTAAGGATCATAAACATACCGCCTATGACCGTACCTAGTATGTATATAAGTTTTGCGAACTGGTAGTGAACTCTATGGAAGCATATGAATTGTTATAAAATCTTAGGTGGTGTTAATGTGAATGATTCCGTTATTGATTTCTAAATGTATTGAACCTAGTTTGGTTATGTGAAATATTATATATGAAAGCTTGAACTTCAGGATGATTCGTGTGAATGTTTATGCCTATGTGGGTTTGATGCTGACGACAACCGCGGACTTGGAGTTATTATGTTTTTTTGGGGTATGTGATTATACTGAACTCTCTGGACCGTACATGTCCATGTTGTCTTAACTCTAATGTTGATGATATTTTAAGTTCTATTTTCAGTAATATCATTTAAGTTAATACGATTTAGGCGAGTGGGTGGCCCATGGGATCTAAGTATAGGACGACTTGTTAAACTGTTCCAGTGTGTTAAGATTGGACTCAGTCACTTTTGATGTAAGTATTATATAAGTAGAAAACTATAGTATTAATTATCATGTGCAAGTGATGGCGACTCTTAGGTGCCCTTAAATAGTCACATAGTAATCTCCATATTGCTTATAAACATTTTAGGTTAAACGCTGCAAGTTAAGTTAGTTTAGGCTTATCCGATCGAGCCAAAATTTTGATGTGCTAGAAACTAATGTTGATTGAAAATATCAGTCGGACAAAGGCAGGTTACTTGTAGCACAATGAATAATTACTAATGGATTTTAACATTCTGTGGGGAATACTATGGTGGGAAACGTATAGGAAAGATGGATGTTAGCGACAACCCCTTATATCAATTTTAAGAAAAGATTCTAAAGTAAACAGGCCAAACATGGAATTTAATCGAGACGATATGATGCTTTTGTGGTCTATGGACAATCGCAACTATATCAGTGAGATTTGGATAGAATTTGGGAAGACATGGCGAGAATCTGAATCTAGTGAAATCGTATTTCTGAAGGTTAGCAATAAACACTGCTTTTGCGAAATAGTAATAAATGCAACTAAATCAGTAATTTTGAAGGGATCGTAAAAGATCTCAGGGAAAGGGCTTTAGATAAATTCCTAGGCTTCATTTGCAAAGATTTATGAAAATGTTAGCAATCAAAATACAAGAACTTGTGGGACAAGGATAGGAACTAAATAAGCCTCATTGAATATGGAATCCTAATACCTGGCTCTATGCCCATAACTTGGCCCAAGGTAAGGGTGAATAATTTATTTAAGATTGAACTAAGCTGAACTGTTCTTAGTTATAAATCAGTGAGGAATGTACTCTGGGAATTACCTCTCGTTTGTAATATAGGTACTGGGAACTGATTTGATGTTATTTGGATGGCCAGATTCCTGCAACATTTGCAGATATGATATGCATGATGCTTGATTAATTATATTAGGTTCTAACAAATCTATTTAGGACAATTGGTGGATTTGGAATTTAGAAAAGAGTCATACTACATTTATGCTTGGTATTATAGATGCCCACAGGAATACCAATTATGTGTTAAGTTAATAGGGTATCAATTAGGAAAATGATACATTTAAGGGTGTGTAACACCACAAAGGATCATCAGGATAATCTTATTGAAGTCAAGGTTATAGTCGATCGGGAAAAGCTAGGATGAGTTATGTCAGAGGTGCAGAGTCCTTTAGGCCTTATCAAATTAATATTAAAAGTGTGCTTGATATTTTCCTATGATAATAGATTCATTGGCTAATCTAGTTAAAAGAATTGGTGGTTTTAAATGACGAATAAGGGCATGAGGCGTTGTTGTGAACTAAGGACCAAGTTATCATTCTTCCTACAGAGTGTAAAGAATAGCTTCATGTATCCTTGCCAACCAGAGGGTTGGTTATAAAAAGGTGATTGCAGTTATCATAAGGAATTTAAGTGGTGAAATATGATCATTCCATTCGGGATATAGAATTCACTGCTTTGGGTTGCTTCGTTAAATTGGGGATTAGTTATCATCTATGTTAATCATAGAATTTCTTGAAAAATATGGCCATAGTATATCAAGTTGAAGTACCAACATTCGAACCAAAAGGACAAAAAGAAATAGAAGGATTGCAAAGAATCTAAGTCATGAGCTTAGGGTAAACCAATCCTTACATCTTAAGATGCGAAACACGCGATTCCTTGAAAGAAGATGGAGCTTTGATTATGCCAAAGATGGAGTCACGGTAAGCAGAAGAAGATCGAAGAGTATATGGGGAGTATATGTTTCTTAGGCTTTAAAAATACATATCAAATGTGATCTTCTTAAGGCGATAGACTTATTGATTAAAGAAATTAAAAAGGGGCAAATCTTTTGGATACATAGAGATGTGAGAAATATTGGGAATTAAGGAAGTAGACTGATTTTTGAGTTGGTTTATCTTTCTTTGGGAAACTTAAAGAAATGTCAAGTATGTTTATGCTTAAGATGAATATGGGATCATAAGAAAACAATCTCATAAGTATTGAAAAGACTCGAGAGATAAGACACAAGATAGATGATCTTGCTGGACATGGGACATTTCAAAAATAACCCGAGACACTTGATAAAATATGGAATGCTCAAGTGAGTATGAGCAATCGAGAAACCCACATCGGTGATTTCCACTAAGAAGGATTCCCACCTTGTAGAGCAAGTAAGAGATACTCAGAATAAGAGAAAACAATATGTGGAACTAATTGGTCGAAAGAGGTAGGCATATGCAACAAAGTTTTCCTTGGAGGTGGCAAAATTGTATGTAATGACGCTACGAGGTCTTTCACATTTTAGATGAGAATCTAGGGACCAGATTCTATTAAGGGGGGAGAGTTGTAACACCTTGATTTTGGAATTATAAATTTAAGTTGCATAAATTAAATTAATAAAAGTTTAGATAGAAATGTGGGAATTAAAGGATTTAATTGTAAATAAAGAAAGGACTTGATTGTTTGAAATTATAAAGTTTAGGGGGTTAATGTGAGATAAATAAAAGCTTAAGGACTTTAAAATAAATCAGTTTGGGCCTAATTGACTGGAATTAAGAATGTTAGGGGTCAATGTGTCATAAATAAAAGTTAGAGGACTTAATTGAAGGCAAAGGAATAAATTGAAGATGGTGAAAAACTTGAGGGGGTGTAAATGAAGTTGGTCAAGAGTCCTGGGGCCAAAATTAAAGAAGCTGGAAATATCTTTATATATATATATATATAGAATGAAGGACAAATTTTTTCCTAATTTTCAAAAATTACCCAGATTCTACCCCAACTGCGAATCACCAGAAATGGCCGTAAAACGCAAAAGTAAAACCATAGGAAGCTAGCTCTCAGCTCAAGGGTCAGTTTCATACCAAACTTAACCAAAAACAACCGACGAAATGGCTAAAAAATAAGGGCCGACGGTGGAGCTCGGGGGGCTGGCGATTCCGCCATTTCCAGTGACGGAAAATGGCGATGCTTGGGTGGGTTTTTGTCACGAGCTCAAAGGATATCGAGGGGTGGTGTTGATTTGAGGTTTCAACGGCAGAGGAATGAGGAATTGATGTGTTGGCGTTGCGGCAGTTTTGGGGCTTCCCGATGAGTTTTTGGCTAAATTGATTGTCAAGATGGCGGCGAAATGGAAAATTGCTTTAGGGATTTGGTTCCTAATGTTGAGACGCACCCAGGGGTGGTGTCGATTCCCATCTCCGATGGCAGCGCATTCGGTGGTTCTAGAGCAGATTGTTCATATTTGAATTTCAGATGCGTCTGGACTAGTTCTAGCATGAGATGGGGTCTCGATTCAACCCAATTTCGGTAATTTTTAATAATTAAATTTTGATTCAATTAAATTGGTGGATGTAATTAGATTTTCGAATTTATTTTAATTACGACCTATATTAAAACCGTTAAATTATAATTTAGCCTATGTTGTACATTAATTTATCATTATTATGATATTGAACCCAGTCGGCACGAAGGAGTATCGTTAAGACTTTTAAGTGGAATTCGGATTATTCATTTACCGATTCATCAAATTAAGAATAATGATGGGTGACTATAAATGTTTCAGTATCCTATGGAGCTTGAGGCAATTGTGACTGAATAATTGAAGTAACTGAGGACTTGATAAGAACATTTAAACATATTATGAGTTATGGTTCAGAAATCAAAATGATGTTGATTTAGGTTATTTTATTCTGAACTTTGAATTAATTGGGAAACCAGGACATAGACACTCCAAACAATTAAGAATTACTACATTTAGTCGTCTTAAGTATTTAAGTGTGAAATAGAGATTAACGAGATTGTACAGAATAACCTTGAATTTGATTAAGACATTAACTATATTAATACCTAAGACCTAGAGGATTAATAGGATAATAATTCGAGTTATCTTATGAGAGCTCTCAGTCGTATGACTAGGAAGCCAGGACCTGAGCGATCATACAACTAGGAATTCCTTTGCATTTGCCAGGTGAGTTATATTAGCTTTCATTGCTGGGAAAAGAACATATATAATTGCTATTACACCCTTATTGTTTGATCCTGGTTGTGCTGAGACTCAATCGATGTTGTTTGTTTATTCTATAATACTCACCAATCTTTGACTCCAGTGATACTCTTGAAAGTCACTTTGTTTCTCTCTCGTGATCCCTGAATTATACCTACTTGAGTTCCGAGTGTGTAAATGAGTTTTGAGAAATAAACTGTTTATGAAAATAGTACTCCACGTTGACCTTTTATACTAAGCGCTTTTATTGATATTAATTAATGTTGTTTTATCTGAAGTTGGCGATTGTGTTCAGAAAGCTAAAAAGTGATTTCGAAATATATGTTTTTATCTCCATGTCTATCTTGAAATCAGCCTGGCGCTGAAAAGTGATTTTGTGTTAACATGGCGACTTGATGTGTTTAGTGGAATGTTGTTGGACGTGTTAAGTGATAATGGTGAAATTGTTTAGTACCCTTGGGGGTGTGCCCTAGGATCGGTTTCGAAAGACGACCGGGCGGAGCGGACTAACGGTGACTGATTTTTCGACTGATACCTGTACAAAGTGTACATAAAATCCTTACTTATAGTAAGCTGGAGGTAGCTGTCTACAAGTCGGATCAGGCATGCGGCTAGCCATGCCTAGTGAGTAATTAAGTGTCCAAGCCGATCACTCGGTACTTTCAAGGAATAAGGATTTTTGTATTTTCAGAAGTAGAGTGATAAGGTAAGAGAACCACCAACTGCAAAAGTGTGAAAGTGATTATTAACTTTATTTTATGCATTGAAACTCGAGTATTTGACACAAACCTAGTGATTATTCAAGTAACATGTCGGCCCTTTGTGGTCGTAATTGTGATTTAAACCTTTGTGAGAGACAGTGAAATTGTGCAGTCTCATCACTGGTATGGGACGGTGGTGAGATGGATCACTCTAAAACTTTGACTAAAACCTTCTCTCATAACTTTTGAAAAGATTTATGTTTCTATTTTTTGCTTATATAATAATTGTGAAATTGTCACTTTGTTGTTATTACAATACTATCTCACTAAGTCATTCGAACTTACATTATTCTGTTGTTATCTTCCGTTCTTTACCTCGGATTAGGATAAGTGCGAGGATAGACTAACCTAACTGATACATGAGGCAATGAGGATGATAGAAGTGTTGAGCATAAATCAAATGTTCCAATTTAGAATTGGACATCGTACGGATGTTGTAGAAATTTAATATTTTTGGAATTTCAAGAAATATGTTTTCTGTTATAAAAAAGACGTGTGGTACTGTTTGAGTAGCACCTTGGCTGGAAGCAGGCGCCTGTCGGTCGGGGCATTACAAAAACATCTACACATAGTCACACACACTAGGAAGAATCAAAGTTCACTTTGACATAAAAATAGGTGAAATCATTGGCAAGCACAGAGGATTAATAACCCTTGAGAAAATTCTCAGCCCTCTACTCACCTCATTGTGAGTTGGAATTTTTATAAGAGGTAGATTCAGAGATAAGAGAGGGAGAGAGGCAAGAGATTTTCTCAAAAAAATTGAGGAACATGTCAGTTCAGAGGAGAAAGAGAGAGAGAAAGGGGGCAGAGAGAGAAAGGGGGAGGGAGATATGTTCTTTGAAAAGAGAGACATAGAGTTGGAATTTGTTCCAAATATGAGAATTCCCCTCAATGGCTTGGTCTCTTAGACATGAGTTTGGTCTTCCTACCACACACGTCTTTAAATTTTTTTGAGTTGAGAGACAAAGTTTTAAGGAAAAACTTGATGAGCAATCACAACCAAGTTTTTAGGCTTTGTTCTTTACCATTTTCCTAAAATATTTCCCAAATTTCAGAACAATGCCAAAAAGTGTACACATCTCCCAAAACACAAAAGTTTTATGCCCAAAAAACTCCCGTCAAAACAATCTCAAAATAAAAAAGAACTCCCGTCAAAACAATCTCAAAATAAAAAAAAACTCCCATCAAAACAATCTCAAAATAAACTATCCAAAAATAAATAAATAAATAAAACAATATCAAAATACCCTATATCCTAAAAATCACACCTTCCCCCACCTAGCCCCTCACTTTCTCACTCTACCTTTTACATCACTTATTCATTTATTACTATCTTACTTCACTCATCCATATATATATATATATATATATATATATATATTTATATAAAAATATAATTTTACTAGTTATAAAATTCCAAAACTTATGTTTAAAATTTTAATTAAATTGATTGTCAAAAAAAATAATTAAATTTAATTAAATATTGTTTATATTATTACTAAATAATTTATTTAGTAGTTAACGTATTAACTTAATTAAATTACTTATTAATTAAATAATGTATTTAGTTATATTTAATATTTATTGTATTAATTAAATATTACATTTATTCATTTAATAAATAATTTAAGATATTTTAATTTGATATAATAAATAAATTACTGTTCTTCAAAAAAATTAATCTTCATTAAATAATAATCTTTAGATTTATTTAAAATTATAACAACAAATTTAATTATTATTTAATAATATATTAAGTTTAATAAATTAATATTAATATAATTAAAATAATTATAAAAATTAATTAAATTTAAGTAAAAATTATTTGATTGTTTACTAAGTAATCTAATTACTAAATAATGTATCATTTAAATAATGAGATAACGTAATTAAATAATATTTTAAAGTAATTAAATTAATTTATTTAATTATTTAAATACTTATTATTTATATATTAATTATGTTTTATATTTCATTCACTTATAGTTAAATATTATGTTTATTTGTTTAATAAATAATTTAAGATGATTTAATTTCATATAATATAAAATTATTTATTTTTTTAACTTGATGAATTCTTACAAGTATTACATATATAAATTATTAAATAAATTATTTTATTTAAATCAACAATTAAGTTTTATTTGTACATAAATCAGAAATAATAAATAGTTAAATAATTATATTTTAATTAATAAATAGTAATTAGTTTATAATTAATGTATAGTAATTAATTTTTTTATATAAGCCGTTATTAACAATTATGACATAATTATGGTTATAGCCAATTTTTTATAATTAAGATATAATTATGATTTCATAAATAATTAATGTTTATTAATAAGTATTTTCTTCCAAGTAATACAACATTTGCTAATGTTAAATTTATAAAAATATAAATTTCATAATAAATCACTAATTAAATTAATTACACATCATTTTATTATAACCATCTATCAATTATTACACATATATTTTACAATTAATGTACATGTAACACCCTTAATTATTTTATTAATCATGATAATTATTAATTTATTTATTCTTGTTTTATGAAATTTTATTTAATTTAATTAGTTATAAAGTTTGAGGGTTAGAATTACAATTTTTAAGGATTAAATTGAAACATTTCCTTAACTTAAGGGGTTTGCATGGAAGAAACATAGTCAATGGGGGCTTGGGAGCAATTTTCAGAATTTCAGGGACTTAATTGAGGAGTGCTCAATATTTTGAGGACTAAATTGCAAAAATGGAAATTTTGATTTTAAAACAAAATCATGCAGCACGATTTTCTTCATTTCCTTTCTTTCTTCTTCTTTCTTCCTTCTCCTTTTTCTTTCACTTCTTCACCGCGGCAGAACAACTCCTCGGCGACCTTCTCACCGGCCACAACTCACACCACATCGCCATTTAAACATCTCCCCTCACCCTCCGGCCACACTTACACACGCATGTACTGTTGGCGGGCATCTCTCCACCAGTAGCAAGAAAGTGGAAGAAAACCCACCTTGCGGGTTTCATGGTAGCCGATGGTAGGGTGGACTAATTGGAATTCTAGGTGGATAGTTGGAGAGCTCTCAGCCCGGAGAACATGTTGGTGGTCTTGCATGGGAGTTTTGCACGGCGGTGGTGGCGAGGGAGAGTGACTGGAGCTTGGTGGTGGACGTGATCTTCTCGACGGTTGAGGCTCATTTCTGGTAGCCACAGGCCGCGGAATTATGCCCTGAAATTTAGAATTGAGGGCGGTGTTGGATAGCTCTTGTCGAAAGGTGAAGAACGATAGTGGTTTTGCAACTTTTCGGCGATGGCGGGAGGACATTTTTCTCCTCTCGATGCGACGAACACAGCGGTGTGATTGGTTCGTGGTTCGTGGTAAAGGATTGGAAGAAAACTTTGTTGTGTATATATATATGTACATGCATATGTATACTTTCCTATTGCGTTTGTATCCATGCCAAGAATAGAAATTTGGGGATGATGATATGCCTATATATTTATGTGTGTGTTGATTCCCTTGCTAAGGAATATTGAGTAGTAGACCCGGACACATCATGCAAAATGCCAAATTTGGATTTAATAATGGTATTAAGGATTATATTATAAGAATAAGTGAGATATAAACTGTGGATGATTATATGAGGCATTTAATCATAATTTTGTGGTTTAGGATGATAATATGGCTTAACCATGACCTTGTGAATAAAAAATGAGACATTATATCATTTTGGCCTCGATATGGACCGTCGTGGTTAATTTAGTAATATTGATTTATTGAAGGATTTTGTAATAGATGCTAATAATCTATTTTATCGTGCCAGTGGATAAGTTAATGACATTAAAATGTTGTGATGCAAATTCTAGAAGTTTATTAGGGTTGAACGAGAAATTTGACTATGGAATATTATTTTGAATAGGTGACGACGTGGGTCCCGCAGAGTAGTAGGCGGCGACAGCTTCTTTTGGGATACTGGAGGTGAGGGTCCAACAATCTAGCACTTCATTTCACTTGTCGGTATTTGTGATAAACCCTTGTGAGGGTTACTGTTTCTGAACTGACTGTACTGTTATTGAAATATGTGATCTGTTAAGATCTCTTTGAGATTCTGTTATCTGATTCAAACACCCCTGTGAGGGTTATTTCTGTTATAATTCTTATTTATGTTGGTTATGGCACCCAGAATGTCTTTCTGATATATGTTATTTGTTTGTTCTGTTATATGTACTGTTTCGATATCCGATTGTTCTGATATACTGTTTATCCTATCTATACGGTGCACTAGGAACTTTCCCCTGGGCATCTGCAACTGTTATTGATCTGTTTCTGAAAGGAGAACTGAATAGCTGAGGGCTTGACTGGTACGCAAAGGATTTCCCCTTAGTATCAACGGTACGCTAGAGATTTCCCCCTGGGCATTGCAGGGCATGGGATATGCAAGGGATTTCCCCCTGGGTATCACTGTGCACCGTACGCTCCGTATGGGCACGATCATATGCCAAGCTGCTATGCTTTGGCATTATTGTCTGATTGTCTGGTATAAGGATAATCTGGTATGCATTACTGGTTATATCTGTTGGAATGCATAGCCTTCGAGTTTGCTTTATCTGACTATTTTCTGTCTGTCTGAAATCTGTTCATGGAGCAATAAGGCAGGAAAGTTTCCTGTTTTGCTATTGATATTGTCTCTTTCTGATTCTGTCTTGTTCTGTATGTTTAAATTGATCTGACTGTGAATTTTGACCTGTTGAGTTGATATTTCCTCGATAGATCTCTACTGTTATCTTATGATTATCCCTCACTAAGTCCATTAGACTTACCCTCCTGCATTACACTATCTATTCAGACATGTTTAGGTGATGGAAAGCATTCTGAGCTGGAAACGTGAAGGATGTATTTTATATAGCATTTGGATATGTATATATGCTTAGATCTCATTTGAACTCGAGGTTTCTTAACTTAAAATGTTTGTAACATGTAAGTTTGAATTGTGATCCCAAGTATGTAAAAATTATGAACTATGAATTATGACTTGAGGTATCTTATGGTATGTACTTAAGAGCTTGTGAAACTGTTAAGTTAATTCTGTTGCGGACCTGCGGTATAGGTTCTGAATTGTTATTATGGGCTTGCTCTGATAATGAGCTTGATTTGTTAAGACTGAACTATGTAGTGTCTCATGTTTAGGGTTACCCTGAATGGGGTGCTATAGTACAGTAATTAATTTTTTTATATAAGCCAATATTAACAATTTTGACATAATTATGGTTCTAGCCAATTTTTTATAATTAAGATATAATTATGATTTCATAAATAATTAATGTTTATTAATAAGTATTTTCTTCCAAGTAATACAACATTTGCTAATGTTAAATTTATAAAAATATAAATTTCATAATAAATCACCAATTAAATTAATTAAACATCATTTTATTATAATCATGTATCAATTATTACACATATATACACACATACACATCATCCAACTATAAATATATATACATATATTACGTAAAAAAATCACTTTTTATTCTACAAACCCAATAAAAATTCAACTGATTTGACATTTATAGTAAAATTTGTCTCTCCCCCCAAACAAAAAGAAACAACCACCTCATTCTCAATTCATTTTCCCCGTTTTCCCAAAATAAAAAGAAACGCTTGACATATTTTTCAAATTTTCTCCCAAAAACCCAGGGCCTGTTCTTTTATGTTTTGGCCATTTTCTAGAAAAAAATTTGGGGGAATGGGTTTTGGGGAGAAAATTTGGAGAATGTGCTATGTGTTTCTTTTTGTTTTGAGAAAATATGAAAAATGATTTGAGAATAAGTTGTTTGTTTCTTTATGTTTTGGGGAGAAATCAATTTTACTGTAGATGTCAAATCAGTTGCTTTTTTGTTGGATTTGTAGGGTGAAAGTGATTTTTTTATGTATTATATGTATGTATTTTTATAATTGGATGATGTGTGTGTATACATAAATGTATATTTGTAATGATTGAAATATGAGTGTAATTAATTTAATTGGTTATTTATTTTGAAATTTATAGTTTTATAAATTTAATATTAGTAAATGATATATTATTTGGTTATATTAATAAATATTAATTATTTATGAAATCATAATTATATTTTAATTATAAAAGAATTAGCTTATATGATAATTATTAATATCGACTTATAAATTTTTCTAATTACTATACATTAATTATAAACAAATTACTGTTTATTAATTAAAATATAATTATTTAACTATTTATTACTTATAATTTATATATAAATAAAACTTAGTTATTTATTAAAATAAATAATTTTTTAATAATATATATATAAGACTTCATAACAATTCATCAAATTAAAAAATAAATAATATTATATTATATGAAATTATAACATCTTAAATTATTTATTAAATAAATAAACATAATATTTAATTATACATAAAATATGAAACATAATTAATATATAAATACTAAGTTATTTAAATAAATTAATTTAATTAATTTAATAAGTTATTTAATTATTTTAACTCATTATTTAATTAATACATTATTTAGTAAATAAATTACTTAGTAATAATCAAATAATTTTACTTAAATTTAATTAATTCTCTCAACAATTACTTTAAGCATATCAATATTAATTTATTAAACTTAATAGATTATTACATAAGTATCACCCTATAATCAAATTTTTTATTCTAATTTTAAATAAATGTGAAGATTAATATTTTTTAACTCCCCTTAAATTTGATATTTCGAAAATAATGAAAAAAGGACGCAATTGCAAGAAAATGAGAAGTTTTGGGGTCAATTTACAATTTGAGAAGAGTGGATTGAACCAAATTTGGAAACTCTTGGGGCTAAATTGAAGTGTTGAAATTTTCCTGGAGGACCTAATTGAAGAAGGAGATAATTTTGGGGGGCCAATCTAAAATTTGGAAAAGTTGGATCGATAAAAGAAATATGGCAGATTGCATTCCTTCCCCATTTTCATTTATTCTTCCTTTTTCCTCCTCTACCGTGACCACCTTCACCCGACGATCTCCACTCTGGTGACCACCTTTCACCAAACCAAATTGACCAAACCTTTCCTCTCACTCCCAGCTTCACTTTGATACCTCATGCATACCATTCCGCCTGCGAGATCATCGGATTCTTGAAGCTCAAAATGGGGCGGCGACGGTGCTTGACGGGCGACGGCGAACGGTGGCCAAAACTCATTTATGGGCACGTTTACTGGTATCTCTCGGTGTGATGAAGCTTGATATACCCTTGCATGAGAGTTTGGCGCGGTGGCTCCAGCGACCCCAAAATAGTATTTTCAGCTCATCGTAGTAATCGTGGAGATGCTCTTGGTTCGTGATTTCGAGTCCTCGATAAGTAATTTGGGTAATAGGGAGTGTGAGGATTAAGCTTTAATTGTTTGTACCTTGTTATATGTATAATGCATATGTTGTACTTCCCTAATTTAGCTTGTACTTATGCAGTAAGGATTATGGTATATGGATATATATATATATATATATTTCCCATGTAAGGAGGCCTATAAGTTAGTGAACCCGGATATTGCCATGATATGATAATTTGGGATTAATTGAGTTAATTAAAAGATTTGAGCCTTAACTTGTGGAGTTATGGATTTGGAACCAAGTGATAGTAATTGGACTATTATTGTGAAATTTGGATGATATGATGAGAATGATTATGTAATTAAGGACTAGTTATTGCTTAGTCATTAGATTTGATATGAAATCGAGGCTAATGTGGGAACAATCGATCTTATTGGTCATTATTAGGTCGATAGCACCGTTTAAGTTTTAAACTATCATGTTAATATGGTTATTTAGTGAATTTGGATTAATGATAAGCATGGTAGTGATGCTGGGAGTCAAATATGGATTTTGACTGCAATTATACTATTTTGGGTAGGTGAAGTGGAATTTGGACTCAAGGACCAGTAGACGGCAGATTGTGGTAGCTTTCTCTAAGACTACAAGAGGTGAGGGTCTGCCAATCTGGCACTTCATTTCACTTTTCAGTATTTGTGATAAACCTCTGTGAGGGTTACTGTTTCTAAACTAACTGTACTGTTATTGAAATCCGTGATCTGTTACGATCTCTTTGATATTTTGTTATCTGATATGGACACCCCTGTGAGGGTTATTCTATTATGATTCTGTTTCCTGTTTGTTCTGGCACCTAGAACGTTTATCTGATATATATTATCTGTTCGTTCTGTTATTTGTCCCGTTATCTGTACTGTTCTGATATCCAACTGTCCTGTTATTCAATTGTTCCACTATACTGATTGTTTTACTATTTGCTCGTTCTGATATCTCTACTGCCCGGTACTGTCACTGTTTGCCTTGTCGGCATTATCGTTATCTGGTGTTAGCAATGCGCTAGGGATTACCCCTTAGGAATCCGTGTCGACTGTACTTGGTACTTGTATTTGTTTGTGTCTAATACATCAGGGGCTATTCTTTGAGTACTTGTCTGTGAGTATGATACGTCAAGGGTCATTCCTTGAGTATTCTGTTCTATGTATGCTAAGGGCTATTCCCTGGGTATTTAGTTTGTTAGCCATATGCTAGAGCTATTCCTAGGCATGGGCGATGTGTCAGGGCTATTCCTGAGCATCACGATGTGCTAGGGCTATTCCTAGGCATCTTCCATCCTTCTGTTAGCCATATGCTAGGGCTATTCCTAGGTATGAGCGATGTGTCAAGGCTATTTTTGAGGATTAATGATGTGACAGGGTTATTCCTGGGCATCTACCATCTGTTGTCTGTGATGTGCTAGGGTTATTCCTGGGCATCTACCCTCTGTTTGTCTATGATGTGCTAGGGCTATTTCGAGGCATCTACCGTCTGTTTGTTTATGATGTGCTAGGGCTATTTCGAGGCATCTACCGTCTGTTTGTCTGTGATGTGCTAGGGCTATTCCTGGGCATCTACCGTCTGTTTGTTTGTGATGTGTTAGGGCTATTCCTGGGCATCTACCGTCTGTTTGTCTGTGATGTGCTAGGGCTATTCCTAGGCATCTACCGTCTGTTTGTCTGTGATGTGCTAGGGCTACTCTTGGGCATCTACGTCTGTCAACGATGTGCTAGGGAGACTCATATGCATCTTCCGTCTGTCTTTCGCTTGTTTGTCTGTGGTGTACTGGGGTGATTCCTAAACATCTAAAATGTGTCAAGCTGCCATGCTTGAATATGATCAATTGAATTGAATAAGATTTGTCCTGATAAACCTGTCTTGTTTTCGTACTTATATCCTGATGGATAATGATCTGTTCTTGCTTGATTCGTATTGGCATTTGTATTGATATTGAATTATGAATAGTTGAGATGCTCTTTCCTCGATAGGTTTCTTTTAATTACAGTTATGATATCCCTCACTAAGTCCTTTGGACTTACCCCCGTTCTTTCTCTCTCAGACTGGTTCAAGTGAAGGAAGTGAAGTTTTGATTGGGAATGAAGAAGTGCTTCAAGTAATGGAATGGGTTCCTTTGATTGATGTAATTGGTTTAAGTGGCATGGTGATATGTTAGGATTGGCGTTGATGTCTTAAAGCTTGTATATGTTTTGTTAGTGGTTAAGAAGTTATGACTTGTATTTAATGTTTTGAGAAGTTGGTAAGCTTGAAATTCGTTGCTCTATGTGTTTGATAAGTTTTGAAATTTTCTGATGGCTTTATTGATCGTATTGTTTATTTACAGGCTTGAATTAAGATTGAATTGGAGTGGTGTCTCAGCTTAGGTGCTATCTCGAGATGGGGCACTACATATTTAATGAAGAATATTTTTTTGAAAAAGATTAATTTATTTATTATGTCAAATTAAAACATCTTAAGTTATTTATTAAATGAATAAATATCTTTTTAAATAATACATTAAATATTAAATATAACTAATATATTATTTAATTAATAAGTAAATTTAATTAATTTAATATGTTATTCAATAAATAAATTATTTAGTAACCATATAAATAATATTTAATTAAAATTTAATTTATTTTTTCAACAATTAATTTAATTAAATTTGTAAACATAAGTTTTAAAATTTTTTTACCTAGTAAAATTTTAATATTTTTATATATGTATGTATGTGTGTGTGTGTGTGTATATATATATATATATATATATGAATGAGTGAAGTGGGAAAGTGATAAATCATAAATGAATAAGTGATGTGAAAGGTAGAGTGAGAAAAGTGTAGGTGTGATTTTTAGGGTGTAGGGTTTTTTGAATGAATTGAGATGGATTTTTTGGGTATAAAATTTGAGTTTTTTGGGAAAAAGATTGGAGAATATGCTTCTATTTTAAAATTTTTTTGGGAGTTGAATTTTTTTTTGGAAAAATATAGAAGAATATAGCCCCATTTTCCCAAAATATTTTTTCAAAATTTGCCCAAAATATTAAATAACAGGCCCTTAGTTACCTGAGGGCCTTGAAAATAATTATTGTTTCATAATTCCAATTTTGGAGAACCAGAAGCGGAAACGGGCAGATCCAATCAAACACACTAACCCGCCATCGGGTATTCGGGTGTAACCCCGGTCTTCAATTCAAAGTTCAAATTTCAAAATTCAAAACAATAGCCGTTAGTCCGCCATTTTTAAAGCCCCAAATCCTATTCTCCATATCGACATTTCATTCAAACCCTCAAAAGACACTCTCAACAATCTAGCCATGGCCGGAGCCAAAAAAGCGCCCTTAACCACCAGCAACAATGCTAACATCCCACTACCTGAAGCTGTCACTGCCGCCGTCGCGGGCAAAAAGACTATCGAACAAACCTACCAGAAAAAAACCCAACTCGAACACATCCTCCTCCGCCCCGACACCTACATTGGATCCATCGAAAAGCACACTCAAAACTTATGGGTCTACGAGAACGAACAAATGGTCCAAAAATCAATCACCTTCGTCCCGGGCCTCTACAAAATCTTCGATGAAATCCTCGTCAATGCGGCCGATAACAAACAGAGAGATCCCAAAATGGATTCTGTGAAAGTGACGATTGATGTAGAATCAAACTGCATTAGTGTGTACAACAACGGGGATGGGGTCCCTGTTGAGATTCATCAGGAGGAAGGGGTTTATGTGCCCGAACTGATTTTTGGGCATTTGTTGACGAGTAGTAATTATGATGATAATGAGAAGAAGACGACAGGTGGGAGGAATGGGTACGGGGCGAAGCTCACAAATATATTCTCGACTGAGTTTGTGATTGAGACTGCAGATAGGAAGAGGCAAAGGAAGTACAAGCAGGTAAAAATGTAACTAGTGGATTCATTGGAGGTTATGTTTTGTGGTTTTGTTTGTTGTTTTATTAGGGAGTTTGTTGATTTCTTGCTAGTTCCTGATGTGATATTTTGGATCCTATGTTTTCAAATACCAATTAATTCTTTATGGATTTCCTGATTTTGGGGTGTGCTTGGTTTTCTTTTTTCTTTTTTTAAATATATTCTTGAATTCTGGTATTTATGTTGGCTTTGACTATGGGTAGTGATGGATTTTAAAGGTAATGTGTTTATCTTAGGAATTTCCTTAGGATTTCTTGATTATTGGAGGAGGGTGTTTTATACGCTTTGATGTTGGGATTCTTTGCATTCTTATACAGGAAAAAATCTCACTCCTACATTTTTTAGATTTAGGGTTTTTCTAATGCGAAATGTTGAAGATTATTGGTTTTTGCCTATTCAGGATACCTATGGTTGCTTTCTTGAGCTGCTTTGAGTTCATTTAGTCATTTTCCATCTATTCTATACAGTCCATGATGCACACTTGTCTTGGTTGCAAAAGCTTGCATTTGGCCTCGTAAGAATTCTAACATGTCCTGGTATTCTGAAGGTTTTCTCTAATAACATGGGAACAAAATCTGAGCCTATTATATCAAAATGCAAAGCGGGTGAGAATTGGACTAAGATTACATTCAAGCCAGATTTGGCAAAATTTGGCATGACTTACTTGGAGGAGGATGTTGTCGCCCTAATGAAGAAGCGTGTAATTGATGTTGCGGGATGCCTTGGAAAGACAGTAAAGGTGGAATTGAATGGACAGCCATTTCATTTCAAATCGTTTTCCAATTATTGTGACCTTTATCTAAAATCCCCATCAGTTTCCAGCTCAGAGCTACTCCCAAGGTATTTGCCTATTTCTGGCACTTGATGTTTTTCCCAATTTAGTTGGTTAAGCAATATCAACCAAGATAGTAATGTGTTTATCAATTTTGCAGATTTGAAGAGGAAGTACATGAACGGTGGCAGATTTGCATAAGTCGAAGTGAAGGACAGTTTCAACAGGTGAGAAAATAACGGATGAGTTTTTTGGTTTGTTTTTCTTTGGTTTAAGTTAATTTGTGTACTGATCGGAATATGTCACTTAGAAAGCAACTAGAAATCCAATCATATGAAGAAACTGTAAATGACTAATGTACCATTTGGCTTGACCAGGTTAGCTTTGTAAATGGAATTGCAACAATCAAGGGTGGCACTCATGTCGATTATGTTACTAATAAGATAACAAGCCATCTTGTTAATGTCTTAAAGAACAAGAACAAGAAGAACAAGAAATTTGATCTTAAACCTCATACTGTGAAGAACCATTTGTGGGTATTTGTCAATTCCCTGATTGACAACCCTGCTTTTGATTCTCAAACCAAAGAGACTCTGACACTACGCGCAGCAAGTTTTGGTTCTTCATGGGATTTCTCTTCGAAGTTCCTAGACAAAGGTTTGCACTGCCAATTCACATGGCCATTATTTGTCCAGAAGGCTAGTTGCACTGTAATTTTTTAATGAAAAGTTTTAACTTCATGAATTCATCCTCTGCAGTGGCCAAGTCAGATATAATGAAAAATATTGAGGAATGGGCAGAATTCAAACAGAAGAAAGATCTTAAGAAGACGGATGGATCAAAAGACAGGAGGATCTATGGACTAGCCAAGCTAGCTGATGCTAATGAGGCTGGAGGGAAGAATTCTGAGAAATGTACCTTGATTTTGACAGAAGGAGATTCAGCCAAGGCACTTGCAGTAAGTGTTTAAGCCTATATATTGGCTGAGAAAAAGTTTTTATGTTTGGCAATTGATTCATGCGTTGAATCTTGTTCAGGTTGCTGGACTTTCAGTTGTTGGGCGAGATCACTATGGTGTATTCCCTCTGAGAGGAAAATTGCTCAATGTGAGGGAAGCAAGTCATAATCAGCTAATGCAGAATGTTGAAATCCAGCATATCAAGCAGATTCTAGGACTCCAGCATGGTAAAGAGTATGATAGTGTCAAGTCACTCAGATATGGACACTTGATGATAATGACTGATCAGGTCACTTGCTGTTCCATATTATTGTCTTTTGTTTTTCCATACCCACGTTGCAGAACACTGATAAACGATAGACCCTGGTTTCTTTTGACCTATTAAACTGAAATCAAACTTTGTCATCTGCAGGATCATGATGGTTCCCATATCAAGGGTCTATTAATTAATTTTGTCCATTCATTCTGGCCATCATTGCTCAGAGTTCCTTCTTTCCTGTTGGAGTTCATAACTCCTATTATAAAGGTTTTGAAACAAGCACATATTCTTACATTACAGCTTATGATTCCTTTTCCACTAAATTTGTGATCTCTTATTTTGTAGGCTACTCATAAAGATGGGAAAAGAAAAGAAGCCTTCTACACAATGCCTCAGTATGAAGCATGGAGACAAAGTAGGGGGGCAGATGCAAAAAATTGGACTGTAAAGTACTATAAGGTTTGTCTTCTCAAGAAATGTAAATGGAACTGGTCTGTGGAATTCAATATCATTTGCTATTCAGAGTTTACAATGAAATCAGTTAGATCACCTTTGGATGTCTTTTGTATCCTTGTAGGGGTTGGGAACAAGCACAGATCAGGAAGGGAAGGAGTACTTCCAAGATCTTGGAAAGCACAAGAAGGATTTTGTCTGGGAAGATGACCAAGATGGTGAGGCAATAGAGCTTGCTTTCAGTAAGAAGAAGATCGAAGCAAGAAAGAATTGGCTCCGACAATTTGAGGTCAGAAACTGAATAGAATGAGATTTTCTAAACACTATTACTTTCAACATCCTTATGAAGGTAGTTACTTAAAAAGCTTTACATTTTTCCTGTTTTTTGCAGCCTGGCACGTACCTTGATGATCGAGAAAAACACATAAAGTATCGGGACTTCGTCCATAAGGAACTTATACTGTTTTCAATAGCAGATCTTCAGAGATCAATTCCATCAATGGTTGATGGATTGAAACCTGGACAAAGAAAGATACTTTACTGTTCTTTTAAGAGGAACTTTGTCAAGGAAGCAAAAGTTGCCCAATTCTCTGGTTATGTATCTGAACATTCCGCTTACCATCATGGAGAGCAGAGTCTTGCTAGTACCATAATTGGCATGGCTCAAGATTACATAGGCAGCAACAATATAAATCTTCTTTTACCAAATGGTCAGTTTGGTACGCGAGGCCAGGTGATAAAGCAATAGGATACTGTACCTTAGCTTCTTCTTTTGTTCTGTTCCTTGTTAAATCATATCATCATTTGGAACACATCATATGATGTATGGACTTCTCTGTTTTCAGGGAGGCAAAGATCATGCCAGTGCGAGGTACATTTACACGCAGCTTTCTCCTATTACACGGTTTTTGTTTCCAAAGGCAGATGACATTCTCCTCAACTATTTAAATGAAGATGGGCAATCAATCGAACCTACTTGGTGAGTTTCTGCAAGTTATGGAAACATATTATATATAGAATACCAGTAGATGATATGGAGCTAAAGTCACCGTTTATGATAGGTATGTGCCAATCATACCAATGGTTCTAGTAAATGGAAGTGAAGGAATAGGTACAGGATGGAGTTCCTTCATACCTAATTATAATCCTCTAGACATTATTGCCAATGTGAGGCATTTGCTGAATGATGAACCAATGGAAGTTATGCATCCATGGTACAAAGGGTTCAGAGGTTCAATTGAGAAAACGGTGACCAAAGAAGCTGGAAGTAGCTACACAGTCAGTGGAATCATAGAGGAATTGGATGAAACAACACTAGTGATAACAGAGCTGCCAATTCGAAGGTGGACTCAAGATTACAAGGAATTTTTAGAGTCTATTTCTGCTGAGAATGACAAGAGCAAGGATCCATTCATTGAGGTATGTTAAATTTTTCATTTTGAAATAATGTGCACGCTGGATGGGAATCTCATGGAGACTTCTATTTTTCAGGGCTGCCGTGATAACAGTGGTGGAGAAAATGTGCATTTCGTGGTTTATATGTCAGCAGATAATCTTTTGTTAGCCAGGCAAGAGGGTTTGCTGAAAAAATATAAGTTAACTACTTCTATAAGCACAAGCAACATGCACCTATTTGACTCAAAAGGTGTAATCAAGAAATATGACAACCCTGAACAGAGTATGTGATAGCAACATCAATAAAATTCCCTTTAATTTTTTGGCATGTTAAACACACTAATTTATTGTTCTCTGCTGCAGTTCTTGAAGAATTCTTTCATATAAGGCTTGAGTTCTATGAGAAAAGAAAGGCAAGTATTTTGTTATGGTGGATTACAGTTAAAAGACAACTTCCTTTTTTCTTTTTGGGGTATAGATGAGGTTTGCCTGAGAACATCACTAACCAATGAATTTTTCCTTGCAGAAAGCTTTGCTGGCCAACCTTGAGAATGATATGTTAAAATGTGATAACAAGTATAGATTTATTTGGTGTGTTGTTGAAGGTAGCATCATTGTGAGCAACAGGAAAAGGGCTGATTTGTTCCTTGAGTTGAAGGAAAAGGGTTTTACTCCTTTCCCGAAAAAGAAAAGTACTGCTGAAGTTGCTATTGCTGGCTCCACTGATGATGCAGAAGACACAGAGGAGAACGGTGAAGTGGCAATTGGCCAAGGAGTTTCTGCAAGTGATTATGACTACTTGTTGTCTATGGCGATTGGTACCTTAACTGCTGAAAAGATGCAAGAGTTGCGCAACGAGAGAGATAAGCTCATGCAAGAAGTTGAAGACCTGAAAGGAGCAACAGTAAAGTCCTTGTGGATGAGTGACCTTGATGCTCTAGAAAGCAAATATATTGAAGTAAGATCTGAGAGACAGATTTCATTTAGAGTAATTTTTTGTGTGACTCACTTCTAGCTTTTACTTATATGAACATTTTATTCAGGAGCTAAATAAAAGTGAGAAAAAAAGGGAGGAGGATAGACAAAGAATAAATGGAGATGCCAAGGTATCAAGACCAGTCCAAAGGAATCCACGCAAGAATAGCAAGAAGGCTAGCAACAAAGAATCTACCATGGAAGTTTCAGATAATACTGTAACTGAAACAGGTTGGTTAATATAAGTAGGTTTGTGGTTTTTTAACAGCAATTAGTACCTAGAATTAATGGACATTTTCCATCCTTTCAGATAAAGTTGATGAAGTGAAGAAACCAAAAGGCAGGGCAGCTGCTAAAAAGAAAGCTCCAGCCGCAAAGGTTTGAAAAATACTTGATTATATCTGCTAGATTTTTCTCCATGATAATTGCTATAAATGTGTCAACATTGGTGAATGCTGTATAACAAATTGAACTGTTGTGGTGAAAAACCACAATGGAAGCATTAGGCTCCATAACTTATTTTGTTCTCATTTATCCTGGCAGGTCGCAGCTGCTGTTGATGAGGATGATGATGATGGGATAGCTGAGCTAAGAGATAGAATTGCAGCTTACAATTTTGACTCTTCTCCTGATCGTTCAGAAGGTAAACTGAAACCCTTTTTAATGTCATTTGTTGAATTCAGAACTTTATGTATTCTGGATCACATGGTAAAGTTTGAGTTAGATATATCTTATCAAATGCGGTCATATTAAAAAGCTTTCACATGTGCTGAAAGTTGAGGTTGCAGATGCACTATCAAGACTTGTATTAGTAGTTTTGTGGATGATAATGGCATGCATACTTAGAGAGTAATGTTACCTTTAGATGCAATATGCCTCCTATGTGTGTCTAACACGACTTTTAAAGCATTAATATATTAAACACAAAAATATCGCCGCATGTTTGATGGCGCTTGGTACACGTTTTGGATACAGGAATTCTTTTTTAATGAGCTTTTTTTTGTTTTTTTCACATTACTTTGTTAAAGTAAAATGAGTTCTTGGTTTTCTTATTTGTATGCTTTACATAGTATGCAAATCATATCAGTAGAATTCTCACTTACCAGCATAAATTTCTTTTCTTTGTAATTATATTGATATTTTCATAATCTGTTACGAATTAAATACTCATGGAATGCTGTAAACATATAAAATATTGGACAATTTTGTTGGTGTCATGTTTTGAAATTTTAACCTTGTCCATATTTTTGTTCCAAATAAAGAGCTTATCTCTGCTAAATATGCTAATTGCCAACTTCTGATCTATGATTATGATTTTCATAGTTACAATACATTGGATCAAAATTTCTAGGGCATGATTTATTTCAATTTTGATTAGGCCTTTATGCTGAGAACTCGTGTAAAATCTGCCAAAGTAGTTGCATGCGGTTTAAAATTTTCCTTCAAAAGTCTTTTACCAGAAAATTCTTTCAACTAATATATAACTTTGCATCAAGCTGTTCTAGATATATTTTATGCAACTCCGAGTAAATTTGGCCAGAATATTTATTTGCCTTGAGGAATATTCTTCCAGTGGAGAACTGTCTTAGCTAAGAATTTAAAGAAAGTAGTTCTTGTATTCTGTTTTATGCATTTGACAAAACACATTGGATTCATTTTATTACAGACATGGAAACAGAGTTGCCCCAGGTGCAAATGAAGAACAAGGCACCAAGCAGAAGGGCTGCAGCACAAAAGAAGTCATTGTCAACTGTTTCAGATGATGATGATATTGAAATCATTGATGATGATGACTTTAAGCCTGAAGAGAAGAAAAAGAAGGGAGGTAGAAAACCAGCAGCAAATGGAAAAGCAGCCGCTGCCAAACCTCCTCTTGCTGGGGCAAAGAAAAGAGGACCAGCTAGCAAGCAAGATCAGCAGCTTTTAGGTCAGAAACTGATCACACAAGTTCTCAAGCCTGTAGAGGATTCTCCTGAGAAGAAAGTGAGAAAAATGAGGGCATCTCCATTTAACAAGAAAAGCAGTTCTATTTTTGGAAGGACGATTAATGTGGAAGAGGAGGAAGAAGAGGAGACTTCAACAGAACAAGAAAAATTGATTTCGACATCAACAGTGGGTAGTGTGACTGAATTTGGCGAAGCTGTGGTGGCTCGAAAAGCTAGACCACAGAGGGCTAATCGAGTGCACACAAGGTACGTTGTAAGTGATGATTCTGAGAGTGATCCTGCTGATGACGACATTGATAGCGATCCAGCTGAAGATGACGACGACTCTGACTTCAATGATGATGAGGATTGATTCTTTTAGTTCATGTAATTTGCATTGCATTACTGAAAGTCAATGTGTCATTGGCTTGAAATATGAATGTTGGTCTGTCTTAAGTCCAAGAATTTAAATGGATTCCTTGTTGTGACGACCATTGCAATTTTACTCTCAATGGCAAGATGATAAAAATCCAACCGTTGAGATTGTTACTCCTTGTATGAATTGCTCACTGTTGTGTATAGATGATCCAAATTTGGAACTTCATTTTCCACTCTGCCATGCTGTTATAAGAACAATGAAAAAAGTAAATAAAATAAAGGGATAATTATAGAAACTACTCTTGAGATTTTGGGCAATAATAGAAATTACCCCTTGGGTTTGGGAAATTACGGATACATTTCCTAAGGTTTGTTGTCTAACAATGAGATTTTGTTGTTAGTCAAACTAATGGAAAATGTTGATGTCAAAGTTGAATTTTTCTAAAATTTTGATTTTACTTTATAGTTGATTGCTTCAGCTTGTTGACTATTTTTTGGGATCAAAATGTTCTTGTGTTATTTTGGCAATGTGTCCATATATGTAGGGATGTAATTGTAACATAATAAATATATAAGGTTGGGGGATCAAAGTAACACAAACTAAATTAATATTTAATCTTGCTGTTGGAAATATAATTTAGTCATTAATTAATATAATTAACCCAATTAAGTAATTAATTAAGTAATTATTTTTTAATTAACTAATCATATTTTTTTGAAATATTTAATTAACTAAGATTAATTAATTAAGAAATTATTAATTTTTGTATGCCAGAAATTTATGAGATTAAAAGCTTATAATCAATCCCTTCAGATTGCTTGAACTTTTCATATAGCCCCTTATATTTTTAGTTATGTGATATATAAAACCTTCAGTATCTTAAAAACCTGTAAGCACATCCCTATGGAGCAACATAAACATTCCAAAAGCACCAAGTAATGTACCACAAATCAAACCAAACCAACATTACAATAAACATACATTTACACTTACATCAAATAAGTAAAACATTCAATTTCTAAAATACATAGGTTAGAATCACAACAGCTAAATAATTGTTTACAAGCTGCACAAAAAATATTGAGTTGGTTCTTCCTAAGGAAGTGACAAAAATATAAGTTAATTTCAATAAGAACATTTTTCAGCATGCAGTAGCCCCTCCATCTGTAGCACTAACAACTCCATCACCACCACTAGCAATAGTAACTCCATCAACAACACCACATGTAGTAGCAACTCCATCATAGCATCCAACATCATAAGAACCTATAGTAGCAGCTCTATCATGGCATCCAACATCATCAAAACCTCCAACTCCACTAGCACTCCCAACAATTGACTCCACAAGTCTGTCAACTATGGCATAAAATCCATCATCAAAAGCAATGCCATCCTCAAAGGCAGCAACAGTAGAAGCTATTCCAGCTTCAGCACTTCCGACGACTGAACCTTGTGAACATGGAACTGCAGAAGTTGACCACCCTACAAAATCATTATTACAATAAAATATTACAATTACCCCTTGATGAGGGTTCGATTCGTTGTGTACTGGTCTAATTAGGAAATGGGATGGAATTAGACCTCTTCGATTGATATACTTGTTCAAGGTGGGCTGAATCCTGCAATCACCATCAAACGTCAGGCTAGTCGAGGAGCCCTTGGCTTAGGCCCTCCGACGCTCAAGTCAATACAAGTCGACGAGATAATTCGAGCAGCAGAGTATGGGCTTTTTGTATATATGAGAGCATACCTCTAGAAGGTTGGAATGGGGGTATTTATAGCCTTCTCCACTTGGGAATTTGTCTGTGATGCCCTTGACGAGTAGTGAAGGCCTTTGTTCTTGCGTGAGGGGCAATTGGTCATCTCCTCTCCTTTTCCCACTCCAGGTGGCCATCTTTCCAGGCTTTAAGGCAGATGAATGTACTGTTGAAGCGCCTGCTGTGTCAGGCGGTAAGGGGGTGGCACGCGTCATTAATGCGGAGGCATGCCGCCCGTCAGTGCATTTAATGCGGAGGCAGAGTACTGTATTGTATTGACTTCTCTGGTCGACATAATCGACCAGACACCATTTTGGGAAACAGGCTAGAGGCTCTGGTCGACGAAGAGGTCGACCGAGGTCGGTTGCGCCTATGAGCCTCTAAGGCAGAGACTGGGCTTGGCGCTGCATCTCTGGGCCAATTTGGTTTAGGCCTAGCTACTTGGGCCACTATGTATCATGAGTCTCCCCACTTCCTAAGGCTGAACGAGGATTCGACGAGAAGCGTTGGGAAATAGCTTGATGATCAGTTTTAAGAATCGACCAGGGTTTTTCAAAAGTCGACCAGGGTTTGGCGCATTTATTGAGCAGTTACATTGTGGTGCGCATGGGGCGGCGTGGCAATTACTTGCATTATTACTGTGCTTGGGTTCCCGCTTTTGCGTCCCTATAAATACCCACAGTAAAACCAGCAATTTTTACTTTTACTGCATTAGCTTCTGGTCGACCGCTTATCCAAATGTCCTTGCATTCAAGATTTTTCGATTTTAGCTTTTCCATTCGGTAAGTGCTCCTTCATTTCTAGTTCCTGTCATTTAGATTTTTGACATCATGTTAGGTTTGTCGAGTTTTGAGGGTAGTCGAGGAGGGGATAATGAGGCCACCCAATTTGATAGGCCTAGATATGTTTTTGGGGAGTCCCGTGGGTCGTCGAATGACGATTCCAGTTCTAGCAGCTCGAGTAGCAACCGCGGGGGGGATGAAGCTGGGCCAAGCCAGATTTTCCTTCGTGGGGTCGACTGTTTACTCCAAACCAATACAACGAGATTATGTCCACCATAAACCCTGTTGACCTGAGGCGTCTTAGGTAGTTATACTATATTCCGATTGAATACAAACTTCTAACTCCAGGGGAGACTGGTCGAATGCACTGTCCTCCTGTAGGTTGCATAACTATTTTCGAGGATGCTTTTAAATGTGGTCTTAGGCCCCATCTGAGTGGTACCATGATTAACCTGCTTAGGGGCCTTCAAGTGTGCATAACTCAATTGTTACCCAACTGTGTTTCCACCATCTGCAGTTTCATTGTTTTAATGCATTTGTTCAACCAGCCCGCCAGTTTCGAAAACTTTTCAAACCTTTTTCATCTGCCCATGTCTTGCAAGTCGGGTAGCGCTGACGAGTCGGGCTTCTATTGTCTAACTGCTCGACCGCGCCGTAAATTCCTCGTAGCCCCTGTTTCCTCATATGGGCAAGAATGGAAAAAACGGTACCTATTTGTTCGAGTGGCTAGGGGTTTCACTATTCCTCAGGGCTGGTGGAGGGGGCATGTCGAAATGCCAGGGAACCTTACCCCAACCTGGCCAAACACATTCATTCGGGACCTGGTCGAATTTGCCCAAATGGAGGCCTCAGTTTTTATCGAGGAGAGGTATTTAGTGTTGGCTGGGTTATCGCCAGCTCCGTTAAATTTGCTTGCGAATTATCGACTAGGTAGATTGTGTTTCCTTTAATTTTTTGCTTTTTCATTGTTGTTATCCTTTTTGACTCTTGTTATTTTGTTGTTCGACAGATTGCGTAGGAATCATGAACAGGTCGAGAGTAGAGGCTTTGGTGAGGGCAAAGAGAAATCGATAACGGCGAGAGGGTACTGCGGCTCGCTGAGCAACCGCTGCCATTGAGGAGCCTCGCCAAGAGGTCGGGGCGCCTACTCCCTCCCCGACGCCATCCCCAAGTCGACAGCTCGCGACCATAGGCAGCAGCCCCTTCGGGGCAAGAGGGCAATGGTGGAGCGGAGGGGGCCTGCTCCGAAGAGGGCTGCTGCCGGGAGGGGAAAGGAGAAGGCAGCGAGGTCGGGACCGCCAACCGGGGATGAGCTCTTTGGCGATCGAGGGGATGATCTACTGTTCAACTTGCTAACCGGAGCTGCTCCTCTGAATGGTTTTATTAGCAGGTCAGTTCATGGCTGACTAGAGAAGAATCATGGGACTGAGCCAGGACGCGGCTCTTCGGGAGTTGGCTTATCATGCCAACCTAGTAAAGTTCTTTGCTTTATTTTTGTATCGCTTCGTGCTGATCGCTATTCTAACAGTGATGCCTCTTAGGTCGGCCAGCTTGGGTACAACTTTTATAGGAGGTCAGAGGTAGCGCTGGCTGATCGAGAACAACTGGATGCTGGTGGGGACGCGGAGACTCTGAAGGCCCAGCTCGAGTCTTCACATATGAGAGTTGAAGAGCTGGAGAGGCAGGTTGGGAAGCTGACGAAGGATCTCGAGCAAAAGGATGAGCAGGTGATCGTTGTTGTCCAAGAGATGATGAAGATGGACGGGCTAGTGAAAAAGCTGCAGTTGGACTTGCAGGTCGCTTATGATTCTGGTCGATCTGCAGGTTGGAATGAAGGTCTTGTGGAGACTCGGGCTGAGTTTAATCGCATACTGCCTTTGGTGCATCGGGAAGCAGTGCATTAGTTTATGTTAAGCTTGGCATTCCAGGATGCAAGCGTCATTTTCGCTCTCGACGATGCCCGGAGCTCCTTTAAAAAGGCCCTTAAACAGTTGGAGTTTTTAGGCTACTGTTTCCAACCGAAAGACCAAACCCGCATAATCCATTTGCTTGATGAGCAACTGCAACCTTACCCAAAGGAGGAAGGTGGTGCAGAGGGAACGGTCGTCGAGGTCACCCAAGCGGAAGGTGTAATGGCGGCGCAACTGACGGAGGATGAGAGAAGACGAGCTGAGGTCGAGCGGAGGCTAAAAGCCATTGCTCAGGAGTTTGAGTTCGCCGGCGACTTTGCCTTCGAGGTGAAAGAGGGGACGGTCGATGCTGCTGCACATTTTTCTATTCCCAAAAGGCAATTCTTGCAAGATGCAGCCGACCCTTCTCGATCGGTGACCGCTGCCGTCGCCATGCCTGAGCCCGCGCCCATTGCTGTTCGCTCTGGCGGGGAGCCCAAACCTACTGCTGATGAGGGTGCCAGCTCCTGCTAGATTTGATTGTTTATTATTATTTTTTAAGATGTGATGAACATGCCTCGATGAGGCCTTTGAACTGTTGATTGTTCCCGTTGATGTATAAATGAATATTTTCATGATTTAATATGTGATGACCATGATTTTCGCTTTTACTATGAATTATTCATGCTAATGACCATGCTCTTTAATATGTAATGACCATAGTCTCTTTGTTTTGCGTGTATAAATTTATGGTCGAATGTTCGCAGTGTTGTACTTTGCGAGATTCATTTATGGTCCTCGTCGAGTAAGCTGCGATTGATATGCAAGCAAAATAGTTGGCATTGAAACTTTGGATAACTTAACGACTGTGGAGTCGATTTCATGTTATGAATTGGTAAAGTCCGAATAAACTTATCGACTGTAGAGTCGATTTCATGTTATGAATTGGTAAAGTCCGAATAAATTTATCGACTGTAGAGTCGATTTTATATCATGAATGGTAAAGTTCAAGTAATTTTATCAACTGCGGAGTTGAATGTTTGGTCTTGGCTAATAAGCCTCAACTTGGTGGCATGAAACATGGTTTGTCACCTACGGGGTCGACTTTGTGGTCTTGGCTAATAAGCCTTAACTTGGCGGCATGAAGCCAACTTTGTCGACTACGGGGTCGACTTAAGAGAGGAGATTCTGCAGGTATTATGTTGTCGGAATGTGCTATAATTTTATTGCTATAGAGAGATACAAAGGGTGCTCGTGGCCTTTCAGACATGAAACTTTTTAAGGTTACTGCGTTCTAAGGTCGTGGTAGCTCGCGGCCTGTCGCGTCTGCTAGTCGATAGGCGTTGTTTTTGGACACTTTAATCACTGAGTAAGGTCCATCCCATTTTGGGTCAAGTTTTCCCACATTTTTTGACACTTTCGCTTTTTGAGAATGAAGTCGCCAACTCTGAAGCTTCGGGGTCGTACTGTCTTGTTATAGCATTCCACCATTTTCGACCGGTATCACTGCATCGTGTTGTAGGCTGCGTGGCGCTGCTTGTCAATAGTGATTAGGTCTAGAGTCCTTTTTGATACATTTTTGATCGAATTATAGTGGATTACCCGAGTTGTGTGCTGGATCAGCTCGAACGAAATTACTGCTTTAGATCCGTAGACTAAGCTGTAGGGCTGCGGCCCGTGGCTGTTCAAGGTGTGGTCCTGTAAGTCCAAAGCATTCCTAGGAGGTCGTCTGCCCAACAAGCCCCTGTCCCTGCTATTCGAGTCTTGAGGTGGTCGAGAACTGTTCTATTTTTGACCTCAGTCTGGCCATTAGATTGGGGATTTCCCACCGAAATGAAGTGTTGGGTAATTCCCAAGGCTTCGCACCACTTCCTCGTGTTCTTACTTTGAAATTGACTACCATTATCCGAGATTAGGACTTTAGGCAACCCGGATCGACAGATTATATTTTTCCAAATGAAACTCTTGATGGCCGCATCGGTAATCTTCGAAATTGCTTCGGCTTCTACCCATTTAGTGAAGTATTCGACCGCCACTATGATAAACTTACGCTGGCCCGATGTCTTCGGGAGAGATCCCACTATGTCGATCCCCCATTGGTCGAATGGCCAAGTGATCTGGACGTTGACCATCGATGCAACCGGTTGGTGCTGAATGTTCGAATGGATTTGGCACGACGAGCATTTTCTAGTGAAGTCGACTGAGTCTTTTAATAAGGTGGGCCAAAAATAGCCGTAACGGACAACCTTGTGCGCTAAAGATCGACCGCCGGAATGGTTGCTGCAGACGCCGGCGTGTATCTCCTGCAGTACTTTGTTTGCCTCATTGGGTACTAGGCATTTCAGTGGGGGTCCGGATATTGATCTCCTATAGAGTTGTCAATGTTCATCTCGTGCAAACTTGGCCGCCAGTCCTCTAAGCCTACGGGCTTCCTTGTCATCGGTGCGCAGGGTCCCTTGACTCAAGTAAAGCTTGATTAGCTCTTGCCAAGAGGGGCCTGTCTCTTCGACGTACCCGATGAGGCTATGATTGGTGGTAGTGACACAAGGTTTGTCGGCCACCAAAAATGGTATGGTTCTCTCTCTAGTGCCCTTCGCCGAGCTGACTAGCTTGGAGGGTGCGTCTGCTCGTTCATTCTCTGTTCGGGGGACTTGGCTCAAGGTGAAACTCCTGAATGATTGCCGTAATTGTCTTACTTTTGACAGACATTGAGTTATTTTGAGCTCATTCGCCTCGAAATTGCCCTCCACCTGCTCCGCGACTTGTTGAGAATCAGTGAATGCTACAAGCTGCTCGACGCCGCGAGTTGCGGCCATACACATTCCTGCGATGAGGGCCTCATATTCTGCTTCGTTGTTGGTGATCGGGAAGTCGAGTTTTATAGCGAAATCATACTCCTCGGCAAGTGGGGAACGGAGGGATACACCTATTCCGCCTCCTGATGTGGTTGCTGATCCATCAACATGCAAAGTCCATACCGAGGTGATCTCAACATTTTGCATCGGTAGGTTGAGTCTTTCGACGATGAAGTCGGCCAGGACTTGTGCTTTTATGGCTGTCCGCGATTGGAATGTGATGTCGAACCCTCCGAGCTCGATGGTTTATTTGGTGAGTCGACCTGAAGTGTCAGGCTTCGACAACACCTGCTTTAACAGTTGATTCGTTAACACCACGATTGCGTGGGACTGGAAGTAAGGCCGTAGCTTCCGGGTTGCCGTGACGAGGGCTAGAGCAAACTTCTCGATCTCCAAATAATTGTGTTCGGGCCCGTTCAAAGCCTTGCTGCAATAATACACAGGCGGTGGGTCTTTTCTCTTATTGATATCAATACTGAACTGATTGAGGCGGAGGATACAACTAGATAAAGTTGTAGCACTTCTACTAGCTCGGGTTTGGCGAGCATGGGTGGTGAAGACAAGTACTGTTCGTGCTCTACCAAAGCTTGATCGCAATGCTGAGTCCACTGAAATCCAGATTTTTTGGCATTTCTGAGGATTTTGAAGAAAGGTAGGCTCTTGTCGGCCAGCCGAGCTATGAATCTGCCGAGGGCTATGACCCTGCCGACCAGACACTGGACTTCGCGAACTGTGCGAGGTGGGGCGATGTCCAGAATTGCTTGGATCTTCTGAGGATTTACCTCGATCCCTCTTTGACTAACCATGTATCCGAGGAACTTGCCCGAACGTACACTAAATGTACACTTATTAGGGTTAAGCTTCATGCCGAAGGCCCTTAATATGGCAAAGGCGTGGATGAGGTCGACTAGATGGTCCTTGGCCTTCTCGGTTTTGATAATCATGTCGTCGACATAGACCTCCATCGACCTCCCAATCTCATTGAAATGAAGTTGACTAATCTTTGGTATGTTGCTCCTGCATTTTTTAGTCCAAAGGGCATGACTAAAAAGCAATATACTCTGTTGGGGACGACGAAAAATGTTTTGTCCCTATCCTTAGGTGCCATAAATATTTGATAATAGCCTTGGAAGGCATCCATCATGTTAAGTAATTCACATCCAGCAGTAGAATCTACTAATAAATGTATACGAGGCAAGGGATAAGGATCCTTCGGGCAAGCTTTATTTAAATCAGTGAAATCATTACACATTCTCCATTTTCCCTCATTCTTAGGGACAAGTACAACATTACAAAGCCAAGAAGGGTACTGAATTTCTACAATATATCCTGCTTCCAAGAGCTTACTAACCTCCTCCTCGATGATTTGGGACCTCTCAGCATTGAAAGTTCTTGTCTTTTGTCTTACTGGCTTGTGAGCTGGGTCCACATTGAGTCGATGGACGATGATACTGGGTTCGATTCCTTGAAGATCTGCAGCTTTCCAAGCGAACACATCAATATTGCGTTGGAGGAAGTCGACCATGAGGCATTCCAATCGGTCTCCCATATCACTTCTGACCCTGGTGGTTTTGTCGGGGTTTCCAGGTTCGAGCTCTATTATTTTGAACTCCCCGACAAGCTCGACCCAGGTATTTTCCAGCTTTTTCTTCTTAGATGACGGTCCCTCCTCGGGTTTCGCTAGTGGGGCGTTCCCCGAGGGCTTCAGTTGAGGTCGTTTCTTCTGCTCGTTGGAGTTGATGGAAGTGGTGTAACTGCGCCATGCGTCTTTGAGGTTGCATAAGAGTTCTCCGACTCCAACTGGGGTCAGGAACTTTATCTTCATATGGTAGGTGGAGATAATGGCCCTGAAGTCATTGAGGGCTGGTCGGCCAACGATGATGTTGTATGCAAATAGAGCGTCGACCACCAAATAGTTGATCATCAATGTTTGGCTCTGGGAGCCTTGCCTAAATGTTGTGGAGAGGTTGATAGATCCTTCAGGGATGATTTCGGACCCACCAAATCCGACTAGCGGTGTTTTGACTGGATCAAACTTTAGTTCCCCCAATTTCATTCTGTTCAAGGTAGACAAAAACATGATGTTCACGGAGCTGCCATTGTCGACCAATATCTTTCTAACCTTGAAGTTGGCGATTTCAAGGGTTACCACCATGGAGCAGTCTATTTTTCTGTTGGCTCCCTTGTTCTCCATATGGTCGAGGTCTGAGTTGCTGAAGGAGATTGGCTCGGTACTAGTTGAGAGTTGGAAAACTGTTTCGACCTTGGTTGGTTTGGTCGAATCGAGCTGTCTCTGTGTTTGTTTTCTTCCATTCCTAGAATTCCCTCCAGTGGGGCCTCTCGCAATCATGTCGATGACTCCTCGAATGAGCGGGTCGGGATCTTGGGAGAGTATTTTCCCTTTTTCTTCTCTCATCGGGCTGGCCGACCTTTCTCTACTGGGAGTCCGGTCGGTCCTGCCCTCTTCTCGCCTGACCTGCTCCTCTACAAATTTTTTCAGATGGCCTTGTCTGATAAGTCTTTCAATCTCATCCTTCAAATTGAAGTAATCTTCTATGTCGTGTGCTTTCTACCTATGGAAATGACAGTATTTTGATTTTTTCATGGCTTCAATTTCTGTGATCTTTCGAGGTTTCTTGAGCAGGTTTTCATGCTATATGGCGAACAACACCTCCTTCCTGGGGAGGTTGAGCAGAGTGTAGTCGTGAAAGCGTTTTATTGGGGAACGATGCCCCTCTCAAACCTGGCGGTCGCTTTCTCCTTATTTTTCTTTCTGTCGACTTCCAGACTACCATATTTTAGCTTGTTCATCTCCTCCTGGGTCATATACCTCTCAACGAAATCGAGAAGCTCTTCCATTGATTTGGGCTGTTCGCGCACGAGCGCATTTGCACATTCTTTATGTTTCAGGCCCAGGAAAAACACATCAATCAAGAATTCAATCCTCGGGCTGTCAAATCTTCAACACTTTCGTGTTGAATCTGGTGAAAAAATCACGGAGGGACTCTCCTTCGTTCTGCTTCACTGTATGCAAATGTGTATGGGGGAGTTTGGCTTTCCTCATACTTGCGAATTGATGCAAGAACTTGTCGCACAACTGGTCATATGAGAATATAGACGCTGGCTCCAACTTCACAAACCAATCGAGAGCTACTCCCCGGAATGTAGTTACCAACATCTTTGCATGGATGTACTCATTATGTCCATGCAGTTGCATCATGTGCTCAAATTGCAGCAAGTGTTCATTCGGATCTATTGTGCTGTCATATCTTGGCAGTCCGGTTGGGATTTTGACATCGACAACAATGCGCTCATCAATGATCTCCTGGACGAATGGTGAGTCTCGTTCCCTACGGAATCTTTGTTGTCCGTCAGGATGGAAAGTCCTCTCTCTGTTCCTCCTCGAGATCTTGTCCAGGTGCCTGTTCAACTGTTGTACTTGGTGGGATACCTCCTCCCATTCTTGCTGATCCGCTTGAGACGTATTTATGCCTGGTCGGAATCTCGAGCGCTCGACCCTATCGCGTTGTGGGGCTTGAAGGGGTCGAACGCCGTGGTCAATAGAATCTGCTACCTCTTCCCGCGAGGGAGGACGAGCCATTTCTCTAGGAAAATGGCCTGGGCTCAATTCTCTTCTAGATAGGGGCGTTCGGGATTCTGGCCGCTGAGAGTTCTCCTCAGGTTGTCTTCTCTCCGGGGTCGCAGGCTGGGGGGTTGCACTGGTCGCCGGCTCCGGTTTTATGGCATGTCGATTCAATGCGACTGAGAGCTGGGTAGAAATTTGCACTAAAATTTGTTCTCTAATGAGTTGCATCAACTGGGGCATCGTCAACATGACCAGAGGTTCAGGTTGAGCGCTGGATCCTTGGGCATTCGGTTCCGGATGAAGTCGAGGGGGAGGAGAGGTGGACCTCCTATTTTCTTCTCTCCCAGAGGGAGCTCGCCTGGTGTTTACCATCTTTCGATAGAGGATTCAGAGTGTTTCCCACAGACGGCGCCAAATGATGAGGGTTGGATTCATTGTGTACTGGTCCAACTAGGAAATGGGATGGAATTCGACCTCTTCGGTTGATATACTTGTTCAAGGTGGGCTGAATCCTGCAATCACCAGCAAACGTCAGGCTAGCCGAGGAGCCATCGGCTTAGGCCCTCCGATGCTCAAGTCAATACAAGTTGACAAGATAATTCGAGCAGTAGAGTATGGGCATTTTGTATATATGAGAGCATATCTCTAGAAGGTTGGAATGGGGGTATTTATAGCCTTCTCCACCTGGGGATTTGTCTGTGATGCCCCTGACGAGTAGGGAAGGCCTTTGTCCTTGCGTGAGGGGCAATTGATCATCTCCTCTCCTTTTGCCACTCCAGGTGGCCATCTTTCCAGGCTTTAAGGCAGAGGAGTGTACTGTTGAAGGGCATACTGCGTCAGACGATAAGGGGGCGGTACGCGCCATTAATGCGGAGGCACGACGCCCGTCAGTGCATTTAATGTGGAGGCAGAGTACTCTATTGTATCGACTTCTTTGGTCAACATAATCGACCAGACACCGTTTTGGGAAACAGGCTAGAGGCTCTGGTTGGCAAAGAGGTCGACCAAGGCCGGTTGCGCCTATGGGCCTCTGAGGTAAAGATTGGGCTTGGCGCTGCATGTCTGGGCTAATTTGGTTTGGGCCTAGCTACTTGGGCCACCCCGTATCACCCCCTATGAACTTAGAATCATTATATAAACATCCCTTAACATCCTCAAACATTGCACTGCACTCAAGTTCAACAAGTATGTGACTATATGATATAACAAATAGCACCATATATCCTAAAAACTACAACTAAAAGAACCCTAAACATTACTTAATTGATTGAAATCTCATATTCAACTAAGATCACACTTTAAAACACTACAATTAATCTCCTGTATAATAAAACATGTTACAAAAGAGCCTTAAAGTATTTCATACATTATTATAGAAAACACAAAATCATAGTTACAGTAAAATATTACAATTACCCCCATATGAACTTAGAATCATTATATAAACATCCCTTAACATCCTCAGACATTACACTGCACTCAAGTTCAACAAGCATGTAAATATAGAATATAACACATAGCACCCTATATCCTAAAAACTATAACTAATAGAACCTTAAATATTTTCAGAAATAACACAGTTTAAACCGGTTTAACCTTGCATGTAAATAAAGCAGCATCAGTACCTTGTTTCTATCTGTTATAAAAGTCCACGGTACATCTGGACTGAAAGCTCCAATGAATTCCTTCAAGCATCTGAAAAAGAACCCCCAAAAGTCCTTGTTTTCTGTCTCCACCACACCAAAATTTTGGGTTTTGTAAATATAGCCAAATCAAACAAAATAACTGCCTAAATTCATCAAATCATCATACCAAAATCGTATTTAAAATAAAACCCTATCATAATGTATTCTTGCAAAACCCTAGGCATATAAATCACAACAATAATGCAAATAGAATCGATTTTTACACATTACATGAACATTCTAAACAAAATAAACCAAAAAAAGTGAAAAATCGGATATATAGTTACCTTTACCACCCATTTCACTCAAACTCGTCACACCACTGCCCGATAAGAACAAAATTCAACAACCACAGTACTTGGCCTTTCTCATGCTACCAAACAAGGATTTCCATAGGCAATCGATAGTGGTAAACCTTCATGAAACATGCTTGGGCTGAAGAAATATGGAGAAGGCAGACAGGTTTTCGTGCGAAAACCCGTTCTTCCGCCTTATTTTATCTTTTTTTTCCCATAGAGGGCATTTTTATCTTTTTATTTTACATATATTTAGTTCCTTTTTTTAAAATAAAATGAAATAACTGAAGGGTAAAATGGTCTTTTAATGATTTTCGTCGTGATTTTTGAACGGCAGTTTTCGAGATGGAGGTTTCTATAATTTCTCAAACTCGAGGGGTAGTTTCTGTTATTACCTCAAACCTCAGGAGTAGTTTCTATAATTATCCCTAAAATAAATTAATTTTTGGTGCTAACATCCACATCAATTCATTTCTGCCATCTCCAAAGGTAGTCCCTGTTAATTTTGCGATAAAGCCTTTAAATCGAAAAAATATTGACCCAAGAAGATTGACTCTTGAGGTGTTTTTTTTGTGCGAGGCATGCCAAGTTGAAGGTTCACCCAAACCTGTAGTGGAGAGATTCAGTAGAAAATATTCATTTCTTCATGATGATAGGATAGAATTGTGAATATAATTTGTCAAACTTGTTTTATAGCATCTTAGTGAAAATTATTGCATTGGTGATAATTGGTAGAAATATAAACTTAGTGTTGGAATTAAGGGTTTTGATTATCTAGTTTGTAAATAAATAAAAGAGAAAACCAGAGCCAGACAAATGGTGCTACTTTCACCACAAGCATACCATAGATAAGTGTTGCCATCTAAAGGATGAAACCAAGAATTAATTCAAAGGGGATATGTGCAGATGTCTATCCCAAAGAAAGGCTTGCCTGCAAAGGAGAGTGAGAGTTACAGACGGAGATTGAATAACTACCTGAATCCGAAGGAGCACCAGCGCCACCATGACCTCGACAATCTCCATGCAGTAGGAGTTATTTCGGTAATATCTGGAGGACTAGTTGGAGGAGACATCTCCAATATAAGAAAAGCACTAGCACGAGTAGCGAGGTAAGCGCAAATTCATGCAGTTGATCTTGTTCTGGGGATATTCAAAGTGCGTCCATCTGCGCCTTACATCACCTTTGGGAAAGAAGACGTGGAGCTTGGAAGTGGGGATCACAATGATTTACTAGTGATCTCGTCGTCCCTCGCTAGGTTAAGAAGATGTTGGTGACAATAATAGTTTGATATATATCTTATTCTCTGATGCATTCCTCTAGTTTGGTAGACATTGTAGAAGCACTCGAGGAGCTACCGTTGCCTATCTTCCTAGGCACTCATCCAATGAGGGCTAAAGGATAGTGAGATTTTTGGTCATTAAGACTCGTTTTCATACAATTTAATCTCGGGGATACCCATCTTGAACCTATTCCAAACAGCAATCTCCACATATCATTTGAAGATAAAGTTCTCCACATAGAATGAAATTAAAGAAGTGGTAGGTGATTTGAGAGTAGCCAGAGAATATTATGCTAGCATCTTGAAGAGTGTAAAATCTTCCACTCCTTAGATAGATCAAGCGAAAGAAATGAAGTAACCATAGAGCATACAAAGGCAAATGTGTACTGTAGGATGTCGGCTTTGTGGAAGTGCGAACACCACAAAACACCTGTGATGATTTCCAAAAAGAATGCTCGCAACACGTTTGCAATGACAAATTATTTACATTAGTTCATTTTCTGCATTGGTCTTTATTGCCAGTCTCTTTTGGATTTGAATAAAACCTACCCACTCGGGGATGGTATTTCCTTTTTAGTTCCAATAATCTCTTGAATAAATACATAACTTTTCATATTCTTCGTATTACATTATTCTTTTTCATAACCTTGAACCTTGCAGCTCCTACAAGATGTTCTTGAAGACTTTTAGGCATGATCTACTATAAAGCTTCTCTAAGAGTGCAAGGAATACGTGGTAGCCACCAGACGTAATCTTACTATGTAGATCCCTCGGGGTGCGTAGTTGCCAGTGTAATCCCACTATAGGCCCCTAAGGAGGTATGTGGTAGCCATTCTGACAACGTCCACTATAGGCTCCATTCAGGAGCACATGGCGAAGTTAAACTCATTAGATATGCATGTTCTATGCCTCAAGATATCTAACTCCTCTTATCCAAGTAAACACTTGATTTCCACTACCTTAACTAAAACTATCCTCAATAGGAATGCCCTTAGATCTCTCATCAGAAAAACCCTCATATTTGGAATCAAAGCTAGATGAGGATGACTCATTAGTTCCACCCTTACTATGAGATCTTTCTAACTCTTCAAAACTTTCTAAGACCTAGACTGACTTCACATCTAGTGGAAGATCGACACATCTAGAATACACTATGACACCACAAGAAGGACATCCCAGCGAATGCGAACCAATCTCGACACATCACAAGCGCTAGCCCCAGGCGTCGCACATGCGCCTTGGGCGATCACTGCAAGCGCTTGTCCATGAACAGCTGGGACGGGTGCCTTGCGGGTGCCCCAGGGTAGCACTTTGCAGATGTCACAATTGAGCGCCACCGACGACCAATCGACTGACAAGGATGACTCCACCATGGCTCCTTCTTTGCTTCCTCCTATCTGATTGCTTGAAATTTTTTCCCCTAAATTTAACTTAGAATTAGACTTGCTTTCAAGCATATTTTGACTCAATGAAAATCAATTTTTTTTATCAACTCAAAGATGTTGTGAAAAATTCGCAAGCAAAAGAGTCAAGAAGGAGAAAATAAGATAAAATGTCCTTGACTTAGGGAAGACATTACCTTAAGGACTCATCTTAAGACTTTTATATTGGAATTTTCCTTCTTCCTCTTCTCTCTCTCTCTCTCTCTCTTCATGCTCAAGATGAAACTGTTCTTCCTTTCGCTAACTCCTTAGGTGCCAACAAAGCCACCTTTGTGGAACACCTCTCAAAAATCTTGAAAACTTTGAGACCCACTCAACCTCAACTTAGGTAAAAATTGAAAACTTGTAAACGCCTAACTCAAGAATAATTATTTATTTAATAAACCAAAATGAAGAAAAAATTAAGACATCAATTAAACTTGTAATATGTTTTTTATATGAAATTAAAGTTTCGCTATCGAAAATAGCATGGCTTGATGATTCTGCTAAAAGTTGATTATAAGGATAATTTGATAATTTGACTAAAAATGACATCAAACCTAAAATTAATTAAGTAAAGACAAGCTAAGCCCATAAAAAGGGACTGAAAACCTTGATGGACCTAAGCCCATTAGACTAAAAACTATAAATATCAAGTCCCAAAGAGAATTTGGGTAGAAGATATTGTTCGTAGAAAACCTCAAAGTCGAAGAACTTTCAAAAAGAAAAGATCTCTCTCTATATATGTTCTAGAAAAAACGAACCGACACACTACTATTTTCGAGAAGGTCTTGCTCCATTTCCAAGTAGCATTAGCTCTCCACTGTAATAGTTAATATAATTTTTATTATATCTAAGTAAACTAAACTTTTATATTTACATAACCTTTCTATAGACGATTATCCATCATTTGATTTTGAGTATATTATTAAAGTTTTATATTGATTATTTTCAGCAAAATTACAATTTTTGTCTTGTAACTTTGCCCGATTTGCGTTTTCGCCCTATCAGTTGTAAAATTACAATGTTAGCGCTATATGTATTAAAAAATTAGCATTTTTAGTCCTTTTTTTTGCCAGAAATGGGAAAACTCACTGAAAAAGCCGACGTGGCTTGCGGGGAGTGTGTCAGTTTGAGTTTTTTTTTGGCCGTGTTGGCAAAAGCCTAGTGGACCACCTAATAGGCATTTTTTGTCTTTTTCCTATTTAGTTGGCAACATACTTGTCTTTCCTTTTTCCTTTTTGTAATTTCAAATATATTATATGATTCATATATACACACATATATACAGATATATTATATATTATACATGTATATACAAATATATTTATATATAATTTATGATTATTTACTAATTAAAAAATAAAAATATTATTTATTATATTAAATATATAATTTTAACTTACATAATTAAAATAACATAATCAAATTTATATATGTAAATTAAGAAATAAATAGATTAAAAGTAAAAATTAAGGAAAAAAAATGAATTTAATACCACACCCGCCACCCCCATGGCTAGTTGCCAAGCGATTGCCTTGTCGGCGGCTAGCCCATTGAGAACCAAAACCGCTGTAGCCTGCCCAAATTTGGGCAAGCTGGCCGCTAGCCATGGCGGTTGCCTGGCCTGCGGCCCTGCCCATATCTTGGAAGGCGCCCTTTCGCCATGATCGGTGGGTTGGCCATAGTGAGCTTGTCCAGGCAGCCGATCATGGCTATCATGGCCAGCCGGTGGTGGTGGGGTGCGAGGGGTGGGGGGATGAGGCATACATATAATATGTATGTATGTATATATAAATGTTAATATTTAGATATATGTGTGTGTAAATATATATATCATATATCTATTTGACATTTTTTTTTATTTTTTTTCTTCTAACTAATCAAGCCATGTTAGCTGGATTTTTGCTAACGAGACAAAATCTCAAAATTGGGACACTCCCGACAAGCCACGTCAGCTTTTTTGGCCATTTTTGGATCTTCGACGAAAAGGACTAAAAGTGACATTTTTTAATATTGATAGGACTAAAATTGTAATTTTCCAACTTATGGGGCAAGAACACAAATCGAGCAAAGTTATAGGGCGAAAATTATAATTTTGCCATTATTTTCTTACTTAAATTTAAAAATTAAATTATATTGTATTGACAAGCTAAATATGATACTTTGAACATTTTATTTTTATGAGTAATTGATAATTGAGGATTTGAGATTGGATAAACACACACTGCCTTCTAGGAGAGAGGGCTCATCCTAAAATAAGGGGATTACATATATGACCTGAAATTTAGTAGCAAGCTCTTATCATGTGAAGTGTGTACATTTATTAAATTAGATAAAGTAGTATACCTAACCTATTAATGAAAGTAAACGAGATTTTAATTTTCTATAAGTGGTAATAATGGAATAGGTATACGTGTATCATCTTATTGTGTAGGATAGTCCAATCCAATTAATAATTAATTAATGGCCATGTAATGCCTAAGATAATCTGGCAGTAGGTGTAGACTTTGCAGACAGCGGAGAGCAGAGAAAACTGAAGTGGAATTGATATGTATCTAACCGGTTCTTATTCATATCTTTTAGTGATCTAAAATAGTATTTTACATTTTCTATTCCATCTTATATTTCATCTAATATTCTAATTTTATATAAAAAAAAATATTTAATATATATGTCATTTATTTACGAAATAAAATAAAAGATGAAATAAGAAATGAAAAACAGAATTTAAATTGCTAAAATAGTTGTTGGAATAGTTTATTCGTTGATAAAAAATATGCAATTTCCATTATTATATATTAGTATTTTATATACCATTATCATTAATTAATTCATACATATAATTAATATATATATATGCCAATAAAATATTTACTTATATATCCTAAATAGTGTTAATTATGAATGATGCCATCAGCATTATTTTCATAAAATGTTTCAAGTTGCAAGGAACAAGCCAGTATATAAAGACCAGAGATATGAGCCATTTTCTTCAAAATCATTTCTCATCTCTTATAGATATAAATATTAGTGATTAAGTGCTGTTAAAATTTAATTGTTCGAAAGAGATGGGGCTTAAGGGGAAGTTGATTTCTCAAATACCCATAAAATGTGATGGAGATTTGTTTCATGAGATCTTCAGAGATAGACCACACCACATTTCAGGTATGAGCCCTAACAATATTCAAAAATGTGATTTGCACGAGGGTCAGTGGGGAACAGTCGGATCCATCACCTTCTGGAACTACACCCATGGTAAGTAATAAAATTAGTACATATTCACCCCAAATTTCTATCTTTTTTTTCCTTTTTCTCCTTAGATTTTATCTTGTTATAAAATAAATAGATGGTAAAGAGAGGGTGGCGAAAGAGGTAATTGAAGCGATAGATGAGGAAAACAAGTTGGTGACATTCAAAGTGATTGAAGGAGATTTGATGGAGCTGTACAAGACTTTTAAATCGACTGTTCATGTTGATACCAACGGAGAAGATAACTTAGTCACTTGGACCTTTGAGTACGAGAAGAAAAGCGAGAATATTCCTGATCCACATACACTCATGGAATTCATTCTTAATATGACTAAAGATATTGAGAGTTACCATCTCTCCAACGCCTGTCCTAATTAAAATCCAGAATATTGTTCATTATTCATGAATGAATAATGGATCGTGTATTAGTGGATCTTGATTATGATTGGTAGAGAAGTCATGGGACAAACACATATACGCCGTATAATGCTGTTTGCCAATAAATGCCATGTCTTAGCTAAAGTTATGTACTTGTAATGTGAATAAACGAGCTGTGTGACGATGTCCAGAACTTGTTGGTTATATACAAGTGATTGCTATGAATATATATATATATATATATATATGAACATGTCATGGTTCTATACTTTTAGAAGAAATTAATGTTGATCTTTTTGGTGAAATTTTCCATTTGTTTTTCTTTTTCGTCTATTTAATTGCCAATGACCGCAACTTCCCATCTCAAGTATTTTGAAATCTTATCTTCAATTTTATTCTTGTTTTTGTGCATGAGAATTCAATTTACAACTTTTTTCTTTTTGATGAATTAGAGAGTACAGATTAAAACTAAGAGTTAAAAGTTAAAATATATAAAATTAATAATTTAATTTTTTGTATAATTTTAACAAACATATAAGAGAAGAAAAGGATAAAAATAAGAATATAGTTTGAACAACTTTTAGATACCCAATAAAAAGGGTAAAATGGACAATGGGCATGTCAAAATACATTCTCAATTGCAAAATATGCGAGTGAATTACACTTACGGACGGGGGAAGTTAGGATGCTTCTTTCATTTTTTCATATGTAGGCTTAGTACCAATTTTTTTATCATGGGGAAATTTTTCGCCCACTTCAATTTTCATAGTCTATAAATTGCGATTAACCCTTAAAATTTTCAACCTCTAAAAACTTTATCATCATAGTTCAATACAAACAAGGGCATGTCTACGGTGAGATATCCTAATATTTACTTTATATAAGGTGTTATTGAATTAAATGACATATGTCTTTTTACAACAAGTTATCGTTAATTTTACAACAAGTTGTTGGTTGGCATTTTAAAATTTAATACATTAAGTGCTTGGTAAATTTTTAAAAAATAATTAAAAGATATTTTTCAAAAACAAATTATTGTATTAGATAAAATAATTTCTTAATTTTAAATTATATATTTTATAATATTAACATAAGAAATATAATAATATAATTAAATATAAATATTTTATTTATTAACTAAAATAAAAAATTTAAGAATAAATATAAAATCTAAAACTAGTATTCTAACAATATAATTTAAATAAAATAAGTAAAAATAATTATTTTGAATTTATATTTAATAATATACAAACATATAAATGTATTTAAAACAATTTGATTGAATTACTAAATTAATTAAAAAACAAACAAACGAATAAATAAATAAATAAAGGTCATCTTATTCTCCTTCAACCAACAAGCTGCGAACAAGCCCCCACGCCCACCCCACCCCTTCTCCCACGACTCCCACCTCGTGATCCCCCCTCCTTCCCCTTTCCCGGCCATGACAGTTGGATTTGGGTGGGGGGTGGGATTGAAAATGGGGTTTATATATATGTGTGTGTATATATATATATATTTATGTGTATTTATATTATGTATGTATTTATTATATATGTAATATAGATGTGTAGTAAATATATATTATTTTAAAATATTTTTTTGTGGATGATTTTGTAGTGTTAATTTTTCATCTTTTTTATTTTAATAATTTTCCTAATAAAGGTTAAATGGGTATTTCACATTTTGTAAGTTTTTTCATAAATAGATAACAATTTCTATTAAGAATTAACCACTAATTAGTTGTACAGGTAACATGTTAACTGTACTTATTGCATTGTCAAATAATTGTTAAAATGAACGATTATAATTTTATATTTTAAATCAAATGATTTAAATTAAATACATTTATATATTTTTCACATGAGGAATATACAATCAAAATTGCACAGTAGACTACTCCAAGATGATATTTCAAAAAGACAGGTAGAGGCTCACAGTAATTATTTTCAGGGTGTTTGGTTTCATTTCCAATCCCCATTTTCATTTTCATGTGGGAATGAAAATTGAAAACAAATACTTTCTTACAACTTTTTTTAGAAAAAGTACACATTTTCTTCCCAAAACTCTTTCTAAACCTATCATATCATCCTATTACACATCAATCAAATTCAAATTTGATTTGACATAAAATACCTACTATCATTTTTAAATTATTAAAATATACATATATTTTAAAAAAATAAATCTTTTTAAACACGAAAAAATATAAATTAACTTACTTTTCAATCCTATAACCTATTATAATTATTACATTCCAACATTTCATCCAAACACATCTCAATTTCTATTTTCATTTAATAACTAACTTTTCAACTTTTAGAAATGGCTGGAAATGAAAATGGCATTTGAAAATAAAACCAAATGAGTTGTTTGATTCTTGAATTCTAAACCCATATTCTTTTAGAATTTAATCACCAATGGTTGACTAATTTACATAATAATATTATGAATAGTGAAAAAATCGTTGCAGAGTTAATTTCATAGTAAGTTTGATTAAGAAAGAAATCGTTGAAAAATTATTAATATATTCATATAGCAAACGAGATTCTGAATGTCGTATACTTTTCCATGCTTGCTAGCTTTGAGACAAGATATATTCTCTGAAAACTCAATAAATATAACAAGTTTGTCTATTTTCACAATATTTTATGTACGACACAAACCTCCTGTGTGTCAATGTGTGAATTTACACGAATTCATAATTTGTGCTACTCCTACTCCTACTCTCGCACGATGTAAGAAGATTGGTGGAGCAAGTTGGATATATTCCCAATCCCCAAAGATACCTAGTTTTTTTTACGAACACACATTTTCTTGATTATTTTCTTGTGAAGTTTGACTACATGCATGCAAATATCAAATATGCAATGAATTATTGACATGTTATACATGTGATGTGATGTGATGCAGTTTTAGAGAGGGTAATAACCAAGACACTTCTTCCTACCTTTGGCAACAAAGAAGGCCAAGCTGGCTTCCTTCCCAGAAAACATTCACCATCTCATTTTTCCAACAGTCTTGGGGACTTTGTTCATTCAATCCCCATTGAGACTGCTAAAAACACATCAAGACCCAGAAAGAGAAGCATACTCAGATTTCAGAAGAGGAAGCAACAAACATACAAGGCAAGCATACAGAAAAATGACGGCAAAAACAGAAAAGAAAACAAATTGAATTTAGATTCTAGCGGAAGTGGATGAAAAAATAACAACATTAATATCTTGTTTGATAGCCCAGTTCTCTGTTCGGATTCCATCCATAAAATAGGAATTTTTCTGAGAAGATATGGATATGGCTATCCTTTGTACAGATTCTAGTTAGCACTACACTGCAATAAACACAAAGTAAGCCTACAAATCGATTAACAAGCTTAGTCTAGCACCCATCCACTGCATACAATACGGATGACAACAAAAAAAGAAAAACCTGGTGGATTTCCAGTAATGCTAAGAGTTCCTAGAAGGATCATGAGGCGAGGTTCCTTCTTGTTGCTTCCATTTTCAACAAAAGGTCTTTGATATCTGTTTCCATCCTCACTTTCATATTGAAGTATTCCTGATATGCTCTTTCAAGAGCCTGGAGCTCTTCCACCTTTTGTTTTCTCATCTCCTCAGCTTCAGCCAAACGCAGCTTGGTGATCCTGCTTGTGTATTCTTCTTCGATCCTTTCATTTTTAGTGACTGAAATGCGCTTCAGAGCTTCAGACTCCCTTCTTGCATCATCAGCCCGTGCTTGAAACATCTTAGCCTCTGCCTGTTTAATTCTCACAATGCTCTCCAATTCATCAAACACAGCTTCTTTTTGAGCATTTTTCCGGAGATCCATGTTCATTGTGTATTTATCATTTCTATTGCTATCAAAGCCTGGTAGTAAATTGAGAGAATTCTCCAAAAGTGGAGCCTTATCTGGATAAACAGACTTCATCCACCCGGCGCCAATGCCATTACTGCCTTCTTGGTGTTTTGTTGGCAACTCCTTTCTGGATTCAATTGCAATGTTGCCAGTCCTGTCTGGATTCATTTCTGTAGCCAAACAAAAGGAATGTCAGCAAATTTGAGTTGAGCAGAAGACGATCAAAGATATCTTTAGGCCAGAAACAATGGCGAAAAATCAAATATATAATGTATAACATTAGAAAAGTCCATAATCTGGAATTTCTCCAGACTATTACTGAATTTGTCAGCAGTTCAGATTCCCTCTTTCTCTTGGAGCCTCTGTGCTTCTGTGGGTGAGTGTTTTCACATAAGTATTTTTGAATGGTTTCAATACTCCATATACAATGAGATTACAAGAGCTAGTCAATATGTTCAGCGGAGGTTGGGATCACAATCCAAATAAATTATATTGAGGAAAAATTATCAATTATCCTTATTAACTAACCCAAAGGATACTTAATTGAGTCAATAAAAATATTACCATATAAGTCAAATTTTTTCTTTTTCTATATTGAGCTTGAGCTTTGACTACCTAAACCATAAGTGAGAAAACTGTTATTATTTATTAATTATTACTAGTTTTCACATAGGTTTTGCATCATTTCGACTTGAGCTTCAAAATTTATTTTTCAAATTAGAGTTTTTTCCAAAGATAACAAGCTCATCAAACAGGTAATATCACAAAATTCAACACCATGACATATCAAATTTTCAGGCCAATAAAGCTGGAACTAGGAAAATGATGTTAAAATTAGATTCAGTGAGTATATTCCTCAAAATTAGAACTTATAGTTTTTTTTATCTTGAAACTTAAATTTGGAACAGTAGAAAACATAAAATTGGAAAAAAAAATAAAAATTTGACTCCTGCATAAGATGGGAACTAACTCAAAGTGTAAATAAGTCTGATGGATAGGTATACATCAATTTAATGTAATTAAATTGAGAAGGCCAAAATTGAAACAATGTATGCTTTTTCTGGCCTATGGGAGTTCTTTAGAACTATTTTTGGACAGTAGGACACAGATGTTATATAAAATTTAGATCATAACTTAGGACATTTGTAGTCAAAATTAGCCTGATACATAACTTTCTGTTTGCATAATGATCTTCCAACATTTGTAGTCAAAATTAGCGTGATACATAACTTTCTGTTTACATAATGATCTTCCAGATTTTTGTCAAAAGAGGCCACATAAAATCAATATGATCAGTGTTTAGCATTAATCAGCTGAACAGTGAGGGAACTAAATGTACAAGTGGTGCAATGCTTGTGAAGGGTTGAACTTTCTCATAACGATCAGCTTCAGAGTTCATTGCATTAACATATGGATGACTCAGTTATGGATTTTCAAGACCAACAGCAACAGAACAGCATGCATATCAAAGTACTATAAGTTACCAGAAGATTCCACCAAAACTTTTAACACTTTGATTGGTTTAAGGATTTTTGGTGAAGAAAGAATGTTAGGGAAAAGAAAAGAAAAAAAAAAAAATACAAAATCTCAAGATTGTTTGATTGCCTAATAAAAATAATGAGGAAAGAAATTGGGGTCATGGAGGTGATGTATTAGTTGAAGGAAAGAGGACAAAACAAACTTTTCTCTCATTTTCATCACCATTTTTGGGAGGAAAATGATTTTCTTCAATTGTATTATGCTTTCCCTCAAATTTTCTTTTCATTAGTATTTTCTTAGAAAGCAAATAAACCAAGTTACTTCTCTTACATTTTCCTTTTTTCCCCTAGCCAAAATCCTTTTACCAAACATAGTGTAAGACAGATGAAAAGATAGATACGTTGAGGCAAGAATCTTCTACAACCTAAGAAAAAGGCAAAGCCTATTGAAGCTGTGTGTCACAGATACCTTCCAGTTGAACACAACTACATTCAACAGTATTCTACAGCTGGATATCATTAAAGCTTATGAGTCTGAGCTAAGATTGATATGCAACAGAAAAACCCAGAGGGAAAAAGAAGTTTCCAAAAGTCTTCAGTGAAACATGATTTAATTTTGACAGCAATATCATGTAGTTTCTCAAAAATAAAAGTTTAATAATATGCTTTTCAAGCTCCAATATCATATGGTGTGATGGAAGCTGATCATGCATTATGTGCTTATATAAGGTTAAAATTCACAAAAAAAACCAAACCTTACCAGTGAAAAAATTCATAATCTGATTTTGCACATCCTGAAGATCTGCTCTATTAGCCAATTTAGACAGCATCCTGACAGCAATTTCATGCAGCTGTTTCCCTCTTACATCCTCACTAGCACTGAATATTCTTCTGACATATTCAAGTTCCCTAGAAAGGTTTTCTGCTGTCCATTCTTTCACAAAGTTCTGGAAAACTTCCTTTACAAAACCGAACATCTCAGAAGGATGGTCACAGGCGACACAATAGAACTGCATTTCTGTAGTGCCTTGAGCACCTGTTGCACTACGCCCGTTTCTGATATGAGATTCTCGTAACCCACAATCTGCATGGCACCAATGTAGGCATACATCACATCCAACCCAACTGCATGTGTTAGATGCCATGTCAAACTTCGAACACACAAGACACATGCACTCCCGGCAAAAGTCATTCCGCTGTGAACATATTTTGCAGTCACATTCATCCACAGGCAGAAGACTCCTGCAATTGAGATTTCTACATCTCATATTTAGAAATATCTCTGCCAATTCAGAAGATGGGATATCATATTTCTGCAGAAGAAATTCTCGAAGCCCTGTTTTCAAAGCCACCAAGATCTCCAATTGAGCACGGTGCGCATTCAATAGCATATCCAGGCTAATGTCCAGCCTCTTCTGTAATGCTTTCTGCAAAGCACTCAGCTGCCACTGCTTACCTGGATTTGACAAGATGTCACGGACAAACTCTTTCACACATGCCATGTGCTTTCCTGTCATATCATTAAACCTCCGAGCCATCGCATTTAGAGGTTCAGAAACTATCATAGTAACTATTGACTCAGCAAAGTCAGCTCCAACCACCAATACTTGCTCTTTTCTATCCGGGTCATTGTTCCTTTGTAAACTACCATTATCCTTCTCTGTCATTAATTGCCTCCTATCTTTAGAATATTCTGTTCCATTTTCGAAAGATCCAAAACTATGTGCTCCAGATAAATGTTTACTAAAACTTAATTGCCTTTCAAGTCCAATCGGTAGTTTGGAGCTTCCCGCTGCAACTCTCAGATGCTGTAACCCACCTTGTCCACTAGCATCGCCTTGAGATAATTGAGACTGCTGGTTCAAGCCATTTTCTCTTGATGGCATTCCTTGATAAGCTGGAGCCTCTTTATTCTTATTCTCATCTGACGACAAAGCTTTCCAATCCACCCCCTGAAACAACGGCTTACTACCAACAGATTGCTCATAATCAAGTACATTATGAGTCAGGGAACAGCTAGGGTTGTGAGTGAACTGCTGAGAACCAGAAAACGACATAGAAGCTGTAAATCCATCAGAGTTTGTCTTAAAGGAACTAGCGAATGATTGAATACTTCTGGCATGGCTAGGAGAACCAGGAGCCTGTCCTCTACTCTGAGAACCCATAGGCAACAAAACATTTGGCAAGCTAAGGGAAAGTTCAAGGGCCAGTTTATCATCCTTAGGCTTGTTATGATTTAATTGCTCAACTTTTTCGGGCTTCTTAATTGGATCAGTCGAGAAAAATTGAAATCCCCTGGTACTTGGCCCTTCCGTTTCAATGTCTCCACTTGTAGCAAGGTCCCTTGGTTTGTCTTCAACCTCCAAATTAGTGTCTGCAAAGTGAACACTGTTAGAGGGCAACAAAGCAATACTTTTGCCCTTATCCTTAAAACTTTGGGTCATTTTCTCTGTCAAAGGCCGTTCACTGCCATCTGTTGTTTCCACATTAATGGCAATATAATCTCCCTTCATTTCAATATTAATACCCTTATCATCCCTTTGCTCTTGTAAAGATGGTAACTTGTCATCACATGTGCTGTCAGTATCCTCCTCCAGACAGCCTTCTCTTCTGCCCTCTGTTACATTGTTGCCACCTTCAGTGTCTTCATTTGTATCATTTCCTTCTCTACTTCCTTCTGCCCCTTGGAATGATGTACCCTGACAGTCTGGAAAGTCATCATTTTTGTTCAGACCATCTTTGACATCCTTAGATAGTCCACCTTCTGCTTGCTCCTCACAGCTGCCAACGTTACTCTCAGCTTCCTTTTCTACAGACAAGAAACTCGCTTTTTCCTGTAAAACTTTATTCTCAACATGGAACTCTGTGTTGAGCTCCTTTTGGGAGGAGTTCAATTCAACAGCAGCTTTATCTTCAACAACTGGCTTAGTCAAAGGTACGTAGGGTTGAGGATCAGGTTCCAGTTCCCCTTCTTCTCGTTCACTGCTGGGGCCACCACTCTCTACTGGCATATCTTCACATTTCTTACCTTCTACACTCTTCGACCGCTCACTTCCAGAGTCCCTGGACCAAGCCGGAGATTTTGCATCTCTAAGTCTCTGGGGGGACTTTGTCTTGCTAACATCCTTAGATTCCATTCTACTTCCTCTGCCTGACTCATTGCCACTCTTGTACCCATCATCACCATCTTTCCCACCTCCAAATCTCCGCCATGATGCAGCAATTCCATCCCTCTTTGACCTATCCCTCTCTGACCTAAACCCCTTTGGAAAATCTCTCCTAGGTCCAGAAATGCTCTCAGACCGATATATCTGATCCATCCCATACCCAGCCCTTGGCGAAGAGCTCAAAATCCCTCTTTCGTTCCCATCTCTATGCCGATCATAACCCTTTCTGCGATCATAGCTCTCCAAATCATAATCTGATCGCTTCCTGACCAATCTTGAACTCTCCCTATCATCTTCTAACCGTTCATACCTAGATGTCGATGAAGATACAACCTTTCTCCCGCTGTCAGAAGACTTGTAATAAGAGCTCCTATGCAAAGACGATGACGAGCGTTGCAAACCAGAGTCCTCATCCCTTCTTCCCCAATCTTTCACAACACCCTTCTCCCCATACGAGTGGAGATCATCACTTGACCTCAATCTCTTCATAATTTTCACTCCCAAAATCAATTATTACACATACCACATATCACCAAAATAAATTACAAAAAGGACATACTTTTCCCAATAGAAATTAGCAGATCAAGCCAAATCAACAACTGAACCTACCAATTAACTGAGCTGAACAACAGATAAGGCATCAGATGTCCAAGCTTTTGAAGAGCATCACCAGACACAAAACAAGAAGCAGGAGCTCAAATTTAACAGCAGAAGCTTTGCTGACCCTACTTTCATCAAAACCCTCATTTTCCAGTTGGGAACAAAAGTCGAAGCTTTAGGTACAACAAAACCGAGATTCAAAGACTCTTTGAGAGATTACCAGATGCACGTGCAAGACATGCTCGCCGGAGAGTAAACCGCTATGTGTAGGTTTTGTATGTGTGTATGTATAGGTTGGAGTGGGGGGATTTGTTTCTGTTCAGTCAACGGAAATATTAACTAGTGGGGTTGGGGTTGGGGGTTGGGGTTGGGAGAGAAGGAAGACTTGAATACGCAAAGTGCGCACAGCGCACCGGTCAATATTTTGGGAACTGTAAAGAGTTATGGGTGCGCAATGCGCCTCATGTACAGGTTAGATGAAGGTAGTTAGTCAACTGAGGTTTGAAAAAGTTAAAGCTACCCGGTTGGGAGTTCTTTCCACGTCAGCATTTCATTTTGAAATATCAAATATATCACTACATTTTTTTAATTTTTATATAAATTAGAAAACTTGTAGGAAAAAGCCTTTCCTTTATTAATTTTTGGAAATCATTACAATTTATCATAATTCATTTCTTATTAAATCGATCGACCATTCTTCACATTATTCTTATTTTACTATGATGACAAATAAAAATCCCGAATTATAGTAATTTTGAATTATTTTATTATAAATAATTGATTACTTAATATCTTATTTTTTACTTAATAGCTTGGTGAATCATCATGTACTTTGTCATAAATACAAATTCTATTTTTTTTTAACTAATTTTCATAAATTCATGAAAAATTATTTTAAATTTCAAAAATTTGAAATTCCATAATATGTATTTTAGTAAATGATTTAAGAATTAATTTTGATTTCAATTAGAAATCATGGTGATTTTGAATTATTTAGCATAAAAAAATTATTGATCGTTTAGATAGTACATACTATAGTGAATCCTCATTTATTCCATTATAAATCTTGTATTTTATAAATCAAATTAAATATGGTTTCAAATTTCAAATTTTTAAAATTTCATATATGTCTTCAAATTCATTTCTTTTTTAAATTTCTAAATTAAGATAATGACATCTTATTACAATCTTAACTTGTCCCTTGAATATATGTTGTTAGTAAAATTTTGAAAAAAAATATATTAAAATTTTTTTTAGATAATTTTTTTTATATTAAAAAGACAGTTAAAATAATTTCGTGAAGAAAGTCCATTACATCATTTTTTCTCTCAAAAAAACTCCGTTAAGTAATTTTCACATTAACATTGTTGCAAATATTTTGATTAATTTTTCGCTCCTACGTTTATTATATTAACGTTAGGTTCAATTCAAAATAAATATTTTATTGTTATTATTATTTTTGAAGAGAGAAAGAGTGAGAAGCATCCAATTTCTGACTCGTTGAAGCTTTGATCTGACGTTTTGGAATTGCCTTCTTTGACTCTTGTCCTTTTCCAACCCTAGACGAACCATACATGTGCAGGTACCAAAACTTAATTTTGCCCTTTCTTATTTACTTAATTGACAATTTAACCCTTTCCCTCAGTTTGGGCCCCGCCTTTGACAAGTATAACAAGAATAATTGGAGAAGCTCCCAATTTTAAGGAAAAATTGCATTTTTTGTCCCATTGAATAAGAGGGTTTACACTTTTGGTACCTAGGTTAATATTTATAGGACCAAAATTCTAAAAAATTTAGCACATTTGGGACAGCACCTCAACCTCCGTTAGTGTTTCGACAAAACCTTAAACGAAAAAAATAAATTACTCAACAGCCCCAAAATTTTGATTTATTTATAAAAATCCCACAAAATTTGAAATGCCCAATCAACCTTCATTAAAAAAAATTTAAAAAGTAATAATTTTTTTAAAATATATAGCACAAAATCCTCATAAAAAAAAATTAAAAATATTATATATCAATATAAATATATAAAAAATAAATATCATATAAATATATAACCCACCCCTCCCCCCAACCCCACACCGCCGGCCATGGCCAGCGGCCAAGTCTGGTTGTTGTTGCGGCTGACTATAGAAAATCGGCCAATAGCCAATGGTCATATTTGGCGGCTTGCCATGACTGACTTGGCCAATGGCCGGCCATGGTCGATCGACTGCTTGCTATTGGCCTGCCATGGCCTGGCCTGCCATGGCCTGGCCTGGGGGAAGGGGGCGGGGGGGATGGTAGAGGAAGGAAAAGATATATATATATATATATGTGTGTGTGTGTGTGTGTGTGTTTACTTATTTATTTATTGTTAATTAATAAATTTTAATCAAATTAGCCTAAATTGATTTTTTAACTTATGTTATATATTTAAAATCATTATATTATTTTGTTCAAAATAATTAAAAATATCATTTATTTAAGATTATTAAAATTATATTGTTAGGATAAAAATTTTAGATTTTATTTTTATTTAAATTATTTATTTTGATTAATAAATAAATTTAATTAATAGATAGATTTAATTATATTTAACTATGTTATTTTAATATTATAAAATATGTAATTCTCAATTATGAAATTACGTTATCCAAGATAATAGATTTTTAATTTTTAATTTTTAATTTTTTTTATTTTTAATTAATAAATAAATTCAACTCAATCTAATTAAATTATTTTAGATTATATTTATAATTTTAATATTATTGAGTATTTAATTTTAAATTATTAAAATTATATTAATTAAGAGATGGAATTAATTTGTTTCTTTTCTTTTTAGTTTTTTTTACTTATTTATTTAATTAATAAATAAATTTAACTAAATAAGATTAAATTACTTTAGATATGCTAATGATTTTAAAATTTTATTTTCTAATTCAACTTGAATTTAAAGATTACAATATATTTAAGATATTTTACTAATAACAAAATATATTTAAATTTATTTTGAGTAATTTAAACAATGTAAAATTACACCCCCATTGTATAAAAGATATTATAAATAGGTTTAAGGGTATTTTTATCTGAAAAATAATTAAAACAACTTTCGAAGGTCATTTTTGAATTTTTACATAAATATTCAAATGGCATCTGTAAATTTGTTAATGAATGCTCATAGTTCTTCAAACATGCTAGATGGAGAGAAATATTAGGGGAACATTTTAATTTATTTGGATTTATTTATGAATAAGCCAAATTTTAGGGACTTTTTTGCAATTTATGCAAATAAAAGGGTCCTGTGCGTGAATTTCATGTGTCACTTTCTATCCAAAAACTAACAGAAAGTTAGACGGTGTCCCAAATGTGCTAAGAAAAATAAAGTTTTGTCCTATAAATGTTGACCTGAATTACGTAGGTACAAAAAGTACAAATCACCCTATCCAATGGGACCAAAAGTATAATTTTTCCCAATTCTAATTCACATGCGAGTCATTAGGATGTATGCAATTGACAATCCCTTCCATTGGGATCTCAAACAAACTAGTAGAATTTTGAAAATTTTTAAATTCGAACATTAAAATTTAATTAAATAATATTAGCATCGTTAATGTTTTTTTTATTAATAATAAAATTAATATTTATAATAAAAAATAAAAATAAACGTTCATGAATTTTCAACTACCGATATTTAAGTTTGAACCCAATCCATGAAAGTGCTTACGTTCAAGTCAAGCCTTATTTCGCAAGATTTGAACTCAACTCATTGAAAAGTTTCAAGTCGAATTAAGTTCTATTTAAATTGTATACTTAGAATAATGAATCAACTCAGCTTATATTACATCCTTAAATTCAATTGAATTGATGATAAAATTTCAACATAAACCTATACAAGATTGTGGAGAAGAACTATCCATGAATTCTTGGTTGTTTCTTAAAGCTTGACATTTGGGTTGTGTGTGTTGTAGGACGACAATATATTTGGATTCTACTGAAACTCATCCCACGCCATCCCATTTGGGGATAGTTTTAAAATTACAATAAGTATAAAGTTTATATTAAGTTATAGTAGTGGTAATGGGACTGACTTTTACTTGAAGCCATCCAGAATCACCTTATTTGAAATAAGTTCCAAAATTACAACTATTATTGAATTTTAGCTTTTTTAATCGAATCTGCCCGACATCAATCTATTATAAAATTGTATTATATATTTTGTTTATTTGTATAACATGTATTTATACATATATACGCATACCTGTAAGAGCACACCACATTTTGCGTGGTATAATACCCGTTGAATATTTTGTGGTTATGCCTCATATAATTTTTTAAATTCATTCTTTACAATGCTAGGTTCATATAAAACAAAAGGAGCTCTCAACATTCTTAAAAACATGAAAGAGCCCTCCTGCAGTTCATGTGAAAATCCCAACAAAAGAGAGCTGAAATAATATAGCAATTGCATATAAAGAAATAATTTCGAAAGGAGTATTCCATGACTAGCAAATTAATTTCTAATGTTTCAGTAATGTGGCAAAAATTTAAGTAACAATCACAAAAAGATACTATCTTCCAAAATTTATGTCAAATACATGCATTCAAAATCATGTAAAATACTCCTAAGGTTGGCTTTTATTAAAATTCCTCAAGAGCTTGTGAAAAAAAAAAAAAAAAAAAAGGCCAAAAGTTTCCAACAAACTATGCAAAAAGAAACCAAACACTAACCATGTCTGAGCTAAATTCTAGCAGTCAAAAAGTTTAGGTCCTCTTCGCATTGATGCCAAAATAAATGTTCAAGTAATGTGACAAAAAATTGAAGAAGCTCTGAACAACCCGCTTACCACCAATCACTCCATTTTTTTTCTTTTTCCATGATGCAAATTCTTAACCACAGCATAATTCTACAACTCTGTAAGATTTTGCCAACATAAAGCAACATTTCTGAAAACCAAAGAAACTTACTACGAACTCCATAGAAGAGGAGTTTTGGAATGCACTTCCAAAAGAGCCAAATCAAGAAAAAAAGTATCAAATTTCATAATATTTCACATAGATCATAGTACTCAAATAACTTCAGTAAGAACTGCATTACAGTTCCAGTAGAATTTATGATAAAGGAGACATCTTGCAATATTTTCTATAATAATCAAGTGCACGAAATATGAGAATAACATATAACATATAGTCAAAATACATATATATACACACACACATCATGTATTTTATCCAGGCAAATATTAATTTCAACTTCTAATACCATTGTATGAAGCTTTAATTTTTCTTTTTCTTTTTCTTTTTTTTTTTTTTTCTGTGGGCAAAAGTGGCAAATTGTTTGATTATTGGCCCAAGCTAATAATCTTGTTAAATACATAATTAATCCACATTTGTTTTATGTGGGTTACATTAAATCAAAAGATGTGATATTATAAACAAAACATTAGTTTTATGTACTAGTAGATAATAAGATGGTTAGTTTGAAGCTATTTCTTACTTTGTCAAAAGGTTAATAATCCAGATTTCTATTATTTTGCAATTATCTCCCCACTTTCTCCATCTTTCTTGGATGACTCTTCTACGGTGGTGATCATGAGTAAACTAAATTATTTTAAATATGTTTATTAATTATTAAGATTTTATTTTTATTTTTTAATTTTTATCTTAATTAATAGATAAACCCAACTAAATTTAGTTATATTATTTTTACTTTATAGAGTATTAAATTATCAAATTATGTTATCTAATATAATTGATTATTATTATTTTTAATTTTAGATACTTTATTTGTTTTATTTCGTAATGAATAAGAAAATTCAACTTATCTAAATTATTTTAGTTATATTTATTATTTTAATATTATTGAATATGTAATTTAAAATTATAATAATTATATGATTTAAGAGATTGATTTAATTTTTATTTTCATTTTTTTTAATTTTACTTATTTTGTTTTTAATCAATAAATAACTTCAATTAAAATTATTCAAATGATTTTTAACTTAACTTGAATTTAAATATTATTCAATATTTAAGAAAATTAATTAATAGTAAAATACATTTAAATTTATTACGATTCATTTAAACGATGTCAAAATTACACCCCCGATGGTATGTAAAATATTATATTTAGGTCCAAGGGCATTTTTATCTCAAAAATAATTGGAACAATAACAGAATGGCATTTATGGATTTTCTTATAAATTTTAGAATGATGTCAGCAATTTTTTTAATAAAAAGCAAAAAAAAAGACAAAATTTAAAAAATATTAGATAGAGCAAAATATTATTGGATTGTTGTAATTTCTTCAAACGCTGTGAATTTTTGTTTAAATCAGTCAAATCTCAATGGAGGTTTGGATAATTAACCCCAATATATAATCATTTTCATACTTAAGACCTTAATAATTAGCTCTAAACATGTTGACATAAATAATAGTTTTGGAACGGATTCATAAATTAGAAAGTTATGTCCACTCAAACATCTTAAATCTTGGAAACTTTTTCTGAAATATTGTAGGCAACTCCTAGTTTGGCTAAGACTTTTTATATCAGTATTGTTCTTGTTTCTTCTTTCTGTTTGTTAAGCAGTTTGGACTTGTGCAGGGGGTATGTCACTATCTTTATGAGCATAGACTAAACGTTCTTAGACACAATGACAACCAAAGTGATCAAAAATAAACAAATATGGCCTATGATTCTAATTGAGTAAAGGAAAATAGTGATTGCAACCTAAAGATTACGAAATGAGTTTTATTTGACCAATAAAGTGAAATAAACAAATAGTAAACAATGCATACCTTCATTTAAGCAATATTTATGACTATTAATAATATTGCCTAGCAAGATAATCCGAAGATAGTTGATAGTACAATCGCAAAAAACTGTCCATTTTCTATATCATACTTGATGACATTAATCCATATTACATCACTAATATACCTACAACGAAAAAGAGACAAGTGTCATGTGGCATAAGCAATACCAACCCCCATAGTAATGTGATGCACCATACAGTGCAAATTAACATTCATATCAGTATCACACATAAATGATGAGCTACTGATTACAGAGAAAGCAATTACATTTGATTCCCACTTTAAACTACAAGTTATTGAGAAAACTATAGCGGTTGTGAGAGCATCACCCAATAAAATTTTATTTGAAAAAGCTTAAGAATGACTAAATCTTAATTTGGTAGGCCACTCCAAGCCATAGAGTTTAAATGAGTGACGATTATATGATAAAAATAGAATTAAGACGATAACTTAGCTGAATTGGAAATCCACGTAATTCAAGTGGTTCCATCTTCCATGTCACTGTAGTATGCTAAAGATAAAAATGCACTTGTAGTTATCATATAAGGTCTTTCCTTAATAATGAATGGCCTGACTTCAAATGTTGAAGATAAAATTCCATAGTTCGGTCTATTTGCTATTTTTTTTGGTCAAGGACACTAAATAAAATCCATAACATTTTAATTAAAACCTTAAGCGATCTAGAAGAGTTTGAACATGATAGCAGTAGTAGATCAAATGTGTAGGATACACCGTATCGCTATGATGTGGCAGAAATATATTATGACTTAAAGGATGAGATCACTTCTAATTCTATGAAGCAAGACTTGAAATTTGCTAAAAAAGAAAGCTGGACAAAAGTGAACTAAGATAATAAAAATATAATTTGAATCATGTTAAAGAAGCCAAATTACCAAAATGGTTTGGAATTGAGGTAAAGAGAAGAAGTGAAAATACATGAAATAAGAAGAAAATATCTAATGAGGCTTGAAAAATTAAGAAACAGACACTACAAACCTTAATGAACTTGAATGAAGAAAGAGTTGGCTACTGTAACACAAACCTTCTTTACTCAAACCTAAAGACAAAGAGTAAAAATTAAATACCATTGAGAAACATATAATGTGAGCTGCTCACAGCTTAAACACAAAAGGTTCACATCATTTTTAGAAGAGACATCACACAAATCAACCCATGGATCACAGGCACACATAGAATGAAAGAGGCAACAAATATATATATATATATTAACAGTATTAATTTCAGCGGCATTACTATATTTCCTAGTGCCACCATATTGTTGAATGATTGCCTCATAAAATATGCTTATATTCTATTACAATATAGTCTTATATATCCAAAAAGAGTAACTTCTTGGAAATATTCAAACACCAACACCCAATATACATACGCAAAAAAATAGAAAGTAAATAATACAAGTAAAGAAAAATAAACTCCTATAAAAGAAATAAAAAAAACCAATCAAAAAATAAGGAATGGTGCCGTAAGCACAACATCAACAAAATGGAAACTATCTACCTATAAACTCATAAATTATAGAATTAGGAATGTTCCCACTGATTAAAAACAAATAGAGATACAGAAATAACAAATATACTTTAGAAAAAACCTAACAAAAATGCAAAATCCAAAGAATAAAATATTAAAATCTTGAATCTAATAAGATCAAATAAACTCAATTATTTTTGGATTTATTATTTATCGAATCAAATTTAATATAATTTCATATCAAACTATAATATACTAAAATATATGAAGCACACAATCAAACCGTGAGTAGAAGCAAGATTTGGACATGGCTACTTATTATCTATTTTATAATAGACACGGGAAACAATAAATTTAATGATGCTATGCTTAGGTTTTAAAGGAATACATACCAGACATGGTAAACTAAGAAAACAAAGACACATAAATAACTAAAGCTCTAAAACTGATTTTAGTACAAGTCAAATCTAAAATTCCATTTAGTAAGCTTTTCAACCAAAATTTCCAGAAAGGAAAAAAAAAAAAAAAAAAAAAAAAGGGAAAAACCAACAAGCTAGCTACCTTTCAGATTCTACAATATCATGATGGCTACTTATTGCCATTAATTATACTCCCACATAGCTTCGTAAACTATCATCAAGATTGAATGTTTTCCTTCAACTATTTGCCTCAAATATAGAGCCACCCTTATTGTTAATGATTGTCTCACAAAAATATACCCATGTCTGGTTACAATACAGTTTGTATGCATACAAGTAGTAGGAAATATATAAGAAGAGAGAGAAACTTGTTGGGAATATTCAAGCAATAACACTTAACACACAAAAAAATAAAAGTTAAAGAATACAAACAAATTAAGAAAAGATGAACTCGTTAGTGATCATCCGTATTATAAGCACTTTTCTTCTTATATTATTTCTAAGAACTATTCTTTTTTATCCCATTTCCATTCCCTTCACCTACATCAAGTCAGTGTAGTAGAATAATTTGGTACTCTCTGACATAATTGAACTTAAGAAGATCTAAACACAAATTTTAACTTTTACAATACTTTGTATATGTTATTTAGTAATGGTTTACCATTTTGCAAGTATAAATAGAAAGAAATATAACGAGCCTAATATGAAATGCTTACAAATAGACAGAAATATAATGAGCCTAATATGAAATGCTTATTGACATTAACATCCCTTTTTAGAAGAGCATGGGACAACTAGAAATTGGGTCGATAAAGTTGCTTATGGCACGAATGACAGTATTAAAGTTTAGCATAGAAAATATGAAAAGCATTTAAATCTATTTTATTGTGAATATATATATATATATATATATATCAATTTAACAGTTTAATCTACTCATTATTTCTTAAAGAAATACTTTAAACCACCAAATATTTGAAATGAACAATAGCTTTAGGGTCAAAATAGAAGTTCAGAGTGGCAGGTATTCAAAATGTGTAGCACTAGAACATCATATTTGGTACTCTAACATGATCCCACTAGGAACTCCTACAAAAGTAATAGGAAACCCAACCAAAAAACATATAATAGTGTCCTTAACTTGATAACAACAAAACGGAACTCTCTACCCAAGAACTCCAATAACACAAGTTTTCATTTACATTTAAAGAAAATAAATACTAAGAAAAAAAGAACTCCTAGTATACAGAAAATAAAACAAAAGCCATGAAAGTAAATAAACAAGGCCAATCGTAGACTACTTGAAGGCCAAACCAAAAATAAAACAATGGTTAAGGCATCATTTAAAAAGAATACATGCAAATGAAAGAAAGAAAAAGTTACTTGGAGAAAAACTTTGCAAAGACACAACAAAGTTGTCTTCCTTTCCTTTCCTTTCCTTCTGACATAAGCACAAATTTCCAGTAAATCAAGAGAAGAATAGACTTAAGCCATAAATACTCTCTTAGCAATGATTTTCTTCTGACACATACTTGATTCTACACCAGCCTAACTGTACCAATCATTCTTAGGTAATTAAACAACCCAAGTTTATAAATATCAAGTTCATATTAACCTAACTCCATGAATAGTAGCAATTGGAGCAATAAACCAATGATTGAACCAACTCTGAGGGACTTGTGTATTGTACTTCATCATCAATTGCTATCCTAAACCTACACCCTACGAAAAATAGAGAAATTGAAAATGAAAATCACTAATTAGTAATTAGGAATAACACAGGGCATAAATCATAACAAAGAAAAGGAAAAAACCCAACGATTGAACTAATTATGAGGGACTTGTGTATTGTATGTACTTCATCATAAATTGCTATCCTAAACCTAAAACCTGCAAAAAATAGTGAAATTGAAAATGAAAATCACTAATTAGTAATTAGGAATAATATAGGGCATCAATCATAACGAAGAAAAGGAAAAGAAAAGCTAGGTTTAGAAAGATGAAACCCATTTAACCATACTCCATGAATACTAGCAATTGAAGCAAGAAACCAACAATGCAACCAATTTTGGGACACACTTAATTTATGTTGTAATCCATTGTAAATTGTTCACCTAAATCCAAAACCTACGAAAAAAATAGTGAAATTAAAACAAAAATTGGCAATTAGTAATAAAATAAAGAAAAAAATTGGTAGACCAAGTTTTGTTGGACAAGAATAGTGGGAATGGTGACACGCGTTGCCCCATCACCACAAATGGAGAAAAAGAAACCCAAAAAAATGTTATATTGAATCTTACACTTGTTCATCAAAATAGTAGAGGTAACGTTTCTTCGGACATCTAGGAAAGTGAGGATAAAGACAAGAAGTGACACAATTGAAAAAGCAAGGGGTACAACATGTTATTGCATAGTTAGATAAAAAATGATGCCATATTATATTGTGAAAATTGAAAAAAAATAAAAAATAAAAAAACCTCATGCGTACTTGACAACTATAGCCATTAGCCACACACATCAAGATTTATATATAAAAGTAAAAAGTAATATATGAAGAATTTGCACTTACGTATTTCCTCATATATAAAGTACAAACATGATATTGAAAGGACCTTTTAAACATTCCAACCATTCTGATTCTGAAGCATAAGGGTTGAAACTATCATCTGGGCAGATTCACAACTGAGGTTTGATGACACTCGAGGGTTTTGGGAGTCCGGGAGCCATGGATCATGGCCTATAATCATATGCTGCCCATTGCCAACTTTAAGATAACACCCTTCTTGATAATCTACTGCGATGTGAGTGAGTACACTTTGCCATAGAAAGCTCATATTATGTCCCAACTCAGCCTCAAGAAATGTTTTTCCTGGAAAATATTTGGCCTAAAAAATCTGGGAGACAAGAGATTCTAGTTTGGTTAACATTCTCCAACCTTGTTTACTCAACAGAGCCAGATTAAAATCTCATAATCTTCTAAAGCCTAGGCTACCTTTTATTCTTGGCAGGCAGAGGCATACCCAACATATCCATTTAATTCCTTTTGAATTTCTGTTACTAGAATTTCCATTGCACCACCAGAAAGCATTCATCGTACACTCAATCTCCTCATACATCTCTCTAAGAAGAAGAAAGACACTCATGACATAGTTAGGAATTAACTGAGCAACCATTTTCAGTAGAATTTCCTTACCTACCTTAGATAGAAGTTTCGTGTACAGTGAGTGTACTAGCCTTGAAGCTTCTGCCATATTATTTCCTTTGTAAATCGAAAAATCTCTGTTCGCTTTCTGCCAATAAGAGATATCGTAACCTAAGATATATGCCATGGTCCTCCTGCCGCATAATATTAAGTTGATTATAGATTTTCTATCTCAAACATTGATCTGCATTTGAACTAAAAAAGGTTGCAGACTTCTAAAAATTAATGAGTTGGCTTGAAGCTTTCTCATATTCCTTAAGGCAATGTTTGATCACTTCGCACTCTTCAATAGTTGCTTTGAAAAATAACATACTGTCATCCGCGAAAAAAAAGATGAGATACTGTGGAGCTCTCTGCGCAACTCTACATCTATGAAGACTACCACAGTTTTCCATTTTAGCTGGAATAGCTAATAAACCTTCAGTACATTATGAAGAGATAGATAGGGTGATATTGGATCACTATGTCTTATGCCTCTGCTTGGGATAATTGGTCCAATTTCATGGCCATTATGAACAATAGTACAACTAAATGATTCAACCCACATCGTCAATAGGTTGATGAACCTTTGATGAAATCCCAACTTTCCTATTGTAATCCGGCATTCCACCCTATTATAAGCCTTACTCATATCAACCTTAAGGGTAGCTATTCCAATCTTTCCCTTTGTTTTTCTTTTAAGATAATGCCATATTTCAAATTCAATCATCACATTATCAGAGATGAGTCGGCTAGGAACAAAGGCACTCTAAGTAGAAGATATGATAGATGGCCACACTTTCTTCATCTGGTTAGCAAGTACCTTTGAGATGATCTTACAAAATACATTTTAAAAGGCTATCGGGCAAAGGACAGATATAATTCTTGGATTAGGCTTTGTTAGAATTAATGTGATTAACATATCATTCAACCCCAAAGGAAATCTTCCTTCTCTCAAAAAGGAAATACATGTTTTACACACATCCACTCCAATCACGTTCTTGTAGTATTGATAGAAGGTCCTGGGGACTTCACTGTGTGCATAGAGAACGCAACCTTCCTTATTTGTTCGTTACGAAAATGAGCTAAGAATATCTTATTTTGATCAGCTGTAACCTTCTGGTGGACATAATCTAAAATCCCGACTACAAAGCAGCTCTGGGCATTGAAAAGATCGACATAATAATCATAAATGAGCTTGTCCAAGCCATTATCCCAATTGATCCAGATTCCTTGTTCATCTCAAAGTTTCTGCTTTGCCCTCTGTCTTTAAAAGTCTTCTTGTTGCTATAGAATACTAATATATTGCTTCTGGGCTCCAAAAAAATTAGGACGTAGAATCTGGATCATGTCTTGCCTTAAGCCTTCTCATTTTTGCTTTACACTTCTCGATACATTCTGAATTTATTACCTCCCCACCATTCAGATAAATCCTTGCCACATGATTTTAGCCTCTCTTGAATTGGGTTTCCTGCACTTCGGCTCTAGCTATTCGTGATCACTTCTTTGCACTGATCATGCCTTATCCAGCTATTTTCAAAGTAGAATCTCTTTTTTGTACCTCGATGCTCAAACTGAGAAGATTGAAGAAATAAGGGAGAGTGATTTGATTGGGCAGCCTCTAAATTAAAAAGTTTTGCTTCCTTAAAGATGTCCATCCATTGCCAAGATACTAGAGCTCTGTCAAGTTTATCTTTCACCCAATTGTCAGTTCCTCTTCCTCTTTCCCACATAACTAGTATCCAACCATACGCAAATCGTGAAATCACGCCGATTAATTATTTCACTGAACCCCTAGCAAAGCCAAAACGGGTGAAAACATCTACCCTACTTTTCAGATGCTGTCAATAAGTCATTGAAGTCGTCAATACAATACCATAGGAGTCCAGATAAGTTGTTGAGACTCAATAGTAATTCCCAAGAGTCTCGCTGCCAAGTTCTTTTCGGAAAACCATAAAACTAGTAAGCCTCTATTTCTCTTCTCCTTTAATATGAACCTCCAGTTAGCCATCTCTTTTTTTTTCTCCACAACCTCGCCAATCCTTCCCCATTTTTGATACTGTATACAACAAAAGAGCCCTCAAATTCAATTTCACTTCAAATTCTGTCCATCTTCTCTTTATTAATCATGGTCTCAATTAAGAAAATAATGTTAGGCTTCTTGGACTTTACTAAGTCCTTCAAAACCTAAATTGTCTGTGGGTTCCCAAGCCCACGACAATTCCAACTTAAGGTACTCAATGCTGTTGGCAGGCTTGGTCTCTAGGACCAGTCAGTTTCATGTTTTTTTGGCCTAACAAGAATTTCTATCTCCCCTTCTAGACTTCGGTTACTAATATCTTCCTTGTCCCAATAATTTGACCTATATTCAGCTTTCCACCTTTTTGAGTCCAAAACTATTAAAACATTTGACATGCCTACATCTCTATCTTTATCAGTTATTCTCACGTCCCTTACCAATATCGCCTTTCCTTCGCTAACTCCTACAATCTCTCCATGATCTCATTCCTTCCATAACGTGCCCTGATTATGCGTTGTATTCTCGTGCTTTCTAGTTTTAGGTGAACTTTCCATATTTTCACCAAATTCCAACTACCTATTTTCAGGCAACATGTAACGGAACCATTTTTCGCCAATGCCTGCCTGCTGTGTTCTATTCTGGCCTCTTAACCATACTCCATATAGGTATTCAACTAAACTTCGATCTTCCTCGTATAACTTAGCATAAAACTTCTCAGAATACCCAATTATACCACAGTAGAAGCAAAAGGTTGGAAGGCATTCATATTTAAAATTGATCCAAACCCATTATCCTCCTTGCCTCTTAATCTTCATTCTTCTTTTAATTGGATTCATAACATCCAATGATACTTTTGTGCGCATAAAAAGTCTCCACGTCTCTCCAAAATTATTTATATCTTACTCAAGACATATGCCAATGTACTCACCAATGCTCTTGCAAATTATCTCCGTTACAAAACCTACTGAAAGATCAAACGCTTGGACCCATATATTAACATGCGTAAGACTTATCGTTAACAGTCCACACTTGTTTTTTCTCACTCTCTATTCTTATTGAAACTTTAATCTTTTCTTTAACTCCCCAATTCCAATAAAAGTATTAAAATGTCTCTCAAGAAAAGAAAATCCCATTGAAATTCATATCCGCACAAATACAGATTCTCTCCTCCATTTTGCTCCATTTTCGTCTTTTTGCTCCTTCCATGACTTGGTTTATAAACCTCCATATGATTAGTATTGTCCATTGTTGCGCCCTCGAGTGTCGTCTGTGTCTATCGTCTTCGTCCTCATTTACCATTCGTCGTTGAAGTTCTTTATACTATTTAGAGTATCCCGTATTATTTTAGTATGGGCATCATTGTCTATCTTACTTGCACCATATTAGGCTATTGGGTTGATTTCTCTTGTACAACTATGAAAATGGTTCAATTTATACCCAGATTTTGAAATTCTAGAATATATTTTTATGGATGAACATCAAATGCATATAGATGAAACAATTCTAACCAATGATAGATTTACATATCCATTTGTGATTAGGTCCTGTGAAGGACTTCTAGATGCTTGGCTAGGAAAATAAGTTAATGGGCGTGTGTATAAATTTGGGTTGAAGGGCAATTATCTAATAAAGAATTTATTATAGGATATATATATACGAGATATAGAGTAATAACTAGTGCCCATATGCAGTTTGATGAAATAACAGAAAGAAATGTGATTTCTTAAAGCAGTCTTATTTCCGAGCACATGAAGGTTAGTTAAATTCTGATGTGGAGTGATAATGTCTGGATTATTATTATTTAGCTTATTAAGTTAGTGTTATTTAATATTCACAAATCTTATTTATTATGGATGATGATTATAATTTATAAAGTAATTTTGATGAATAGTTGTTGATTTGTAAACTATTTTGGATGGTGGAGGATATGGATGCATATCATGTTTTAATAAAATTATTATCAAAATATATGTCACATGTTTTGAAATTATGGTATTTTGTATGGCATATATGGTATTGTTGAAAATTAATATCGTGTATGCTTGTACAAGTGTAAATTTCAAATAGCAACCAAAAACACTCAAATACTAATTAAATAGCATAAAATTTAAAACATTATAAGCATACCTGCACATATGTTAGAAACAATAAAATAAGTATAAAAACATATTTGAAATGCCAAAACAAGAATGCAAGAATAGATCGAGGCATGTGTACTGCAGAGTGTCCTTAAGACTTTATTTGTTTCTCTCATAGTGCTTCAAGGTTCTTGACAAATAATCTCCCAAAATACAATGATCTTCCAAACAAAGTAAGCACTCCAATTGTTTGGACTCGAAAATCTATTGACTTAGAAAATTTTTAATGCACGTGTAAAGTGCGCAGTGAGTGCAAGGTTGTAATGATCGCACAAATGTTTTTTGAATGTGGTTTGTTGGGTTCTAGGCTCCTATATTTATAATCTGTGATGCACCCCATTAAAGGGTTGTAATACTTGATGTATAAGACGCAAACCATGCCAATTCAATTGAACGACACATTATTTCACTCAAAAGACATTGATTGAGTAGTTTAAATTTGTACTGATTAGATTTGAACTCAACTTTAAAAGTTAAAGGGATGTGACTAAAATAAACTAAATTCAAAATTGGTTAGAAAATTAAATTAAATTCATTCCAAAATTTAATCAAGACTGCACTACACCCATATTCTCATTTTAGTATCAATTTTCTCATTCACTAATTAATGAATTTTGTCAACCAAGCACTCTACGAATATCTCTTCAATGAGAGCTTCACATCAGTACAAAAATTAATATATTTTGATGAATAAAATTAAATTTTATTAAGTCAAAATTGGTTGACCACCAAAATCCTTACAATCCCCTACATGAATGGAAAATTGTCCCGTCAAGTATGCTCTTGAATGCAAACGCACACAAAAGGGTTTTTGTTTAAATGATACTATGTCAGGAGAGGTAGCTTTTGGCTTTGAACCTTTCCTAGTGAGAACTATCGGATATTCTCGCCAACCAGTGAATGTGATGTCTTGAACGGTTCGGCTTTTGTTTATTCCAAGTCAATAGAAGTACACATAATATCACTTAATAGTTAATATTTGATTCTAATATTGTGTTCATTTCGGCCCTGAACAGTTCTTGGTATTTCATGAGTACTCTCTAAGAATTCAGCCATAAAATTCTCATAGGACCGGCCCAATCCATATTCATATAGGTGGCTTCTCATTAAGGGATTCCCAATGTGTCCCCACTCGATGTATATAGATATAAGAGCCATTAAAAGCAAAGTTTAACCTAAACTCTTGCAAGTTGCACTGTCTGCTCATCATAGGAGTGGCAAAGAGAGCATTTGTCCCCTTACAATGCTTATATGTTGAGTCACAATTTTTCATAACTTACTTTCCCCTTTGAACTTATTTCTTGGGATTTCCAATCACATATGAAGGGTTCCCGTTATGGTGACTCAATCATTCTATTGGCTTAAGTCTTATTTCCCTTAAAGATTTATCAACTTACTGTCCAATTAAACCTTTAGTTAGTAGATCTGCAATATTATCTTTGGACTTCACATAATCTATTGAGATAATCCCACTAGAGAGCAGTTGCCTAATGGTATTAAACTTGCGATGTTTGTGTTGAGATTTACTGTCATACATACTATTCTGTGCCTTTCCAATCGTTGATTGACTATCGCAATATATGCAAATAGCCAACACAGGTTTTGGCCAATTTGGAATGTCTTCCAGAAACTAGCGTGGCCATTCTACTTCCCTAGCTGCTTTGTCTAACGTAATAAACTCATATTCTATTCTTGATCTGGCTATGTAGGTTTGTTTCGAGGATTTCCACAAAATAGTTGTTCCTCCTAGTGTAAACACATATTCATTTGTAGATTTAGATTTGTTAGAATCTGATATCCAATTTGTATCATTTTATCCCTCGATTACAGCTGGATATTTAGTATGGTGCAATACGTAGTTCATGGTATTCTTTAAGTATCTCAAAACTCTCACTAAAGCAGTCCAATGCTCTTGATCGAGATTGCTTCTAGGTCTACTCAACTTACCATCAGCATAAGCTATGTCAGCTCTCGTGCAACTCATAATGTACATAAGGCCACTAATTATGCAAGCATACTCCAATTGAGCCTTTGCGTCACCCTTGTTCTTGGCAAGCCGTTGATTTATGTCCATAGGAGTCCTCACCGGGCTACATTTTAGACTCAAGAACTTTTGTAATTCTTTCTGCATATAGTGAGACTAAGTTAATGCCAGCCCTATTAGACATTTTAACAATCTTTATTCCAAGAACTACGTCTGGTAATCCCATATCTTTCACATCAAAGTTACAACTCAACAGGTTCTTTGTTTCTCTGGCACATCACTGTTACTCCCAATAATGAGCTTGTTATCTACATAAAGACATACAATGACATATTTAGATACAATACCTTTAACGTACACACATTTACCACACTCATTAATCCTAAATCGATTTGTTATCATGACTTGATCAAACTTTAAACCATACAACAACTTAACAAGTTTACACTTCTTTTTCTCTTGGCCAAGAACCACAAACCCTTTGGGTTGTTCTATATAAATTTTCTCCTCAAGGTCCCCATTTAAAAATGATGCTTTTACGTCCATTTGTTAAATTTCAAAATTATTAATAGCCGTAAAATCTATTAATAACCTTAGGGTGTTATTCTTGTTACAGATGAGTACATGTCAAGGAAATTGCGACCTTCATTTTCTCTATATTCTTTGACAACCAATCTCGCCTTATATTTATCAATTGAGTTGTCAGCTTTTATTTTCCTCTTAAAAATCCATTTGCACACTAGAGGTTTATTTCCGAGAGGAATATCCAAGAGTTCCCAAGTATGGTTTTGCATGATAGACTCAATTTCACTATTTATGGCTTTTTTCCATAAAAGAGCTTTTGGTGTACTCGTCGCCTTACTGATCATGCATGGCTCACTTTCTAGTATATAAGTTAAGAAGTCTAGTCCAAACGACTTAGAAATCTTGGCTTTTAGCCTTCTTGCTATGTCTAGGTTCTTCCTATCTTATTTTTCAGACTTTGGACTTCTCGTGGTCTTTTTAAGGCAACACGTTCTTCTTCTTTTTCCCAAGGAAATGTTTCTTCAAAGAAGCTTGCATTCCTTGATTCAACTATTGTATTGGCATGAATGTCGCTCATGTCAAATTTATAAATAAAAAACCTATACGCTGCACTATGTTGAGCATATCCAATAAAAATTCCATCAACCATTTTGGGTTCTACTTTAACCATCTTCGAGATGGAATTGCCACTTTGCTAGACACCCCCAAACTCAAAGGTATTGGTAGGACGGTGGACGACATTTTCAAGCTTTGTAGGGTGTTATTTGCAACATTTTGCGAGGTAACTTATTTAATAAATAATTAGTAGTTAGTACTTCTACCCGCCACATGTGTTGTGGTGCAACAACATTTATGAGCATAACATTTGTCATTTATTTCAAGGTTCTATTCTTATGTTCTATAATGTCATTTGATTCTAGTGCATGTAGGGCTGTTGTTTCATGGATTATTCCATGTTTAGCACAATATTCCTCAAATTGGTGAACATATTCTGCACCTCTATCACATCTAAGTACTTTAATTTTTTTATCGAGTTGATTTTCAACTTCATTTTTATGTTGTTTAAATGCTTCTAAAGCTTCATCCTTGCTTACAAGCAAATAAACATAGCAATATCTTGTGCAATCATCAATAAAAGTTATAAAATACTTTTTACCGTCTCTAGATTGCACTAAGTTTGATCCATACTGATATACTTAGTGGTTTAGTGCTTCTTTCAATTAACTTAAAAGGAATCTTTGTCTTTTTCGCCTTAACAGAAACCTCGTATTTTGATTTTTCATCAAAATTTAATTTTGGTAGCAACCTAGTTTTGGTACGTTTAGTTATTATACCAAAATTCACATCCCCTAATCTATGATACCATAAACTAAAGGACTTAAGAAAATAAGCAAACTTATTTTTTATTATTCACTCCAACATTTGGTACAACCTTTGGCATGATGGTGATTACATTCAATTTAAAAAGACCATCGCACGAGTAGCCTTTGCCTACCAACATGCCATTCTTACTTTAACACACATTTATCATATTCAAAAACAAGCTTAAAGCTATTTTTGCTCCACATAGGCCTGACACTAGATTTTTTTTTCAAATATCCGACACATGAAGCACATTGTTCAACCTTATCTCTTTCTAGGATGTCATCTTCAATATGACTTTACCAACTCCATGTACTTTTGAGCTTGATAAATTTACCATGTTGAGTGTTTCCCCATCTGCAGTATGATAAGCTATAAACATCTTTTGACTGGAACAGACGTGTCGAGTGGCCCCAAACCCCAGTATCCATCCACTATTGCTTAGGATTTTCTGCCAAGTTTATTTCTGACACCACACTAACAAGTTTATCTCTATGTTTTCTTATTAGAGACTTGGTCTACTTCAGTCATATGTGCTTGGACAGCCTCATTCTTCTTCTTTAACCTACCTTGATACTTCCAAGCATCGATAGCGGCCATAATTTGCATGCCCAGATTCTCATCAGGAGTTGGTGGATCTTCACGCAAGCACCTATCCAAGTTTAGTGTTATGAGGTAGAAAAGCATCTTTCGCTACCACTTCTTGAAATCCTTCCTATTGAATTTTTCTAGTTTTTCTCTATGTCCAAGAAAAATAGGAGTCGCTGCCAAAGCATTACCAATGCGCCTAGCATGGGACTCGGTAGAAATGGGTGCCACAAATGGATTTACCATAGGCAGGGGCGGGAATAGGCTAGGCTAGGCCTTAAATAGGCCAAGTCTATTGTATAAATTGTAAGCCTAAGCCTAGCCTATTACTTGACATAGGCTTTTTTTAAGGCTAGCATGTTTAGATTTTTCTAAAGCCTAGACTTGGCCTAAAAAAAGCCTATTTTAATTAAGATTCTAATTAGGCTTAAATTTTATATAGGTTCAAGCTTTTAATAGGCCCAGTTCTTAATAGGCTTAAGACTTTGATAGGCTTTAATAGGTCTAAAAATTCTATAATTTATATTAAGCAAAAATAGCTAGCAATTATAATGCATTTATCTAAACAAATTTGAAATAAAATGGTTATGTATTAATTAAGAACATAATATATAATTTTATAAAACTAATATAAAATATAAAAGTAATTATATAAATATTATAAATAATTAAACATATATATTATAATATAATTAAATTATATATGCCGGCCTAATAGGCTTTATAGGCATTCTTATTAACCTTTTTATTTAAATAGACTTCTTTAAAAGTCTAAACCTGGTCTATTTATTAAATAAGCTAGACTGGGCTAGGCCTCAAATAAGTTAAGTTATAAGCCCCTGACAGGCGGCCTAGCCTATTCTCGTCCCTAACCATAAGCATCATAATGGGTGTCAAATTTGGAGCCACACCCTTATTTGAACCACTAAGAATATAATCATTATTTGAAGCCATGACAAGAATTGAAAGTATAACAATATATATATATATATATATAACATTTAAATGCCTAGAACCGGAACAAACACTAATTACTACACAATTCCAAATTTCACTTGATTTGTAGTTATATACAAGGATCTTTTCTCTTCAAGTGGGTAATATGATGTGAGAGACAAATATGTTTTCTTATGAGTGAAACACTACAGTAGCTATGTTAACTAATTGAGAATAAAATACAGACATTAGTTCTATCAAGAAATTTGGAAATGAAGGCATGGATTAAGCAAGCAAGTAGACTAATTATAGATAATTAAGCACATAATCAGGTTTAGTTATAGATTAAGCAAGCAAGCAAATTAAGTATTGTTGCATCTTCTTGAAGCCAAACAAGACCAGTCTGGTTTGATTCCTTGAAGAGACAGAATTTTTTTTTTAAGAATATGTTATGCTGATTTTAAAATTCACAGAGTTCACATATTTTAACATTCACAGTAAGTTAATCAATCAAACAGATTTTATTTCCTTGAAGTTAAAAGGGCATACTCTAAAAACAAATGGAACAATGTTTTCCTTCAATTGATGACAATATTACCCATGCAAAGTAGTGAAATAAAGTGCTGACATTTGTTTGTTTGAAGACAAAACCTAATTTCCTTTTAAATGAAAGACCAAGAGCATACACGTTAACCAACAGAAAGCTTACAGTAATTTTCTGTAAAATCTAAACATTTAGTTTCAGACCAAAATGTTAGCAGAAGTATATTAGTCTACTACAGTCTTAAGTTTGGTGAAAATTAATACAATATGTGCTTGTGAAAGTGTAAATTTTAAATAGCAACAAAAAACACTCAAGTACTAATTAAATAGCATAAAATTTGAAATATTATAAGCATGCCTACACATATGTTAGAAACAGTAAAATAAGTATAAAAAACCTACTTGAAATGCCAAAAAGAAGAATAGGTTAAGGCTTGTGTACCACACAATGTCTTTAAGACTTTGTTCGTCTCTCTCATGGTACTTCAAGGTTCTTGACAAATAGTCTCCCAAAATACAACAATCTTCAAAACAAAGTAAGCACTCCAATTGTTTGGACTCCATAATCTATTGACTTAGAAACTTTTTTAATACAAGTGTAAAGTGCAAAGTTTTAGTGAGCATACAAATGTTTTTAGAATGTGGTTTGTTGGGTTCTAGGCTCCTATATTTATAGGTTGTGATGCACCCCATTAAAGAATTGTAATACTTGATGTATAACACGCAAACTATGCCTATTCAATTGGATGATACATTATTTCACCTCAAAAGACACCAACTGAGTCTAATCAGTTTAGATTTGTACTTAATAGATTTTAACACAACTTTTAGTGTTAAAGAGGTGTGATCTAAATAAACTAAATTCGAATTCAGTCAAAAACTTAAATTAAATTTGGTCCAAAATTTAATCAAGACCACACTACACCCACATCCACATTTTAGTATCAATTTTCTCATTTACTAATGTAACATCCCTAAAATTTGGTATTTTGGAAAGTAAGGATTTAGAAATCAAGATATTGGTTGGTCAAATTTTAGGGATCGAAAAATAAATAAGAAGGATTTAATTGAATGAAAATTGAAAGTTTAGGGCCTATTTATAATTTGAAGAAACTTAATTGAACATCATTTGAGAATTTCGTGGGTCAAATTGCGAATATTTTAGGTCAACTGGGCAAATCTTAGGCACTCACTTAGTCCAGGGGATGAATTGAAGTTTATCAACTCTTCGGGGGACTTAATTGAAAGCTAAGCAAAAATCCTGAGGTCAATTTGTGAACCTGGAAAATATATTCTTTATATAGCATTCCCTTCGTTCTTCATTATTCTTCACCGAGCCATCTCCTATCTTCTCTCCAGCGACATCTCTAGCGATGGCTTATCTCCAAAAACTAAACCAACCAAACTCCCCCCCTCATCACAGAGATCACATAGGTACCACGTGTAACCCACTTCAGCCGGCAGACCATCGGGAACTTGAAGCCGAAGGTAGAGCTATGGCGGAGTTAGCGGACGCGACATCACCAACGGTGGGGACTAGTTTCTGGGCAGTGCTCCTGGTATAATTTAGCTCAAGGAAAAAGTTGGTGGCCTAGATTGAAGATTGGTGCAACAGAGCTAGCGAAATTGATGAGGAACAGCCACGGCAGCGAGTGGTGGCTCTGAGTGATCAGAGGTGAAATTGAGGGCCTTCCCAGCGGTGGAATGTGAAATTGCTTAGGGCGTTGGATTGCTCACGACAAAAGTTGTTGAATGGTGGTGGTGTTGGCCATTTTCGGCGGTGGCACGAACGTAAAATCTTTGCCTCGACGTGGTGAACGCATTGGTAGCTTGGATTCATAAAGGCTGGGCTTCGATAATCGAATTTTTGGTAAAGAGTTGAATCAGGGATATATATATACATATATGTTGTACCATTTTGCCTTATAAATCTTGTATTGTGATAAATATGGATATGCAAATATGCTTTGGATTCAATTAAGGGCCATGCATGGACTATTATATAGCTTAGTGGGCCCAGATTTGTATTAGTATGAGATAATTTTGGGTTAATTGAGTTAATTGGAGAATGAAAACCCTAAATTTTGTGGATTTTATGGATTTGAGACATAAATGGCAATAATTGGGTTATTTAAGATGATTGAACTGTTAACATTGATTTGGCATAATATTATGAAGTTAATTATGTAATTAAGGACCAGATTGTATCTCCTTAACCGAAACAGATATGAACCCCATAAATATTTTTGTAATAACGATGTAATTAGCACGTTCTATAACGATAGTACCAATCAAACCCTAATTACCGTATTTATCGAGTAACTTGATTTTAGATTGTTAATAGTATAACTTTATTATTAAGGTCAAATAAGGATTTTGATCGTGGACTTATTCTTTTGGTTAGGTGATGAAGAATTGGGTCCGGCGGACCAGTAGGCTGTTGATTGTGACTATATTTTTTGAGGCTACAAAGGTGAGGGTCTAACCTCTTGGATATTTGTTTTGTATGCCCTGTGAAGATCTAACCTCTTGGGTATTTATTTTGTATGCCCTGTGAGGATCTACCAATTTGGCATTTGGTTACACCTATCTATCATTTGTGATAAAGCTTGTGGGGGTTAATCTTGTTTTTGTTATATAGCCGCATCTTGTTTATTGAATCCGTGAATCATTCGGAATCTTGCTTGTTATCTATTAATTATTTGGTGTACCCCTGGGAGGGTTGCTTTCTTGAATTTGTTCCTAATAAGAATTTAGCCTATCTATTCTGGCCCCAAGAACTCACACTATCTTGATCGGTTTGAATTCGTTATGCTTGTTGTACGATTAGTCTTGTTCAGTCTATTTGAGATTTTTTTTGTAAGTTATTGATTCTCTGTATTGGCAAATTCGGACTATTTTATGTTATTTTGTTGCCTTGTTGGCAAATTAGTTTGATTGGTTTTGATATGTGTACGGAGATATGTTTGGGCTGAGTGTTAATCCTAGTGGAATACTTAGGTATATAGGACACGCTAGGGATACTTTTGGGTGTCAGCGATATGCTAGGGATACTCCTAGGTATCGGCTATGTTCTAGAGATACTCTTGGGCATCAGCGATGTGTTAGAGATACTCTTAGGCATCTATCGTGTATCAAGCTGTCACGCTTGGGTAAGACTAACTGGAATAAGGAATTTTTGGTACACATGTTCTGATATGATCTGTTGAATAACATCAATTAATTTGGTTTGTGTTACTTGATTATATCATGACTGCCTGTAATCTGATCCTAACTGTAATCTCTTAATATATTCCTGTTCTGACTGTTAATTGATAATTTGTTGAGTTGATTCTTTCTCGATAAATCCTTACTACTTGTTGAAATTATCCCTCACTAAGTCCTCTGGACTTACCTCTTGTATTATTCACGTTTTTCCTATACATGTATTAGGTGATGGGCTTGGACTCTAGGTTGGATCGGTGAATACATTTTGTAATAGAATAGATATTTGTATCTGCTTATGGGTATACATGGGCATTTTATTATAAGTTGATGTTGTAATATGTTAGGTTTGAATTAAATATCTGCAGTATGCATATATTATGTCAAATGTTATGAGATCACTTATGGCATGTAAATAACACTTTTGTTAAAGTTTGCTTATGATTGAAATCTGTTGCTGTCTCTTATAAATTTTGAAAAAATGCTCTATCGGCCTATTGATCGTGAACTGGTGACATCTCAACTTAAGGGTTATCCTGAGTAAGGTGACAGAGGTCGTATCAGGGTCTAGGTTTGTCGATGACCTAGGTGTTGGATATCATTGGGATTTTTGACTGACCTTTTGTTTAGGTTAGTTCGAGTATGAATTTTAGGTATTTTGCATATTGGGAAGTTCCTGTGTGATTCAAGGATTAAAGATGAATTTGATCAGTTGATATTAGTAAGATGAGTTTGTGTACTGTAGGATGTCTATGGGATCTTGTCATATATCGTAAGATGATTAAAACTTGTATATCCATGAGTTTAGTTTACTTTCATCTAATCCTTCTCCTTCTTCTATTCTTGGAAGTTCAGAAGAGTTAGACTTGATAGTGTCGCAAGAAAGTTTCGATGTACCCACTCTGCCCAAAACTAGAAGATAGGAAAGACCTCCCGAGCGATGGGTCATGACCGACGGGCTCCAAGACGAGAGGCACCTGCTTATCCACAAGCCATGCAAGAAAAAGAGGTTTCGCAAACCCCTTCAGTGGGTCAGCTAGTAGACCTTGTGTACCAAAGGGGATTGGGATTTAGGCCATAGGCTTAACAGTCAGGTGGTGAAGCAAGAGTTGTTAATGAGATGGCTAAAGATTGAATGTTGGAATGGTTCCTATATTTTTGGCCCCCAAAGTTCTCAAGAGGCCCCGATGATAGAAGAGCCAAAGAATGGATTGAAAGTTTAGAGAATACGTTTGAGACACTACGTTATTCAAACGTTTCTTCTGGAAGGTTCCGTCTGAAGTTGGTGGAAGATAATTGATCGAATCTGGACGGCTGAAGGAACCCATCGAACTTGGGAGAATTTCAATAAGACTTCATGAGTAAATATATGCCAGAAGTGGTGAAGCAAGCAAGGAAAAGAGAATTTATGGACCTTTTACAGAGGGCATAGTTTGTAAGTCAGTACGAGGCTATTTTTAGCTGACTAATATAATATGCTCCCTACATGCAAGATGATGAAGGTCAACAGACTCGACGGTTTGTGCAAGGGTTGCAACCGAAATTAAGAAGGGGTCTGGCCACTTGCAAGCTGTCGAACTTCAACCAAGCAGTAAGCAAGGCACTGCAACTTGAGTTAGAGCTGCAGGAGATTCAAAAAATTGAGGACATGAGCCGAAAGGAAAAGATGCACCTTGTTAGGTAAAGTAATGCCGGAAGAAAGCAACCGAAACTTTAGGTTGGAAGCATTGCCCAACATGTCTCTAAGTTTGGCGAGGTGGCAAATTTGACTCAAGAGAGACCATAAAAGTGATGTAGATTTCGTAGAGCACCTATCCATGAGGAATCAGAATGCTGGAAGAAACAGAGTAGGTGCTTAGGCTGTGGAAGCGATCAACACTTCCTGAAAGATTGTCCCAAAAGGAAAGGCCCCACATCTATAGGGAAAGGAAAGCAAGTAGCAGGATCTGGTAGAGAACAAGGGATGCAGGCTTGGGCCTATGCCCCAACAGGAGAAGAAGCACCGGATCCTAACGAGGTGATAGAATGTATGGTTTCTATTTTTGAAATATATGATAATGCCTTATATGATCTTGGTGTTTTACATTCTTTCATACCTGTCGGATTTCCTCGAATTAAATATGCAACTCGAGACTATAACTTATCAAATGGAAGTTCAAACACTATAAATTGGGATTGCCCAGATAACAATTGGGGACAGAGTATATCCAGCCAATCTCATACAGATGCCTATCCAAGAGTATGATGTGATACTCGGAAGGGATTGGCTGTATAGTCATCAGGCACAAGTGAATTGCTACACCAAATGTATCACACTCGGGATGAGATACTAATACTAACATGGCCTTCTGCAGATAATGCCTCCCTGATGCCAGTTATATATGCGCTAGAGACCAGAAAGATTTTAAGACGGGTGATGATTCTTGGTGTATATTATCAACAAACCCTGAGACATAGATTAAAAATTGAGGAAATAGAAGTGGTGGCTAAATAATCGAAGGTATTTTTAGAATAATTGAGCTCATTAACCCCTACCCCATGTAGACGAATTGTTTGACCTTCTACGGGGACAAGCATCTTCTCAAAGATGGAGTTGAAGCAATGGTACTACCAGTTGAAGACTAGAAAAGACCACGCAAATCACTTACGCATGGTTCTCGAAACCTTGAGAGAGCATTAGTTGTATGCAAAAATTTAGCAAGTGTGGATTTTGAATAAAGAAAGTGGCTTTTCTTGGGCATATCATATCCCAGGATGGGGTAGAGGTTGATTACTCTAAGATAAAAGCGGTAGTCAACTGGAAGAGATCGAAAAACATGACAGAAGTTCACAATTTTCTGGTCTTGTTGGCGGCTATTAATGAATATTTGTGCAGAACTTTTTCAAAATAGCTAACATGTTGACTAAATTAACTTAGAAAGGTTAACCATTTGGCTAGAATGAGGATCTAAACATGAGACAAGGCTGATGGATGGAAATTCTAGAAGACTACGATTCTTCCATCACTTATTATCGAAAAGGCAAATGTAGTGGCCAATACCTTCAGCCGAAAGGTTGGAGTGGCTCATTTATTGGTAGCAGAAGTATCATAAGGCCTTAGAACGGGTGTTGTGTTGGAATTAATACAACAAGTGGGATTGCGGAGATAAATATAGTCCGAATTATAGGATGACATGTGACTAGCCCCAAGTTAATGATATATAGATAATGAAACACAAGGAAAAGGTCGAAAGTTCTGGAAAGTTTGAGTTCAATGTCAATAATCAAGGTATTCTTTTGTTCCGTAAGAAAATATGTGTGCCGAAAGAAATTAAGGAGAAATTATTAGATGAGGCACACAAGTCAAGATACACGATGCATCTGAGGAGCACGAAGATGTATCGGGGACTTGAAGAGGCAAGTCTGGCGAAATGTAATGAAAAGAGAATGTAGACTCATTAACCAAATTTGTTCAGTTTTTGCCAGTCAAGAATAGTACTCATGTGAGAATCTCAGGACCATATTCTTTTAAGAGGGGAGGAATGTAACACCCCTAAAATTTGATATTTTGGAAAGTCAGAATTTAGAAATCAAGATATTGGTTGGTCGGTCAAATTTTAGGGATCGAAAAATAAATAAGAAGGATTTAATTGCATGAAAATTGAAAGTTTGGGACCAAATTATAATTTGAAGAAACTTAATTGAACATCATTTGAGAATTCCATGGGTCAAATTGTGAATATTTTATGTCAATTGGGCAAATCTTAGGCACTTATTTAGTCCAGGGGCTGAATTGAAGTTTATCAACTCTTTGGGGGACTTAATTGAAAGCTAAGTAGAAATCCTGGGGTCAATCTGTAAAGCTGGAAAATATATTCTTTATATAGCCTTCCCACCTCCCCATTTCTTCATTTTTCTTCACCGAGCCATCTTTTACCTTCTCTCTGGCGACATCTCCAGTGACGACCTATCTTCAAAAACTAAACCAACCAAACTCCTCCCCCAGCACAGAGATTACATAAGTACCAACCCATTTTAGCTGGTGGACCATCGGGAACTTGAAGCGGAAGGTAGAGCTATGGCGGAGTTGGCGGACGCGACATCATCAACAGTGGGGACTAGTTTCTGGGCAATGCTCGTGGTATAATTCAACTCAAGGAAGAATTCATGGCCTTGGATTGATGATTGGTACAACGGAGCCAGCATAATTGATGAGGAACAGCGACAACGGTGAGTGGTGGCGCTGAGTGATCGAAGGTGAAATTGAGGGCCTTCTCAGCGGTAGAACGTGAAATTGGTTAGGACGTTGAATTGCTCATGAATAAAGGCGTCGAATGATGGTGGTGTTGGCCATTTTCGGCAGCCGGCGACGGCGGCGACGGCGACACAGAGGTAGAATCTTTACCTCGAGACAGTGAACACACTGGTGGCTTTGGTTCATGAAGGTTGGGCTCCAACAATCGGATTTTGGGTAAAAAGTTGAACTGGGGATATATCATATATATCATACCATTTTGCCTTATAAATCTTGTATTATGACACACGTGGATATGAAAATATGCTTTGGATTCAAATAAGGGCCATGCATGGACTATTATATAGCTTAGTGGGCCCAAGTTTTTATTATTATGAGATAATTTTGGGTTAATTGGAGAATGAAAACCTTAAATTTTGTGGATTTTATGGATTTGAGACATAAGTGGCAATAATTAGGTTATTTAAGATGATTGGACTATTAAAATTGATTTTGACGTAATATAATGAGGTTCATTATGTAATTAAGGACCCGATTGTATCTCCTTAACCGAAACAGATATGAACCTTGTAAATATTTTCTTAATAATGATGTAATTATTACATTCTATAATGATAGTACCAATTGAACCCTAATTACTGGATTTACTGCGTAACTTGATTTTAGATTGTTAATATTATAATTGTATTATTAAGGTCAAATAAAGATTTTGATCGTAGACTTATTCCTTTGGTTACGTGATGAAGAATTGGGTCTCGCGGACCTATAGGCTGCTGACTGTGACTACATTTTCTGAGGCTACGAGGTGAGGGTCTAACCTCTTGGGTATTTATTTTGTATGCCCTATGAGGGTCTATCAATCTAGCATTTAGTTACACTTATCTGTCATTTGTGATAAACCCTGTGTGGGTTAATCTTGTTTTTGTTTTGTAAGTGCATCTTGTTTATTGAAATCCATGAATCGTTCGGAATCTTACTTGTTATTTGTTAATTGTTTGGTGTACCCCTATGAGGGCTGGTTTCTTGAATTTGTTCCTAATAAGAATTTAGCATGTCTGCTCTGGCGCCAAGAACTAACACTATCTTGATCGATTTGAACATGTTCTGCTTGTTGTACATTTGGTCTTGTTCAGTTTATTTGAGACTGTTCTGTAAGTTATTGATTTGGCATGTTAGCAAATTCAGATGTTTGACGTTGTTTTGTTGCCTTGTCAGCAAATCAGTTTAATTGGTTCTCATATGTGTACTGAGATATGTTTGGGCCGAATGCCAATCCTAGCGGAATGCTTGGGTATATAGGACACGCTAAGGATTCTCCTGGGTGTCAGCGATATGCTAGGGATACTCTAGGTATCAATGATATGCTAGCGATACTCATGGGTATCGACAATGTGCTAGGGATACTCCTGGACATCAGTGATATGCTAAGGATACTCTTAGGCATCTACCGTGTATCAAGCTATCACGCTTGGGTAAGACTAACTAGAATAAGGAGTGTCTGGTATACATGTTCTGATATGATCTGTTGAATTGTATCGGTTAATTGGGTCTGTTTTACTTGACTGTATCCTAACTGTCTGTAATATGATCTGTTTATAATCGGTAATCTAATCCTGATTGTAATCTCTTGATATGTTCATATTCTGACGGTTAATTGATGATTTGTTAAGTTGATTCTTCCTCGACAGATCCCTATTGCTTGTTGTTGAAATTATCCCTCACTGAGCCATTTGGACTTACCTCCTGTATTATTCACGTTTTCCCAGACAGGGATTAAGTGATGGGCTTGGACTCCATGTTGGATTGGCGAATACATTTTGTAAAAGAATAGATGTGTGTATCTGCTTATGGGTATACAGGGGCATTTTGTTATAACTTAGAAATGTTGTGATATGTTATGTTTAAATTAAATACTTGCAGTATGTATATATTATGTCAAATGTGATGGGATCAGCTATGGCATGTAAATAGCTCTTTTGTTGAAGTTTGCTTAAGATCGAAATCCGTTGTTGTCTCTGATAATTTTGAAAAATGCTCTGGTGGGCCTATTGACTGTCTTATGGGTTAGATTTAAGATTGAACTGGTGACATCTCAGTTTAGGGGTTATCCTGAGTGGGGTGCCACAACTAATTAATGAATTTTGGCAACCAAGCACTCTATGAATATCTCCTCAACAAGAGCTTCGCATCAGTATAAAATTTATTATATTTTGATGAATAAAATTAAATTTTATTGAGCCAAAATTGGTTGACCACCAAAATCCTTACAGGATTTATATATTCATTGTTAATAGTTTGTTTCTTTTTATTTTTCTTAATCAACAAAAAGAGGATGCACAGAAGATATACGATCTACTTATTTTAGTTGTTAATTTTATTGGTATTTGAAGTTCATATAAACTGAAGTATTTGAACTGTATTATATAATTACGTGGATAATTTATATTATAATATCTATATTGTATCGTTGTTAATATATACATATTGTATTATCATTGAGTGTGGCAAGAAATAATTAATGATTGTTCTGTTTTAGTTATTGGGCAGATTTGCACGTTAAGATTTTTTTTTTTATTTGTATGGGAATTGTTTACCTAAATATGTGTTACAGATTGCAGAAACGTAAGATATTTTTTCAAGAAATATATGGTATCAGGATCTATATTATCTACTACTAATCATTAATAATAGAAAATTAAAAAACATAAATGCATACAAAAGATTTGAAACTTGTCATTTACCATACCACCAAGCAAAAAAAAAAAACTAATAAATTCATATTATGATAGTCAAACCTGGACTAAAATGAGTCAAACTCAAAAGAACTAAAAATGAAAAATAATACTACATTTTATCTATTTAGTACATTCATTTTAGAAAAGAACCAACTTATGGTAAAATTAATACCTTTATTCTATATTTAACACCGTATTCTCCAGAATTTATACTTTATGTACTTATGGCCTATTTTAACTCAATATATTATATAGAAATGTTTAAAACATGTACAAAAACACATAACTCATGTATTTTGGTACTAATAATTTAGAGAAAGTATGTATAACAATGGTTGATAATAAACTACTTACATCCAATAAGTTATGTCCTCCTTTACATTAATGTAATATAATATTGAAGGTGATATACATGATACTACAATTGTTATCATTCGTAACCGAAACAATCCTGAAGCTAGGAATTCCTGTTATGATAGCTTAGTATGTGTTGAATATTTTTATCCAATATTTTGAGCCAAAATAGTTCATAAAACATATTGAGTAAAATTTTTTACATAACATGGTACTAAACACAAAATACAAGGTATTCATTGTACTATAAGTTAGTTCGTTCTTCTATAATGATGGTATTAAATAAATCGAATGTGGTACTGTTTTTTATTATTGAAAACGTGTTGAATTTGACTCATTACTATTTGCCCTTTTTTGCTATCATAACATGAATTCTTAATTTTAGTATCATTTGAATGATGAACAAAATATGATAACACCTGATGCTACTTAGTGTTATATCAACTGTTGTTGTTCATCAATAAAATAATTCTAAAATGAGGAATTTATATTATGGTTGTCGAACAAGGACTAAAATGAGTTAAATCAAACGCATCTTCAACACAAACTTTTAATACCAATGTTATAATCTAGTAAATAATTTTATGAACATTTACCACATTGTCCAAATCAAACCTATTAGGAGGCTCTGGATAGGTTACTTTGATATCTTAATAACACGATATCACTTACTCTACATTATGGTAGATCCCCTGCTATTATTGTAGGATATAGTAATGTAAGCTGGATAGCCAAAAACTCTTGTAGCAATGGGTGTATAGGATATGTATTTACTTTAGGTGAGGGCGTTGTCTCCTAGAAGTCTACTAAACTAACTTTAGTAACTCGGCCTATGTTTAAGACTAAATTGTGTACTTTAGATACGGTTGGGATAGAGGGTGAGTGGCTACATCGGCTTTTGTTTTAGTTTCCCATGGTCAGCAAGCCTTTTCGTGTGTTCGTAGTGCATTGTGATAGTCAAACCACAATTGTGAAGGTCGGACATCCAAAGTCTAACCAAAAGACCAATAGGCACATTCAAGTTAGATTGAAGTCTACATAGTCATAGCTATTGACTATGTTGGCACAAAGACAATGTGATCAATATTTTGACTAACGAAATTGAGTTGTCCTTGGTCCAGGAATCCAAACTCAGGATAGGGCCGAAAACCTATTAGTGATACATCTGCAATGGTAATTAAACCTACCAAGTAGAGATCCACAATGAAGATTCAATGTAGTATAAACAAGGTGCTAAATATATTAAGTTGCACCTACAGTTAACTAATACATGGTGTCTAATCTGAGTTTGTCTTCTAGCATACCTAGAAGGTGTTGATTGCTGCTAGTAAAGTAAGTTTTGACTTTGAATGAGATCAAAATTTAGATGCAAGCACTGCATTCCTGGAGATGTCCAACTAAGTGAATGTAATCGTTGGACTTTGATTAGAGGAATTGGGCTTTTCTTCAAAAATATTCATGACAAAAGATCATGATACATGGTCGAGAAAATCGCATTTTTGGTCCTATGACTTAGAGTCATTTTCAATTGAGTCCCATTCATTTCAAAATTATCACTTTGAGTCCCATAATTTAAAATTTGTCTCACATTTGGTCCCACCTCCCTCCTTCCATTAAATAATTAATGGAAAGCACATGTGCAAAGCATGTGCATCATCAACAATTGGGTTTTGGAGGGTAAATTGGCCCGGTACTATCCACTCTTCATTTTGGAGGGAAAATCAACTATAAAACAGAAAGAAAAAAAATGAGAAAAAGAGAAAAAAAGGAAAAATTATTATAATTTTATAAATTTAAATTTAAGATAATCTAAATTACATGAAATAAATATCTAATTTTTTTAATTATTATAAATTAAAGAATTTATTTTTATTGTGTAAAAATTTTTAGAAATTTTTTTGAAAACTAAATACTCAAAAGTTTTTAAAAAACTAAATTAAATATTTCTTTTCCAATTATGATAAAAATTATAATTTATATTTCATAATTTTTATTTTTTTGGAAATTTATTTAGTTATTAACTTGTTAATTTTTTGTTATTTTTAAAAATTAGTTAATTCGGAAATAAAATTTTAAAATTTAAATTATATTTTAAAATTAAATATATTTTAATTATATTTAAATTTTGGAATGATTATTTTAATTTTAAGATTTAAATTAGAAAATTATTTTTAATTTCATTATTTCTAAATATAATTTATAATTAATATAATTTAAAATATAACTTATATTTAGAAAAAAACTTGTTTAATGAAATATAATTTAAAATTATATCTAAACATTAATTGGGAAACAAGCATGGAAATTTTTAAATTTAAAATTTCCAAATAGTTATTTTTTTTGTTATTATAAAGAAAACTTTAAAATAACAAAAAATCAAAAATTTAGATATTAATTTAGATGAAAAAAACATAAATTTTAAAAAAAAATTCAAATTAACTAATTTTCAGAAATAACAAAAAATTAACAAGTTAATAACCAAATAAATTTTCAAACATGAAAAATTAATAAATATAAATTAAAAGTTTTCTCATGTTTGGAAAAGAATTATTTAATTTACTTTTTTAAATACTTTCGAATATTTGAAATTTTTTACACTAAATTCTTTAATGTATAATGTTTTAAAAAAATGAATATTTATTTCATGTAATTTAGAAATATTTTAAATTTAAATTTATGAAAATTATTGAAAAATTTTATGATAATTTTACCAACTACATTAATTAATATCATTTTAAAGATCAAAAATCAATTAAAATTAAAATTAAAATTAAAAATTATTTGTAATTTTATTATTTCTAAGTTTAATTAAAAATCATTAGAAATTTAAATATATTTTAAATTTAGAAATGACTTCTTTATGAAATATAATTTAAAATTAATTTTTTACTAAAATTTAAATTTTAATAAAAATCGCACTTTTGGTCCCATTACTTAGGCCTCGTCAATTTTCCTCCAAAACCCACATGTTAACAGCCACGCATATGGCACGTGCGTTTTTCGTTAAGTATTTGTCGAAAAAAGGGATGTGGGACCAAATGTAAGAAAATTTTTAAAATATGGGGCTCAATGTGATAATTCCAGAATGAACATAATTCAATTGAAAATGATCCTAAGTTGTGGGGCCAAAAGTATGATTTTCCCATACATGGTCTTTAACGTGTCAAACTTAAAGATCACTATAATTGCCTATAACTTGTTGTTACCAATGGACGCCACCACATCTAAGGGACAAATTCAAGGCTTGATTCTATTTATCCTTGTGGTGGCATAAGTTGGATAGCTAAGGTAGCAGTTCAAACCGGAATGTACCGATACCGAAAGCAAGTCATGATAATCTTGATGGTCTAACACTACAGATTTACGGTGAATTGTTGCAATTGGCACTAAACCAATTGGATTTTAGATTAATTACATGTTAAAGGAATGTTTTAGTTCTTTGAGTCAGTGCCAATTTTTGTAGAAAATCCATTAGATGTTTTAAGTGTGAGATTGGGATACAAAATAAGCATGAATGATGTAAGTGGAGTTATCCCACATTGAATTTGAGATAATGATGTGGGAACTTATGAGAATATAAAAGGTCTTGTCCATATACAAGTATTTTGTCCAGCATTCGTATTTTAACCAATAGTGACACACTTTATATATAATCCAAGAACTAATGCTTGTTAAATATCTAAGGGATTCATAGGGGTGCAACACACGTGTGCCCCACTGCCGCCGCCACCACCGCCCGCCTGTCTCAGATCGGGCTCGGGCTCGAGCATTTGTGTGAATTATTTAGTCTTAGGATAATCTTTTTGCTGCAAGTTTTTTTTTTTTTTTTTTTTTTAAATTTTCTACGTTTAAATTTGAAATTTGAAATTTGAAATTAGAAATTAAAACTTAACGTTACAGTATTAATTTAGAAAATGTAAGACGTTTCTAGTCATTACTGCATGAATTTGAAAAACTTGAATCTAATCACCTTTATGTGCCTTCATGGGTGTTGACTGAAATGTTTGTATTTTGATAACAAAACATTTCTAGATTAATGGTCATATCTCCCCATTCACAACTATAAATAGCTTGCCTGCTGGTTGCAGACTAAACACACAATTCAGAACGTCTAATTTAAAATCCTCTCTCAAACTCTCTCTATATTTCTATATTGTTCATTTATTCTTTAAATTTCTGGTGAATAGAGTAGTGGTCAAAGTGAGCTATAATGAAATGTGTTAGAATTGCATCTGAACTTTCTTATCTTGGGAGAAGACTTTCTGTGCCTAGTCCAGTGCATTGATGAGTGGGGCAACGTTTTCTTCATGGTAAACTATTTTGTTGGTGATTCAGTGGATCGTTCTATATACAGTACAAAATGGAGCTAATTTTTCTTGACTTATGTTCTTTTTCATTTCTTAACAAATTCAATTTTGTTGCTTTTCAAAAATTGGTTTATTGCTTTTGGTTTCTATTAGACGAATTGACTCCTTGTTCATTTGCATGCCTTGAAATTTTATATCTAAAAACTTTTATCGCACTACCTCTTGATTAACTATAATATTCGATATATTTGGTAATATGAAATTTACATTTTCCAACAATTAGTTATTTGTCAATAATATTATTGTATCATATTTCAAAAGCTATGATTGTATTATATTTTAAAAAAATTATTTAATATTTTTAAAATAGTAAAGACAGGTTTAGTGAGTCAAATCCGTTAGGTTTCAGGTGAGGATCGAGTTAAAGTTCAAGATTTAGCAAATCCTTAGGCCCCGTTTACTTTTGTGGATGAGATGTTGGATGATGGGATTAATTTTATGATGATGATAAGGATTAGAATTATTTTATTTAGATATATTATATTTATTATGTGAGATGAATTGGAGGATGAGAATGATATTTTAAACATGTGGATGAAATTAAATGGATAAAATATAAATTAATCAAAATATCCTTGCACATGAAAATAAAATTTTGAGGTGGCAAATAATTGGTGTCTAGGTTCCGAAGACACCAACAACAAAAAATGTTCTTACTTAGGGGTCATTAGTATAACTACATCTAAATATTCATAGAACAAGGTAGTTATTTTCATTGCACATCCTAGAAATTTGGATGAATTTGTCCAACCAAAATGATCAGGTGGCTCGTTCTATATTATAAATGCCTGCAAGACAGACTTTACGTAATGAATTGTTGAGTTGAATGTACTAAGACAATGAAGGTGATTAGGTTTGACCATTTAATCTCTCTCTGAAGGGGAAAAAAAAAAGCACTAACTTGATTACTTGGCTAATCAATAAAATTAAGTGATTATGAGTAGGGATAATAACCATTTAGGTTTGTGACCGACTGACTAACTGGGTGCATTCATCACCAATATCTGTATTCGCATAAAAAGGTAGGATGACATTATAGACAAATTGTGGTTGATTGAGTAACTGACTACATTCATCACCAATGTTTGTATTCGCGTAAAAAAGTTGGTCCACACGTTGAATTTAGTGCCAAAAAAAAGATAGATCGAATAAGGTTTTTCCCTTTCACCCTTTATGTTTTCTTGCATTCGACTTGCTATTCTTCCATGAATATGTGATATTGTTGCATGTTTTTTATAGTTGTCCTTCTATGTGTTGACTTGAATTGAACTTAATGAAAAAGTGTTAAATCCCCTTTACATTTCAAGTTCGAAGAGCTGCCAAGACGACAGGTTATTTGTGTGATTTATAAGGGTTCTTTCTATGAAGTGTATGTTTTTACTTGTGTCTTGATTCGGCCTCCAAAATATGATAATTTGAACTATTTGACAACAAGTTGAGAAATAGGAAGAAAGATTTGTGAGAAAGGTTGATAAATTGGAGCTATTGTATGCTCGAGGACAAGCATTGTCGAAGTGTGGTGAAATTTGTTAAGTTGCATTTTTGTTTTTTTATTCGTATAATTTTTCCTTATGATTAATAGTAAAAATGCTTAATTATTGGGTTTTAACTTTATTTTTATGTTTTGTGAAGCAAATTGAAGATTCAAACTAAATACAGTTGAAAATCGAGTTTTTGACGTGCTTGAAGCAAAGATCGCATTCCTGAGAAGACGAGAAATGAAAGAAGAAAATAATTCGAATGCGGACATATTTTGGTAGTTGTATATTCCTGGAATATTTTAATTTTTATTTCTTTATTTTTAAACTAGTGGTCTTCTGAATTTATTTTATTTTATTTTATTTGATAGAGAAATAGTCTTCTGAAATTGTAGTGTTAAGAAATCTAAAACTAATTATTTCTAAGTTAAAACTTGTGACAATATTAAAACAACGACTATTTCTTATTCATAGCATGCGGGAAAATACGGTTCAGATTGAAATTGTATTGTACGTTCTCAAAGTAGTCTAATGAATGTGTACAAAATAGTGTGATTATTTTGGCTTCAAGAAAATCGAAAGGACTACTCAACTGAGGCACCTAATCCAAACACAACTCTGACCTACCAATCGAGGAAATTAAGCCGCCCGTTTGTCTCTCTCTCTCTGGTAATAATTCGTAAAGCCACAAAGCAATTCTATACTAATTATAATGTGAAATTCATTTCGTTTTCCAATTCTTCTACGCCCTAATAATCTCGACCAATTTTCTTTTGTTCACAGTTGTTAATCCGATCTCTACTGATTTCAGCTGGAGTATACGTATCTCGAAGCACTGTTTCTATTTTGATTCTGCGTCTGTCTGTCCGAGAGCAAATTTACAAATTTATATATGATTAAATTATTCAATCATTGGGGCATAATCCTTTAGCTAGATTTGAATTTTGAACGAGTAAACCCTCTGAAAAATGGCGGCTATAGCAATAGTGGATCTACTGAGGAAGAACCCGAACTTTGGTGGCCAAGCGTTTAATTCGAGAGGCCTATTCGCCACCAAGCTCGTCGGGGCTTCCACTGCCACCGCCGCGTCTTTCACCATTACAACTCCTTTTGCCTTTGGGGCTTTATTCGGGTAAGTTCAAATCTATAGCTGTGTTTTCTCCTCATTGTATTGGCTTGTATACTTGCTTTAGAAAATGCTGAAGATTGCTGTCTCTACTTTGTTCATCCTGATTATGAAGAACGGGAACGTCATCGATTTTTGTCTCTGGTTGATGCTATTTGATGCAGCTTAAGTGGGATTCCGTTCTTAATGTGGAGAAATATACAAGAACCAAGCTACACTTTTTGATTAATAATTGAACAGCTTGAATCAGTGACTGATAGTACAGAAGAACTTCTGGGTGCTGCCGGCCCCAACGAATTTTGATATTTCGAGGAAGCATATTCTAGCTGAAATCATCATATTTACAGAATTGCCAGCGGTCATTATAATAATTATTTGTTTATATTGATTTTTGAGCAAAATAGGGGGAGATTCTTAAGATTCTTGTTTTTTTTATCTTTAGTAATTTCTTTAGCTTTTTAACTTCTGTCATTCTACAATGTGTTCGCCAGTCAGAGCGTGTAGGATTTGGGTCTCCCGTATTCAGTGAAGATTACAGTGCCCTATGAGTGGTTGCAGAAGTGTCTTGGCTTTGTTGATTTCTCTGTAGCACATTTTAAATGCAAGAAAAGGATAGTGGCAATGCAATGAACTTATGGATAAACTAGAAATAGGAACGAAATGCAATTGGAATAAGATATATCATGTTTGGTGTGGCTAGAGAATAAGGAATTGGAATTCTGAAGCCATCTTGATGCCATTCCTGTGCATTTTAGGAACAATAAAGCATTTCAATGGGATCAAAATTGTAAACATAACTTGGTTCTCAGTACTAAATTCTCATTAATGCTTTAATATGCGGCTAAAATACACTACAAGAAACAAACCTTCAATTGTGTCTATGCAATCAATTCCCCAATTGAATTCTTACTTACCTTTTCCAGTTGAATCTTAGTTTGCTATCTGCTTATGTAGAAACCTTTCCTTGTTACCAACTAACCTGCAAATAATGAACACATTATTGGGTGAAGAAGGTAGCCGGGTGCCAGGTGTTTGTTTGAAGGCTATGATGGAGATGACCTGTTTATGGTGGCGGGATGTGAGAGGAAGCATGGTTGGATTTGAGGGAAGTTTATTGTGGCAGTGGCCATGAGAGAGGGAAGGCGATTTGTGGGTGGTAGCAGTGGGAGGGTGATGGTTTTTTAGAGGGTGAAGAATATGAAGAAAACATGTGCATACTTTGTCCTTTTTTTCCCAAAAGAAAAAAGAAAAGCTTGAGGTTGTTTTTTGGCGGTTCATGTATATTTCATTCCTAATATCATTGTGCAGGCCTAATAGGGTAAATCAGGGATATGAAAAGGAGAACCTACGCTTATGTGTAGTTTTCCTTGGTATATTTGATATCCATCTATTGCATTGATTGGACTTAGCAGTGACAATGATGTTTGCTATCTATTTTCCCTGTAAAAATATTGCTTTAGAATAGAAACTTCCAATCGACATTCATGTATATTGAGTGTGATCTAGGAATATATTGACTTTTATTCATTAGTACATTTTTAACTGAATTGATTTGTTATTGCATATACACAGGACTCTATTGTTGATGAGTTCGCACGAATATTATTTTATGACTTGTGAAATGGCCGTATGTTCTCACTGATATATAGGCAGGATTTTATTTACTGAAGTCATTATATGCTACATCACTAACTTTCTGCCTTGGAGAATTTGTTTATTTATATATAAGGGATGCGTTTTGCTTATGAATGCTGACTAAAGCATCACTCCCCTCCTCCCTCAGAAATGGCATAACGCAAGTTGCCTATTGCGATGCTGGACCAGCTCTAGGTGAAGATTATATTTCCAGCATACGAACTGCATCTGGAAATATATTTGAGAATGATGCATTGAAATACAGTACCAAGCAGTATGATATTCAGTTAAAAGCACTATTCTCAGCATTTCATTGGAAAACTCTTGCGCTGACATCACTGAGGTCATTTTTGTTATTCTATTTGCCTCTTCTGGAGCCCCATGCACGCCTGGAAGACGATGATGAGGATTTTCTACAGGAAATTCCTGAAGAAAAGCGTTTAGATTTGGTTGTTCCTTTCAAGAAATCAGTGAAACAAATAATTCGCGAGGTTACATTTTTTTCCCTTTAAAAACATTCAAACTTGTATTTCTGGAGCTCTTTCGTAGTATTACTTAGAGAAAGATTGCAACCTTACGGTTTGTGGAGCCTTATCTCCTTATGTTTGTAGCTGATCTCTCCGTTCATCTTTCAAAACATTTCATGCTAGGCAGAGTTTTATTCCAAAGATTGCTTTGTTTCTGCCCCTTATTTTGACTTCAGAATATGTCCTGCTAAGTATTGATCTGAACCATCCACATAACAGAGCCCATTTGTGATACAAAATGCCATTTCACGTAGAGTTATTTGTTTATCTTTATGGCTTTATGGCTGCTGAGCGTCCTGCTAGCTTTTGTTTGAAACTTCTGTAGTTATTTATTAGTATCAATTGGCTGATTGGTTACAGGGGTAAGCTAACCTTATTTATATTACCGTGTTTGCTCAGAGTAGTGTAGTTACCACAAGACGTATTCTTGAAAGACTTGCAGTTCATTATGTTTCACAGCGCATGGCCTGGAAACTTCTCAAAGGTATTCATCACTTGTTATTAATTGTGTCACCAATGATTTTTATGTTCTTATAATCAACTATTGCAGATGTTCCCAAGTCGGCCACTCGCAAAGCTGGAAGAGGAATGCCGACTTTAACATACTGTTTCTGCATCAGCAGAACGACCTTTAGAGGTCATATAATTAAGTCCTCCATACTTGCTTCTCTTTGTGCTGGCTCAGTTTGGGCAAACCTGAATTTGCTTATACATCTTTTGTTATCAACAGGACATTTCCTTGGAGTTTTAGCATCATGGATTGTTCAAGTTGGCATTGATATCTATCATTTCTTTTCTTCCATATCTAATGCCAGAGAAGATAGTGATACAGTTGATACACCGGAACAAGTTCGGATTCTTGGAAAGAAGGTTTATGGTGCAACTGTTAGGTGTGGTGCCTCACTCATTTTTGCATCTATTGGAGCTGGTATAGGTGCAACCTTAGTTCGTCCTTCAGCTGGCCAATGGATTGGTACGACTTCACAGGGATTGACATTAAACAAACAAATAGGAACAGTTAGCTCTGTTTCTGATCTAATTCAGTACATTGTGTATATTTTGCAGGGTGTGCAGCAGGGGATTTAGCAGGACCTGTTATCATTGCATTTTGTTTTGAGAAACTTCATGTGGATCTCTGACCCACTTCTGCCCAGATATTCATTGGTGCTTTGGTTATTGAAGGGGAGATTGCTCCTGCAGTAACTCGAAAACTTTTGTGTTTCTTGAGTTTAATTTCCTTTTCCTCATTTTAATCAAACTTTTTGGGACATGAGATTAGACATATAGACATGGTGGATCATAATGTACCATCTTGATTTCAGTTTAAATAGTACCATATGAGATGTTAAAAACAAGGCTGTTTTTCAACATTGAATGAGAACTTAAATCGGCAAAGTGACAAGTGACTGTGGAGTGCAGATAGATTCCCTGTTTTTGGACAGCTACGGTCAAGCTTCAAGCCGCCTAAATAGAGGTGGAAATGCATCTAGTATCGTAACACATTTATCATCAATTCAAGATTTAAAGTACTTAAAGTCCTGGATAAGCTTTTTATAAACTATCACGAATAGAATAGATTTGTCATGGTGGGCCCATGTCTTCTTATTTTCAACGTTATTTAAAAATCGACAATTATTAGTTTTTACTCATTTTCATTGAAAATGCTATTTTTTTTATTATTAATTTTTCTTAAAATTATTATATCATCCTACTATCAATATATCAAGTTCAAAATTAAATTTGATCTAAATTTTCAGTTATCATTTAAAAATAATTAAAATATACATATACATTTAAAAAGTGTGTTCCTTTTAGAGATATAAAAAGTATGAAGTACCAAAAATTTCAATCGTATTCACGTCGAGTGGCTAATTTTGCTAGAAGTGATGCCCTCATATGCTACGCCAAAGTGTGTAGTTTGGAGTTTGACCCAAGAATTTGGTATATGTAGTAAAAAAAAAATTAATTATATATCTGATGATGCTTGGATCTGAGAGTAAATGGGTTGGGTTTTGGCCTACCATGATCGTTAGAGGTAAATATTAGAATGGAAGCGGGTTGAGTCCTACAACCAATCAACACATGTCAGGCTAGTCGAGGAGGCCCTCAGCTAAAGCACTCCAGTGCTCAAGTTAATATAATCAACGAGAATTTAGAGTGACAGAGTGAGGGACAAAGTTATAGTGAACATACATTTATGAGGGGCTGCAATAGGGTATTTATAGTATCTTGTGATAAAGTTAAATATCTATAATGCCCTTGCTTATGCATTGAGGGTTCTTGTCTTCGTCTGAGGACCTTTAGGTCTTTCTCTGTCTGAAACCCCTTTCCAGGTGGCGTGTCCCTCCTTGTTTTGGGATATGAACGAGATCTCCGCATTTAATGTGGAGGTACGCCGCCTGTTAGCATGGTTAATGCAGCTAAGTGGTGGTTGAATTGCATTTAATGCGATAATGACCGGTACTAAAAGAGACCTTCTTGTCTCGCAGGTCGATTTATTCTAGTCGAGATACCCTCCTAGGCTTGGGTCTCTTCTGCCACACTCTGGTCGAGTGAAGGACCCCTATTCTGGTCGAGATATTCTTCTGGCCTTAGGTCTCTTCTGCCGCACTCTAATCGAGTGAAAGGCTCTTGATAGCCTTTATTGCTCGACTGGCCCAATGCGTTCTTAGGTCTAGGCTGATTCTAGTGGGCCTATTGGGCTCGACTAATTTCTCCATATCATGAGTCCCCTACTCTCGAGTCCTGATCGAGCTCGTGATGAGAAGGATTGAGGAGTAGCTGATCTTCAATTTCAATTTTTTTTTTTTTTGTAAATCGACCTCCGATTTTGAATTTCGATCAGGGTTTCGGTGGCATTAAATGTTGCAGTTGCATTGGGCAGACAAATAAAGTGACCGATGATTACGCAATAAGTGCCCAATAACTGATCATTTTAGCCAGTTGAATTACCCCTTGAGTAAACTTTATAAATAGCATGTTGTTTCTCTCATTTACAACATTTACTGTGTCAGTGAGAGGTCGAGCTCCACGAATTTCACTGCTCCAGGCAAGAATTGCGAACCTTCCCTTCTTTTCTGTATCGTAAGTTTTTCTTCTTTCTTGTGTAGTTTTGCTCTTTTTTCGACCAACTGTTTGATATCATGCTTAGAATCTTCGAACAACATAGTGGGAGGTCGGATGGGTCTAAGGCATCTCAATCATCTAAGGATTCGATCGAGAGGTGTCTAACTCGTCTAGTAGGACTAGCGGGTCTTTTAGCGAAAGGTCGAGTACCTCCAGGAGTTCGAGTGGAGAATGTGGAGATGAAATGAGGATTGTGGCTGACGGGGCCGTTGGACTGTCTGGGGAGGCTAGTTGACCTCTGGTGTCTCGGGGCAGGTTATTTTTATAGCACACCATTATAGTGATATAGTATCTGAGATCAGCAGGGGTAACTCAGAACTGATTAGGCACACATATCATATCCCCACTGAGTTCGAGCTAATTATGTCGGGGCCTAATAGTAAGATACATAGACCCCCAGAAGGCTATATAAAGGTGTTCGAAGAGGCATTCAAATGTGGTCTTAGGCTTCTACTTGCACAACCCATTGTCAACTTGCATAAGGGTCTTCGAGTGTGCATCACTCAATTGCCGCCCAACTATTTTTCAATCTTGTATAGTTTTGTTATTTGATGTTGATAAACGACTCGCCTCCTTCTTTGATAAACGTTAGCAATCTGTTTCACCTTCACATGTCCCACAAGTCAGGTAGCATTGAGAAGTCGAGCTTTTACTATTGACTGCTCGCCTCCATTCGAAAAAATTTGTGACTCCAATGTCCTCGCATGGTCAGTCCTGTAGTGAGACGGCTTCAATATCCTAAGGGTATAGTTCAAGGGTCGGGTCGAGATGCCCAGCAACGAAAATCCGACCTGGAATAACACTTTCATCATGGACTTAGTGAATTTCAGAGAAATGGAGGCATCAGGGTTTACAGATGAGGGGAATCTGGTGTTAGCGGGCTTGTTACCTGCTCGATTGGATATGCCAGCCAATGCTCACCCAGGTAGACTCATTTTTGCTACATTAGTTTTGCTCATTCTGCAATGTTTCTGATCAACATTATGTGTTCCTTTTGTTGCATTTTTCAGGTCGAGAGATAATGAATCACATATGCTAATAGGTCATGGCTTGCCAACAAAAGGTTCAAGAGCATTGAGAAGCAGCCGCCCAACAAAAGGCCACCTCCTAAGGTGCTCCTTTACAATGGGCACCACTGACTACTCTTCCGTCTGGCCGATCGGTTGTAGTTGAGGCTACTTGCCCAGTACCTTGACAAAAAAAGAAGGCTATTGATGATCGACCTCCTCTCCCAAGAAGACCGCTGCTGAGAATGAGAAGGGGAAAGTTACTGATACCTCACTCTTTGGGTCGCTACCCCGATGAGGAGTTGTTCCCTTTGCCATCTTTTTCAAACCCCAGGTTTGGACCTAACGTAGGGGTCTCGAACATGGTGATGATGCTGGGTGTGGGGTTGATAGGGGTGACCTCTTTGAAGGTTCTTATTGCTGGTCTCTTCCTCTTAGATCAGAAGAAGATGTTAGAGCCTGAGACGACCAACGCCCTGAAGGCATTTGCTTACCATGCCAACATGGTAAGTTTATGGCTGAGTTGTTTTTAGCTTCAGATAAACATGTATCTTTTTTAATCTAATCCTCTCTTCTTGTAGGTCGGGTAGTGGGCTACAATTTTTATTGTAGTGCTAAGCTCGCCTTGGCTGACCATGAGGCACTCCAGAAGGAATAGTCCAATATCTCGAAAACTTAGGTCAAGTCCCAAGAATCAAGAATCCAGGAGTTAAAGAAACAAGTCAAGGAGAAATACGCGGAGCTGTTAGCCATCATAGTAGAGAGGAGTCTCCTAGACAATCTAATGAGACTGGTGAGGTTGAAAGTGGAAGAGGCCTTGCTCTCTGGTCAGGCATTGGGGTACAAAAGCGCTCTTCAATACACTCGAGATAAGTTCTTCAAGATACTACTGAGCATTAGCAAGGAAGCAGTGCAACAGTTTTTGCTGAGCCTAGTCTTCACAGAGGCTAGCATCATCGAGCGCTCGATGACGCTAAACAGGCCTTCTAAAAGGCCATTAAGCAATTGAAGTTTCTAGGCTATCAATTTTGGGAAAAAGATAAAGCCCGACTAAACGTACTCAAGAACGAACAGCTCAAGGACTACGATGAGACTGCATCGATTGGGGAAGCAGAGGTCCCAATGCATCCCAAGGTAGTGGAGGTGGGCAAGGAGTTTGAGTTCGTAGGCGACTTCACCTTGACATAAAAAATGGGCAAGTCGATGCTACTGTCTACTTCCCAGCCGTCAGCCGCACTTCTTGATCGAGGAGGTCAGTCGTTCTAGACCAATAGAAGCTCCATGCTATGGGGTGGACCAGGAGGTCGAAGGTCCACTAATGGTTATGCTCGTGGAATCTGCTGACAAGCTTGACAGGGCTATTGACGAGGTAGCTAAAGGCATCACTCAACGCGCAAGAGAGAAGGGAACCGACTTGAGCTAAGACTGCTATTGTTGTTTTTCCTATCTTTTTATTCTATTCAACTTGTTCTGCCCCGAGAGGGATGAAAAATAGTTTGATGTAATGTTATGGATATTTTGAATATTTTGTACAATCTGAGTACTCCATCTAGTTGCAATGCTATGTCTTTGGTCGTATATCATTGCCTTGCCTTTGTATTGCTTTTGCTCTTTCTCAATTCCTTTTATATGTTGAATGTTTGACTAACCTTTGAGGTCATTTACTAGTTTTGTTTGTTTGGTATGGAACCAATACACATATTCTTATTGATTGGTTTGAAACCAAGATGATGGTCAGCTATGAAGTCAACTTTTAAATAAATAAATTTATTTTGTTCGACACATTAGTCGTTTTGAGATCAAGCTCATGTAGGATCGTTTGAGTAGATATGCTTATAATTGTCGCCTGGTTTGAAACCAAATTTATAGTCAACTTTAAATAACTCCATCATTATTAGATGATAAGGCTAGAAGCCATAATTTTACTTAAAAGTAAGAAGTGGATCGAATATAAGTCGATTTCATTGGTTTGAAACCAAATTACAAAAGTGAGTTTCTCGAGAAGACTGGATCTCACACACCACAAAATAGTTGAATCAAGACTAAAGTCTCTTTAGACATAGAATTTTTTCAAGTTTGCCGCATTCTATGGTCGAGGGAGCTCATTCCCATTCATATCCTATCATGTATGAATTATGTTTGATAACTTTGACTATCGAGTAAGGACCTTCCCATTTAGGGTCGAGTTTTCCAACATTCTTTGAAACTTCAACTTTTTTCAGAATGAGGTCTCTGACCTGAAAACTTCTTGGTTGGACGCCCTTATTGTAATGTTTGGTCATGATCAACCTATACCTTTACATTTTTTAGTATGCTTGTTGTCGTAGCTCATCGATGGTTTCAAGGTTGAGTTGCCTCTCTGCCTCGTTCTTGATTGGATTGTAGTGAATCAATCTGGCTGTGTGTTGTATCAACTCTGTAGGACCACTAATTCTGAGCCATAGACCAGACTATAGGGGTTGTGGCCTATTGCAGCTCTTGGGGTCTCCTGTAAGCCCATAACATTCTTGGGAGATCATCTGCCCAATTACCTTTAGACCTTTCCAATCTAGTCTTGATGTGGTCAAGAACGGTTCGATTAGTAACTTTTGTTTGTTTGTTCGCCTGTGGGTTGCCAATCAACACGAAGTGTTGTCTTATCCCAAAGCTTTTGCACCAGTTTCTCATGTTTCTGCTCTAGAATTGGGTTCCATTGTCTGATATCAATACCTTAGGCAGACCAAAATGGCATATGATGTTTTTCCACAAGAAACTTCTAATTGTCGCGCTTCAAAACCACATCTACTTTGACTAATTTAATAAAATATTTGACTTCCACTATCATGTACTTCCTCTAACCTGTGGCTTTTGGGAATGAGCCTACAATATCTATCCCCTACTGGTCGAATGGCCAAGTGATCTAAACTGAGACCAATGTCGATACAGGCTAATAGGAGATGTTGGAGTGGACTTGGCAGGATGAGCACTTTCTGGCAAAATTAACCGTATCTTTCAATAAGGTTGGCCAAAAATATCTGTGCCTAATGACCTTATAGGCTAGTGGCTACCCCCTCAGAATGGTTCTCGCATATGCCTGAATGGATTTCCTGTAAAACCTCCAAGGCTTGTTTCAATGTCAAACACCTTAGTGGAGATCTAGAGATACATCTCTTATATAGTTAACCATATTCGTCAAGGGCAAACTTTGTTTCTCAACCTCTTAACCTTTGAGCCTCCACTGTGCCCTCTGGCACTTTACCTTCCCTTAGATAAGCTTTAATTTCATCTTGCCTGGTCGGAGCTAATTCTTGGATCTCCCAAATCTAATTTTGGTCGGGGCCACTTATGTGGACTTGTCTGAGACTAAGAACGTGATGGTTCTCTCCTTGGTACCCTTCGTCGAATTGACAAACTTAGATAAGGCATCTGCCCTTTCATTTTCAGATCTGGGGACCTAACTGAGGGTGAATTTCTTAAACTGTTGTTGCAATTTCTTAACCTCAGCGAGATATTTATTCATGGTGGTTTCATTTGCTTCAAAGTTCTATTCAAATTGTTCCTTGTCCAGCTGAGAGTCCGTGATCGCTGCTAAATATTGTTTGACCCCTCTGTCAATGGCCATCCTCATTCCAACATGAAGGGCTTCGTATTCTGCCTCATTATTGGCGATAGAGTAGTCGAGTTTGATAACGAAGTCATACTCTTCGGCTTAGGGGAGTGCGGGAAATCCGTATTCCACCTCCCGTGGAAGTTGTTGATCCATCAACATACATAGACCAAACATGTGGATCTGCCTTGACCACAATGGGGAGTAGGGGGTGTAAACGAGTCGAGTCGAGCTGAGCTTGAATCTAGCATGCTCAAGCTCGACTCTTCTATTAATTCGTGAGTTCGAGCTCGATAAGCTTGGTCGAGCCTAAATAGCCAAGCTCAGGCTTGGCGAGCTTTATCAAACTTGACTTGATAAGGCTTGTCATAGAAAAGTAGAAAATATTAATTCGTACAAGCTCAGTGAGCTCAAGCTTGTACGTGTTTGTATTAACTCGAGCTCATTAAACTTAAAACAAAATCTATAACGATAAATTTTTTAAATAATTTTGTTATATATTTTCCTAAAAATAAAAAATTATATTATTATTATTATTATTATTATTATTATTATTATTATTATTATTATTATTATTATTATTATTATTATTTACTTATCTTTATAGATTTTTTTATATGGACCTAGATTATAATTATATATATGTGTGTGTGTGTGTAATAAAAAGCTCATTTAGGCTTGCAAGCTTTTCGAATCGAATATTATTGAGCCCAGCTCAGCTCAGCTCGAGCTCGACAAAATTAAGCCGAATTCGAGCTTTTATCGAATCGAGCCCGAACTATTTGCGAATCGTCTCATCTTATTTACACTCCTAACAGGGAGGTCGCCTAATTTAATGGCCCATTTTGTCAGTCTTCCCAGCATGTCTGGTTTTGAGAATTCCTACTTTAAGGGTTGGTTCGTAAGGACAACAATAGAGTGCGACTGGAAATAAGGCCTCAACTTCTAAGCTATTGTGACCAATGCGAGGGTAAAATTTTCAATCTCAAAGTAGGTATGCTCTAAGCCCTGCAGAGCTTTACTAATGTAGTACACCAGTCTGTGTGCGTTGTGCTGTGTTGAGACCAGAATCGAACTAACCACTACCGACGAGACTGCTAGGTAAATGCACAAGACCTCCTCGACCATAGGCTTGACAAGCATCGTGGGAGCAGATAAGTACTGCTTTAAATCAACTAGGCCTTGTCACACTCTTTCATCCATTGGAACTTTCTTGCATTCCTGAGAATTTTAAAAAATGGTAAGCCCTTGTCGGCTAGTCGGGCGATGAATTGACCCAAAGCTATGATCTTTCCGGCTAGTCGCTACATGTCCCTAACTATTTTAGGCAGAGTGATGTCCTGAATGGCCTAAACTTTTTGTGGGCTTGCCTCTCTGACTGACCATGTAGCCCAAAAATTTCTGCCTCAATGTGCATTCGTTGGGGTTAAGTTTTATGCCAAATGCCCTTAGTATTGAGAAGGTGTGGTCGAGGTTGGCTAGGTAGTTTTCTTCTTTTTCTATTTTGACAATCATGTCGTCGATAAAAACTTCCATCATCTTGCCGATCTCATTTTTGAACATAAAATTTACTAATCTTTGGTATGTTGCTCCTGCATTTTTGAGGCCAAATGACATGACTAGAAAACAATACAAGCCTTTGGGTACCACAAAAGAGGTCTTATCCCTATCTTTAGAAGCCATAAAGATTTGATAATATCCTTGAAAAGCATCCATTATTCTTAAAAGATCACACTCTGTTGTTGAATCAACTAATAAGTCTATTCGAGGCAGTAGATAAGGGTCTTTAGGACAAGCTTTATTTGAATCAGTGAAATCATTACACATTCTCCATTTGCCCTAATTTTTAGGGACAAGATTACATTTCACAGCTAACTAAGGTATTGAATTTCTACAATGTAGATTGCCTCTAAAAGTTTGTTGACCTTTTCCTTAATGATTTGGTATCTTTTTGCATTGAAGGTCAAAGTCTTCTGTTTGATGGGCTTGAATGAAGGGTCCACATTAAGGTGGTGGACGATAATTTAGGGATCGATTCCTTGGAGGTCAGCAGCCTTTCAGGTAAAAACGTCAATGTTCTTTCTGAGGAAGTCGACAATCATGCATTCCATGCTGCTTCCTAAATTAGTCCCAATCCTTATAATCTTGTCAGAATTCCCAGGCTCGAGTTCTACGGTCTTGAACTCCTCAGTTGGTTCAACCTTAGTTTTTTCTCTTTTCCTTTTTATGCTTTCCTGTCCCTCATTGGATTCCTTTACTAGGACGTCCCCCAACTGAAATCGTATAGCATCACCAGGCTTCCTTTAAGTTATAGAGTAGTTCATTTGTTCCTGTAGCTATTGGGAACTTGATCTTCATATGGTAGGTCGAAACGACCGCCCTAAAGTCGTTCAATGCAGGCCTCCCAATTATGACATTATACGCAAAAGGAGCTTTGACCACCAAATAGTTGACCATAAGGGTTCGCCTTCTGGGCGCTTCTTCAAATGATGTAGACAGACTAATGGATCCTTCAGAAATGATCTTGGATCCTCTTAACCCGACAAGTAAGGTGCGAACAGCTTTGAATTTAAGCTTTCCCAAATTCATCCTCTTCAAAGTTAACAAGCAAATTATGTTTGCAGAACTTCCATTGTCGACCAAAAGCTTTCTCACTCTAAAGTTAGCAATCTCAATTGATACAACAAATGGAAAATCTAGTTTACTATCAGCCCCTTGGTGCTCGATGTGCGAGGGTTAGAATCAGAGAACGAATAGGCTCTGCACTAGTGGAAAGTTGAAAAATCATTTTGATTGATGTGGATTTAGTTGATTCCAGTCTCTGTTGGTTCTACATTTTTGCTGTTTTGGAATCTCCCCCAGCCAGTTCCCCCGCGATGGTATTGATCACTACAGCAAAGCGGGACGCTGGTCGTCGGCTTGTCTTTTTCCTTTATCGTCTCTTCTCGAGCTGACCGACCGTTCTCTATGGAGAGTCTAGTTGGCTTGGCCCATCTCCTATTTAGCTTTCTTATCAATGAACTTCTTCAGATGTCTTTGTCGAATCAATCGTTCGATTTCATCATGTAGGTTGAAGCAATCTTTTGTGCCATGTCCCTTCTGCTTGTGGAAGTGACAATATTTTTTGGATCTCTGTATGGCTTTAGTCTTATTCAACTTCCTGGGCTTTTTAAGGAGGTTATCATTCTGGAAGGTGAACAAGACCTCCTTCCTGGAGGTGTTCATTGGGTTATAATCGTGAAATCTCTTGATGGGGGATCGATGGCCATCCCTCTGCTACCCATCGGCCTTCTCCTTGCCTTTCTTCTTATCATTTTCAGGATTCCCATATTTTAAATATTCATATCCTCTTGGGTTACATACCTTTCCGCGAGATCGAGCAGTTTCTCCATTGACCGTGGTCTTTCTCTCACTAAGGAATTAAGACATTCTTTGTATCTGAAACCAAGGAATAATGCATCGATCAAAAACTCAATTCTAGGACTATCGATTTTCAGCACCTCAGTGTTAAATCTGGCAGAGAAGTCTCAAAGAGATTCTCCTTCATTTTGTTTCACATTATACAGATGAGCCTTGGGGTGTTTTGCTTTCCTTTTGCTAGCAAATTGGTAGACAAAATTGTCACAAAGTTGATCATAGGAAGAAATGGACACATGCTCCAACTTAACAAACCAATCAAGTATTATTCCCTAAAGTGTGGTGACCAACATTTTGGCATGAATGTCCTCATTGTGTCTATGAAGCTACATCATATGCTCAAATTGGAGCAAGTGCTCACTTGGGTCGGTTGAACCATCATATCGGGGCAAACTAGTCAGGATCTTTGTATCGACAGCTATGCGCTCATCAATTATTTCCTAAATGAATGGTGACTCCCTCTCGTGGCGAAGGCGGGGCACATTGTTGTTCAGGGGGTTCTTTCCTGTGTTCTGCCTGGAAATCTCTTCGAGGCGCCTGTTTAACTGTTAAACTTGGTGTGATACCTCTTCCCATTCTTCCCGATCTCCCTGCGATAGGTTTCTACTCAGTTGAGGTCTCTGTCACCCAACTCTATCACGTTGCTGGGCTCGAATGGGTCAAGCGAGATGCTCTACAAAGTCAGCTACTTCTTCTCGAGGATGTGGTTGGCCCTCTTCCCTCGGGAATCAACCTGGGCTATGGTCACGTTTGTTAGAAGAGCGACACGCCTCATGCCTTGCCCTATCATCCCTTTGAAGCCTCTCTTCATGATGAGAAGGATGGAGGGTGACGCTAGCAGCTGCTCGGGTGGGTTGCTGTGCTTCTGCAAAGCCGCTGACAACTGGTCTGAGAGCTGGGCCAATATCTGTTCACTTATGATCTGCATAAACTGCGGTGTAATCAGGATTACTACTTGCTCAAGCTGGGAGCTGGGTCCAGCCTAGGCCTGTCAATGGGTAGGGTTTTACCCTACCCAAGCCCATGATAATAGTATAATACCAAGTGTAGGGTCTATACCCATAGAATGCTAAATACCTAATATTCAAAAAATACCCAATATCAAATATCTATGTTCCAATTCCCTCTTTCCCAATTTTAATCTTTTTTACTCATAAAACTTTATTTAGTTACCATTTTCGTCAAGCCTAAACCCAAAAATATATTAAAAATAATTAATTTTGGATTATGAATATTTATAATTAGATATGATCAATCGGATATTTTAATCAGATCCTAAAATTTATATTGAATTCGAATTAAAATCTGATCCATTGACATGCCTACCTCAAAATTACTCATTATCCAAATACTCAAATTTAACTAATTAACCCAAATTACTTATATCAAAATTAAATTTATAATAATAATTATGGCATACTTGAAGTGTATATTTAAATTTTTAATATATATAAAGTAAAAAAATTAAAATTATTTTGAATTTATTTATTTTCAGTAGCTTTGGACAATGAAGAAAGATTTTTATATTTTGGTGCTACATATTCAAATTTTTAGTAACACAAAATTAAATTTGTTCTATTATTTACATATATTTGATTGAATATATTACAAGAAATAATAATATTTCAAACAAAATGAAAAGAATAAAGTTAAAGAAAGAAATAATAATATATTAGAGGAAAAATGGAGAGAAAAAAACATAATATGGGGAAGAGAGAAAAAAGTGATACATACTCTTGTGGTTCTTATTTGTTTAATATACCAAAAATTAAATATATAAAATTAACTAAATTAAATTAAATGCATACTATTTTTTTAATTTAAAAAAATTGAGTTAACTTTTTTAAAATATGCCCAAAAAAATTAGTCAATATTAATAAATTACTTTAACATTCAAATAATAGGTAGTTTTAGCATTTTAATTGACACTGTGAAAATTTGGGAAAGATGAAAAAATTAATCAAATCATAACACAATCCGAAAATTAGGTCTAATAAACTAGACCCAACCATAGACCCCATGGGTCTTGGGTTTGATAGGGTAGGGTTTAGTTTAGGGTCTATTATTTAGGTATTTTAGGGTATAGGTCTAATTGAATTTATGGGTAAAGTAAGGCAGGGTAAATATAAGGTCTAATTATTTGAGTATATTAGGGTATGGGTTTGGAGAAGGCAATACCCTACCCATTGGCAGGCCTAGTCCAACCACATCTTGTTCTTGCTAGGGGCGAAATGGAGAGGTTGGGAACCTTCTATTCTCTTGCCTTTTGAAAACGGCCCGCCTTGTGTTTACCATTTGCTTAGGTTACGGACTCTAGGTTCCCACAGACGGCATCAAATGATGATGCTTAGATTTGAGAGTAATACCAAAAGATAGGTCAGAGCCGAGTATTAGGATGGGAGCGGGTCGAGTCCTACAATCAATCAACACACATCAGGCTAGCCGAGGAGGCCCTCAGCTAAGGCACTCCAACACTCAAGTCAATACAATCAACCAGAATTTAGAGCGGCAGAGTGAGGGCCAAAGTTATAGTGAACATACCTCTATGAGGAGCTGCAATGGGGGTATTTGTAGTCTCTTGTAAGAGGTTTAAATTTCTATGATGCCCTTGTTTATGTACTGAGGGTTCTTGTCTTTGTCTGAGGACCTTTGCCTCTGAAACCCCTCTTCAGGTGGCGCATCGCCCCCTCCTTTTGGGATATGCAGGAGATCTCCGCATTTAAAGCGGCGATATGCTAGTGGTACGGTGGAGATTCATTCCTTTAGTGCAGAGGCACATCGCCTGTTAGCGTATTTAATGCGGCAGAGTGGTGGTTGAATTGCATTTAATGCGACAGTAATCGGTAGTGAGAGAGACCTTCATGTCTTGCAGGTCGACCTATTCTGGTTGAGATGCCATCCTGGGCTTAGATCTCTTTCGCCACCCTCTGGTCAAGTGAAGGACCCCTATTCTAGTCGAGATGTCCTTTTGGCCTTTGGTCTCTTTCGTCACACTTTGGTTGAGTGAAGGGCTTCGATAACCTTTATTGCTCGACTGGCCCAATGCGTTCTTGACTTTGGGCTGGTTCTATTGGGCCTATTGAATTCGACTAACTTCCCCATATCAATATCTATCATCATTATTATTTGCAAACAAAACATTAGAGTACAAGCTAATTTTTATGTTCTAAGGTTATAATTAATTTTTTAAAATACTGAATGAAAATAAAGCCAAACTGTCAACTACCAATCCAAAAAAAAAAAAAAAAAAAGGTCAAGCAGTAAAATGTCCGCATCCGGCAATATTTGTAGTAAATGCAAGGGACTTCAGTATGACGAGGAGGAATTCTATTACGAATTTGGCTGTCTCTTGTTATTTTATAGCTGCCCTGTCCCTATCGGAATGTTAGAGCTTTCATTCAACTGCTCTACGGCAGTTTTCCTATAATATTCCACTCTTCTTCCTTAAATTTAGCAGTTTTTACATTGTGATTTTTGCTCATCTTTGGCTCACAATGGAGTCAGAAAGCACACCCGATGAAATCACCAACACCAACACCAGCCCTTTGCTTCCGAGGATAAGGCCGGATATTGGTGGCGGCGAGGGGCAGAGAAGTTCTGACTCCGCCACCGCCGTTCTTGTGCTAAGCACCTTCGTGGCGGTCTCAGGTTCCTATGTTTTTGGTTCTGCCGTAAGTTCCAAAAAATAAATAACTATGCATGTTAAAGTCTCCTATATTTTTCTTGCTTTCTCTTTTAGTATTCGCTTTTTTCTGGCTTCTTAGAGCGATCAATAGTGGCTAGGCCAGGCACTTTTTGTCATTAATGGTACAGCGAACATGTTTATTGACAAATTTGTGATATATATGCAGGTGGGATTTTCGTCACCTGCTCAGTCTGGAATTGTGGAGGATCTTGGCCTGACATTGGCAGAGGTGAGTCTTCTTGAGATATTAATTTGTTCCTGAATTTGTAGGAGTTAGAATTTTGGATGAGTTTCAGTTGGAGCCACAGGGATTAATGTGAATGAGCAAATTAGTAAATGTAAAAAGTTGTAAATTAATCAATGATCAACAACGCAATAGTTTAAAATAAGTTTGAAGGGAATCCACTTATAATTAATTTGGATTTCATTTGATACAAAGCTGAGAGGTAGTAGTAAAGAGTAATACAAGTTTATCTGTGATGATTTGGGTAGTTTTGGGTCGAATATATATCCATAGTCTACTCTAGGTGAGTCGTAATTCTCAAGGCTTGGCTTCTGTGAGATTCATTTGTTTTATCTCTTGTGGTCTTTTTTATATGTGATAGTAATATATTGCTTGTCCATTTTTTTTTCTTTTTTTTCCTGTTCTTCTCAGTTATATGGACTTTTCATTTATTTTTTTAAGATTGGACCACCGCTGATTTTGGAATTTCCTGCACTAGCTACATTTACCGGCTAGAAAACAAGCATACCAGGACAAAAGAAAATCTTAGCATGATCTAGGGAAAGGGTAGCTTCTAAAGACATGTTTTGATGTAACGAAGTTAAAGTCAATTAGCTAAATCTAAGTTAAAATTTAGAATCTGTTCGTATTTAATGGCTTTTTATACTACTCAGAGAAAGTATCCATTATCAAAGAAGCCTGAAAGAATGTGGGCTCTACACCAACAAGCTAAACAAATATGAAAAAGAACAAAATCAAGCCATAAAACCAACATTGACAACATTGTAACTGGTGCATTCAATGCTTTGTTAAATTCTTATGTTTCCTTGATGCGAACAGTGGAAGTGTAGGAGTTACAAGAACAAACTGAAGTGTAGAATACGTCTAGTTATTTCATTAGAGAGGACAAAAAGGAAACAGACTAAATATGTCGAAGACCCCTCCTTATGCATATCTATAACAATTGATGATGAATGAATTCTAGGGAAATTTTTGTAGAACATATCCCTAGGTATAGAGAAGTCTTCTCCCCTTTCCTGCTTAAAGATAACATTGCATTACCATCTTATAGATAGACACTTTCTCATAGTTTCCGCCATCACTTTTGTTGAGCCGTATGCTTTTTTACCTTAGAGTTATATACTCCGGTATGTGGTCAGGGACAATGCAATTGTGCTGATCTTGCTCATTGTCTTCCAATCTCAACAAAGAAACTCGGGAGAAAGTCTATTATCAAACATGCTTAAATGACTGTCTCGAGCAGTTGGTGAACAAAATGAACACTATCTTATATAATTGTGTTAAGTAATGAGTTGAAAATAATCTCTTAAGTTAAAAATAATAAAGAATAAAATACTTTAAAACTTATTTTTATGCAAGTCATGGAAGGAGCCTTATGACTTCTGTGACAATTGAATATTATGTTTGTTATCTGACATTTAAGCAATCCATATTTAATTTTCATACAATATATTTATTTTTTCCACCTCTTCATTATTTGGATTCCACTTTGCAGTATTCATTGTTTGGGTCAATATCAACTATTGGAGCTATGATTGGAGCTGTATTGAGTGGGAAGATAGCAGATCTCTTTGGAAGGAAAGGAGTAAGACCTCATTATTTCCATACTTAGCTTTAATATTGTCATAATATTTCAGATGCAGCAATCTAAAATTTCCTTGTCTAATGCAACAATTGATCAACTAATGCAGGCAATGGGGTTCGCAGAACTGTTTAATGTTGCTGGATGGCTTGCAATAGCCTTTTCTAAGGTAAGAGCTCATGCTTTTCTTTGGTGAATCGGCAAGACCACATTTTTGCATTCTAGCACAATGTTTTCATGGGTGGAGGGAAAAGGAAAGTTACGCACGTAACTTTACTACAAAAATCTCAGTACCATTATTAAGTCTCCATAAGCATTGAGGATTTTTCATGCAATTTTGTTTTATATCTTAATTTGGTGCCATGGCAACGAAGCCTAAAGAATGCAAAGAAAGACTCCCATGGATATAAAAAAATATAAATTCTAATTTTGGTTAATTTAGTCAACACCCCCAAAGTTTTGTGGAGGTTTTGATGTCAAGAGAATATTACTCTCTTATTAATTTGTGTTTATTATATTGATGTGGTGTTCTTAAATGTACAAGAATGTGATAAGGTTCAAAACCTGTAGACTATCTTGCTATATAAATATGAACTTGAGATGGAGGTTCTTTTTTATTAAACCAATATCAGAGATTGGTTTGAGTGAATTGGGAAATGTAATTCTAAGACATTCAATTGAAGATTTCCTTCTACTCAATTATGAAACATTTGTCCGGAAGGTTTGCATCTCACAGTTTTTTTCTTTAAGATGTGTGTGTTTGACAATTTCCCACAAATCTATAATCCTTGAGGAAGTGGTTAGTGTTCTGAGTTATAAAGCATGCTTTGGAAAGTGTTCTGATGTAGACATGTGGAAGAGAAGATGATCTTATTGAAGTAAAGAGAACCCAGCACTGTAAGGAAAGAAGCTGAGCATTACAACTTGAAAAAACATTTAGCAAACTGCTAGTGCTTCAAGGGTATCATTAGAGATGGTAAATATTTAATGTATATCCTCTCTAACAGCTTAATGTATTACAATTGGAGGGATGCATGGACCAAGGTGTGACTTTGATTGGATTATTATGTAAACTACTATTGAAGAAGAAGTTAGCGCTTAAGTAGGCTTGGAGCTACACAACAGAAAGATGCTTGTTTGAATATTAAACACAAAATCAAAAGAAAAGATTCTAACTGTATACATGCATGTTATTTCAACAGTTCTGTCAAGTGAAAACTGACAATTAATTTATTGAACTAAATGAAACTACCAATGATCAAATGTCAAGGACCATAGTAACAATAACTCAGCAATAAAATAAGTAAATTATAAGAGTCTCATAGTTGATGCCAATGTGGCAAGTGCAGAAAACAGAAATAAATTACTGAAGATGACTGTACAGAACTGGAATAGAGTTAGGAAATACAATGCTTTGTATAATTATGAAAAGGAAAGAGGAGGCAGACAGTTATGTGCAGATCTATCACCTTGATGAGAGTGAGCGCCATAATGTTATTACATGTTTATCAAACAATTATGGAAAGCAAATCGAAAGAAGATGTCATTCTCCTTGAATGAGCATGATATTTGGTTATAGGGAACAACAAGATATGTGGAATTTTCTTCATTAAGATATGCAGATGATTCCTGGATGTATAGCAGAGTTGAACAATCTGTTGCATATATGCAGTACAACCCTGATCTCCATCTATTTCTATTTTCCCTTCTTTTGGAGTTGAGCGGGCAGGTTTAATTGAACGTATACACATATTTATGTGTAAATGCAGACTCTTATCAGATTCTTATTCAACATTGTCTTACTGGCTATTAACAGAATGCTTGGTTGCTTGATATTGGGAGGCTGTCAACGGGATTTGGAATTGGACTTCTTTCATATGTGGTACATACAGTTTCTGCCCCGAATTCCTGACATATTGTAATCTTTTAAAACTTTCTAACCTTGTAAATCAATAGGTACCTGTATATATAGCAGAAATCACGCCTAAGAATCTCCGAGGATCATTTACGGCAGTAAACCAGGTAAATGAAACATCTCTTTTTACTTTCAAGTTTAGAAGTCATTTTATAAGTGTAGATACTGAAATAAAGTCCTTTCTGATGTTTCAGTTGATGATATGTTGTGGTGCCTCCATAATGTATCTTGTTGGTAATGTCATCAGCTGGCGCCTCTTGGCTTCCATAGGTAATATTGTTTTCCTGGGTGCAGTCTTTACTAAAAGTATGAGTCAGTTGAAGAAAAACAGGCTTTTGACTTCATTTCAGGGACTCTTCCATGTCTAATACAGCTTATAGGGCTCTTCTTCATTCCAGAGTCTCCTAGATGGCTGGTAAGCTCATAAAGAATTTAGTTAAGTTTGGTAAGAGGAAACGTCCTAGAATGCTTTTGATCAGTTGTTCTCATTTCTTGGACAGGCTAAGATTGGTCAGTGGGGTGGCAGTCAAGCATCTTTGGTACGCCTCAGGGGGAAAAATGCCGATATTTCTGAAGAAGCAGCTGAAATTAGAGTAACTACTTTGACTTTATTCAAATTGGTGGATTTATTTAGATAGTCTCCTTTGTGTTCTAATTATTTGACTCAGATAAGATACATACACACGTTGCTGATTTACAGGATTATACAAGAATTCTAGAACAACTCAAGGACTCCAGAATGATGGACTTGTTCCAAAGAAAATATGCACACTCACTTATAGTAAGGCTCTATTTAGTTCCAGTTTGGATCTCATTTAACACAATTTGTGACTTGAGAATATCTTTGAACATATTTCTGATTCATTCAGGTAGGAGTAGGGTTGATGGTGTTACAACAATTTGGAGGGGTCAATGCAATTGCGTACTATGCGCATGCTATATTTTCATCAGCAGGTAAACTAGTGCTTTCTATGTGATATGAATGACTAATGATTAGTAGAAAATATGCTAAACACTAGATTGTGCCAGGTTTCTCGGAAAGGGTTGGGACAACAGCAATGGTTATTGTTCAGGTTAATAGATTCTAAGATAATTTTTCTTCCCCGATGGTTAGGCTCTTCCCCGGAGCCTGAACTCCTAGACATTCCCATTTTGCAGGTTCCAATGACTGTTTTAGGAACGCTCTTGATGGATAAATCTGGAAGACGGCCATTGCTACAGGTAGAGACTTGTACATTGCTTTTATACATTTGCTTAGTTCTATCAAGATAACATGGTCTTCTGCTTCTGCAGGTTTCTGTGTCGGGAACTTGCTTGGGCTGCTTTCTGATTGGATTGTCATTCTTGTTACAGGTTACGCTTACATACAAATCCATTTTACTCTCAACAGTTTGATCCTGACATTTGATTAGTACTATCTTCCAAGTGCAGGACGAGAAGCTTTGGCATTTCGGTCCCTCTCTAGCACTTGGTGGTGTCTTGGTAATGCAACATAAACATTAAAACGCTTATAAACTTGATTTTTACCATGGAATTGTCAATCAAGTCTATTAACAGGGAAGAAAGAAAAGCTAAAACAGAATGTTTTCTTGTAATTCCATCAGATATTTACAGGATCTTTCTCCTTAGGCTTGGGAGGCATTCCTTGGGTTATAATGTCAGAGGTACAGAAATAATTTCTTGAACTTCATCCTTAGATGTGCAACTGAAGTTGACAACCTTTACATAAGATGCACCTCGTATTTCACCTTGTTGTTATTATTTCAGATTTTTCCGATAAATGTGAAAGGTTTAGCTGGAAGCTTGGTGACAGTGGTCAACTGGTTGGGTTCTTGGATTATTACGTATTCATTTAACTTTCTGGAGCAATGGAGCTCTGCAGGTGTGGTTTGGTTGCCCGGTCTTATTCTACTTTAACTCAGAAGGGTGATACTAGTAGTAGTAGTAGTTCATTATTTTACTTACACATATATATATATATATATGTATTTCAATTTCAGGCACTTTTTTCATATTTGCAACTATAAGTGGTTTGACGGTCATCTTCATCATAAAGCTGGTTCCAGAAACCAAAGGCCGCACGTTAGAGGAAATACAAGCATCCATGATCTCCTTTGGGGCAGCAAATTAAAATAGTGTGTTAATGTTACTGCCAAACTTGTTAAGCGCTAAGTGTTCTCATCAACTTTATAAGTACAATCTCATAAGCCAGCCATGTCTTAAACAATGCAAGCTAAGCAAATAAGAAAGAGGGAATTATGATGAATATATTCTTAAGAATGATATTCAGTATATGATATATATATATATATATTATTTGTAAATAAAATTGGAATTTTTTAATTTTTATTTCTTCGTAAATCGTAATAGTTTGACAAATAGTTCCCTCACTTACTTAAACCCGATGCATATAATAGAGTGAATTTAAATTTGATTTAAATTAATTGCCAATCCTTTATACAGCTATGCATATATAATATGTGTTCATGAACTTACGTGTACCTTAACCTATACTAGAAAGTTGCACATGTGCGATGCACGTGACTTGTATTTTTTTTTTTTTTTTTTTTTTAACATTTATTGTTCTATAAATTATTTTCTATTTATATTTAATTTATGTGCTTATCAATGAGACAAATAAAAACTAAAAAATAAAATTGTCATTTGAAGTTATAAATATGTTGAGCCTATAACATAGTTTAATAGTAGTCTAAGGGAATGTATTTCTTCTTCTATGGGATGCATTGTGTATGCGATCTATTACATTTTTCGCTTTCTTCTATTCCATTGTCTACATTATTTGTCCCAAATATAGTGTCTTACGAATATTTACTTTGCTTGAAACCCTAATAAAATATGTTGAAGAATAGTTCTTTTTTCCAATTTCATTACCCCTTATCTCTTCTTTTAAGGTGATATTCATAATACTTTATTGTAATTTAAATATCGAATTTGATAAGTATGTTGATAGTAATCAATCTTATAGTTTTTAGTTTTATGTTATTAATTTGAAGAACCAACAATAAAAAAATAAAAAAATAAAAAATAAAAAAATTACTTAAAGGAATTACTACAAAATCAATAGCAGAAACTTGATCTCTGTATAAATAAATTATAATTTACAAATATGAAAAAAATTATATGAAAAATGTCTAAAATTTTGATAATAAGGAATAGAAAAATTCACACTTGAAACTTTTAATTGTATAAACACTTCACAAATTATTTTTTGCATTGGTTAAACTTTGTATGTTATAGTAAAAAGAAAACAAGTATCTCTTCCCAATATAAGAGTAATAAATAATGGAATAAATTATAAATAAGATATAAACCTATTTATTATTCTTCAATAATGGTTGCACTGCTTGTAAGATTCACCTGGTTAGCTAGATTCATTCTTTTGGATTGCATTATTGGACGTTTTGGTACCTTTTTGTGAATGTTTAGGCAACATCTATTGGGAAAAGAAGTGCATATTGCAACAGGCCGTAAAATTCATAATAAAATATTATTCTATATTTATGATTTCAACGTACATGTACAATAATATCTTATACCACTTATATATTATGATTATTTCTTTCCACCAAAATTGCCGCAACTTGATGAATATTTGGAGAATTATAAGTAAATTAGTCTAATAATATTGTTTAAGATATAGAGTTGAAGGATCTAATAATATTTTTGATAAGTTTGTTTATGTTTTGGAGGAAACAATTTTTACTATAGGGGTCAAATCAATGCTTTTTTGTTGAGTTTTTAGGTGAAAATGGAATTGAGTAATTTTTTTATAATAATAATAATAATAATAATAATAATAATAATAATAATAATAATAATAATATATTATATGTATATGATAGAAGAGGGTATAATGAAAGATAGAAGAGGGTATTTTGGAAAAACTTAATTTGGCATTTTGGAGAAAAAATTATGTATGTTTGGTTATATTTTGGCAAAACAAAATTGTTTTGCCAAAATGTACCAAACACAGCCTTAATCTTCTGAAGATTTTTGCATATTAATTTTGTATATCCTCATAAATTTTTATAAGTTTTCTCATAATTGATTATGATAAATCTAATTCTTTTAGTATTTTCTATTCTCAAGCTCATTTTCTATCTAGGTAAAATACAATTGAACGTTATCATACTCATTTTTGTTTGGAAATTAACCTTGAAAGACCATGATAACCATGCTTTGTTTTTGAAAAGTATAATTTCACTATTGTAGATGCAAGTTTTTGTTTAATTACACACAAAATGAAGCAAAAGAGAATGTGCAATTCAAAACTCAAATATCTTTTAGAAAGTTTATAACTTCTCCTAATAGAGAAATAAAAACTCATGCAATTCATTTGCCATTTAAAACGAAGCAAGTCTAATTTTTTCCATTGCCACAATGTGCAAGGTTTTTTAAATCTTACAACATTGCAATAGATGTAATTAAGTACATTATTCAATTCATGAGCCTTCGAGCACATAGGATCATAAATTCTCAAACGGAATCAAAATATGAGATTAAAAATTAAAATTTTAGCATATGATAATTTTCCCATATATAGAGGGACTGTTTGGTTATGTTTCCCCATAACAAAATTGTTTTGGGAAAATATAACCAAACATGTATTCATTTTCCTTCCAAAATACTAAAAATAGTTTTTTTCTTTCCTATCCTTCATTATCTCCAAAACTTTTTCATTTTTCAATATATATATACATATATTATATATATTTTATTATTATTCTAACAATAAAAAAAATCACTCAATTCTACTTTCACCCCAAAAACCCAATAAAAAAGCATTGATTTCACTGTTATAGTAAAAAATGTCTTTTCCCAAAATATAAACAAGCATATCAAAACTTTCCAAATTAAATTTTTAACTATTTCCCAAAACATAACCAAAAATCCATTACATTCCCCAACACAACTTTCACATTCTCCAATATCACTTTCAACATTCATTCTCCCAAAAATGCAATAAAATAACACACAAAAAATAACCAAACATTGTCATAATGTTTATTGAAAAATCATTAAGTACGTGTTCATTGAAAAATTGCTAACATTTTGATTGATAAGAAGTTATTTATTACTTTACTATAAAGTGGTAAATAATGACAATTGAATTTTTAAAAAATAACTTCTTTTCATTCAAAACTATGTTGAATAAAAGGTCATAACTTATTAATTTTTATGTTTTTTCTCCTTCAATGAATTATTTATCTTTCTCATTTTCTTGGACTCTTTAATTTTATCAATATATGCATGTCTCTCTATAGTATCCAATGCGGCATGTTTCCTCTTCATCTTATTTTGTCTTTATTGTCAAAATAAATATGCTACAATCATATTAATTATTATTAAAAAATCATGTCCATGTATCTAAAAATATAGGTGAAATGTTTCTAAATATTCATACACGATCATGTTTTAAATATATATATATATATATATATATCAAAATATGCTATATTAAATCAAACTAAACATAAGTTGATTCAACATAAAAGTTTATCGATTTATTACAATTTTAAGAACTGAAAAATCGAACAACGAAAACATGTGAATTGAATAATGACTAAAATAAATATATCTTAAAAAAATTTATTTTTAATTCATTCTCTATCATTCTCAATGAATTAGAATTTTACCTGTTGTTATTCCATAATTTTAATTTAATTTTTATTTTTATTTTTTGTTAATTGAAAAGTCCTTTTGATTTTTTAAACAATAATTGCAATTGTCATTTTATAAATTAAAATTAAAAATATGATTCAGATGATTCAGAGCAATTTGTAAATTGATTTCCCCTAAATTTAGATAAACAAATAAAACTTATATTACTTATTTCATCTTAGAATTTTAATGGACCACTTTTTTTAATTTGAAATTAAAAAAGAAAAAGAAAAAAACTTTCTCATGTGTTCAATTTATTTATTATAGTTATGTTCTCCGTTTCGTCTCTTCTTAGTTAAGCCAAAATAGAGAAAAGTTAAGTTCTAATCAATTTTAAACATTTGAGTACCATTGTGTAAAACAAAAATATTGTAGTATTTATAACCTTTCTTTTTGTTAAAGAAAAGTGTGACAATTGTTTCCTTAGAAGTTTGCTAGTTATATTCATAAATCTGTGAGAGTTGGATTATGAATTAAGTTGGCAATTAATATAATATATACCTAAATTGTTAAATGAAATTCATTGTTTGAAATAAATATTTGTACTTTATCAATAACATATAAAAAATAAGAATTTTTGGCTGTTGGATATATACTTCGCACCTAAGGAGTATATATTTTGTAGGGTATGGACAGAAACATATGGGCTAATGTGATATTTTATCCACTAAAATGTATTTATTGATATTCTGTTTTATATTGTTGATAGAAAACAATTCACTATGTTAGATTAATGTTATTGTTAAAATCAAATAAATATTTATTAAATTTAATAGTTTGAATTATTACGTAACTATCAATCCAACAAGATATGCTTTTTTCAAAAAATTCAAATCTTAATTAAATATGATCAAGTTTGAGTCAATGATATAAAAAGTGAGTTTGTTGATATTTACTTTAATGATGTGTATCATATAATTAGCTAAATCATGCAAAACTTGTTCATGATAAGGTCTTCCTCATCCTTCATTATGCTCCAAATAAAAAAATTAGTTTGATCATTTAAAAGGTTATTTGATAAAAATAAATTATATATATTTCTATTCTCCTTTTAAAAATAATTATTGAAAGTTAGTAATGCCTCATTTTTATTTTTAATTGAAAAATAATTTATTTAAAAAGACTATTTAAAGAAATAAAATTTTAGTTGATTCTTTTTTGCAGCTTCTAATAGGCTATCAAATATATATTCATTTTTCTTTTAACTATTATTTATCTTTTAAAAATAAGTAAGATTAAGAAATTTTATTGAATTTATGATACAACGTGAAAGCACCTTTTGCTATGTGTACATCATTAGATGTAAAAATTAACCAAAATATATTTTAGAAATATATTTAAATGCACAAATAAATGAAAAGATAAAAAAAAAAAAAAAAATTTAGTTTATTCTTTTTCATTATCATATTAAACATAACATTAAATATGAGTTTGATAACCTATTTTAATATATAATAAATATTTTTTGAACCTATATTTGTACAGTGCATTCATAAAATATCATTCTTTTTTTCTCATTAATTAAACATGTGATTGTAAGACTAATCTACACTTGTTCATTGTCATATTTATTGTATTATTGTATTTGAATATAGCACATATTTAAATATATGAAAAATATTTCTTTTCTTATTTTTAAGGAAGAGTGCAGAATGAATGTACATAGAAATATATTTATGAAGTATCTTACTTATTAATTGATTTTTTCTTAATTAATTTTAATTCAATTATTATTTTTTATGAATCTAATCAAAATAAAGTTAATCTGATCATAGTTTATCATAAAGCCATATGTATTAATGTGATAGTAATAATCTCACTAGATGAGGATATAATTTAATTGCTATTTTCTACAAGTCTAATTAAATATGTTGGCAGAAGAATAAATTTCAATATCTAAGTAGAAAATTTTGATTTAATTAATTTTATATAATTATTATTTTCTATATGTCTAATTAAAAATACACTTAATTTGGATAAATTTTATAAATACAATATACGTATATATATTTGATATATATACATTTGTTAAGCGGAAAACTTGATTTAATTAATTATAGTTATTATTTTTTGTGAGTCTAATTAAAATAAACTTAATTTGATTTTAATTAACATTAAACTATGTGTATTACTCATGATAAGTAGAAAGTTTATTAAATTAATTTTTATGTAATTATTATTTTTTATAATTCTAATTAAAAATATATTAAATTCGTAACAAATGTAATAAATACAATGATATACATTTGAGATATATATATCACTTAAGATGAAAGACTTGATGTATTTAATTATAATTATTATTTTCTATGAGTCTAAATGCAATGTATATACATTATTCTAATTAAAAATAAACTTAATCTAATTATATTGAATTATTATTAAACCATGTGCATTAAATGTGGTAATATTATTAAATAGGAATTTTTTTGTCCTCACATAAAAAGAAAGAAATCATTATTCTCATTTATATTTTATAGGTAGTATAGATATAGACATAGATAAATGTAGATATAGATAGATAGATATTGAATCGAAATTCACCTCAAATAGGATGAGTTTGGAATATGTTTGCATTTGTGTCGACTCATTGACACCTTAACATGGTGGCTGAAGTAAAAGACAAAAATTGTACAAAAATAAAGATATGGAGAAAAGAATGAGGTAAAAGATCAGAAAATGGAAAAAAGAGAGGAAGAGAAACATTTTAATTTTTGTTAGATATAAGGTTTGGGACTTTGTGCAACATCATCGATCCTAATTTGGAGCCATTATATGATGTCTTAATTAATTATTAGGAAGATTCAAAAGAATGTCACAACATAAGTTTTTGTCCATATGGAGTTTGAGAGGTTGGTTGATGGAATCCTAAAACCTGTTGGTTCAATTAACAAGGAAAAAATCTCTTTAATTTCATAATTTTTAATATTTTATAATTTATTGAATATTTTAATGAAATTTTTAGATCTTTCATTCTTTTAAATTCAAACAATTCTCTCCTTCTGAACTCTTTTTTTTTTTTTTTTTTTTCTATTTTCTTTCCTTTAGAGTAAAATTCCTTTCAAAATCTTAAGTGGACCATTAGCCACACTTTTAATTGTCACAAATATATATATATATATATATGCACATATGACATTTTTGTTGCATGAATAATTCGAAGGATTTATTTATTTTTCCCTGAAAGACCTGTTTCATTCATTGTGTGATTGTTTTTGTGCTGTCTTGAAATATTAGAATTCTCAAGAAGTTGAAAATTCTTTTTGTGTGAGTTAAGCATACAAAACAAAAGTAGAGACGTATAACCAGAGAAAGTAAGCAAATTAAACATAAGTAATAATCTTCTTACCCAATCCAACACGACAACTTGATTGATTACAAATGATGTAATATCTTTTCTTTTTCTTTTTTTTTATATTATATACTCCTCTTAAATTGATGATAAAAATTAAAATTACCCAATAATTGATAAAACTTTTCAGAAATATTCTCAATATATTTCAAAGATATGCATGGCCGGAGTTTTCGTTAAACTTCTTTCAAACAATTTTTTATGATCTTGTAAATACCTAATTATTTGTAGGTTTTTTGATATTTTAGACTTATCTTGAATATTTTAATGCATTTTACAAAGTTTGATAAACATGCATGTAAAATATTGTAGAATATTTTTGAATTCTCTAAGTTTTTCTCAAACATTTAAGATGTTGAATTCTCTAAAAATCTCTCCGATCGAAAAGCTTCACTTTGAAAAGTGAGGAAGATGCTCCTTACCTCTAAACTCCAAGCTACGCGAAATAAGTACGATTAATAATAACATTATTGAGATCTACTTAAAATAATTAAAACATGCTTAGAGTGCTTTTTTAATCTAATTAGACTCAAGATCTATCATCTATGTATAACCTTACTAATGTCCCCGGTAGAATGATTTCTGGCACTGCTATAGACTATAGATATTGGAAGCCCTTTCATTGAAATTTGAATCATCTCCTTCCTAATTTCAATTCTCACAAGGCTAATACATAAAATGCAAATTTATTCATCTCTCCTAACACAATGAACGTAGTTTTTTAAATATTTTATTTCTACATAACTAAAACATAGAAAATTTAAAAATTTAAAAAAAAAAAAAAAAAAAATGCTGTATACATGAACAATTTTATTACTTGTCATGCTAACCTGTTATTACCAAATGTGCAGCTAAATTTTCAGTGGTCTGATTTGTTGTTAAACATTTTCTGTCATTTTGATTGTTTTTGCTCTCCTCTCTTATTGGGACAAGGAGGCCCATACACACCTTTGCCTTATCCATAACATTTAAACAGACATGCATGATGTTCCTCCTGAGATATTTTCTTATGTTGTCCTTAGCACTACAGTTCTCAAATCCATTTTCCATTTGCTCATTTCACCATATCCTTCAATCTAATCAAAGAATTCTCATGTCATAAAGATCTATTGTTCCATGGCTGCCACATTAATTGGCCCTTTATACCACTGCAAACACAGCTCAATTCTAGCTCTCGGTACCAGAACTGATTCAAGAATGTCCATCAGAGTATCTTGCAAAAATCGTGATCCCAATAATCCGATTGACACGAAAACAAATAAGGAAATTAAGGAAGACAAGGGAGTAATGTTGCAGCAGCTTTTTGCGGGTGTGGAGAAACTTGGGAAGGGGCTGCAAGATAATTTGAGTCCAAAACAGAAGGGAGACTGGAAGGACATAACCCTTATGAGCCTATCATTTGCTATATATGTGTACATGTCGCAGAAGATTGTTTGTGCTTACTGTGCGTGGATGTCCATGGTTAGACAACCATGGTGACCCAGACCTACCCAGGACATATTTTCTCTTTATTTTCTTGACTTTTTTGCTCTTCTAATAATCTTAAGATTGGAATGAGAAGATTTTGATGATGAATGATGGGTTCTCATCTATATAAGTCTGTCTGTAAGCTTCCCGTTGGTAGTAAACTTGGGTCTTGTAGCATTTATATTTGTTTGAGTTGTAAATTTTGGAAATATTCTCAACGAATGGAAGTACATTACATGTTTTAGAACCAGACAAGGAAGCCAGAATGCAAGATTAATGCAATGCTGGAACCTATTACATCTGAGGTGCTACCGGCATATCATTTTTCTACCTACTGACTGTAGATAAATCTAGACAACAGTATGCTAACTGCTATGCAACAGCTCCTTGAATATGTTTTGGGAAAATGATGAAGGTCAGTTGAATCTTGTTGTAAGAGCTGGTGATGTTAGGAGAGTTTCTGCTAGTAGGGAGAGGCACTATCTTCCCTAGCATCTCCAAAAGCAAGATTCACAGTTATAGAGCTTTCTGTTGAACTCGCCCTATTACCCGACCTCTGTTTACAGAACAACATAAATTTGACAATTCAGGCCTCCTCAGGGAAAGGGAAATAGGCATATTGTTACTTGAATAACTATTACTGGTTATCAGATTTCAATTCAGAAGTGAAGTGCACGCTGCGCATAATTCCCATGTGGTCTGCTGCCATTCTGTACTATGTTGGAGAAAAACGGAAGGATAGTCTTCCAATTTTCAAATACCACCGGCAACCCAAGCCATCTTTTCTGTGCTAATTCTCACCATTTGGGTGACCATAAACGACCCCATTCCTGAGCAGGCTCACAGGAAGAGAAGGGGGCATAAGGTTCTCCAGAGCATCAGAATTGGCATTTCTCTAACAATACTCGGAAGTGATTAATAACTGCACCCGTGGAAGATGGGAGAAGGCTTTGGCCATCTGTGCAGGGGATCCATTTGAACAAGACTATCGGCTTTTTGCGGTTCATCTCATAGCTGTCTTCAGCACAGCAGGGTCTTTCTTCTTCTGTGGGATGGCTGCAGCAAATTATATGAATGGTTTCTTGATATCTATTGTGCACCGGGCAACTGAGGGGTCGTCAACAGGCAACTGGTTGCTGGAGGAACTCAACAAGGAGAAATTGTATTACTTCTATTACCTGGTTACCGCCCTCTGTAGATTTTTGCTACTCCCTTGTTTGTGCCAAGTGGCACAGGTACAAGGGGACTGGAGGGGGTATCATTTCTGTTGAAGTAGAAACCAAAGAAATTGGCAACTGTAGTTTGTGAATTGTATTCTATGGTAGTTTCCATTGACATGATGATATCTTTTGATATAGTTATCCTTGATTAGTTCCATATATTTAGTAAAGAAGATAAGTGTGAATATTTTAGTTTCCTTCCTGTAATCGAAGTCATGTGACTATAAATAAGTGTTTCAAAACATTTGTGGATTGTCAAATTGGAAATAATTAATAACCTTCAATAAACATTAAGGAAACACCAATAATTTATAACCGTGCAAAATGAGCTAAGCCTTTTAACTTCAAAAACTTTTTAATCAGGAATTCCTTTCATTGACATAAAAGTTCATTTTAAGATGGTTTAATGACAGAAACATACTGCGGGAGAAGTGCTTATTCATGTCACTTGCAAGCAACGCTAACTTCACACATAAATCTCTCTGAACATCAGTCAGCCTTCTGCCTCTGTCGCATGAAAAGGCGATAAAACAATGACAGCAACCATTGCCAAATTAAAATTAGCCAATTTTTCGGCTGTGGTTTGGGTTCTGGCCTTTCTCCAAATAACCCTTTGTAGAGCTCCTTCTGTTTCTGATAAACAGCTTTGTCATGTTCCGCTAGCAGACGCAACTCTTTCGCTATAGCTTTGTCTTCTGGGCCATATTTGCGCGCCTTGAGGAAATCTTCACGAGCAGCATCTGTCTGCCCAAGTTCTGCTCTAGCTTTGCCACGTCGAAACAGTGCTTTCACATTGTTTTCATCCTCCACCAACACCTACAGAGCATTATCCAATCAGCCAGCTTATTTCAAGACTTCTAGCACATTCCAAGGCCAAAATAGCTCATAACTATTCAGAAGTTAGTAATATGCGGAAACATGTCACATAGAGGATATCTCAGATTGTGTCTCTCTGTCTCTGTATCTGTGGGTTTGGCCTGTGTGCAAGAGCTAAGGCTCCCTTATATGATTCCAGACATTTAATCACACATCATTTTGGTGAGTCAGTGCCAAAATTGTTCGTTATTTGGTTTAGGAATCTAAGTAGCAATAACATGAAGAGAATGCCAGGTGCATGCCAATTCTAGCTAGATAGAACATTTGTTTGCAACTTTGCATCATTTGCATGCCAGCTCAAAACTTATCTTAAGCAATCAGTAGGGCAAAACATGCAAGCAACATACTTGCACAATTCAAGGACATTGTCATTATAGCCCTAATCCTTAGCGTACGCCATCTTTTATCTCCATTCTTCAAGACTGATTTTTAATTAGTCCAACAGCTAACACCATTATAAAAGATTCTAGACAATGTCTTCACTCTGAGTTTGCTTCAATCTTGATGGGGATAATATACTGAACTCTTAAAAAATCAATTATATGAGGTATACAGAAATGGCTCAATTTTGAAACTCGAGGACCAAAGAGACACTTTGTCAAAAGTAAAGCTAGATATCAGAAAGCATAGCAATAAATTAAATAGTAATCGCATCATGATAATTATGATGGCAGAGTAGGACAAATAATTGATTGATAAGAACAATGGCCATACTCCAATCAAAACTGAAAAGCCAGTTACAACGGATTCATGGAGATGGCACAATTTGAAACTCTAGGGAAGTGATACAGGGCTGAAGTAGAACATTCCGGAGAAGGCTAGACCACAGAAGAAATTAGATCAGAATATTTTCATGGAATAATTACAGCGACCTCCCTAAGGTTTAGGGTAAATACAAGTACGTCCCCTCAGGTGTTCAGAATTATGTCTACCTCCCTTAGAGTTTACAGTCATCTAACAAATAGCTCCATGCATTAGTAAAATTGACGGAACTTGCTGATGTCAGCAACAAAAATTTATGAAAATCCTATTTTCCCCTTGAGTTGACTGGACCTAAGAGCTAACTAATTTTTCAGACCAAAATACCCTTATATAATTTATGCATATGCCATGCATGTGATGAACTAATTGTAATGAAATCAATATATAAGGGTAGTAAATATAAGAAACTTAGTTTTTACATATTAAATAATTTTTAATAAAATAATTAATAGTATCATTCCAAATTCCAACACCTTTAAATATAAAATCAATTTTAAGATAATCCTTAAAATTAATGTAAGTTTCATCATTTTGACTTACTCATAACAAATTTAAATATATTTAAGTATCAATAAAATTTCATAAATATTATAATAAAATTATTAGTAATATAATTTTGTTAAATACATAATCAATTTTCAAATAATATAATTTCAATCATTCTAAATACATAATCAATATTAAATAATTCTAAAAAAATACAAAGTTATTATTTCTTAAATTTGTACAATTTTAATCATTCATAATAACTTACATATAATTAAATATTAATAAAATTCATAAGTATTAAAATAATCTTTTAATAAAATAATTAATAATGTATTTTATAATTTTATACACATAAATAATTTTAAAGTATTCAAATAATTTTATTTTTATTTTTGTTCGCTCCATCATCTTCCCTACTCCCAAATTTTATACACACAAATTTATTATTTCTTAAATTAGCACAATTTTAATCATTCATAATAAATTTACATATAAATCAATATTAATAAAATTTTATTTATTAAAACAATCTTTTAATAAAATAATTAGTGATATGATTTTATAATTTTATACCCATAAATTAAATATTTAAATAATTTTCTTTGTAATTTTTTTTTTTTTTTCTCTCCATCATCTGCCCCGCTCCTAAGCCCCATCATCTTCTTCAATCTTCTTCACCAACTACAACCACCACCATCAATCTTCCTCATCAACCAACCAACCAACCATAGCCAGAGTTGAGGTGGGCGCGCAACCACCATAGTTGACACAGCCATTATGGCCGTGGTTCATGGGTAGTTTGGCCGCCAAAGCTGTCGCTGGATCTGGCCAGTCTTCCATGGCTGGGGGTGGGATGGGGCTAGGCTGGCGTTAGGGTTTTGGGGTGGATTGCATTGGTATATGAGTGTGTGTGCATATATATAGAGGTGCTACATTTTCATAGATATATACACATGACAATATATATATATATGTATGTGTGTATGTGTATGTATATTATGTATGTATAAATATCTAAATGGTATTTTATATTTATATGTGGAATGATATTTTAGTCTTTAGCTTTTAGTTTGTTTTTTGGGTTATTAAGGGTAATGTGGTAATTTTGACATTTTCCATTAGATTTTTGAACGTCCGTTGACGATAGGGGAAGTAGATGTAACTTTCAAAACCACATGGAATCTACCTGTAATTACTCCAAGCCTCATGGGAGGTGACTGTGTTTATCCCTATTTTAATGGGCAAGAAGGCATTATGACAATTATGGATGTGAAGTAGGAAGATATTAGATCAAGAAGAAACGCAGGCATCAAACTTATGAGGCAAATCAAAGGGTGGGTCATTCAGATAGGAAACACACTTAAACTGACAGATCAGATTTATGGCCCTTTAGAAACAATACTCGGCTTATGACCAAGAATAAGAAAGGAGATTATGCAAACTTCAATTTCTACGAGGGAGAAAGGCAAGTTTTCTTCAATCACAATTATGTCACCAAACATTAGCAACTTACATTTTAATTGAAGTGTCTAATTATGCTCAATCTTAGGAAGGATGGAGTGGAAGCTTTGAAATATTTTGCAGATGTTCATGGCATGTTTTCCTTTTACATGGCAAAATTTTAAAGGGGAATCAAGAAGACTCAGACAAATGGGTTAAACTAGATTTAGTTTTCCTCAATTCTTATTTTCATCCTAAAGAGAGTACTTACCGTTGACATATTTTTTTGCTGAAGGGACTCTCCTTTTGAGGCTTTAGAAGAGGTAAAATAGTATTCGACAAAAACAGAGTTAACAGAAAATATAACATCCAAACTTTATACGTACAATACCACACTGTGCAATGGCTTCATCGTAGCACTTCAGCTTTATCAGGCATGCTGCCATGTTCATGTGACAAGGATTTTTTACTGCCAAAGCCATATCACGGTATTTCCCAAACAACTGGAACATGAAGTCATCTCCCAGATACGCTATGGCCTGGAGCACAAAACAATACTTACTTTAGGAATGAAACAAAAAATAGTAAAACAAACTGCTCAAGAGGAGCATTTTGTTACCATTTCATACTGTTGCATTGCCTCCTCCAATTTTTCCTCCTTGAATAATGCATTCCCATCCATCTTTCTTCTGTCTGCTGCACCAATTCTCTCCTCTACTGTCATGTCACTGCGAGCTTTCCCCTTCAAAAATTTTCAACCAGTGAAATTGTTAACTTTGTTGCATCAATAGACTCCATAAAAAGTTCAAATATAAAATAAAGTCCTCAGGAGCCTAGGCATAAAACACTCACTTCTTTGGTTTCATCAAAACCAATCAATTCGGCTTCATACACAATGTCTGCCATTGGAGGAACATTTGGAAAAGAAAAGCTTCCTTCTTTTCCATAGCCTAGTTCCCAACCAACATGCAGCAATGCACGTTCACCAGATTTCATGCTGGAAATTCCAATGGCCAACCCAGTCATTTCTTTTTTCTCTGTGGTAAAGAGTAATCCAAACTTTATATCATGTTTCCACTAAATAAAATCCATATGAATACCAAAGCAACTTATGATAGGAAGGTTTATCCAAAGGTGAAACATAATTCTACACACAGCTACAAAGAATAGAATTCCTACTGTAGTTTCAGAAGTTGGCCATGGAAATAAAAGAATTGAACCCTTTACAGGAAGTCATAACAAGGGTAGCCTGCTATATTTTGAAACTAAGAAGTTCAACAAAGTTGTAAAAACAAAATATGTCCAAATACTTTGCTATATAAATATAGATTAAATGTTCAGTTTCATTCGTTGATTTGGCAACAGAAAGATATAAAGCTTTACAGAAACTGATAACAAGGGGAGCTAGAGCTCCAGACAAGATCCAGATATGCTAAACCAAAAGAGTGTTGCGAAATCAGAGTGCAAACCTTTTCCAAGGACAAGTTCAAGGGGCTGTTGTTCATGCCATGTATCTTCGAACTGGTGTTGAGTGCTTTCAGTCCATGCCCGGTAATGGACTGCCAGAAAAAATAAATAAATAAGAAAAGGTGGTTAGTTTTACATTTAACATAATTCATACTATTAGCACCAATAACACAGAACAGTATGATACCAGGAGTCCTATCATGCCTTAGATGAAAGGCCACTTCACAATTAGATTTCACGGGCACACCTTTGTCTTATTCTAGAAGTAAAGAAAATTTACTAATGGTGTTGATGCAAAGGAATTACCAATCTGAAACATTTGACCAAAGAATCAAAATGACATGATTTCCATTCAGGAAGCTAACTTTGCTGCATCTGAAGTAATATACAAAGTTCGATGTTTTGATTGTAAAATGGGAATATAAAATTATTGGGATAGCAGTATTTGGAACAAAGGCGATTTGGTGGATAAAAACAACGAAACCATACAGAAAACACTGCACAAGAAAGTTGAAAGCAGGAAACTGTATCTACACAGAAAGCTTACATATATAACTCAGAAGTTAATCAGATATGGCCGCATATTAAGTTCCACAAATTTTGTACATTGATTTGACTTCGTCTCTCACAGAAACCAAGTTAAGCTAAATGTCCTTTTAAACTGCAACTTTTGCTAATAGGCAACAGAAGGAAATAAAAATCATTTGACCAGGCCTTGGTCATCTATGAATTCTAGAAACAGAACCATGTTTCTTTCAAAACTAACATATATTAGTATATATTATCTAGTAATTGATTTTGAAATCAGTTTTATGATTGGAAGGATTCAAAAAGGTCAAATAAAAGTTTTCTCAATGGACTTACGGAAGCAAGTTGAATATTTTGACGGCTTCTGACCATGGCCTTCCTTCATAATTTGCTTCTTCACTTTCTCATGTAGAACTTCCACATTGGAATCTACTTTAGGAGGTCCACTTTCCTCTTGGGGAGGTTCTCCACGCACAACTGAGGCACCTTCAGCGACAATACCATCATCACCATCTTGATCTGGAACAACACATGATTTACCATTACATCAGGTTATGCATCTCAAAACACATGCAATTTGAATTATTGATCCATGAATAAGATATTTCACATGTGGGGTCTGAAGTACTGTATAATATAGCTCATATAAAGTTTATCCACACGATCAATTAGAACAAAGGTTTCTCATGGGGTAAAGGAAGAGAAATATTAAAGAGCATAAAACAACTGTGGTATCTGCAGAAAAAAATTGACTTTGTCCATGACAAAAGCCTTCAAGGAAATTTACGAAATTGAACCACATGATATTCATTGTGATCAAAACATCCCAACTTTCTTAATGCAGCACATTTTGTTAATTTTTTTAAGTTGAAACAGTAGAATGGATGTCAAAGTATCCAGCTAACATAACCAAACAAAAGCTTAATAGCTAAATCAAACATATATGTATACCAATAATTGGTGACAATCCCTCAACCTTGCAAGCAATAAAAGAAAAACCCCAAAGGAAATGTTATAAGATGTTAATATAGAATGCACAGGCATAGCATCATGATGCAGTAAAAATAATATTAAAAAAAAAAAAAAAAAAAAAAAGACCTCCACCAACCAAATTGAACACTATGAAAATGTCATCTCAATGATAACTGTAGCCAGGAAGTAAATGTGGATATCTTAGAGGACAAAGTTGAATCAATCAACACATGAAGAAGTATGTTTATAAATAGAGTAACAGTCAATATGAAAGAGTTCAGAACTTCAGGCAGTAGCTATTAAAACAATGTGAGACAGTGAGAGACCCTTTTTTGGGGGAAAAACATATCAATCAGCTGAAGGAGTCATTTTATTAATATCCAAAATTAACACTTCAGAGAAAATGATAGTATTGTACAGAACAACTGCCCCTACTTAGCAACCACAAGATGTTTTGGAGAAGAGTAGAGTATGAAATTTACCTCTAAGGAAACTAGGTATATCAGACTACAAAACCACAACATACGATAAACAGTCAATTACTCTAGCCGCTTAGATATTTGAAGTTACTAATTGATTTCTCTAATAAATCATCCATTAAACGCATAAAATGTATAACACAAATCAACCAACCATCTTCAAGATATTATGTAGTCCAACAGAACTAGAAACACAAATCCATAAATTTTCAAATCACTGAGTTTCCAGTACAATGGTTTAGATAAAGATAGCTAAAATAAGGCAATGACCTGAAGGTGGGCTCTGCTGCTCTTCCAATTCCACCATTATTCAAATCTTGAATGATTTCTTGAAATATCAGCTAATAACTATCCTCTTTTACAAATCTCCGAGAATACTAACAAAAAATCAGATAAAACAATAATAAAGTAAGATATTACAGAAATGCATTACTATAATCAACTTTTTAGGTAATATTTGCTACATTATTGCAAAGGGAAACTACATTAACAATGATTTCATCAGACGGGTCTCCATAAAACTACATGTTGAAAAATAAAAGGCGTGATTAAACGATCAACGAATTAATTACCGTGGGACAATTGCTAAGATTGTAATCATAAAAGAAGCAAAGCGGAGGGTCAGTAGGGAATGGTAATGGAGAGCATGCTTACTGCAATTTGTTTTAGACTTTTGCAATTTTGCAGAAAAATGTAAAATCGCAAGATTCAATTCTCCAATTTTTATTTTCAGATCAAGACTTGGCGAGTAAATATTATCTTTGTAGTAATCGAAGAAGATTCTGGAGAGAGTGGGGTTTTATGCATCGGGTCAAATCACTGCCTGTTTTCAAAATAATTCGGGTTGGGTTGGCTCAGGAAGTTCAACTTCAAATAATAATACTACCCATGGACAATAGTCAACCTTTTTTTTCCTCTTAAATGAAATGTGTGTAATATCTGTTCCTGTGTAATAATTATTAGTCAATTAGAAAAAAATTCTTAAACCTACTTTTATTTTAGTGTTCAGTCCCCATTTGAATTTTTACACACTAAACTCCCCACTTTTCACAAATGTTAGGAATCACTCCCCATATCTTTTAGAAAGACCTATATACCCTTGCAGTTGGAAAAAACAACAAAAATACCTGGAAAATGCGTTCTCTCTTCAGAAGAACGCTTTCTTTTTTTTATTTTTGCCTGAAATCGACTTCTCCAAGCGCCAAAAGAAAAGGGTGCCAAACCGTTCCTCTGCCACTGACGCGAGAAAAAGAATAAGAAGTGAAAAAAAAAAAAAGCAACAAAATTTCTGCCATATTTCTATGACAATGGAAAGAAAAACAGTTGCAAAAAGAAGCAAAGTACAAAACGAAGTGACGAAGAAGAACAAATGTATGTTTTCTGCATTTGAAACTCCAAATGTCCGTGATTTTTCAGTGTTGCACTTATTTCTTGTCTATTTTCTCATGCTTAGGGTTTTTATTCCTTTTTTAGTCGTGAAACACTTGAACCCATTTGATATATGTATGATTTCTATTGCGAGATGGGAAGTTCTGATTTGTACTTAAAGGTCATGAAAGTTGCACTTCACCTTTTAGGGGTTTATACTTCATTTTAACTGAATTATATGGTGAAATTATATTATAAAACTATTTGAATGTGGTAGTGTATTATCTGTATAGCACAGAACATGCAAGCATGCAGTACACATTAGCAAAAGTGTAGTATATAATGTGGGTAACGCAGTACAATTTAGAAGCAAATATAGTATAAAACATTAAAATTGGTACTACACGTAAGGCATAAATGTAGTATATAATCTGTGTAGGCGCTGTACATTTTAGAAGCAAATACAGTATAAAACATTCAAACGGGCAGTGCACTTTAGGCATAGGTGTAGTATATAATATGTTGTTGCAGTACATTTTAGAAACAAACGCATGTAGTATAAAGCATTCAAGCCTGCAGTACACATTAGGCAAAATGTAGTATATAATCTGAATAGCTGTAGTACATGTTGGTGCATTTGGAGTACACTTAGGGCAAAAGTGTAGCATCAAATCTCTATAGATGCAATTAAATTTCAGGAACAAATTTAGTATAAAATATTCAAACTGGCAGTATACTTTAGCATAAGTGTAGTATATAATCTGCGTTGTTGCAGTACATTTTGAAAATAAATGTATGTAGTAGAAAGCATTCAAACTTGCAGTACACATTAGGCAAAATGTAGTATATAATCCGCATAGGTGCATTACATTTTTGCGCATTTGGAGTACACTTTAGGCAAAAGTGTAGCATAAAATCACTATAGGTGCAGTACATTTCAGAAACAAAGTAGTATAAAAAATTAAAACTGGCAATACACTTTAGACATAAGTGTAGTATATAATATGTGTTGCTGCAGTACATTTTAGAAAGAAATGTATGTAGTATAAAGCATTCAAACTTGCAGCATACATTAGGCAAAAGGTAGTATATAATCTGAATAGTTGCGATACTTTTTAGAAGCATCTGAAGTACACTTTAGGCAAAAGTGTAGTATAAAATCTCTATTGGTACAGTACATTTCAGAAGCAAAGTAGTATAAAATATTCAAACTGTCAGTACACTTTAGGCATAAGTGTAGTATAAATCATTCAAACTTTATGTGGAGATTAGGCAAAAGGTAGTATATAATTTGTATAACTGCAGTACATTTTATGGGCATCTGGAGTACACTTTAGATAAAAGTTAGTATAAAATCTCTGTAGGTGCAGTACATTTTAGAAACAAGTGTAGTATAAAACATTCAAACTGGCAGTACACTTTAGGCACAAGTGAGGTATATAATATTTGTTGTTGTAGTACATTTTAGAAACATATGTATGTGTAGTATAAAGCATTCAAGCTTGCAATATACATTAGGCAAACGGTAGTATATAATCTGAATAGCTGTAGTACATTTTAGAAGCATCTGGGGTATACTTTACGCAAAAATGTAGTATAAAATCTCTGTTGGTGCAGTACTTCTAGAAACAAATGTAGTATAAAATATTCAGGCTGGCAGTACACGTTAGGCATAAGTGTAGTATAAAGCATTCAAACTTGCAGTACTCATTAGGCATCTGCAGTACATTTTAGAAGCAACTAAAGTATAAAACCTTTAAGCCTGCAGTATAAATTAAATGGAACTCTAGTATAAATCTCTGTATCTGCATTACATTTTAGAAGCAACTGTAATATAAAAAATTCAAGCCTGAAGTATAGAATAACTGAGAGTGTAGTATATATTATGTGTTTCTAAAGTACATTTTTGAAGCTTGTGTATTAGAAAACATTCAAGCTTTTAGTACACTCTATCTAAAAGGGTTACTTTATTATCTGTCTATATACTATTTTTTTTTTGTCATTGCAGCAAAGCCAAGACATTGTGATGTCTGTTCTCGTTGCTCCCCCCAATATTTTCACAGTAAATTGGAGCTTGTGAAGTCCAAGATGGGGTCCAAACATGTTGATGTATTGAAGAAGACCCATTTCTATATATACATGGATATGCCTAAGTTAAGTTCAAGCTTCATTCAGCTTGAAGCTATACTTAGAAGGTTTGACCCAAAAAAGCTCTCATTTCATTTTGCGGAGAGGGTTAAGGTTCCTTTTTTTGCAGCTGAATTTTCAATGGTTTTAGGGTTTCTCACATGTGGGGCAATCTGTTGATATAACATTGAAGATGAAGTCTTCAACCTTTGACCACCTTTTTTCTGGAAAGTTGCAGAATATAACTAGATCCGAAATAGCAAACAAACTTGAGGAGTATGTATATAAGGATAGTGTGGAGGACTTGAATAATTTTTGTAGGTTGTACATAGTTTTTGTTTTTAATTGTATTCTATTTCCAACATCTAATTATTGGACTCCACGATTTCTCCTACCATACTTGGACAATTTATCTAGAGTTGGTCTGTATGCATGGGGCATAGCTGCATACAGTTTTCTTGTCCAAGATATGAAGAACCATTTAGGAGTAGGTGGAGAAAGAAGAAAGAAGTACATTGATGGGTGTACAGTCGGCTTGATGGTAAGTGTTTGCTTTATTTTTCTAATAGCATTGATTATATTTGTATTCAAGTGAGTATAATTTTTCGATTTATGAATGACAGGCATAGGTTTATGAACGCATCCCATCATTGGCTACACCAGTGAGTTTGTTTGAGTTTCCACGCTTTTACAGGTGGAAGGATAGCAAACTCCCACAAAATGTGGAGCAGGCAGAGAATAAATTAAAGCAGTTACAGCAGATATGGTAATAATTGTAGTAATTCATTATTTATTTTTTGTATAATAATTTGAATTTGATAATTATTTCCATTGTAATAGGTTGTAGCCCTCAACCCTGCTCCAGAGGAGTTAGAATTGGCAGATTTGATCAAGAAATCAAAGGCTGCCAGTACTGTCATCAGTGAAGTCCATGTCTATGATCATACGATATATGAAGCAATTATTGCAGCTAAAAGTGAAGAAATTAAATCATTGAAAGGAAAAATTGCTTCATTCGAATACATAGCAATGAAGGAACAGGGTGAGGAGGAAGAGAGTGATGGGGTGGAGCTTGAGCAGGAAGCTGGTGAGTATGTGCATGAGGGGGTACTTGATTTGGTACATGATGCACAGAAAGAAGGGGATGATTCTGAAGACATGGTGGATGAAGAAAGTCGAACCAAAGAACGTCATGATCCTTTAGATTCCCCCACACCTTTGAAGACAGAACATTATATACCAATTCAAGCGGCTGAGTTCGAGGAATCTGAGATTGAAGTGGCTAATGTCATGTCTTCGATTGTGACAAATGTGCCCAATCGAGAAGATAGGAAGCCAAAACAGAAATCTCCAGATTTTGTCAGCCCCCCAGCACCACACCAGCCAAAAGAGCAAGACAAGTGACAAAAACCTATCGTCCTCGTCCTCGTGCACGAAAAAACATAGAACAAGAAGAGAAGAAGGTGTTGTGCACTACTTAATGTTTTATTTTTTTGCTACTTGCATTTCATTTGTAACCTGTCTATTTGTAATAAATTTTATGATATCTTATACTTGATTGGTTGACATTTGCACTTAATGGATGATATCTTATACTTCATGTTGATAATACTTGCACTTATGTGCTGATCTTTTCTACTTCAATAGTTGACACTTTATACCTATGTGCTTGAGTTTTGTACTCCATGTTGGTGATGTCTATACTTCATCTGCTTATATTTTCTACTTCAACAGTTGACACTTTACACCTAATGTGCTTGAGTAGAGGGTACACCATGTTGGTGATGTCTGTACTTCATGTGCTTATCTTTTCTACTTCAACAGTTTGTGCTTGAGTTTTGTACTCTATGTTGGTAGTATCTGTACTTCATGCGCTTTTCTTTTATACTTCAATAGTTGACACTTTATACCTATGTGCTTGAGTTTTGTACTCCATGTTGGTGATGTTTGTACTTCATATGCTTATCTTTTCTACTTCAACAGTTGACACTTTACACCTAATGTGCTTGAGTAGAGGGTACACCATGTTGGTGATGTTTGTACTTCATGTGCTTATCTTTTCTACTTCAACAGTTTGTGCTTGAGTTTTGTACTCTACATCGGTGGTATCTATACTTCATGTGCTTTTCTTTTATACTTCAATAGTTGACACTTTATACCTATGTGCTTGAGTTTTGTACTCCATGTTGGTGATGTCTGTACTTCGTGTGCTTATCTTTTCTACTTCAACAGTTGACACTTTACACCTAATGTGCTTGAGTAGAGGGTACACCATGTTAGTGATGCTTGTACTTCATGTGCTTATCTTTTCTACTTCAACAGTTTGTGCTTGAATTTGTACTCCACATTGGTGGTATCTGTACTTCATGTGCTATCTTTTCTACTTCAATAGTTGATACTTTGTACCTATGTGCTATGTTTTGTACCCCAGGTGGCAGATGAACCAATCCAGGTGGCAGAACAACCAAGCCTGGTGGCAGATGAACCAATCCTAGTGGTAGATGAACCACCCCAGGTGGCAGATGAACCAACCATATAGAGGACTTGCTCTTATTCCAGTAGAAGAGCGAGAAGTCATCGACAACTTTGTCAGAAAAGATAATTTGAGGTAACAAAATTTGCTTATTGTTTTTCTGTTGGATAAATTGGTATCTGACCTAACAATTCACAATTGTGTAGGGGTATGGGAAGGAGCAAGAAATTTTCTGGATGGAAAAAACCTTTGTGAGCTCTTATTTGGAGGAGAACTTACCGGTGACATAGTGGACTGTTACATTTCGATATTATGTAGCACATCTTTCGGCAACAAGGGTCACCAGAAGGTGTGGTTTACGTCCTCAATAGCGCAGGTATGTGGCAGTTTCCTAACTTTATTTACCTCATGGTGACAAATGAGTCTAACCATTTGTTTTATACTTCATAGGCTGATATATTAGACCAACTAGAGGAACTCAACATCAAGGATATTACAGATGAAGAATTTGTGGAGTTTAAGCTTAAACTTAATAGCTTCACCTGTACAGATTTGGAAGAGCTCACGGTGGATGTTTTAAACGAGTGTCGTTACATAATCCTACCAATTTGCCGGCGCCAGCACTGGTTCTTGGTTGTCTTCGACACCTCGAATCGTTCTTTTTATACATGAATTCAATAATGGCCGCCAGATACAAATCGATAGCTGTTGCCATTATAAGTTTGCTTTCTTTCCCAATGATTTGTTCATAAAGTAGGGAGTCAACAACTGATCAATATTTTTGTAGGCTTCATTCTATTCTCGGTACCTGAAGCTTTCATTGGGGAGTCAGGTGGATGAACAGTTAAAGGTGAGAAAAAACAGGCAGCAAGTGGATGCAGTGGATTGTGGTGTCTATGTATGCCTTTGGGCAGAATGTTTTGCTAGAGACACCCCCGAGTTTTGGAAGGATGCTAGAACAATTAATATTGATAAATATCGTGCGAATATGGCTTATAGAATATTAACTCATGAAAATGCCAAGATTTGAATCACTTGTATGTAAATACATGTGTAAATTGAAGCATAATTTGTTTATAATATTTTTTGGTATGTAAGTGTAATTTTCCATTAATTATTTATAACTTAAATTCAATTGAAACAGGGCAGGGAATTTGAATACAATTCAGGGGAAATGAGGTACAAACCCGGAAAAAGAAAGTATAAAATGCGTTTCACTGAAGAACACCCAAATGCAACTGAAACAAGGCGGGGATCTTGAGTACAATTCAGGGGAAACTAAGTACAATTCAGAAAAAAAAGAGTATAAAATGTGCTTCGTTGAAGTGTGCTTCAATTCAATTGAAACTGGGCGGCGAATTTCAGTACATTTTGAGGGCAATGAGGTACAAACCCAGAAAAAGAAAGTATAAAATGCGTTTCGTTGAAGAACACTCAAATGCAACTGAAACAAGGCGGGGATCTTGAGTACAATTCAGGGAAAACTAAGTACCATTCAGAATAAAGAGAGTATAAAATGTGCTTCGTTGAAGTACGCTTCAATTCAATTGAAACTGGGCGGCGGATTTCAGTACATTTTGAGGGCAATGAGGTACAAACCCGGAAAAAGAAAGTATAAAATGTGTTTCGCTGAAGAACACTCAAATGCAACTGAAACAAGATGGGGATCTTGAGTACAATTCAGGGGAAACTAAGTACAATTCAGAATAAAGAGAGTATAAAATGTGCTTCGTTGAAGTACGCTTCAATTCAATTGAAACTGGGCGGCAGATTTCAGTGCATTTTGAGGGCAATGAGATACAAACCTGGAAAAAGAAAGTATAAAATGTGTTTCGCTGAAGAACACTCAAATTCAATTGAAACAAGGCGGGGATCTTGAGTACAATTCACGAAAAACTAAGTACATTTCAGGGGAATGAATTAAAATCTCAGTACAATTCTGGAGATATGAGGTACAAATTCGGAAAAAGGAAAGTATAAGATTTGTTTTCCTGAAGTACACTTATAGCAACTGAATAATTATTCTCCAATAATTGTAATGATGGGCAAGTACAATCATTTGATATTATCGAATATAGTGAAGTACTAATTTGTATGGATGATAGGGTGGACATCATCGGCAAATTCTCATTTCTTTACATCTTTGAAAGCATAAGTATTCTTTAATTACTGCGATTGATAACATTCATCCGTTGAACACAAGTGATTAACAACTTAAAAATTTTAATATTATTTTATTCATATGATAAATACTGAACACATACTTCAATAATTTGGTTAATAATTACAAAGAATTAAAAAGCAAATGGGAACAGATCAAGTACAATTAGCCCTGATTGAGGTACAAAAGTTAACTAGTTTACGGATTCTTTGCAAGAATGCTAATTTCACGCTATATTAAGTACAAAGTTGCCCAACTGAGGTGCAAATGGGAACAAATCAAGTAGAATTAGCCCTGATTGAGGTACAAAAGTTAACTAGTGTACCGAAAACATGCAAGAATGCTAATTTCACGCTATATTAAGTACAAAGTTGCCCAACTGATGTGCAAATGGGAACAAATCAAGTACAATTAGCCCTGATTGATGTACAAAAGTTAACTAGTTTACTGATTCTTTGCAAGTGCGACGATTATGCCCTGTTCTACCACACATTTTACACTTAATTATACGTTTCTCAATCTGTGATGGAATCCTCCGTGTCCTTCTACGCCAAGGCTGAGATCGACAATCAGGTGCATGAATGATGTCATCATCATCTACAGGGAACATATGCATATCAAACGTAGGAATAGGGTTTATAACTGCTTGGTATGCTTGTTGATACATCTCAACTCGGTAGTATTGATCGGTGAAGTCATACGGTGAAAGTGACTTTGACTCGATACAAGCACAAGCATGTCTGCATGGTATTTTATCAATCTGCCATGCTCCGTATGAACAAACTCTACTCTGTAAATCTACAGCATACGATTTATCTTGCTCAATCACCTCAAAGCTCCAACCGCTAGACATGACAACTTTTAAGTTACGAGAACACATATGATTGATTGCCAACTTCTTCTCTTGCTTGGGAAATAATTGACCAACCATCTTATGAGATTCTTCTCGTCTATCATGCATCATAACCATTATTTGCATGCGTATGTGATCAACCATGGCTGCAACTGGCATAAATCGAGCTGGTTTAACCCAGTTATTCCAACTTTCTGCTTGATTATTATTTATTACCCCCCATCGATCTGCACTGAATAAGGAATTTGCCCAACATGGTAGGTCAGACTGCATAATAAAGTATCTGGTAAGCGGCATTGACTCCAAGATGTTGTCTATATGTTGGGTATGCTCCTACCTTGTAGGCGCATATGCAGCTTTCATAAAAACAGAACACCAATGTTTCTTGTTATGTAGAGAGTACTTTCTTAATACCTGAATTTAAAATGATAGAACAGCAATGTGCTTAATATTATGAAGTAGAGTTTATTTCATATAATTGTCTCACAAACAAATATAGAGGAAACTTACCTGTTTCTTAAAGTTATCCATTAAGTGTCTCAAGCAATATGCATGGTGGCTACCAGGAAATATCATGGGGAGGGCCTTGAGAAGACCTGGATGTCGATCGGAGAAGAAAGTAAACCTTGATAAGCCAGGCAGATATTCAGAATTTAAGACACTTCTCAGCTTAAAGCAGAACCATTTCCAATTAATATCATTTTCAGAGTCAACAACTGCATATGCTAACGTGAATAAGTCATCATTAGCATCCTTACTGACAGCGCTGAGTAAGACTCATTTGTATTTATTTTTAATAAGGGTGCCGTCCAAGAATATCAATGGCCTGCATCCCCTAAGAAAACCAAGAAGGCAAGCACTGAAACATATAAATAGCCGACGAAATTTTTGACTGATTGGGTCAATCTCACAGTCTGCAATACTTCCAGGGTTTGTCCTATTCACAGCATCACAGTACCACCTCAACTTGTCATAAGATCCCTTCTCAGCTCCATGGATATCATGCATAGCTAATTCCTTACCTATCCATGCTTTATGGTACCTAAGTTCCACACCATATTCTCTGTGGATATCTTTCAATATGGTAGAGGGCCGATAACATGGCTCTGATCTCAATTTATCCTTCACTATGTTAGCAACCCAAGCAGAATCGGCTTTAGGATGTCCCCTTGTCCGAAGATTACCCTCACCACATGTGTGCTCTAGATTGCATTTTCGAATGCCAAATAATTTATCAGCTTCATGCCTTGATGCATAGATTCTCCACTTGCAATTTTCGTCACTGCAAACGGCTATGATTTTTTTGCTATCATTTTTTTTGTATTTAAATTACCGTAAAGTAGACACTGCATGATTCTTAAGCATAATTCTGAACTCCTGAGCATCCTTGAATGTTTGACCCTCTCCATATATGCAATTCCTCTATGCATCAATTGAGCTACTAATTAAAGCAAATTCATTGTGCAATGCATTGGTCGAACCAATTTCCTCCTCGACTGCATCCCTTGAGGTTGACAAATGAAGTATAATTTTAGGTAAAATAATTCATCATTGTGGTATAATTTCAAATAAACGAAGTACAATTTCATAACAATATAAGTATAAAACGCAGAAATTGCAGTACAATATTTTCGATAATTCATTAGTAGAACACTTGAAAATTAAATAAGAGATTTGAAGTACGAGTTAAAATAAAATAAAGTACAATTTGGAACACCTGAAGTACAGAACTTCAAACGAAAGAGTACAGATCTAGATAAAATGATGTATAAGTTTAGGGATAATTTTAAGAAACGGAAGTAAAAGAATTGAAGTACAATTTCGGAATACCTGAAGTATAGAACTTCAATGAAAAGAATATACAGATTTAGGTGAAATTATGTAAGAACTGAAATATAAGTTCAGAAATTCGAAGTACAACTTTTGATAATATAAAGTACAATTTCAGAACAACTGAAGTATAAAACCTTAGCTCTTGCAGTATTATTTTTGGATCATACATTAGTACACGCTTAAAAGTTAAATAATATGTTCAGAAAATTAAAGTACAAGTTCAGATAAAATAAAGTACAACTTCATACATTTGAAGTATAGAACTTTAATGAATGGAGTACAAGTTTAGGTAGAATGATGTATAAAATGAAGTATGATTTCAAAAAATAGAAGTACAATATTAACAAAGTGAAGTACAATTTCGGAATAACCTGAAGTATAGAACTTCAATGAAAAGAATATACAGATTTATGTGAAATTATGTAAGAACTGAAATATAAGTTCAGAAATTCGAAGTACAAATTTTGATAATGTGAAGTACAATTTTGAACTCCTGAAGTATAAAACTTTAGCTATTGCAGTATAGTTATTGGATAATCAATTAGTAGTCACTTCTAAATTAAATAATCGATTCAGATCATGACGTATATGTTCAGATAAAATGAAGTACAACTTCATACATTTGAAGTGTAGAACTTTAATGAACAATGTACAAGTTTGGGTAGAATGATGTATAAAATGAAGTATGATTTCAAAACATAGAAGTACAATATTAGACAAAGTTAAGTACAATTTCGGAATACCTGAAGTATAGAACTTCAATGAAAAGAATATACAGATTTAGGTGAAATTATATAAGAGCTGAAATATCAGTTCAGAAATTTGAAGTACAACTTTTGATAATGTAAAGTACAATTTCGGAACAACTGAAGTATAAAACCTAGGCTCTTGCAGTATAATTTTGGGATGATACATTATTACACGCTTAAAAGTTAAATAATAGGCTCAGATAATTAAAGTACAAGTTCAGATAAAATGAAGTACAACTTCATACATTTGAAGTATAGAACTTTAATGAATGGAGTACAAGTTTAGGTAGAATGATGTATAAAATGAAGTATGATTTCAAAAAATAGAAGTACAATATTAACAAAGTGAAGTACAAATTCGGAATACCTGAAGTATAGAACTTCAATGAAAAGAATATACCAGATTTAGGTGAAATTATGTAAGAACTGAAATATAAGTTCAGAAATTCGAAGTACAAATTTTGATAATGTGAAGTACAATTTTGAACCGCTGAAGTATAAAACTTTAGCTATTGCAGTATAATTATTGGATAATCAATTAGTAGTCACTTCTAAATTAAATAATAGATTCAGATCATGACATACAAGTTCAAATAAAATTAAGAACATTTTCGAAAAACTTGAAGTATAGAACTTCCATGAATGGAGTACAAATTTCAGTAAAATGATTTATAAAATGAAGTATGATTTCAGAAAATAGAAGTACAATATTAACAAAGTGAAGTACAATTTCGGAATACCTGAAGTATAGAACTTCAACGAAAAGAATATACAAATTTAGGTGAAATTATGTAAAAACTGAAATATATGTTCACAAATTCGAAGTACAACTTTCGACAATGTGAAGTACAATTTCGGAACAACTGAAGTATAAAACCTAGGCTCTTGCAGTATAATTTTGGGATGATACATTATTACACGCTTAAAAGTTAAATAATAGGTTCAGATAATTAAAGTACAAGTTCAGATAAAATAAAGTACAACTTCATACATTTGAAGTGTAGAATTTTAATGAATAGTGTACAAGTTTGGGTAGAATGATATATAAAATGAAGTATGATTTCAAAAAATAGAATTACAATATTAGACAAAGTGAAGTACAATTTCGGTATACCAGAAGTATAGAACTTCAATGAAAAGAATATATAGATTTATGTGAAATTATGTAAGAACTGAAATATAAGTTCAGAAATTCGAAGTACAACTTTTGATAATGTAAAGTACAATTTCGGAACAACTGAAGTATAAAACCTTGGCTCTTGCAGTATAATTTTGGGATGATACATTATTACACGCTTAAAAGTAAAATAATAGGTTCAGAAATTAAAGTACAAGTTCATATAAAATGAAGTACAACTTCAGATAAAGTGAAGTACAACTTCGAACACTTGAAGTATAGAACTTCAATGAATGGAGTGGTGTTTACATGAAGTACAATTTCAGAACACCTGAAGTATATAACTTCAATGACAAGAGTACAGACATATATAAAATGATATATAAAATGAAGTATAATTTTAAAAAATAGAAGTCCATTTTATGTAAAGTGTAGAATAATTTTTGAACACTTGAAGTATAAAACCTTAGCGATTGCAGTACAAATTGGATAATTTATTAACAGAAAATATGATAGTCGAATAATAGATTCAGATAATTGAAGTACAAGTTTATATAAAATGACGTACAATTTTCGAACACTTGAAGTATAGAACTTCAATGAAAAGAGTATAGGTTTCTGCAAAATGAAGTACAGAAGAAAATATAATTTCATGAAATAAATGTATAATTTTAGATAGAGTGAAGTACAATTTTAATCTCTTGAAGTATAAAGCCCTAGCAACTACAGTGTATTTTGGATAATCGGTATATATAACCCTTAAAATGTAGACCTTCAATAAATAAGTAAAAATTGTGTAAAATAAAGTATAATCTCAAAAGGTTGAAGTACAATTTTAAATAAAAAGAAGTAAAGTTTTTGAACACTTTAAGTATAAACCGTTAGCAATAGCAGTATAACTTTGGATAATCAAATAGTAGAAATTTTGTGAAATGAAGTACAATTTTATATAACTGGAGTACAAATTTAGTGAAATAATAGAGTATAAAACCTAAATAATAGAGTACAATTTTAGTAAAATGAAGTACAATTTCAGATAATTGGAGTACAAATTTGTGTGAAATGAAGTACAATTTTCGAACAATTGAAGTATAAAACCCAGGCAACTTCAGTAAAGTTTCGATTAAATGAATAATTTCAGAAAACAGAAAGTATAATATTGTATAGATTACGTACAATTTGGAACACTTCAAGTATAAACCTCTACAAGTTACAGTACAGTTTTAGATAATCCTTTAGTAGAACACTTGAAGTATAAAACTTACATAATAAAGTATAATTTTTGTGAGATGATGTACAATGTTAACTGCAATGAAATATAATTTAGAACGCTCCAAGTACATAAAGATTTTCAAATAAACAGAGTGCAATTTCAGAACACTTCAAGTACAAAACTTTACAAACTATAGTACATTGAGATTCTATAGAAGTATTACCTTAAAACATCACTGCTCTTCTTTTCTCTGCTGCTTGATTCATCCTTTCGGTTTACCAGGATGTCAACAATGTTCATCTTCAATGTCAAATGTAGTAAGATCATATTCATGACATCATCGTCATCAGTTAAACTCACGTACAATCTTTGATGTGGAGCTATATATTGCAAACTGAAGTGCTCTGCTTTGATTTCACTCCATTTTCTTGTGAGATTAATGTACATATCCATTAAAGTCATACTATCCTTAATTGACATTATATGGAGCTGGTCTTTGTAGCGACAACTCCCCAACACTTGATTGAGCACACTTGCTTCACTACTGGTTGACATTGTCGAAAAAATATAAGAAACTCAAAAGCAACTGGGAAGAAACTGAGAAGAAGATGAAACCCGAAAATGATGAAAATAAAAAGAGAAGAAGACAATGCAGCTGTCGGGTTGGTGGTTTTTGGCTCTCGCCATGCAGCTTGTTGCGTTTTTTCTGTTATTTCTGTTTCTGGTAATGAGTGTATGATAGAGTTTACTGTTTGCTTATCCGGTTGGAGAAGAAGTGAGAAAAAATTTATGAAAAATATGATACTTAAGGGTATTTTTGTCAAATTAAGTGAGTATGGAGTAATCTTTAAAAATTTAACAAAACTAGGGAGTTTGTTCTAATAAAAATCAAGTAGGGACTGATCACTAAATTGGAAAGTGTATTTGGTACTTTTTAATAAGTGCCCCAATAATTATAATACGCACGACTTTTGCGCCCAGAAAGTATCGTTTAGGTCATCCATAATTCATTCATAAAATAATCTGAATTCTAAAATAAAATTAATGTTGTATAGCGTGTTCAATATGAAAAATAAACATGAACGAAGGATGAAATTTCAACAAAATCGCTTTCTAAGTTTTATGAAAATATATAATCCTGACCTTATTGGTTCATCACTTTTAAAGGATCATTTAGAAAATATATTCAGAATATGAGTAAATTTGGTATCAATTTTTTTTCTTATGTTGAAATATTCATTTCATCCTTCAAACTATATTATCTATTTTAATTGTTGAAATAATTTAATGACAAATTACATAAAAAATCCCAAAAAAATAGTTTCTATTTCAAACACACAAATCTTTCCTTTTACAACAATATAGAAGTATATAAATGTCAAATAGTTAATCAACATTTTCTTATTTGAAATTCAACCTAAAATTTTAAGATATTTATTTATAGAAAATTCAAGAGATCCCACTTATATATTTATTTTATTTATTCAAATAATTAATTTTCTAAACATAAACGCGGTGTTCAACCCCCATCAAGTTGACTACTTTTAAATCAAAAAATCTAGAGACTCAAAACTATCATTTTATTTCTTATTCAATTTTTAGAAGAAAATAATAATAATCTCTCAAAAGAACATTGAAAAAGTATCCTCCTCTTTATCAAAATCCATGAATTTTATTAATTTAATTTCTTTAAAAAAAATTAACATGTATTATCCAATAGAAGATGGATTGAAGCCAAACAAGGTTGGGCAATTGAGAAATAGGAGATGATGGGAAAAGGGAAGATAGTTAGTTTAAAAGCCCCGTTTGGTTTTATTTTCATTTTCAATTTTCATTTCCACCATTTCTAAAATTTAAAAAATTAGTTAGTGAAAATGAATTGAAAATAAATTTGTGTTTGAATAGATTGTTGAAAAAGTAATGATTATATTTATTTTAATATTTTGTAGGTGGAGAGATAAAAATAATGAAATAGAGAGAGAAAAAAAATATAAGTTATTGAGAGAAGATATATAAGTTATTAAAAAATGTGTTTTGAAAATAAAAATAATTTTGGATGAAAATGCATGAAAAATAATATTTTTCATTTTTGGAATAGTAGAAAATGTAAAAATGAACTTTGAAAATAAAACCAAATCACCCTAAGAAATTTTAATTATGCAAAATAACGAATCTACTCTCATTTTCACTTCGGAAAAGAACATTTTGCACTTTTCCATTCTTAGTTAGAAATTCAACATCATATACAATAAAAAAATATTATATTTTGTATGTACATGGACTTCACATTGTCTGCAAAGCGCTAATTAATTTTATTTATTTTGCTACAAATTCACATGAATTAGCTAGTATTTTGACCTCGTATTCGTCCACTCAACCCTATGTGTTTAACTCAAATGCTCAATCATCTGAGCTCATCAACTGAAAAACAAACAAATTTCCCCTCCAAGAAATAAGGTTAGCAAAAAGGACTACACAGCCTGAAATTGCCAGCAATATTTCCAGAAAATATATATACTTTCGCCAGGATACATTTTCCACATCTAAAACTGGCACAAGGGATACTATACACAATACAAATAACATCAACTCCCAGCAGCCTTCAAGAAGTTGTCATAAGGACTTGAAGCCGGCAAATGAAATAAGTCAGGCTGATGCTGAAGCTCAGCTGCGCATCGCATGGGAACACTTGTCATCAATGACATCTACAAGAAAAATGGGTATAAGAAACCTCCTTTAAAATATTACAACATAATTAAAATTATACCTACGAGTTAAAGACAGCGCACCCATTTGGACAGGCCAGGGACAAAACCATTCAAGCATTCTTCTGTTGAAATTTAATGGAACATATATATTTCTAATAGAACGATAGTGTTACTGCTTACTTGCACTGTCTATCAGAGGAATTCTACTGTTACCAATATTATGCACAACCTCAACAGTTGCGCCAAAAATCACCAGAAACAAATTTGGTGGTTGGGGAATTTACAATATAGCACATTGCAAAAGCCTAATTCACACTGTGCAACTCTCTACATGCGTGTAGATATTGCAAGCTGCAGACCAGTTGATGTTCTTATTAGCCATATAAACTGAAAAACTTTGCACTTCAACATTCTTCAGGACAGGACAGTTGGATCATTTAACATGATAAAAGAAATAGGTAAAAGTCTCTTTTACAGATATAACTTACTGTATAATATCCTGGCTGAGGGCATGAATAAGAGGGGTTATTATGTGCCGGGACACTGTCTTGACTGCAAAAGCTCGCTGAACTGTCTTGAATCAGTGGGGTGTCCATGAAATTGGACATAACTTGCTGCTTTCCAATCTGAAGAGCCTCGCAGTGGCTTGCCATATCCTTGAATGGCAGGTCAGAAGGGGTTAAGGACAGAACTTGTCCAACTTCTTTTGTTGTCTCTGAAACCTGGAGTTATTTCACCTTCAGTCAATTTACAAAAGGCATTCAACAAAAGTGAAACTGCTTAAATACATAAGTAGTTGGACTTTCCTATTGGACTCTTTGCTCCTTAAGGAACATCTAACTATACCCTTATTCTTCTGACACATACTCCTATTGTCAAATCAGTTTTCTGTTCATAGAGTAAGAGAATAAAGTTTATCAGCTCACTCTGTGCTACTTTGTTAAGCTGACGTAAGGAAGTTCTTTCAAACAGAAGGAAATCCTCCGTAATGTTTGGTTTTATTTTGTCTCATTTCTGGAGAGAATCAGGACCACTTTTGATCATGTAATGTGTGAAATCAACTTCCATACAGTTGCTTATAGCTTCTGTTATGTATAGACAAAGTAACATCTCCTAATACAAACATTTTTGAGGGATGATTGAGGTTAATGGTTGGGGCTGAACTGGATGGCATGGGTATAATTATATTGCCTTCCTGCACACATTATGATGAGCTCTCACCCCCCACCCCCCAAATCCCTGTGGCATGGCTAACCTTAGTTGATCAGTTTTACAAATATTGATAAATGTGTCTTCCCCTGATTTTTGTTGTCAATTTGGAATCCCAGAAAGTTAAAATAATGATACACCTCGATGAACTTGGATATTGCCTCGCGTATATATAATAGCAGGTCAATGTAATTTCCTCCTCCCAAGTTCCTAAGATAACTGAAATAGAACAAATATGGAGGTTGACCGATAGATAGAGATCACCACCCATTATATCCTTCCGGTCACTACACCTAGTAGACAAAAGGCATTAAAATACTATCACCGGATATCCCAGAACTAGAAATAATAAAAGTAATGCCTTTTCAGTGCCATTTATTTGGAACTGCAACAGTGTGCGTGTTATATGCTGTTTCTGGTTGTTATTCATCTTAAATACCTTTGGGCATATGTGAAAAACAATAACATTCATGTTTTTTAAGGTCAACGGAAAGTATAACATACTTATAGAAGACAGGTTTTAGTAAATAGTCTTAAGTTGATATTAACAGGCAAGTTTCTCACACTTCTGTAAGTTCGCACCTGAATCATTTACAGTTGCCACAGGTAAATCCAACCATGAAAAGATTTGTAATATGGAACAGTTAACTCTATGCTCAAATTCTGTGCAAACTGCAAAGTCGCTTTTTGACTGAACACGCTTCCAACCATTGACTTAAATACTAATGAATCAATAGTTAAATGAATTCCAATCTGTTCATGGCAGGGATAAGATCTTTTATATATCATTATTTTCATCTTTTAGCCAGAAACCCTTATTTAATAATCCATGCCGTAGACTAGTGACCGGTACAAACCGAAATTGCTATTTTGTATGTCAATTATTTTTTGTCTCAATTGTTCAGCCTAAGGACCTATATTGCCTTCTTAAAATCTCATTCAGAAAAATTTATTGGTCCTTTAGCTAATAAATAAAAATAACAAAACAAACAAGAATTTGGATAAAAAAGGAACTTGTACTCTCCAACTAATCATAATCAAAAACCAAATGAGGACGAACCATAAACTTGTTGGTCTATGCAACACTACAAACATCTGATTGCATGCCAGCAAGATCAACCCAGAATATATACCTAAAGTAAACCAACATAACTGCCAACATACCATATCCATAAATTGATCGACACTCAGTAGACTGGAACTCTCCAGTGTCTCAGGGGAGCATGAATCTGTTCGACTAATAAATGAATCTGTAGGACAGTCATCACTTGCTGAAAATATTGAATGCTCAACCTGCAATAAACAATGTGGGTAAAGAGATATAACTTCAAATGTGAAAACAAACAAAAAGCATTGCAATATACAATATCACCTCAGAAAGTTCTTTTGAACTAAATTTGTGGGTTTTCCCAGGAGTTTCTATGAATGGCTGAGCTCCCAGTGGGCATATATCATCAGGAAGAAAATCTTTAAGCAACTGTTCCTTAATATTTGATGATTCAGCCTGCACATAGAACAAGATTTAAAGAGTGTACAGTAGGACTAGCAGACATGGATACCGTATAACCCAACCAAATAAGAACATTACATTGGATAGATTCACCAAATCTTTCAAAATCATGGAAGCAAAAGATTCTGTAGATTGCTCTTCATTGATTTTTATTGCTGACAGTGACTTTAATGCATCGTCATCATCTTCTTTTGATCCATAAATTTTGACCATATCATCTACTGCTATTTTATGATCCAGGGCCTGCAACTTACAGCCATCTACCAACTGGAGAAAAGGATCGATCTGTTGAAGATCAAACACAGCAGCAGTAGGACCTCGCATGTTAGTTAAAAGTGTGGATTTTATAATATCAAGAGCCAAAGAGGAAAAGAATTCACAAACTAATACTGTTGCACCTACTATTTCTTCCCTTAAGGCAGCCTTGGCAGGGGCAACAAGAGGAAGGAAATTGTAGGCTTTTGATAAGAAAAGGATCATTGATGTAGCCAAGGTGAAAAGAGACCTGCGGCGAGATGGTTGAAGTGGGCCTACAAAAATGTGTAAAATCATTTATTAGGTTTGATAAATCAAGAAAATATCGAATCAATAAACCTTATGGTTATCTAATCTAATGTTTGTATCACTTTACAATTTGATAATATACCAGTACAACATTATAAGATATAACCAGAATAATATCTAATATCTATCTCCATATTAAAAGTTTTTTTCCTTCATGCATGTGTTACAGGTTTTCTCCTCAAAAAGCCACATTACCAATTTCCATTAATACTGAAATGACAGTGTCATCCAAACTAAACATTTTTTTCCGATCACATCACATCTCAAATAAAGAATTTGAGTGACATCTTGGAGAGGGAAGAAGTGTTCATTAGTACATACTAAGCTCTCAAGGTCATTGGAAAGGGGAATCATGACCTAATGAGGGCCCTGAGGTGGGTAAAATTAATGCAATACTGTAAATCTCTACAAAAAGTTCTTCAATGCAGGTCCAATAGCACTTTTAGGAATTTTTGGAAATTTGTTCGGTATATAATCATCTATTGATCACAACACCATAAATGCACTCATATAGATGATAAAGACATACTACAATTCAAATTCATTATTTGGTACTGACCTTCTTGAAGAGAGATGCTCCTTAAGGAAAAAGCTAGCTGAAAACTTCGAATGAGAATATCATTACTAGATTTCTGAGACCAAAGGAAGAAATCATCAGAAGAAAGCCAATGAAGAGTCATGATGTGAAAGTGTCAAATTCTTGCTGCAATACTGTTTCAGGTGAAAATTCATATTTGCAAGTAACAACATGATGAAGGCATAACTTTGCAATATGAGAAGTAGGCGCATCCATAACAAAAGCACATAGAAAAGAAAATATAACAATATGTTCTGGATTCTACTATCAGTCTTAAGAAGAAACAGGATTTACAGGGCATTGATTAATGGTACTTCTCCTTTTATATTATTGACAAAAAAGGGAAGTACATGCAACAATAACATAGCTGTTGGTTCAATCAAGAAAAAAGATTCAGGTTTCTTGCCCTTCATTTGGTTGTTAAGAATATATAAATCTCTCATTGTTCCCTTCCAATAGAATACTACAATTCTCTTTCTACTTGCAGAATTATTCCCCTTGAAATTTCCCTTCAAGGAATCTTTTCCTTTTCTTTAACAAGTTTTGGTTTATCACTGTTTTTCTCTAATTCTTTCCGGTGATAGGAGAAGAAATCTCATATTTCAATAAAACTACAGTACCTAGATGTTAAAGGATGATATGATAACCCACAAGTGAAATGGCAGTCTAAATGTGCCATAATCAGAGTGTAAAGCTAAAAGAATGCTCCTGCTACACTTGTCCATACATGGCCAAAGGGCCTCTATTTTCCACGATCAATTCAAGGAATGGGCCTTGAAGATTTTGCATCTATAAGTATGCATTGTGTCAAAGACAAAAAGGCTCATTTCCAATTCTGTTATAGTCAACCTAGACAAGACTTCAATGAAAATGTGTAATGCAACAATGACACCAAAAGGGAAATTGAGTGTGCTGGTATAGGATGAAGACTGATGCTCTTATGAACAGAAATACCAGGAATTTATGGAGAATCTCATGCCAAGAATTATCAAGAAAAGATTAAGCATGCCTAGAACATGTGGAAATGAAGGTGCGAGTTTCCTAGGCAAATTTCCCAGAGATTGGAAAAAGTGAAACTGATATAAGCAAAGCATCTGATCCATCTACATCTTGTGATTCTATGCAGGGTCGGGTGCAGTTATGCCGTTACAGTATGCCACAGCCATTTGGGAACCTAAAGACTTTGAAACACAAAATATCATTCAAAACGTTCCTTGAACTCTAGTTTGCAGAGAGTCCTGGTAGGCACAATTATCTTTCCAAATACTTTCTGAATCTTTTCAGCATAAGTCCTTACTCATCCTCCCAACAATTTGCCTTTCAAAGGAAGTCATAACTCTGATGCATCCTGCAAAGTTTATACTTCATAGCCAACAAAAATCAATGACTCTTTCTTCTAAAGATTCCTCCATTCTTGTGAAAACTGAATATGAATCATTTATTTGTTGGCATTCAACAGGGAAATGGAAATAATCCACTGTGAGAAATAATTGGGATTTGGGACTCTGATTTAGTTTTTGCTCTAGCTCAAACTCAATAGGCTATTCAATTTATGCACTGAGGTAGGCATGATAATCTTAAATATAACACACATGCTTAAGAGAAACAATCTATCATGTTAAACTAGCTGACAGTCAGTATTTTCAACATGCCTCAAGGAATATGTAGTCAAAGCTTCGAAATTGATATCTGTTAAGCAAGGGTGCATATGTAAAAGTATATTGCAATTATGCATTTTATCAGGCACAGATGCAGACATGAGAGGATATGGGGACACGGAAGTTTTTGAAAATTTTAAGACACGATACAGCTGGACACAGCTATTTAAGACCCATGTATATAGACAGATGTACATACATAGATAGATGGATGGATGGACAGATGATAGATATATAAATAGAAGATGTTTGCGCCAGTGTAATATATACATAGACAATTTTTATTTTTTTTTCTACTCGTATATTTGCTCAAAACTCATAAAGCAAAGTAGGAAATCTTATTAGTTTGTTTTAGTTTATAATATTTATAATAAGACTAGGCCATTTGTCACCATAATAAGTATTTAGCCCATAGGAGAAGGAAGCCCAAGCCACTCTACCCAAATAACCTGATCTCACGGTTTGCAGATGCACTAAGTAATTTGTCCTACACTAGGCCATTAGTTAAGTACCATGAATTGCCTTCTTTCACTGTTTCATTTAGTACTTCAGGTCCTATATATACTGGTTGCTACATAATCCTAGATATTTAAAGTGATTGACTAGGAATTTGACTGACTTCACTTATATTTCATCGCATTGTGGCCTCTTTGCTTAGTACCTCGTGTTTTGGTGATTCAGATGCTGGTTAATAAACCTGAAAAGGAACATTGTTTTATGTATTCAGAGGCATCTGAAATGAGGATTCAGAAATTAAATGCTGTTTCTAGATCTAGAGTTGAAACATAATACAGAGCTATGCATTGCCTGTGCACTAACTTGGCTGAAGAATATGTTGCGAGAATTTGGTTTGAGCATTCTCATCTGATGAAATTGACTTGTGGTAACAAAACATAAAGCAGCTATCTACATTGGCTCCAATCCAGTATTTGATGAGAGGGACAGCATACTCGAGTTGCTTGCTACTTGGTGTTAGAAAAACTATTGTCTAAATCAATTTGTGTCTCACATATGAAATCTAATGATCAATTAGTTCATTTAGCTAGTTTATTGACCGATGACATTTAGTCATCAAGAATCTATTATTTGTAGACAGCTAATAACATATAATATATAAGCGCTAGTTTGAGGATGAGCGTGGAAATTCTGTCCGGTGTAGTTTAATGTAGGACTGGGTGAGTCTTGTGATTATGACTGACATGTTTCTCCAAGATAATCTACTCCACAGTTTTGTTGAATGTTCAAAGAATATCAAGTCTAAAAAACTACTTCAATTGTATGAAACAAGATCTAAAGTGGCTGCATTTGAACTCAGCAATGTAGCATCTATATGGACAGATTTATACTTTGGCCAGATATTCAAAGTAACTAAGTGGTGGGTCTTGTTCATGAAATATATATTCAGAAATTGACGATATCTCATGTTCTTAAGTTGTTATCATCCCTCAAAAGTATTTCAATCAATGTCAGCACGGGAGATAGGTTTGCATAGGGTATTGTAAAAGAATATATACATATTAACTGCATACAATATAGAGACAAAAGTATTTACATAGAACAAGATAACAAAAATGCAGATGAAGAGAAAAGAAAACAAAAGCAATTGCAACTGCTAACAGTTACCAGAAGAACAAAATCAGAAGTTCCTAGCATTCCTCCGTTAAGGGTTCAACTATAAGATTTGCAGATTGAATGTCACGTGCTATTTGTAATGCAGAATACTATTAAAAAAAATCTTCAAAATTAATATAATTTTTTTATTTAAAAAATGTGAGATCTCTATGTTTCAAGTCATTCTTCTTTGTATATATCGTGCAAACTAATGAACCTGAAATTGTTCAAGATGACACAGTTAGAGTGACTCTGATTGATAGAAAACAGAAGTTGATGATATTTCAGGAGTCCAAAGACAGTGGTACATAAGTACAAGGGCAATCTTGGACTCATATTGCACATATGGAAAAGAAGAAATGATAAAGAGAAGATCCATCAAGCTTTACAGAGCAGAAAAACATTCACTAAACAATAGGTACTTATCGTTACCTTGTTTTGTGAAAATAACATCACCAAGCTGTAAGTATGAGCAATTGCTTCATAGTTTGCAGGAATGTTTAAGTGAGAGATCGCCTGCACCCATATTGAAGAAAGCAAGAGGCTGATTTGTCGGGTTTTCAATTTAAGAGATATTCCCTTCTGCAGAAAATTAATACCGTTGTCACAATTGCAACCAAACAGTAGTTCAACTGTTTAAGGTGGATTTTAAAAGAAATATTCAAATGGCTCTAAAGTACCAGTTCCTTCTCCATATTACCCAAAGTTGAAGGAGAAGAATGCCTTTTCAAAGTAGGCTTTCGACTGTAGCTGGATTTCAGTCGCGTCAGTAAGGATTGTTCTTCAGACTTTCCTTCAGTGCCAATCAAAACTTCATCAGCTTGATCTACTATTTTTGGTGAATAACAATGTTCTTTTCTTAGTTTCTCAAATAGAGCAGCTGAAGAAGAAAAAGCAGAAGCGGATATAGAAAGTGTCCTCTCTAACTCAGAACAGTTTTGACTGGTGGAGGCAGTATAAGGGCAAACAGACGATGGAACAAGTACAACTGAAAATATGCGATGAGCTCCAATCCTTGTTTCATGGTCTGAAGTGACCATGGCCAGGAGTATTTGATAGAATAATGTTTCAGGGAAAGCCTATGGCAATAAAAGAACTATGTAAGAATGAGTTTACAATTCCAATTAAGTGTGAAAAGTACCCTACTTCCAAACATGGGAAGAGCCATGCCTTGTTTTGATACGATAAATTTGGTAAGAAAGCAACAATTTGCGAGGCACGATAGACAGCTGCAATTGCGTTTCTAGCCATAACTGGTATATTCGAAATGCTCTCCAACATCACAGCCATCACATCCAGAATGGGCCCAGCATCCCCAACCTGCATCGAAGAGCAATCTTACTTTAGGTTCCCTTCTATCACCTTTATTAACAAAAGCAAAAATTAATAATCTTCATTAATTTAGGATCGCGATGCTTTCTTTGGTTACACATTGCTTTCATTACACCAAGCTTGCTGGAGGCAATGACTTGTAGTCACTATTCTGCTAATACATTTACCATGACGCATTGAGGATGAATGGATAACCTTATAAGACAATTGAACAAGGCACTCATCAATGACTGCATGAAACTTTCTATTCCAATGAATTGTCTCCTCTTTAAGTTCTGAGTCATCAAGAGAGCAATGTATGCTTTTCCTCAAATGTCTCATCATATCACTGAATGCACCAACAATCGTCACAGATGACTCCACCTTTGTTACTCGAGCCAGGGAGATAGCAACTAGAACAATATCAATCTGCATATTGGGGTTTTTCAGGACATTCTTATGATCAAGATGCTTAATTACAGTAGATAGCAAGAAATGAGTGTCATGCCCTGCAAGGTCATAGTAACCAGAAATATTGAACTCAGAAGTGCAAATGATAAAAATAAATAAAGAGGCTGTTAAGCTAAGTTATTATTCAAAATTAAGCAGTTTAAAAGAGTTAAAGACCAGAATTTTCCACTATTGATTGCATGTCCAGCAGTACAGGAAGGGCAAGCCCGTGAGCAGGAGACCACAGATTGCCTCGATCAAAGTAACAGAACAACGCTTCAAGAACATGCCGTACAGTTGTAGCCTCTCTAGCCAACTTTGCCATGTTGTGCAAGCAAACTCTTGACCAGAATTTAGGACTTCCAGTATCTGCTCTGTTTACAGGAAAAAAAATCGATAAGAGTGACAGGAAAATGCTAGGCATCTAAACAAGAACATGACTACAGCTGTAAATGCCTGAAAGAGGAAATACATGGTATAGTAGTCTCTCTCACTGACAATCTTCCTCCAAGAAATAGCCCTGTTCATGACATTTGACGATAGAGGAATTTGGTTTTCAACTTTATGCTCTTCATGATCATAATATTTCTGGGAATCCTGATTACTGTTATTTGGACAATTGGTCTCCTTATCAGCGTCTTGACAATTTTCCAGGACAGCAGAAACAACCTGATCTTTTGATAAACAAGAAATAGTTGTTGAGCAGCAAAGTGGCAAATAATAAACCTTATGAGAAGATAGGTAATAGCTGACATGAAAGCACTTCCTTTAAAATTTTCCATTTTCTTGCAAAATCCATACATGAGTACACAATTTGAAGTGGATGCAAATGCCAAAATATCAAGTAAAAAAGGTACTTTTAGCTTTAAAATCAGATTTATCAACTCCCAAAGACACTTATGTTGCTCTTCCTAGGTAACCCTTACGATGCCATGCAGACCCAGAAAGAACCAACGATAGGTGTGAAATGCATAACCTCATAGAGAAGCATGACAAGTGTTGAAAACATAAGTTATCCCACATATAAAAAGTTGTCAGACATGATGTGTACCACAAATTCCTATGGATATAATTATTCCCTATTAACCAGTCACTGAGAAAGCCTCATAAAACAGATATATGTCAAAGGAAAGATCAGACATTCTAGAAGTGTACATAAATTCCAAGTGCTTGCCACTGCATCAGTAATAAATAAAAAATAATCTAGAAAAAACTTACATTGTCGAAGTCAGTTGAGATGTGACAGAATTCACCCATGAACCAAATCTGCCCATGAAAAATTCAGGAAAATTATCATACAATGAATTTCATTTAGCAGAAAGGAGAATCAGAATATGAATACCATAATGTGAGGATATATAAAAGAATGGCAAACACTCAAGCATACATCAAGCAGTAGAAAATGTAACGGAATTTTTCAAGAGGAAATTTCCAGAAGCTTTAGATTTCCTGACAGATCAAATTTTTGGAACTATTCAAGGTCCTCAAGGATGCAGCACAATTAAGAGGAAAAGCTCTGTGAAGATACCTCTTTTACAGCATTCAGAATGCGGACAAGCTAATCATTTACTGATAGCTAATAACATAGAAATTTTATCAACATAGATGAAGTATTTGAGCCCAAAGAAAGAAGCACTATAAGCTTAATTTGTGTAATTCTCGCAAAACTGGTGCATCAGCAAAGATGATTATTCATTATAATTATACAAAGCATGTGATATCCTTACAACATTGTGACAGTAGCAGAGTTTTGATGGTATAATGCACGGGCATTGTGATAGAGTATGTCAGTGTTGTCAAAGGCCAAATAAATTATTGGATACAGAGACAAGGTAGGCGAGAGACTAATAGGAGTTCCAACCTTCAATTGTTAAGCACCCTCATCCACGTTTGAAATACCATTTCTTAATATAGCAATTTACTTTTTGAGAATTCCTTCGATTAAACTGCATGATGTGACTGACTCTATCTTTAACCGCTACTACTTTTGACAGAATTATGTAAAGATGCACAACTATATCAGTTTTCAATTTTCATATAAATCTTTGTTCAAACTCCAATAGAGATATTCAAAAGTGGATGCAAGGAGTACATGGTAAGCTTAAGCTTTTGCTGAACTCATGGAGCCACATAAATAGATTGCTAAAAAGTTATCACAAAATGGCATACGAAAGTGCCACTGTGAAAACAAACAAATGGGCAAGGTGCAGAAAGAAGGGATGTGGCAAAGTGTTCTCTAATCAATATAATACTCTTGCAAGAAGAAGAAGGAAAAAATAACAACAACAATAATAATAAATTTCATTTCTTTGCTGGTTGATACTTGACAGAGAACTAAATCTATCCAAATGCAGCAGCTTACCATAGAAGAGAGTGCCTGAAGCCCAGCACAACGTAGACGCAGCACCCTTTCATCATCACCCATCTCTTGAGCAAGAAGACAGAGTTTTGGAATCAAAGCTTCCAAGTTAAATGTATAGGTACCATCCTTCTAAACAAACAAATAATATCACATCAGCCAAGTCACATAAATGCAAGTAGTGACAATGACAAAAAGAATGATGAATAGTACCTGGTTATTTATAAAGTCAAAAAGAGATTGACAGCCAATAATTTGCATCTCATCATGCCTCGTTTGATCCAGCAAAATTTGTATAATATTGAGAAAACTGCCAGCAAACAATGGCCTGCCACCAATACTTGGTGCTATTATCCAAACTTAGAGTATATATACAACGAAATAAAACTATGACATCATTAACAATTTACTTCAAGATGTCAAAATATCTTCTATAGCGCTAATGAGAGATTGCAATCACAAAGTAGAGACTTAGACTTCAAATTCTAAAAATTACATAAGATCTTATCATTTTATACTATGAATATTCTTTCTCATAACACAGTTATATATACTTCTTTTATTGAGTGATGATAATGCATTTTCTTGTAATCGGGAAACCAGACGAATGACATTAAAATGAACATTTATGTGCATCAGTATCACAAGATTGGTTGTTTTTTCACAGCTTTGACTAAAGGTCTATGAAACTGAACTACATCCATATGTTGTATCAACAACATACATTAATCCAATAGGATCGATACGTTGTATCAACAGCATACATTGACCAAATAGAATAATGAACTTATTTTCCTGAAGATTTAAAAAAAGATTAAAAAGAAAAAGGAATTCGACTTTAGTCTTAGAAGCCCTTGATCGGAATTTTGAGAAGATGTAGCATAAACTGTAAGAGGTCTTATCTCTCGCAATTGGGGATGTCAGCGAAACATTAATTGTAAACGGGCTTATCCTGGAAGCAGATAATATCATCATGTGCTTCACTTTATGGAACCATTAAAAAGTAATTGCCGAGAAAAGTAATTCCCAGCATTTAAAATATTGTTAAAAAAAGAAGACTTAGAGTCGATGCCCCTGTGGCAATGGTTGTGCGTCCAGATTATTACTAAAAAATTCTTCAACAGTAACACATAACATGATGAAACAGCTTCATGATATGCCTGCCTGAGTCAATTTAGCACCTCATTATTCAAATTAAAGTAGAAAATGTTGCAATATCAACAACAGACCAGTAAAGTAAAAATGGGACCACTGCACAACAACTCAATTAAATGTACAGGGACAATTGAACTTACATTTGCTGCTGGCAAGACATGACCAACTTCCGGTAGATACACATGACAACTTTTACACACATGATATTTTCATTTCTCAGTTCCCGATAACACCTTTCCTCAAGTAAACTTGTAATCTGGTCAATAAACCATGAAAGGTCATTACTATTTTCTAAGATAGTTTGTGCCAATAAGAGCATAAAGTATTTCAATTATAAAATGGAAAAGGTGATATGCTTGCATGGTAATAAACAGGAAACTCAAAAGTCAATTAAGTATTTCAATACAGTAATGATTAACATAGGTAACTAACAACCAATGTAGATAAGTCAATCCTTTAATCTCTTATATAATTCTTCTTGGCCACGTTTGATATAGAATTTGGATAGTAGTGGCTATTGTAGTAGTGAGTGAGTGTGTGAGATTAGATTATTTATTATTCTATTTGATACAGAGATTGTGATATAAATTAGGTACCATTGAAATATCTAATAATCTAATATCAGGTGTTTGATTGGGCCCACTACATTTTAGATGACTATTTTGCCCTTAAAAAAATACATATTACATAGCATTTAAACTTTATATATATATGTATATATATATAAATTAACCTCTAAAAACTTCAATTTTCACATTTATTATAAATTATAAATTTTCAATATATAAATTTTGATTTTCAATATATAAATTATGAATTTTACAAATATAAATTTTCAATTTTCAATAAATAAATTATGAATTTTCAAAATATAATTTTCAATTTTCAATATATAAATTATAAATTTTCAATATATAAATTTTGATTTTCAATATATAAATTATGAATTTTCAAAATATAAATTTTCAATTTTCAACATATAAATTATTATAAATTTTTATTTTCAAAACAATAAATTATGAATTTTCAAAATATATGAATTATGAATTTTCAATTTATATATTGAGGGCCCTTTAGACCAGCAGTAGTGAACAGTAGCTTAACTCGAGGCTGCGATTAATTAATCGCACCCTCATGGCTGCGATTCCAATCGCATGCAATGTAAAGCACAGTTGTGGGCTGGATAAATTTTGAGTGCCGGCCCAATTTTTAATACATGCTATCAAACATGTGAGAAGCCACCACTAGGCCACCTAGTTGCTGCTTATAGCAGGTATCAAACGAGACCCTTGTAAAAGCTGTAATGAGGCCTAAAACACAAGTTCTGTTTAATAAGAAATTGAAATTAGCCTCTCAGCCTTCTATTAACAAATTTATGTAGCATATTTCAACAGGTATTCCATTGAAAATTATGTTCAGATTATAAAGTTCTAAGATATATATATATATATATATATATATAAAAGAAAGAAACCAGCTATGTATTGAGTGCCAGCATGCACCATGCGCCCCATATTTTACTATAACCACTTTACCGGACATTCAACATGAAGCCCTGTAAAGGCATATGAATTCAGAAAACCAATGCATTTCTAAAAGTCAATTGGAGTACAAGAGTAATCAGCTTACTCCTCTGCCCTCCAGGAGGTGGTTGATTTGATAGTACAAATATATGTTTCTCCGGGGCATAATTAATCAAGTATTTTATTTCATCTTTAGACAAAATATATGGTGAAGAGAATAATGCCACATACAAAACATTGTTTTGAGAAAGCCCAACGATGTCTTGAACTCTCAAAGGAGAGGAGAAACCTAGCCAGGAAAAAGACCAGGTAGTGGAGACAGGCATGCAACATGTCGTATTCAGGGAGAGTTCAAGTGTACAGAATTAAAGTTGAAATTTGAAAGAAATTGTTCGTCAAAATGAAGATCACTTAGTAGCCAGTGAGAGTAAATCAAAGAACTCTGACACAGTAAACTGCAGAGGGAATTGCTCATGCAAATTATTCCTTATGTCCAAAGAATGGACACCTGTCTCAAGAATAACAAGACTACGTGAAAAGTGAGGATGAGTAATTCGTAGGTACAGGGTTTTATTAATTGCCTGATTTATATAATTAGTTAACAAAAAACTCTTCATCATTGAAGGTCTTAATAGAACATCCAAAATGATTATCAGAACTCCTATATCAAACTGGATTTAAAAAGAATAGGTTAGTTTTAATAAATATCTGAAGTGATTATCAGAACTCTTGTATCAAACTGGATCAGAAAAGAAACATGAATATTAGCTTGGATTGAAAACTTATTCACACAATTGGACACATGGACCAAATGGTCTGATGGGCATACATACCGGCTAGTGAGATTGAAGATTGAACAAATGAATTAATGGGTACTACGTAAGAGTACGCAGTCATGGTTAAGTGGTGACCATTAAACAAAAGGAACAGTATCAGAACTGCTGAAGAGGTTAGATTAAAGTAGCCCCCATCTTGCTACTGGAGGAAGGGGGAGAGGAGGACGCCTTGGGAATGTGATTACCATCGCAAGTCCAAGACAACAGCCATTGTAAAACAAAATCATGAAGGAAGGCAGAATGATATGCAGGAAATTAAGGACATTTCCAACTTTAAACCATGCCATGAGGAAAAGACAGAATAAGTGCAAGAAAATCAGAGACTTGAGGTGGCTCAATTAATGCAATTAAACAACCAACACAAACCAAGAAAAGAAAATCTAAAGATGTATGATATTAATGAACATCCAAATGCAACCTATATCTAGTGATACGATGTAAGAGTCAAAATAATGGACAACAACTTCCTAGTGCACATTAGCGTCACAAAAATTCAACATTTTTACATGTGAATTTGAACATATATTATTTTTTCCAGTGGGAAGAAAAGGCATGGTGAATACTGCATTCTATCTGAAGAGATAGTGATAAAAGTGCAAGTATAGGAAAACTCCTAATCATATTCATAGGACATGATTAAAGAAACCTAACCTTGGGTACTCGTAGAGGATTCTTTGAAACATACTCACACAATTTACTGATTTTTCGATCATTAGGTTCTTCCTCCTGTCAAAAATAAGAGATAGAATAAGTGAAATAAAGATAGAGAAACCCTCAAATGAGTGTGTTATCTACAACACATGATAGCCGACCAATTACTATTTTCTTGAAGTTGGTGAATATATAAAAAACAACTGCAAGATTCCTATAGAGCTGTACCAAGAAATGCCAAGTGAAGAAAATTTATGAAAAATATAACTGTGAGTTAACTGACAACAATAAGTGAAAATGGGAGAAGCGAAGTTGCTTGAGTGAATTGAAAATACCATATTATAAATGAGATCATCAATTCAATATTTGGGGTTTCAGGCAGAATATGGACTCTATAGCCTACAAGTGACACTAGTTTTACTTTTCATTGACCAGCAATGAGTACTTAGTGGAATACCACTCATATTGCAGATAATAAATTGCATTTCCAAATGGAAGTTACTCAAGCCATTGCAGCTGAAACACTACTTAGAGAAGATAATTTTGTCACACAATTTCCTAGAAAAATAGCATTGTGGTGAAGAAAAGTCTATTGCTGTCCATCGATGCAACAAATATTTAAGCTGATGTTCAAACCCTGAAATATGAAAAGATAACACCGAACAGCTCAAATACTCATCAACTGCTGTAGGGATGCTATTTTGAAAGCATGAATTCAATATGATCAAACAATTGACTTCACCATCCTAGACACCATGGTACAAGAAGAAAGTTGGCTACCCTGATTACTCATCAGTGCTTGTACAACGTATAAAATTTATGGAATTCGTTCTTGCTAATTCAAGAATCAGGCAACAATTTTCATACCTCAACATTACAAAACTCAAAAATAGACTTTAATGGTAAAGAAGAAACTTCCGTTGCCAAGTTGGTCCTGGTCATTAAAGTATTAGTAAGTTATCTTTAATATGAAGTATTGAAGTACTTTTAGGGCATGATTGTTCTGGTACTTCAACAAAATCATAAATTCATGGAAAATTCAGAAGGTGCTTTCATCACTTAACTGCAAATATGTATATTTAAAGTCACTGGTGTTAGTTTGAAAAGAAAATAAATGAATTTCTATATGAGCATCTCAAATACTATAAGGTTTTGGAGTATTAGTAATTTATAGAAAGTATAATACTTAATGACTAAAGAGCCGCATAGTTGATCATTGCACAATTCCACGCCAAGTTTTGTTTAGTTTCTCATACTCTAGCTAGGGTGAAGCATTCTCTTCCATTTCTCTTCGTTCTCTCTCTTTCCTTATCCAAATTTTCCAATAAGATTCATTCTGTTTTTCGGAATTTCAGTACTTTAAGTCCTTCTTCTGCTCATAAAAACAAACTCCTATAATTTATTCCTCCCAACTTCATAAGAAACTACATTACTATCTTCAAAGCCCACAAAGAGATCTGAATTTGGAACCACAATCCTTCGAAAGTAGGCCATGATCATATCCAACCCTTTGCTTGATTTTTTTTAGTTATCCAGTCTCCTTAAAACTTACAGCAGATATAATTTATCAAGGTTATCCTACATATATGATATTAGACCTCATACATAAACAATTGAGAACTTGAAATACCAAGTTTTTTAAAGTTTTCATACATCACCATAGTGGTGTTTTAGTTTCAACCATAGTTGTTAAACACGAAAGGCGGTGTGAGACGACAAGGCCTCTAATGCCCGAGGCGAAAGGCAATAGCCTTTTTGAAGCAAGGCACTAAAATAAAAATCTACAGAATATATGATGTATCTAATAAGCTTCAGTGTAGGTAGAGTAGAGAATCTATAGGATATGCAACAAATATAACATGATATTAAACTAAAAATCATCAAATATCCATAATTATAAACCAAAGTGGTATCCGGAAAGGAGTTGCCAGGAAGTGGTGCTGCAGCGTCTGGTTGTTGGGACTTGGGAAGGGAAGAGGAATAAGATAGGTAAGTGATTTTGGCGCCCTCATTTTCCTTTGCTAAGTTGTTGTCCACTTGTTAGGGTTTTTTAAGCGTATTCTGTCTTTTTTTTTATCCAGTGGAGCCAGCTAAAAGACTCAACTAGATATATATCTTTCAATAGTAAGTTTTTACTCTTTCTGGCCGCTAAATCTTGAAAGAACAAAATCAACAGAAGCTATGCTGGTCAAATGCATAAAGGTAGGTAGGAAAAACGTAAGTCAAAAAGTAAATACGCATGTTTTACTCTCTTAAAAATACATTAAAAAAAATTGCATAGCTGGCATTATCCAAATGAAAGAATTATGCAGTGGGTGCATATCTTAGTATGCATGTTCGCATTAATGCGTAACTCTTTGATACCATTGATCAGAATTTCTGGGTGCAATCCTGCTCCTAGGGAGTATTAGCAAACCTTCATCCCCTTAGATAATTCAATAAAATTGAGAACAAATATAACATTGTATTAAAAGAACTGCAGGATCTCCAAAACCATAGAACTACCATAGACCAACATATCAAAATAATTCACGATGTAATCTCTGATAATCAAATAATAAACTATAAACTGCATCACTTCCAAACAAAAAATAGATCAATAATTTAGTAGCAACACAAGTAAGATGAAACAAACCACGTTTCTAGGAAATATATCTGCCAAGAGCTTTCTGTAGCGCTTAACGGGGTGTCGCGATCTGGGCCTCATTGCCGGGCAACAGACGCAGAGGCTGTCGCAAACCGGCATCATTCGCTTGGACATCGGACCCATTTCCCTCTCAGTCCTTTCAAGAGAATTATAGCCCTCAATTCCTTCGCAACGGGACGAAAAATTCACAATTGACTGGGATTTGCTAATTGAATCGAAACAATTAATGAATAATTTGTTTTGGATTTGAACAATCAATAAAAGGATTGAAAATTGAAATGGGTCTGAACGGGAAATTTGAATTAGGGATTAACGTGAAGAAATGGAGAAAAGGGTCGGAGGTTTTTCTACGACCTCGACCTCCAACTTCTCCAAACGGTAAAAGGGGAAGAATGGAATTGTTGGTTTCCTATTTTATATCCTCTGCATGGCCAACACGTACGGGGGTTGAGAAATAAATTTTTAATTATGTGTTTTGGGGGAATTTACAAGGTTTTTCTATAAAGATATTAATACTAAAATATTCCAATTATTAACTATGCCATAATTAATTTCTATGCAAATAAAATATTTTTCTTATTTCTTTAAATCTAAATTTGGTATTTTATTGAGCACGAGTAGCAATATTTACCATTAATAATGAGAAAATTGATTAAGATGCTGGCTATTTATCATAAAAAGCATTGATAACATTAAAAATAATGTTGTAGGCATATTAATTTTTGGTCAATTGAGAAGTGACACGTGTAAAATAATATGATAGTTATTAATTTAAAATTTTTTATTTATATTTTGGAATTTACTAAATTTAATTTCAAAAGATAAATAGTTAATTTTAATTAATACTCTAGTATTTATTTTATTTTCAAATCAGATATTGATAAGTGGGGATGAAGTGTCTACGTTTTTGGACCAATCAAATCGAAGATATTTAATATTATCTATTGATATATGATATTATCTTATCAAATAAATAACTATCAAAGAAGTTCAAGTCAATCTAGAAGTCTCCCATCAAGCATCTATATAAAGGAGATGATCAAAGCTCATTCAACAACAACACAAAATTCCAGCAAGTGAGAGGAACTTTGAAGGAGTCCAGTAATTCTTTCAATCAAATTTAAGAAGATCCACAACATTCAAGGCGTTCTTCACGGAGCTCGTCATATTGTGGCGTTTGATTCTGAATTAAGGTGCGGAGCCCTCGAATTGACGTTATTTTATTCAAATTAAATTCAAGAAGATCCACGACGTTCAAGGCGTTTTTCGCAGAGCTCATGTATTTTGGCGTTTGATTTGAGATTAAGGTACGAAACCCTCGAATTTGTGTTATTTCTTCAAATCAAATTTAAGAAGATCCACGGCATTTAAGGCGTTTTTCGCGAAGCTCATTAAATTCAAGATCATATTTAGAAGGGAATAATCAGAGGATTAATTAGAGATTGAATCCACAGTTGATTAATTGATTTTGATTTTAATTTTATTTGTATGATTTTTCTTGTTTTGTGATTTTTATTTTTTCAGACAAGAAAATTTGTTGTTACAAATTTTGGCGTGGGACGATCTCTACCTCTCATCTCTTCATTTCATCAAGATTGAAGCATGTTCAAGAAGCTGCAATCATCTTCGGAGGTGGATCATTCGCTTGCTGTGGAAAAGATGTTGCCGCATTTTATTAATATAAATGAAGATGGTGGAGACTCAAAGGAAGAATCTGCATCATCCCTTCTAAGCTCAACATCAAATTCCTCAAACACAGCGATGGTGAGGGCGACAAGTGCTACAACCTTGGAGGAGTAAATTGCAAATTTGACAAAGGTAATTGAAGGACTCACGAAGCATGTCCAAGAGCAAGACTTTCAAATCTCCAAATTGATAAGGAAAGTGGATAATCTTGATGCAAGCTACATGGTGGAGAAAAAAATTGAGGCTCAAGACAAATGCAAAATATCTACAAGGAGACAACCAGTCAAAAATGAAGAGGCCCTAACAAAAAAACTACAAGTTTCCACTGATGAACTAGTTCCCATTAACCCATTGAAGGAGTTTATCATGGAAACTATCAAATACAAGCTTGATGGAAGTTCAAAGTCGTCTACGACTTACTCCAAGCCATATACTCAAAGGATTTACAACTTGAAGATGCCAATTGGTTACTAGCCCCCAAAGTTTCAGCAATTTGATGGCAAATGCAATCCAAAGCAGCACGTGGCTCATTTCATTGAGACTTGTAATAATACTGTGACATATGGAGATCATTTGGTCAAGCAATTTGTTCGATCATTAAAGGGTAATGCTTTTGATTGGTATGTTGACTTGGAGGCAGGCTCTATTGATAGTTGGGGGCAATTGGAACAAGAGTTCCTCAATTGTTTCTACAGCACTCAAATGATAGTCAGCATGATTGAACTCTCCAACTCTCGCCAGTGGAAAAAAGAACATGTCATTGACTACATCAATCGCTGGAGAAATTTGAGCCTTAATTGCAAAGATTAATTATTGGAGGCTTCAACAATTGATGTGTATCTAAGGAATGTATTGGAGTCTGTGCTATATACTTCAAGGAATTAAACCAAAAACTTTTGCAGATTTGGCAACTCATGCATATAATATTGAAATGAGCATGAATTTTGATGAATAAGAAGATTCAAGTGATGCTGAAGATGATGATGATGTTGGGGGCAATTAATTTTCATATTCAAATTACAAATGCTCCTTGATATGAGCCTAAATTGTCAATAATGCTCCCAATAAAAGCATAAGCTATCTAAAATTTTCAAGTCTCTAAGTCTCCAAGTCCAAGACTCAAAATTTTAAGTCTTCAAATCAAAGACTCAAGTCTCCAAGTTTTCAAATTCAAGATCATATCTCAAGTATTCAAGTCAAGGCTCAAGTTTCGAAGTCTTCAAATTCAAAACTCAACTTTGCAATCTCTAAATCCACAATTCAAGTCTTCAAGTCTTCAAATTCAAGACTCAAGTCTCCAGATGTCCAAATTCAAGAGTCAAGTCTTCAAGTTTCCAAATCAAAGACTCAAAGTCTTCAAGTCCGAAGCTCAAGTCTTCAAATTTCAAATGCTCCTATATACGAGCATAAACTATCTGAAAATTTTAAATTAAAGTTTTTTCATGTGCTCCTTGATAAGAGCTTAAATTGTCAATAAAGCTTCTAGATACGAGTATAAACTATCTACATATTCAAAGTCTCCTCATGTGCTCCTTGATATGAGCTTAAACTTTCAATAAGGCTCTTAGGTATGAGCATAAACTATCTAAATATTCAAATTCTTCCCATGTACTCCTTGATAAGAGTGTAAACTATCTATTAAGTCAAACTCAAGTAAACTCCTTGACATGAGTATAAATTGTCAATCAAATTCAAGTGAACTTCTTGACACGAGTATAAAATATCTATTCAAGTTAAATATGCTATTTGACACACGAGCCTAAATTGTATGTTACTTTTGGCCCGCATGAGTATAAACTATGTACGACACCCTCTTTAAAAGGATATTTACTTTGAATTATGTTATGACTTGACCCTTTGATTGGGCACCATAGCTCGAGGAATGCATGGAGGATGTTCTTGTCGCAAACATATTGAGAGAAAAGGAAAACTTCTCAAATACTTCAAGCCTTGCCTCTTTCGTGGATGATTGGCATATCTTTCGTCAAGTCTTGAAGTGGGGGCATTTGTAGACATATCAATTTTTGGTCAATTGAGAAGTGACACATGTAAAATAATATGCTAGTTATTAATTTAAAATTTTCTATTTATATTTTGGAATTTACTAAATTTAATTTCAAAAGATAAATAGTTAATTTTAATTAATATTATTTTATGCTCAAATCATATATTGACAAGTGTTAAGGATGAAGTATCTACGTTTTTGGACCAATCAAATTGAAGATATTTAATATTATCTATTGATATATGATATTATCTTATCAAATAGATAACTATCAAAGAAGTTCAAGTCAATCTCGAAGTCTCCTATCAAGCATCTATATAAAGGGGATGACCAAAGCTCATTCAACACACAACACAAAAATTCCAGCAGACGAGAGAAACTTTGAAGGAGTCCAGCAATTCTCTCAAGCAAATTTAAGGAGATCCACAACGTTCAAGTCGTTCTTTGTGAAACTCATCATACTTTGGCGCTTGATTCGAAATTAATGTGCGAAACCCTTGAATTAGCGTTATTTTCTTCAAATCAAATTTAAGGAGATCTACGGTGTTCACGACGTTAATTATGAACTCATAATACTTTGGTGCTTAATTCAATATTAAAGTGCAAAACCCTCGAATTGGTGTTATTTTCTTCAAATCAAATTTAAAGAGATCCACGGCGTTCAAGGTGTTCTTCGTGAAACTCATCAAATTTCAAGATCATATTTAGAAGAGAAGAATCAGATGATTAGATTAGAGATTGAATCCACAATTGATAAGTTTTAATTTTATTTTATTTTTATTGCTTAAGAGAATTGTTGGACTCCTTCAACGTTTCTCTCACTAGGAATTATGTTGTCTGTGGAATGAGCTTTGATTAACCCGTTATATAGATGATTGATGGGATATTTCCAGATTGACTTGAACTTTTTTTATGGTTATCTCTTTAATAAGATAATATCATATCTCAAGAAATAATATCATATATCAATAGATAATATCAAATATCTTTGATTTGATTGGTTCATAGATGTAGACATTTTATCTTTGACACTTGTCAATATTTGATTTGAACATAACATAAATACTAGAGTATTAATTAAAATTAACTATTTATCTTTTGAAATTAAATTTAATAAATTTCAAGATAAATAGAAAACTTTGAATTAATATTTAGCTTATTATTTTATATGTGTCACTCTCCAATTGAGTAAAATTAATACGTCTACAAAGTTTCCACTTGCTAGGATTTGTATTGTCTATGGAATGAGCTTTGATTACCCCTTTTATATAGATGCTTGATGGGAGACTTTCAAATTGAATTGAATTTCTTCGATGGTTATCTATTTGATAATATAATATCAAATATCAAGAGATAATATAATATATCAATAGATAATATCAAATATCTTTGATTTGATTGGTCCATAAAAGTAGATATTCCATCTTTGACACTTGTCAATATTTGATTTGAGCATAACAACTAGAGTATTAATTAAAATTAACTATTTATCTTTTGAAATTAAATTTAATAAATTTCAAGATAACTAGAAAACTTTGAATTAATATTTAGCTTATTATTTTATATGCGTCACTCTCCAATTGAGCAAAATTAATATGTCTACAAATGCCCCCACTTCAAGACTTGGCGAAAGATGTATCAATCATTCACAAAATATGCAAGACTTCAAGTATTTGAAAATTTTTCCTTTTTCTCTCTATTTTTTCAAATATGTCTGCGATAACAATCCTCCAAGCGTTCCTTAACCTATGGAGCCCTTTCTACAAACATGTTGCACACTGTCGTCAAGAACTATATCTTTTATGGAATCTTCATGGACTTTGTGGATTGCCAATACTTGGAGATCTTTATGATGAAGTCCTCTCATATGCCCCTTTGAGAAGAGGTGTTGTACACAGTTTATATTCATACAGGCCAGGAGTAACATGCAGTTTAGGCTCGTGCGTCAAGGAGCATATTTAACTTGAATAGACATTTTATACTCGTCTCAAGGAGTCCATTTGAATTTGATTGACAATTTATACTCATGTCAATAAATTTACTTAAGGTTGACTTAATAGACAGTTTACACCTCATAATCTGATCAAGGAGAACATGGGGAGACTTTAATTTAAAACTTTTAGATAGTTTGTGCTCATATCTAGAAGTATTATTAATAGTTTAAACTCTTATCAAGGAGTACATGGGGAAACTTTGAATATTTACATAGTTTATGCTTGTATCTAGGAGCCTTATTGACAATTTAAGCTCTTATCCATGAGCGTTTGGAACTTGAAGACTTGAGCTTTAGATTTGAAGATTTGTGTTATTCATTTGGAAACTTGAAGACTTGAGTTTTGAATTTTGAAGACTCGAGAGTTTTGAATTTGAAGACTTTGAAACTTGAACCTTGACTTGAATGCTTGGAGACGAGTTATGGATTTAGAGACTTGATGACATGATCTTGAATTTGAAAACTTGAAGCATTAAGTCTTTTGATTTGGAGACTTAAAAATTTAAGTCTAGGATTTGAAGACTTAGAGACTTGAGCCTTGACTTGAAGTCTTAGAGACATGATTTGTGGATTTTTAGAGACTTGGAGACTTGAGTTTGGATTTGAAAACTTGAATTTGGATTTGGAAACTTGAAGACTTGTGTATTCAATTTGAATACTTAGAGACTTGAGAATTGTAGATAGTTTACGCTCTTATCTTGGAGCATTATTGATAGTTTAGGCTCTTATCAAGGAGCGTGTGTGATTTGAAGATGAAAATTAATTGTCCCCAACATCTTCATCATCATCAAAATCATGTGAGTCTTCTAATTTCATCAAAACTCATGCTTATTTCAATCCTATGTGCACGAGTTGCCAAATCTTTAAAAAAAATTGGTTTGATTCCTCAAAATATATAGCAAGGACTCCAATGCATTCCTTGGATATACATCTCAATTGTTGAAGCCTCTTACAATTGATCTTTACAGTTAAGACTCAAATATCTCTAGCAATTTATGTAGTCAATCACAGGTTCTTCTTTTCACTGGCGGAAGTTGGTGAGTTCAATCATGTTGACCATCATTCTAGTGTTGTATAAGCAATTAATGAACTCTTGCTCCAGTTTCCCCCTATATCAATAGAGCCTGCCTCCAAGTTAGTATACTAATCAAAAGCATTATCCTTTAATAATCGAATAAATTTCTTGACCAGATGATCTCCATACGTTCTAGCATTATTGCAAGTCTCAATTAAATGAGCTACGAACTTCTTTGGGTTGCCCTTGCCATCAAATTGCTGAAACTTCGGGGGCTGGTATCTAATTGGCATATTCAAATCATCAATTCTTTGAGTATATAGCTTGGAGTACGTTATAGATAACTTAAAACTTTCATCAACCTTGTCTTTGATAGTCTCCATGATAAACTCCTTTAATTGGTCAATGGAAATTAGTCAATTAGTAGAAAATTGTAGTTCTTTATTTGCAATCTTTCATTTTCGGCTTACTATTTCTTTGTGGATGTTTGGCCTTCATCCTGAGTCTCAATTTGTTTCTCCGCCATGCAGTTCTCATTAAGGTTGTCCATTTTGTTTATCAATTTGGAGATTTGAAAGTTTTGCTCTTGGACATGCTTCGTGAGTCTTTCAATAGCCCTTGTCAAATCGCAATTTATTCCTCCAAGGCTGTAACACTTGTCACCATCACTATCATCATGAGGAATTTGATGTTGAGTGGGGAATGGATGATGCAAAATCTTCCTTTAAGTCTCCACTGTCTTCATTCATATCCATAAAATTCAGCAACACCTTTTCATAGCAAGCGAAAGAGCCACCTCCGAATATGATATCAAATGCTTGGATATACTTCTTGTGATGACGCCAACACTTTTTGCTCTAATATTTGAGGAATTTGATGTAGTAGTTTTCAATGCAGCAGTTTTGTTGGCGGCCATTTGATACTTCAATCTAGATGAAGGAAAGAGATTAGAGATAGAGATAGTCCTACTTGGCGTGCCAAAAGCTGTAAGCGTAAATTTCTTGTTTTGTAATAAATAAAATTGCAAGACAAGAAAAATTCGTACAAGTAAAATGAAATTGAAACTTATCAACTATGGATTCAATTTCTAATTTAATCATATCATTCTTCCCTTCTAAACATGATTTTGAAATTTATTGGGCTCCGCGAATAACATCGTGAATCTTCTTAAATTTGATTTGAAGAAAATAACACCAATTCGAGGGCTTTGTACCTTAATCTTGAATCAAACACCAAAGTATTATAAGCTCTGTGAAGAACGCCGTGAAAGCCGTGAATCTCCTTAAATTTGATTTGAAGAAAATAACTCAAATTTGAGGGTTTCGCACCTTAATCTAGAAGCAAGCACCAAAGTATGATGAGCTCTGCGAATAATGATTTGAACGGTGTGAATCTCCTTAACTTGCTTGAGAGAATTGCTGAACTCTTTCAAAGTTTCTCTCACTTGCTAGGATTTGTGTTGTATGTGGAATGAGCTTTGATTACCCCTTTTATATAGATGCTTGATATGAGACTTCCATATTGACTTGAACTTCTTTGATGGTTATATCTTTGATAAGATAATATCAAATATAAAGATATAATATCAGATATCATAAAATAATATCAAATATCAATAGATAATATCAAATATCTTTAATTTGATTAGTCCATAGACGTAGACAATTCATTTTTGACATTTGTTAATATTTGATTTGAGCATAAAATAAATACTATAGTATTAATTAAAATTAACTATTTATCTTTTGAAATTAAATTTAATAAATTCCAAGATAAATAGAAATTTTTGAACTAATAACTAGTATATTATTTTATACATATCACTCTCCAGTTGGTCAAATTAATATGTCTACAATGTGCAACCCTTAAGTATTTTCTTCCAATTCCATCTTTTCAAGAGTATTTCGTGAGTGATGCTGTTTGGAAGTGGAGTTAGGGTTATTTCTGAAATTCAGCAATTTTAAAAAGGTTCTTGCTTCCGAACGTATTTGCATAGAGTTAGAGTTTAAGATTTTTCATGAATTCTTTTTTCCCCCCATTCACTTTAACAGTTGATATTTATAGTGCTTAAGTTTTTAGTGGGCTTCAGCCACTTAAATTGTTAAATCCCTATTAGTATTAATTTTAATATCATATTTAGGACTTAACAAATAATTTTCTTATTTAAAAAATCATAATTCCCTTGCTAATTGATGAAAATTTGGAATTGTAGGAATACAAGTGGAGAAATTGCCAAAAGGGACGAATTGATACAAGTTGGTGGAAATGCTAGCAGGATGATGATACCTTATAATCTGATCAAAGATGGGCAGAAGAGTCTTTATTTATTTGAGTCATATTCTAATTAGAAGACTCTTTTAATCAGTTATAAATAGGCCTTTCAGAAACTTAATTAGAGACCAGATTTGGATTTGCTATTTTAGAGATTAGAAGTATCACGAGAATTCGAGATTCAAAGAAGAACTAAGTGGAGATCTAATTCATCTAGGAATAGAGTTTCTTCTTCTCCCTTTGATTTTATTTTCAATTTTGGATTTGAAACGATTTTTTGTTTTATTCATGTTTTTTTTGACAATTCAATCATGAACTAATTCGTTACTCTAGGATTGTGATGGATTCTTTTGAATAAATTGATGCATGATTTTCTTCCATGAAATTAGTAGCACTTAAGGTTATTTCTTCTATTGTGTGCTTTTTTCTATTTGATTGTCTGATCAATAGTCAAATGCATTTTTAAACCTTAGAGGAGTCTTGGAAAAGAAAATCTAGGGATTGATTGACAATAGAAGACCGTAGGATTAATTGTTCAAAATGATGAATTACCTAATTTGTGAGTAGGATAGGAATATACTTTCTTGCCCTAGGGAGTTAGTTGAGTGGTACAACCTTATCCATAATTTAGTTAATTCATATAGGAATATAGTGAATTGAATAAATTGGGGATTTATTGCGGGTAATTTAGAAAAACCTCGTAATTGCATAAAACTCAAGACTAGTGACCTGTTATTAATTTCATAGTAAGAAAATTGTGTAATCAACTTATTCGATTGATGAAATCATAATTCTAGGCTTCTATATCCTAATAAAAATCTTAATAGTATACTTTTTTTATTCTCATTAGTTTAGTTTTAATTTCTACATAATTGATTTTTGTTTGAATAAAATAAGTGTGTGATAGATTAGTAATTAGTAGCGAATAATTTAGTTTCTCGTGGGATTGACACTCTTCTTATCACTTTATTACTTGTTGCGACACGTGCATTTGCGTATTCGTTTGCATTACTTATTTAGCATCACCAACAAGTTTTTGGCGCCATTGTTGGGGAACTAAAATTATTTTGTTTATGCTAATATGAGTTTTAAGCACCAAGTTTTAATTTAGATTTATTTTATTTTATTTTTTATTTCAGGAATCCTTGCAATTTTATGCAGAATAATCAGGAGCCGGAATTAGTGCCATTTGATCCAGAAATTGAGAGAACTTTTCAGAGATGCAAATGAGTACTTCAGCGAGCAAACGAAGATACTAAAAAAATGGCAGAAGAAGATCGATATCTGGGGGATTATGTTATCCCACAAATTCAGGGCTTTTAGACAAGAATCGCTAGACCATCTGTTCAGGCCAATAATTTTGAGATCAAGCCCACTATCATTCAGATTATACAGAGTTCAGTACAGTTTGGGGTCTCCAATAGAAGATCCGAATGCTCATTTAGCTAACTTTTTGGAGATTTGTGACATCTTCAATATAATGGAGTTTCTGATGATGCAATCCGATTCAGGTTATTTCTATTTTCACTAAAGGACAAAGCAAAGAGTTGGCTATCATCTTTGTTATTGGGATCCATTGCCACTTGGGAGGATTTAGCGTAGAGATTCTTGACTAAGTTTTTCCCACCATCATGAATAATCAAGTTGAGGAATAAAATTACTTCCTTTGTTCAATTTTATCAAGAAACATTTTATGAGGCATGGGAAAGATACAAGGAGGTGCTCAGAAAATGTCCTCATCATGGATTGAAAAAATGGCTTCAAGTGCAAACATTCTACAATGGATTGACCACACAGACAAGAGGAATAGTTGATGCTGCTACAAGAGGTACACTTATGAGGAAAAAGATTAGGAAAATATTTGAGTTATTTGAAAAGATGGCATTAAACAGTTATCAGTGGCCAATTGATAAATTAACTCAACAAAAGAAAACTACAGGAATCTATGAGGTAAATGCTGCTACATCTTTGACTGCACAATTAGAAGCTTTAACAAAGAAGATGGACATGCTTGCAAGTATTATGACCCAGCCAGTGCAGCAACAGAACCAATTTATTACTTGCAATATTTGCGGGGATAAGCATTCGAGTGACCAGTGTCAGCATACTTTGGAATCAATGCAGTTTGTTGGGAACTTCAACAGGAATAAAAAATAATCCATACTTAAATACTTATAATCCTGGATAGAGACCCAATTTTTCTTGGAGTAATACTCAAGGACAAATTTCAGCTCATAAACCTCCACCACCAGTGTAACGCCCCCATTCAGGTCGCCCTTAGCTGAGGAGCCACTCAATTCAAACTTAAATCTTAATCCATAAACAAGTAATAGGCCCAAAATATTTCAACTTAACTTATCAAAAGCAGTGAAAAATTCAAACTTAATTAACACGACAAGCACTTAAAGACGTTCCATTATTCAACTTCTTATATCTAACATAACATGTACAGACCTGAAGTCATCCACATCAGTCGTGACATATCACATCGTCTCAAAACCAAAGTTAACATTCAAGAGAGCTCAATAACATACACAAGCACATGTTCTATTACAAAAGTATTTCTTCAGCCCAACAGAGGAGTCCATATCCTTCACTTAAACCTGACTGAGAAAATCAAAGTGATACGGGAGGTAAGTCCAAAGACTTAGTGAGGGTTAGACATAAGAACAACAATATGGATCTATCGAGAAAGAATCAACCCAACAGATCGTCAAATAACATACAGTACAGGAACGCATCAAAAAAATAGGCAATTACAAGTTCAGTAAACAAGCATTAGCGGATTCAAGAGTTCAAGTAGGTACTAGCTCAGGGTTGTGACTATCGGCTCGAAAGGCCCGGTATCATCTCAACCGATTCTGCTCGGGAGGTATAGAGCATCTCAATCGATCACAATTTAAGAGAAAATACAGATGGCTTGATCGGCTCGGACAACAGCCCGACCTAAACCAGGAAGCTACACCGTCCTTATTGCTCTACGAGCAAGACGTAAACAATCGGGTACAATCAAAACAAAACAAGCCCAAATCATATGCAGTCCAACAGATCAGAACGAAACATGCATATTTGATTCTCCTTATACAAGTCAAATAAGTACTTTTACCAAAGCGTGACAGCTTGGTATACAATAGATGCCTAGGAGTATCCTTAGCACATTGTTGATGCCCATGAGTGTCCCTGGCACACCGCCGATACCTAGGAGTATCCCTAGCATATTATTGATACCTAAGAGTATTCCTAGCATATCACTGACATCCAGGAGTATCCCTAGCATGCCCCATATACCCAAGCATTCTGCTAGGATTGGCACTCGGCCCAAGCATATCTCAATATATATAATAATTATCAATCAGTCGATACATATCTCCAGGCATATATTTAGATATTAGAATGGACAGATAACAGACAGCTAGATAACAAGTACTAATCAGGAACAAGTACGATAACAGAACGAACAGATAATAAACAAAGTGTTCTAGGCACCAGAATGAACAAGAACAAGTCATATCAGAGTACGATCAAGAAATAACCCTCACAAAGGTGTTCGAGTCAATACAATCAAGTTGAACCCACACAGGGGTCATTCCATAAGAATAGATATATATAAACAAGGGCAGAATGGCAGACCCTCACAGGGCATACAAAAATTAAACACCCAAGAGGTTTGACCCTCACCTCCGTAGTCTCAAAAAATTGCAACCACAATCGGCAGTCTACTAGTCCGTTGTACCTACTTCTTCGTCACCTATCTATAAGAATAAATCTACGATTAAAATCCTTATTAATCTCCAATAATTACAATCTTGCCATTAATAGCCTAAAATCACTAATTACTCAATTAATACGGTAGTTTTAAAGCTTAAACGGTACTATCAGCCCAAAATGGCTAATAAAGTCGTCATTGCCAAAATAATCCCGATTTTCATATCAAGTCTAATAACAAAACAAAACTAGTCTTCAATTACATATTAGCCTTATATCGGTATCCTAAATCAAAATAAACAGTCCAATTACCTTAATAATCCCAATTTTATCCTTAGGTTCCAAATTCACAAAATTAGGGTTTTCTCTTCTGATTTGCTCAATTAATCTCAAACCTATCATAGAATAATACAGATCTGAGCCTACTAGGCTATATCAAAATCCATGCATAGGGATATATATCAATCATATATTAATCTATCACCTTTAGCATAATATAAGGCTTATGAAATTAACAATGCAGCATATGTGTATATATATAAGCATATTCCATTCCATTCCCCTTTACCCACGATTCGATTATCAAGGCCCCGAGATCAGAAATCGAAAGCACCACTACAATGAGAGGAAGAAACTATCCTCAGATCGCCACCGCGTCACCGAAAATCTCAAGACTACCACCAACAGCTGCGTTTCAGTTCCATGAACCAAATGCCCAAACTAATTTTTTTCAATTGCCACTAGGAAGGGCCTTAATTGCAGCTCGATTTCCTAGTGTCGTCGCTCGCCGTCGTTAATTTTTTCTTCAATTTCGTCGCCATCGGTGGCCGAATTAGGAAATTGAAGCCATTGCTGCGTTCCTTGAGCTGAACCCATCAAAACCCACTGCCCAAATTTTTGATTCAGTCGGCGGTGACGTCACGCCGTCGAGCTCTGCCATGGCCATGACTTTTGAGGTGTTTTCCAACCGCTACGCTGCGTGGTTTAGGAAGCAAATGATACTGTTGTGTTCACAGTGAAGAGAGGAACAATTTGGTATATAATTTGTAAGGTATCACCATTCGCTGGAAAAGGCGGCTGGAGGAGGAAGACACAGGTGCAGGGAGAAGAAAATGAAAATTCTAAGAGGGGAACATATATATATTCAACTTTTGAAAATTGGATTTTGACCCCCCAAAACTCTGCTCCAGCCTTCAATTGGGTTCTCCCAAAAATTGAACATCTTCAATTCAGCCCCTAAACTTATTAGTGACTCATATTGACCCATTTGACCCAAAATATTAGCCAAGTAACCCTCAAAACTTTGAAAAAATATTTCAATCAAGTCTTGCTTAATTGCACTTTAACCCCAAAACTTTCAAAGATTTTGCAATCAAGTCATTTTCATTTATTTTTCGAGCCCTAAAATCCAACCAATAAAAATCTTGATTTTCTCAATCCTTATTTTTCAAAATACTGAATTTTAGGGGTGTTACAACCAGGCTTTCAGCAACAAATAAAGCCACCAACTCAAGAAAAGAAGCCATCATTAGAGGAGATGTTTATGCAGTTCATGAAAAAAATTGAAGCAGCAATTTAGAGTCAATCAGCCTTAATCAGAACATTAGAAATACAAATGGACCAGCTAGCTATTGCATTGAGTATGAGACAACAATGAACTTTGCCAAGTGATACTGAGATAAACCCTAAACGAGAAGGTAAGAAACATTGCAATGCTGTTTCTTTGAGAAATGGTAGAGAATTGCAAGAATTTTATAAGGTCCCTCCATCTTCAGAGGAATTGAAGAATAATCACTAGTGTAGAAGGGAAAGAATGAGAGGCGAAAAACTAAAGAAGTTAATCCTATCAGACCACTTCGACCTTTTCCTCATAGGCTTAAGAAGCAAAAGTTAGACAAGCAATTTCAACAATTCTTGGAGGTTTTCAAGAAACTCCACATAAATATTCCATTTGTTGAAGCATTGGAACAAATGCCTAGTTATGTAAAATTCATGAAAGCAATTTTATCTAAGAAAAGACATTTGATTGAATTTGAAACAGTGGCTCTTACAGAGGAATGCAATGCAATCATCCAAAAGAAGTTACCTCCAAAGCTCAAGGATCCTGAGAGTTTCACCATACCATGCAAAATTTGTACTAAATTTTCTGGAATGGCACTTTGCAATTAGGGAGCAAGCATAAATTTAGTGCCACATTTCATCTACCAACGACTTGATTAGGAGAGATCAAGCCAACTAGTGTAACCTTGCAACATGCAGATAGAACATTCAAGTATCTTAAGGGAATAATTGAATATGTATTGGTAAAAGTTGATAAATTTATTTTCCCTGTAGATTTTATTGTGTTGGACATGGAGGAGGATACCAAAGTTCCAAACATCCTTGGGAGACCATTCTTGGCCACAGATAGGACTATCATAGATATGCAAAAAGGTGAATTAACCATGAGGATCCAAGATGAAAATGTAACTTTTAATGTGTTTAAAGCATTTAATTTTCCTAAAGACATTGACAAGTGTTTTGCAATTAGTGTGGCAAATAAAAAAGATAAGTTATATAACAGAGAGGCTGAATATAGGAGTGATCAAAAATTTTTGAAAGACCAATTAGAGTAAGGTGAATAGGTACCATTCTACAATTCTCATTTTAAGTGGTTATCAGGAAAGCTAAAATCACGATGGTTGGGGTTATTTCGCATAATTGAAATCTTTCCACATTGAATGATAGAGTTGGAAGAAATTGGTTCAAGGAGGAGGTTTAAGGCGAATAGGAAAAGAATGAAACATTACTAGAAAAGTGATTTGATCATCAACAATCCACAACCACCTTAACCAACATCAAATGAAGCCCAAAAAGTCAAGCCAAAAACTATAAATCAAGCACTTCTTGGGAGGCAACCCAAATTTTTAATTGCTTTTACTTCTATTTTTTTTTTCTTATTTAATTTTTTCTCCTCTATTTGATTTATTTTTTAATTTAATTTATATTTTTTTTTTTTTTTTGTTTTAAATTTCAAAAAAAAAATTAAAATGGGCAGTGGCGCATGCACCCCCCGACGCACGGGGCATCTTTTTTTGACGCCTTGGCAGAATTGCATGTGTTGGAGGAGGAAAAATTTGTGGGGGCAACAATCTACCACCCCCCCCAGCCGAACCCACCCGCTCAACACCCGTCCCCCCAACCATTCTTTTCTTTCCTTTTTTTTTTCTTTTTCCTCTTTTCTTTTCCTTTTATTCTCTTCTCTTCTCTCTCTCTCTCTCTCTCTCTCTATATATATATATATATATATATTCTACTCCTCTCATTCACTTTCTTTTTCTCAAACAAACACATCTACACCACCATCTTCATTATTCTCTCTTTAGAATATTTTAGATACATTAGTATTTTAGATTGATTTCAATTCTTAGGTTTTTTTTTTTTTTCATTTATAAAGGCCTATTTAATTAGTTTGAGAGTTTGGAATTAGTTAGATTATTTATTGAATAATTTAAATTTAGTGGTTGTTTATTTGAGATTATTTGATAGATAATTGATTGATTGTTGGGGTGAAGTGGTAGATATTTGGATGCCAATTGAGAAAAAAAATTTGGATGTTGATTTATGGATTGGAATTTCTTTATTTTTTTTAGGTATTATTGGGAGTAATTTTATTTGGAGTTAATTCTCACGACAACCATATCCTTACATTGTTGTTGCAATTCCACCCCCAAAGGCCGAGACGGCCGATGACACTATTGATTGATCTGGGTGTATTTTCTTTCTTTTCTTTTTCTTTATTTTTATTTTTATTTTTATTTTTATTTCTATCATTTTTCATATTAGTGTTTCTTATATTCTTCTTATTTTCTTGCTTTCTTTTCATGATAGTATTAGTACTTTGAGGGCAAAGTACCTCTCAAGTTTGGGGGGTGCTTTGCGCGTTAGTTTTTAGTCTTTTATTTTCTTTTATTTTGGTTATGACTATGGTTTAGTAATTGAGTCGATGTCTTGCATGTACAAAAATTAATCTTCTTGCATCAATGAAGATATTACTCCTTTAATTTTATATTTTGTGGAAAATTATAAATGTGTAATGATGGAACTATGCACTTTGAGTAGAAGCAATGTTAGAATGACATCCTCTATTTTTGAGCACTCACTTTATCACTTTTAGCTATTAGTTTGATTTAGAGGACATTTATGCACGAGTGACATAGGTAATACTTTAAACTCTAAAATTTGTTTGATCCCCTATCGAGGCAAAATCTTAGAAAACACTCAAATAAGTGAAATGACTTAGGCAATTTTTTTGACCCGTTTGAGCATTTCAAGCCTACCAAATGATATTATATCCCTAGGATCCCATGTTGAGCCTATTTTAAAGCATTTTTTTATTTGGCAACTAATTCAATAGCCAACCTAAACATATGATCCCACCAAATAAATCCAATAATTACTTGTTAGATCTATTTGAAATTCTTATGAAGATGAGAATAAATAATATACTGCCCATGAGTTTGATTTTCTTTCTCCCACAAAAAAAAGGGGTGTAGATAAGGCCTCATGCAAAAAAAAAAAAAAGTGCATAGTGGCATGAGCACCGGAAAAAAAAAAAACAAAGAAAAAAAAATGAAAAAGTGAAAAAGAAAGAAATTGAAAATTACTATTCAATAAGTTTGGGGGAGTATTAAGAAATGATGATGAACAAGTTATATGGGTATTGAGTCAGTATTATCCATATATTTCCTACCTTTACCTAGGCCTGTATTACAAGCTCTAAAAGTTCTAAACGATCCTTTATTGAGAGTATTCTACATTAGTGAAGATATAGATGAAAGTAAAACTATGGAGTATTAAAGTAGAGTCTTGTACTTATATATAAATTAATTCGAATTGCCAGTAACTACTTGTAGAGAAATCACACACATGCACCGGGGATTCATTTGAACATTGTATCTCCACTAATGTAGAATACACTCAATAAAGGATCGTTACACTCAAACCTATGGAGTACTAAAGTCGAGTCTTGCGGGTAATTCGAAAGAACTTCGTAATTGCATAAGACTCGAGACTAATGACCTATTATTAATTTCATAGGGAGAAAATTATGCAATCAACTTATTCGATTGATGAAATTATAATTTTAGGTTTCTATATCCTGATAGAAATCTTAATTAGTATACCCTTTTTTATTCTCATTAGTTTAGTTTTAATTCCTACAAAATTGATTTTTGTTTGAATAAAACAAGTGTGTGATAAATTAGTAATTAGTAACGAATAATTTAGTTCCTCGCGAGATCGACATTATTCTCATCACTTTATTACTTGTTGCGACACGTACACTTTCATATTTGTTTGCATTATTTATTTTGCACCACCAACATAAATCTAGTAGCCCATCTTAATGGATTTAATTAATTGGGCTCGCTAGTCTTTTGCTTAGTTAGTCCGTTTACTTATTATTCTAATTTATTACCCCTAAGGTTTATTCCATTAAAGTCTTGTCATATTTTTTTAAATAAATAAAATAAAAGCACCTTGATGGGCCCAATTTAATTGTCTTTATTTGACTCCTTGACCGTAAACATGGGCCTAAGAATTTATTTTAGATTTTACAAAATTAAAATACGTAAAAACTTCATCTCTTACTTTCAATTTTTATCTTTATTAAAAATAAAATATTTAATTCAATAAATCTAAATAATTAATTTTGATTTAATGTGCAATAAGAATTTTTAAAAAAATAATAAATGAGAATTAAGAATTAATCACTTTTAATTAATATTAAATGATCTATTTATTTGAAATTTAAATTTTTTCAATTAATTATTACTAAAATTAATAATGAGGAGGAGAAGGAAGAGGACGACGACGACGACGACAACAACAACAACAATAATAATAAGTAGCTGGGCACAATTAATGGCATTGCTTGCCCTCCCGGATTCGTCCTTGAGCACAATACAATAATATATATATATATATATATATATTTATATATATGAATGTGTGTAAGAGTAATCACGACTCAAACTGTATCTTTCAAAATTCAAGACACTCTCTATATACAGTGAAGTGAGTAGGCCATAAATTAAGACAATAAAGAAAAGAAGCCATGGAAGAAATAGGGAGAGATTCCTTAGTCATCAATCATAAATCAACGCACTAAATATGAAAAAATGTCCTCGTGCTAAAGTATTAGATTCAACAACATATATGATATATATATATATGATAATCTTTCCAAGAATATAAAAGATATGTTGTCAACATTTCATCTTTAAGATAATCTTGAAAAATAAGAAAACATATATTGCGGATAGCAATAGAAAATTTTCATAAAATTTTAATAATATAATTAGTCGCAATTATACAGAGAATTATTTATTGCAACATTGATAGAAACTATGTGACCTTCAAAGTTTTTCATTGTGGTGAATTCTCATAAATATAACTTCCTAATCATGGTGAAATTTTTCATAAAAATAGTTTGCTAATTTCGGAATCAAGAATATAACGTTGCCATATTTTTTGTGATATCTATAAAAATAAAAAATCTACATATATAATTTACTTGTAGTACTAATAGTGCTGAATACCACAAAGACAAAGTGTACCTATACAAAAATACTAATTGAAAGAATAAGTTTAATAAATTTATTGTACATGAAATAGGGGTAGCTCTACCTTTAGCCAAGAAAGGCAATCGTCTTAGGCCTCCAAATTATAAAGGCCTTCTATATGTATTTTCTTCTATAGTTCAGGCCTCAAAAATAAAAATATGAGGCCTATTTTTTGTTTTACATTATAGGCCTAAGAAAATTAGGTCTATAAGTTTTCTTTTTCGAACAACTTAGGCATAAAAAAAAAAGTATGAGGCCTTCAATTTGGAGGCCTTATTAGTAAAGCTTACAATAAAATAATTAATTAAAAGTATAAATTTAAGTTTTATTACTTTTGATTCTCCTAAATCTCCACTCTCCTTTTAATTCTTATTCTTGTACTTATACAAAATTCTATCTCACTCATTCTTTTTCAATACTGATCACTAAATAATATTATAGTTATTTTTCTTTTACTATAAATCTAGGTTTTATTTCTTAAATTTAGTGTTCTACCTTTGAAATAAGTTTTTCAAAATTAAAACTAATAAAATCTGTCAACATTTCAAGTAAGATAAAATGAGTTAGTTATGCTATCAATTGAAAAAGAATGTTAGATGAAATTAATTATACAAATATAATAAATAATTTTGCATCTTGAAAATGTGCAAGAACAAAATTATAATTATAATGTTTTATACGAGAAGTTTTTTTTTCTATAAAATACAAAATGATTATAAAAAGACATGCGTATTAAAAAATTAATTTTTTATTATATATTAAAGATCTCGTTTTTTGTTTCACCTTAAACCTTCAATTTTATTGAAACAACCCTGACATAAAATTGAATTATAATGGGTGGGTTGGGTTGGATTTAGGCTTATGTTGGTTGGGTAAAAAAATTGGTTAGGTTCTACATGGATTGGCATAGATGGGTTGAAAGTGAGTTGAGTTCAAAATGGGTTGAATTGTGAGTTGGGTTAGGTTTGAAATGGTTCCAATAGAAAAAAAAATGATTTAATTTATTTATTTCAAAAAATTAATTCACAAGACCATAGTAATACTTATATACCTTGTACTCTTTATTTAATATACAATTTTACAACATAATAAGATGCTTTATTAAACTATATACTTATTTTATTAATTTATATTATAATATTCAATTGGACTAAAAATTAATTATGATCAGTATTTCTTTCATGATAAAATCAATTATGAATTAGTTATAAGTAGGTGGATGCGATTTTCAGTTGTTATATGTTGTGTACTACAAATAGTATCAATTTTGTGGAGATATGTTATGCTTCAAAATCATAATATAGGCTAGTTGACAAGAAGATATAACATTCAAAGGAATGATACTTTAAGTAAATTTTGCAGAATGTTGTGTATACGAGTTTAGCGCTTGACACTTGATTTTATTTCAAGATATTCAATCCGAATTAAGACTTCAAATTATATGCACATAATTTTAGATAATTAATTTATTAATATTGTTCAAAGCCCAGATGTATATTTTAATTTTGAAATTACTAATAATAAAAATTGAAAATAATAAGTTTTTTAATTATTAATTCAAAATTAATTTATTGAATTTATTAAATTTTATTTAATATTTTTGAATGGACTCATTTTGAACTCACTTAAAATTTATTTTGAATCCAAATTTAATACAACTCATCTAAAGCCCAACTTGCTCAAACTTGTTTATAAAATGTTGAGCCCAATCCAACGCAAAATCATGTGGATTGAGTTGAGCCAATGGATTTTAGCCCAAATTGACACCCATAAATTATATGATATCAAGAGTATCAACCAAGTCATGAAATCAAACAAACGAATCCTTGCAAAAAATAATACATCAACCGACTATTACAAATATAATCTTTTTTAGTCACTATTAGTCTAATTACTACACATGCATTTGCAAATAGTGTCAAAAGTTACTTTTTCTAACATGTATTTATTTATGGGGCACTTATTTAAAAGTACCAAAAGCACTTTTCAATTTTATGTTCAGTCCCCACTTGATTTTTATTAGAAGAAACTCCCTAGTTTTGTTAAAATTTTAGAGATTACTCCCTACTCACTTGATTTGACAAAAATGTCCTTAAGTATAATATTTTTCACTCATTTTTTCTCACTTCTTCTTCATTCACACAAGCAAACAGTAAACCATATCATACGCTCATTACCAGAAACAGAAAGAACAAAAAAAACGCAACAAGCTCTACAGCGGGAACGAGAATAATCATCGGAGCCAACAACCACCAACCTGACATCTGCATTGTCTTCTTCTCCTTTTATTTTCATCATTTTCGGGTTTCTTCTTCTTCTTGATTTCTTCTCAATTGCTTCTGAGTTTCTTGTATTTTTTCGATGATGTCAACCAGTAGTGAAGGAGGAATGTTCAATCAAGTGTTGGAGAGTTGCCGCTACAAAGACCAGCTCCATATAATGTCATAAATATGGTCTTACTGCATTTGACATTGAAAATGAACATTGTTGACATCCTGGTAAACTGAAAGGATGAATCAAGCAGCAGTGCAAAGAAGAGCAGTGATATTTTAAGGTAATACTTCTACAGAATCTAAACTGTACTGCAGTTTGTAAAGTTTTGTACTTGAAGTGTTCTAAAATTGTACTCTGTTATTTGAAAATCTTTCTCTGCTTGGAGCGTTCTACATTATACTTTATTGTAATTAAAATTGTACTTCATCTCACAAAAATTGTACTCTATTATATAAGTTTTATACTTCAAGTGTTCTACTAATGGATTATCCAAAATTGTACTACAACTTCTAACAGTTTATACTTGAAGTGTTCCCAAACTGTACGTTTTCTATCTAAAATTATACTTTTGGTTTTCTGAAATTATACTTCATGTTACCAAAATATGTACTCCATTCATTGAAGTTCTATACTTCAATTGTTCTATTTATTGATTATCCAAAACTATACTGCAATTGCTAAGGTTTTATACTTCAAGTGTTTTGAAATTGTACTTCACTTTATCTAAAATTGTATTTCTATTTTCTGAAATTATACTTTATTTTACCTAAACCTGTACTCTATTCATTGAAGTTCTATACTTCAAGTGTTCCGAAATTGTACTTCATTTTATCTAAACTTGTACTTCAATTATCTGAATCTATTATTTAAGTTTTATACTTCAAGTGTTCTACTAATGGATTATCAAAAATTATATTGTAATTGCTAAGGTTTTATACTTCAGGTGTTCTAAAATTGTATTTCACTTTATTTAAAATTGTACTTTATTTTATTTAAACTTATACTTCAATTATCTGAATCTATTATTTAAGTTTTATATTTCAAGTGTTCTACTAATGGATTATCCAAAATCGTACTGCAATTGCTAAGGATTTATACTTCAAGTGTTCTGAAATTGTACTTCTTTTTATATAAAATTGTACTTCTATTTTTTGAAATTATACTTCATTTTACCTAAACATATACTCTATTCATTGAAGTTCTATACTTCAAGTGTTCTGAAATTATACTTCATTTTATCTAAACTTGTACTTCAGTTATCTGAATCTATTATTTAAGTTTCAAGTGTTCTACTAATGGATTATCCAAATATTGTACTGTAATTGCTAAGGTTTTATACTTCAAGTGTTCTAAAATTGTTCTTCTTTTTATATAAAATTATACTTAACCTTTTACGTAAATTTGTACTCCATTATTTAAGTTTTATAAAGTTCTATTAATTTTATACTTCATTTTACCTAAAGTTCTATACTTCAAGTGCTTTACTTATTGATTATCCAAAATTGTACTGCAATTGATAGCGTTTTATACTTCTATTGTTCTGAAATTGTACTTCGTTAATTTGAAATTACCCGACCATACTGAATTATTCTACATATTGTACTTTATTTTACCTAAAATTGTACTTCATTTGTCAACTTCAAGGGATGCAGTCGAGGAGGAAATTGGTTCGACCAATGCATTGCACAATGAATTAACTTTAATTAGCAACTCAATTGATGCATGGAGGAATTGCGTATATGGAGAGGGCTAGACATTCAAGGATGCTCAGGAGTTTAGAATTATACTTAAAAATTATGCGGTGTCTACTTTGCGGTCATTTAAATACAAGAATTATGTTGTCCGATATATTAGTTATTTTGTATCCCAATCTGGAGAATTATACTTGATTTCATGATATTTGTACTTTATTTCGGTAATTATGTATTTGATTTAGTGTGAAATTAGTATTTTTGCATGTTATTCGAGATATCAGTTATTTTGTACTCCAATTTGGGAGAATTATACTTGATTTCTTGACATTTGTACTTCATTTCGGCAATTATGTATTTGATTTAGCGTGAAATTAGTATTTTTGCATGTTATCCGAGATATCAGTTATTTTGTACCCCAATCTGGGAGAAATATACTTGATTTCTTGACAATTGTACTTCATTTAGGCAATTATGTATTTTATTTAGCGTGAAATTAGCATTTTTGCATGTTGTCCGAGATATCAGTTATTTTGTACCCAAATCTGGGAGAAATATACTTGATTTCTTGACAATTGTACTTCATTTAGGCAATTATGTATTTAATTTAGCGTGAAATTAGTATTTTTGCATGTTGTCCGATATATCAGTTATTTTGTTCCCCAATCTGGGAGAATTATACTTGATTTCATGACATTTGTACTTCATTTCGGCAATTATGTATTTGATTTAGTGTGAAATTAGCATTTTTGCATGTTTTCCAAGATATCAATTATTTTGTACCCCAATTTGGGAGAACTATACTTGATTTTATGACATTTGTACTTCATTTCGGCCATTATGTACTTCATTCCTTAATATTTTTACTAATATTGTTGAACTGAAATTTGTTCCATAATTTGCTTTTTAAGTCTCGGTAATTAATAACCAAACTCTAAAAATGTGTGTAATAATTATCATATGAATAAAATAATGTTAAAGTGTTAACCACTAGTGTTCAACGAATGAAAGTTATCAATTGCAGTAATGTAAATAATACTTATGCTTTCAAAGATGTAAACAAATGAGCATTTGACGATAATATCCACCCTATCACCTGTACAAATACGTACTTCGCCTGATTCGATAATCTCAAAATATTGTACTTGACAATCACTATAATTATTAGAAACTAATTATTCAATTGCAACAAGTGTGCTTCAATATAACACTATTTATACTTTGTTTGTTCTACGTTTGTACTTCATTTTTCTCATATTGTACTCAAATTCACTGCCCAGTTTCAATTTAATTGAAGTGTACTTCAACATAACACCATTTATACTTTGTTTGTTCTACGTTTGTACTTCATTTCCCTTATATTGTACTCAAATTCATTGCCCAGTTTCAATTTAATTGAAGTGTACTTCAACATAACACCATTGTTGCCCTCGTATTATACTCAAATTCTTTTACCGGAATATGAGCACGACCTCTATAATCAGTTCTTCCTTTATAGGGATCAGACGATTCAGTATTTAAGTTGGGTGGTTTATCTGCTAGCTGGATTGTGCTGATGTCTTCTGTCTCCTAGGGTACAAAACACCAGCACATTAGATACAAAGTATCAACTATTGAAGTACAAAAGATTAGGATATTAAGTACAAATATTACCAACATGGAGTACAAAAGATCAGTACGTTAAGTACAAATATCACCAATATGAAGTACAAAATATCAGCACATTAAGTACAAATATCACCAACATGGAATACAAAAGATCAGCGTATTAAGTACAAATATAAGCAAAATGGAATACAAAATATCGGCACATTAAGTATAAATAACACCAATATGGAGTATAAAATATCAGCACATTAAGTACAAATATCACCAACATGAGGTACAAAATATATTGCAGGTTTGAATGTTTTATACTACAGTTGCTTCTAAAATATGCTGCACTTTCATTTAATATATATTGCAGGATTAAATATTTTGTACTAAAATTGCTTCTAAAATGTACTACAGATACACGGACTATATTCTACACTTTTAGTTAATGTATGCTGCAGGCTTGAATGTTTTTGTACTACAAATGCTTCTAAAATGTACTGCAATTACACAAATTATATACTACATTTTTGCCTAATGTGTACGGCAAGCTTGAATGTTTATACTACATTTGCTTCTAAAATGTACTGCAGTTACACAAATTATATACTACAATTTTGCCTAATGTGTACTGCAAGCTTTGATGTTTTGTACTACATATAATATATACCACTTTCAGATGATTTCACCTTATAATTTCAGGTAAAACGAAGTACAAACCCCAAAAAGGTGAAGTACAACTTTCATGCATTTCAAGTACAAATTAGAAACTTCCCATTTCACAACAAAAATAATATATATATATATATATCAAATGAATTCAAGTGTTTAACAACTAAAAAATGAATAAAAACCCTAAACATGAGAAAATAGACAAGAAATAAGTCTAACAATAAAAAATCACAGACATTTAAAACTGTAAATGTAGAAAATATACATTTGTTTCTGTTGCTCAGTTCTTTTTGTACTTTGCTTCTTGTTACCGCTGTTTCTCCTTCCATTGTTGCAGAAAAATGACAGAAATTTTGGTGTCTTTTTTTTTTTTTCTTTTCTTTTTCCCTTCTCTTCTTCTTTCGTGTCAATGGCAGAGGAACAGCTTCGCGCCCTTTTGTTTGGCCGCTTGGAGAAGTCGTCGATTTCAGGAAAAAAAAGAAAAGAAAAGGAAAGCGTTCTTCTTAAAGAGAAAACGCATTTCTCAGGTATTTTTGTTTTCCTTTCCAACTACAAGGATATATGGGTCTTTTTAAAAGACATGGGGAGTGATTTCTAAGTTTTGTGAAAAAGTGGGGAGTTTAGTGTGTAAAAATTCAAATAGGGACTGATCACTAAAATGAAAGTAGGATTAGAGATTTTTTTCTAATTAACCATTTATTTATATGCATGTCCTTGTTAGAATCAATAATTATTCTTATACCCCACTTATTGATATTGCAATTTGGACTTTAATGAAATCACATGCCAACAATATTTCATTGTTGGATATTGGTGATTTGATTATGCTTCTATTTTGTCATTCTTATTGTTTATTGCGTATAAATCACCATGTATGTAATTTATCGTGTTTTGAAATAACTTATTAAATGCGAGGATAACGTTGAATCCTTTAAAATATGACATACAAATATCCTTTTTTTTTTTAACAATTTAGAAATAGATATTCATGATTATTTGATTATCATTCTTGATTATGGTTCATGGTAATGAGATATTTCTTAAAATAGTACCACTAGGAATTCTATTATACCCGACAATTTTATTTTATTTTTCAAAAATTATATGTTTGACTATGTTACATGAATAAAAAGTGGAGTACATGCTAAAAAGAGTTAAATCATCACCAATGATTAATTGAGTATTGGGACTACTTTAAATCGGATGCTTCATCTTGATCATAAATTTTGCCCTTGATATACTAACACTTGAGCATAACTCCTAATGATAAATAAAAACTTTGCATGTAAGTAAATTAAAAATAATGATGAGAAAATTATTCCAAATATATCTATATATGTAGAAAGAGAGAGCACAACACTAACTACGAAAAAAATGTTACAAAAGAAAAAATTGTATGCATAATTATCTATTGAGACTTAAGAATATATGACCTTCATATTTGAACACAGTGATACGTAATGACATGATATATATACACACTAAAATCATGGCAATTAGCATAAAATACAAGTTATATGGCTTCAAACCCTTAAAAGACACACTATTTTATTTATTATATTACTAAGACAGCATATCATGTTATAATTTCTATCAAATAAAATCATATGATTTCTGTTATGACAAATATAAAGTATGAATAAATAATTATATATATATATATATACATACCTAGATAAATGCTATAGTTCAATAGGAAATACTAAAAAAGAAATAAAATTATGTCATAATCTAATCATTTGACAAACAAATTCATAATTTTTTAACACAAATTTTTATCTCATGCGTCAGATAATTTGCACTAATTACTATTGGGTACTGATATATTGTAGAAAAATTTGAAGTACATGAGTATAGTAATGTTTTTCTCAAATTTTCAAACATGTGCTAGAATTTTAGCTAGATATTTTTGGAATATCCACACGTTTTATGTTATATCCACATACTAGGTGATGAATGGTATGTGGAAATGGAATTGGGTGAGAACAAAATTGTAAAATCCTGCATTTTCTCATAAGTAATTGTTTTTTATAATAATATACAATAATAGTTAAGTTATTAAGCTTATCTAATAACTATAGGGAATCAGAAGTTTAAAATTTTATGCAGTAAATAGACTATCTCATGAGTTTATCCTCTTTGATTGAGTTAATAACATTTTAGATTAAACGAGCTAATTTTTTTTTTATCTTAAAATTCCCTAAATATACCTACACTATGAACATGCACCCTAAGGCACAAAACGTATATAATTTAAAGTACAAATACATCGTTATACATATGTATATATATTAAGTATATAATAAAAGTTATATAGGGTCATCTAAATAAAACAAGAAATCAAGGACTTAATTAGAATAAAAATCTAGGAGTCAAATTAGAATAAAGTAGGAATTCAAGGGCTTCCCTAAGCAAATAGCAAAAAATTTATTTCTATAAATAGGGGCAAGCCCCATTGCCATTTCCACACAACTTCTCTCTGCAGGCTGTCTGAAACTTAGTTACTATCCCTCCAAATCCTCAGCCAATAAGCATCAAATTATATCCAAAACCTCCATAGTTCATCAAGAATCACAATCCTCAAAAAAAATTTCCCAAAATTCTAGTCCCAAACTCTAGAATTTCTCTCAAAACCAAGAAGAAACCTGCTTGCCAAACTTAAACTTTCAAAATATCAAAAACCAACCTTCCTGTCACTTGATCACCCATGCAAATATACTATTAGAAAGCTCTATTCGTGTAGATTACCTTAGTGGAATGGGATTTTAGAAATTACGCCGAAATCACACCTGAATTGCTGCCGGGATTGATGCTGCCACACGCAGGTAGAGGCAGGAAGAACAGAAGGTGACGTTATTTTGCTTATAACTGGAGATTATGCCGTTCAAATGAGAAAATGAAATCATGGATGGAAATCTCTACGAGTTTAGATAATATTGGAAGTAAGATTCATTGAAATTGATGCGGTATTCTGGTCTCAATTTTATAAAAACCGCAACCTGCCATCAGGATGCGACTGGAGCTAGAACTCAACTTTGAAAGGGAATTAGGAAAGATCGGCCAGTTTGATTATCCAATTGAAGCCACATTAGAAATTCATTGAGTTTTAATCCATTTTTATGTAAAAATTACCGCTAAACTCCTTTGGATTTGGTTAAAATTTAGTTTTGATGAAAATTGTCCTAGCTGACTATATAAGATACAGGTTCTGGAAAGTGAGCAGATTTTGTTAAAATATTGTGGAATATTATGATGATGACAACCTGTGATTTTTTGGTTGGACATGAATGAATGTTGGATAATTGGATTTTGGTTTAGATATAAGTTATTTATAATTAGTTGTTAAATATGATTTAGATATCATGATTTTATGTAATTCCTGGAACAATGTGATAAGAAAAGTGTTAAAATATATTCAATTCATTTGAAAATTAATAAGTAGGAAATATCACTCTTATATATTTATATTTATTCTCAAAGATAGTTGCTTGAATTATTAAATAACAACTATAGTAGTTAAAATAGTATATAGTACTATATGTAAACTAATTTTTATTTTTATTCCCTGATAATATTATTACCAGAAGAACAATCCATAGTAATTGAACTTGAATTTAGGTTATTAGGTGTACAAGTTGTTGGAGAATCTTGATCATAGGAATCGGTGAGGATTTCTATCCCTTTTCAATTTTTATTCTGTTACTTGTAATTCCTTTTGCCGAAACACCTTGAATATTGATATGTGAGTTTCTTTTTTTTTTTTTTTGTTCCTTCGCAATCTCATTCATTTACCCATTATCATTTTGTGGAATCATACACCTATTTCTTGTTTTTAGGACCCCATCAATCATTGATATATGTAGTCTTTTATTCCTTTCAAATTTCCATCTGTTACTGGTTAATCATTACTTCCTAAAATCATATTACCTTTTCACACTTTCTGAAATGCCTCGCTTATGGTGATGTTGATTATTTGATCTGTTTGGTAAGTTTGAGCCAGTTGAAATCTTGAAATATTCTTAATAAAAAAATAATGGCATTAATATTTATTTCATTTATAATCAAAACCATGCCACTTAAATAAGTAAAATAAGAACCCCTATATTGGATACTTTCAACACACCTCAAAATAGAAAAGATTGTTTAAACTATTTTATGAAAAAAACTTCCTACTCCAAGTAAGTTACAACTTGAAAAAAGATTCGTGCTTTCTAATAATTATAAATCTTCTCATCCTACTCGTCGAATTAGGAACTAAGTGCCACACTTGCTGATAGGGGGTGTGCAGTGGGGGCCACCTCTAGAATCCCGAGGTTGACACCTTCTGCTATATTTATTGTATTCTTGACCATTTTGAATATCTTATTCGGTTAGTACTGTAAAATATGTGCCGGCAGAGCAAAGTGCCACACTAGTTGATAGGGGATGTGCAGTGGGGGCCACCTCTTGAATCTGTCACCGTAACATCTCTGGATTTCAGTACTAGACATCTTTCAGTTGTATCCTGTACCTCAATTAATAAAATTCTATTTTATTCTTTATGAAATGAAGTGTAAGGAACTAAGTGCCACGTGCGGCAGTGCGGAAGGGGCCACCTCTAGAATCATGTACACTTGAATCTGAACATGAAATATGAATTCTCCTCGCTGGTATGGGACAATGATGGAGTTACATGATATGATTATGATGCCTTTGATATGATAAGATCTCTTATAAGTAATTTCATTAAAGCATCTCCTAATTTATACAGAACTTAAGATATCTCAAAAATATGTGCATTTGACTTGTAAAGCATTTACTACAAGAGCTTGTTACAGAGATCAAGTTATCCTAACATGTTTGCTTCCTACTTAATACGTAATTCTTACTCTATCATCTTCCACTGCAGTATAAGCTCTATACAGGTAACTCTTTCCAACTTTCCTCACTGAGTCATTCGGACTCACCCTTATACTTCTTTTTATACAGATGAGGCTAGACTGATCGTACCTAAAGAAGGAACTTGGGAATATAGGAGGGAGAAATTATCTTTTGTTTGATTCCAAATGTACCAAGATCAATAAGTTTGTGTATGTAGATAATAAGACTTATAGCCACGACGACTTTAGTGCTATATCTCAGGTACTGGTATATGTGTACTCATCTATAACTAGAGAAAAAGTTCAGGCTAGTATACAAAGAATAAAATATAAGTTGTTCCTTTTAATATGACTTGTCATTTTATTTTGTTAGTCTGCGCTTAACACTGGCCCTTGAAAGGAAAATCTCCTATAAAGGGTTAGAGTTGCAGTGTGGTGGCTTCGGGACCTTCGAGGCGCCATAGAAATGACTTGAGAAATGGAATAAATATGAAAAAAAAATGATGTTAGTAATACTTATCTTATGATTGGTATATGCAAGGAAGGAAAAAGGAATGAGATCCTCATTCTTTGCTTGATTTCAATCTTATGATTGGTAATTAGGAGTTATTGATAAGAATGTAATGAAATTATTTTGAATAATCAAATTACCCTTTTGTGAAAATTTATTAAAAAAAATTCATTTATTTACAAATATTTTTTTATGTATTATATTAAATATTCTAGTCAAAATTAGATACATTGGAGAGAACATCATTTAAGTTATTGATGAATATATGTGAAGTAGATGAAGGATAAAAGAGAGAATCAAAGAATAATCCAGAGACATGATATATTGGGATTTGTTGAGACTTATCAAATCGTTTTTTTTTTTTAACTAGAGGATTATTTTGTCAAACTAAAAAATGGTAGTACTCCCAATAAATTGAGAATAGCTAAACCATGGGTAAAGAAAGGAATGGCTAATCCCATATATTTGGGAATACACATTCCTATGTGAATAAGGACTCTCATCACTAATACCAATCTAGTGTTTGGGAATGAATTTGAGAATGCCCATTCTATTCCCATTTGATTCCTGCATACCAATAATATCATTGGACATTAGTATATTATCTTTTAAAAGTACCAGAAGCTATTTGCATATAATTTTTCATACATAAAATATTTTTGAGTAATTATATTATTTGTACAAGTGATTACATTTATTATACTAAAAATTGACAGACATTTAACATATACACACACACACACACACACACACATATATATATATAATTTGCAAAATTACGAAGATACCAATCATAAAAAGTAAAAATTTTATAGTCCATTATCGAATTTTTAAAAAAAAATTAAAATATTGAGATTTTCTTATCATAAAAGAAGTTTTCAAATAAATGGTAGTAATTTGGATGTATAAATTTTATTAAATATATAGAATAAATAGGAGGACAAATTCAATATGTATAGAGATCTAGTATCATGACTTCCATTTTACACACAGAATTTATTTTTTTTAATAATATTATAGATTTGTTTGTAGTGAAAAAATAATTTAACACTTAATATTACTATACTCGTTTAACTTTCGATTTTGGAGAATACATATTAAAAGAAATCATATCAACTTGACATTTTTCCTAGTAATATTGACTTGAAAATGCAAATATATTTGCTCTTCCAAAACATATAGTTTATGACTAATTCATAATATACAAATTTTCTTACCTATTTTGAACAAGTTTTGTCATACAATAGCGTGCAAATATATTTTAAAAAAGGCAGATTGCTTTATTTATTAAACCCTAACAAACTTCTTGTTAATTGTTTAATCTAAAAAAATTAAAGGTGTTAAGAAACCCGTAACTCATGTTCAGTTATATATATAAACAAGATGGTAATATGATCACGACATACACTTTTAAAACTATGGTATCTTAATTATCAATAAAAAAAATAAAAAATAAAATAAAACTATGGTATCTTATAACGATTTACTCAAAGTTTGAACACCAATATGAAAAATGCCACAGCCACAATATTCTTATCTGGGCGGCCGGGGGGGGGCGGCGGGTGTCAATTTTCTAATTTTGAGAAAATTAAGGGAGTAAACTCAAAATTTCGCCGGCCGCTTCTAAGTCTGTAAAATAAAACCGAGCCCGCATAGTCCCAAATTTCGCGTTCCTCTTTGTCTCTCTCCACTCTCTTCTCTCACCCACCTTAGAATTTATTTTTCCAATTTCAAATTTATTTTTCCCGTCGGGCTCGGACCAAAAGAATAAAGTTTAATTTTTCCCCCCCGAAAGCATTAACACCACTCAAAATTTTCCCACTCTTTTTTCGCTCGTATTATTATGGCCTTTCATGTTGCTTGCCCAATTACCTGGTACCCATCTCTAATCTCATACTCACCCCAATTTACTTTTACTTATAGATAGATAGATACAATCCATTTGTGCGTCTATTACCGTCACCCCCACGCACCCGGGTGTGTTTGTGCGTGCGTGATGTGGGTTTTGAGTTTTGAACGAAACTGTTTGGCTTTTTTGTCTGTTTGCAGTCGGAAGATATGTTTTTGTGCCCTGGGTTGTCCACGGAGATTGCAGAGCGAGAAGGGCAAGAACGACTTTTTGCAGGAGGTTGCTGGGGTTGAGCAGTTCTTGAATGACCCGTGGTTGATCAAGGCCAGGGAAAATGCGACGGTTCAGGTTAAGGTGCCGAAGGTGGTTGTTTCCCTCGCTCCGCCGCCGCCGCCGCCGCCGCCGCAATTTTCTGCGGCTATCCCGGTAGTAGTTGGAGGTGAGGAGGCGGCGATGTCTGCAGCTTCGGCCCAGGTGAAAAGAGTGGCATTGCAGAAGCAAGCTGCTGCTGCGTCGATGGTGGCAGAGGATTATGCGAGGAGGTTTGAGTCTGGTGATTTGGTGGTAAGGACTTCTCTAAGTTGCTACTCTAATTGATGATTGAGGTTAACATTCTGTGTTTTTTTGTTAAAAATTGGGCTTCCATCTGTGGAATTAAGGACATGGTGAAGATTGAAACATTTCAAATGCGTGATTGATTTTATTTGTTTGCGTTTTTAATTCGGGAATTCATCAGATAATGGAGCGCCTGATTTATCCAATGTTTCCTGTTAGTTTGGACAGTTGGGTCTGTAATATTGGCGGTGTGCTGGGTGCAATTTTCTCATCATGCGGTGTGTTTTTTGATTTGAATGTGTTCCACATGTTGCTCAATACCATATCACCTTAAGTAGCGCGTGGAGAGCTTTTGCACATGCGATTTAGATTCCTATAAAAGTATGGTTTTAGTGGAATGCATTATAGTTGTTGCTGGAGAATTTTCTCTTACATTGTTGGAATAGGATTCCACATGCAGATTTTAATATGTTCATTTTCAGATATTTGTTCACCTACTAATATTGTCTTCAGTTGAGACGTGTATATTGCCAATATAAGAATTCTCTTGGAAATTATTTCTTTACAGAAGACTGGCATTTTTGTTATAGGCAGGCAACAATCTCTGGCTTGAATATTATGATGTTGCCAGAAAAGTTAATAGTACTAATTAATTGATCAAATTGAAATGAGATGAGGCCTCTCTCTTAATTGCTTAATGAAGCAGTAAAAATGGCAGGTCCTGATTCTTTATTGCGAGCTTTTGGCTTGAAATTCCTTTGTCCAGGGAGTGGGAGCAATAGGCACTTTCTTATTTCTTAATCATGTTATTCCACACCTGGGGAGTACAGAAAGTTCCAAATCCAAGGGTCGAAGTGATGCAGTTGAAGAGAAGTGGGTCTTTAGAGACACGGGTGAACCATTAAAGGTGTTGGGTGCATGCCCGGCGATAACCCTCCGATAGTCAAGTTAGATCAAGGATAAGAAAGTAGAACAGGAATAGTACTTAATTTCAGAGGATTTAGAAAAGGTTCCTAATTGGGTATTTATATGTGTGGAGTAGAGGGTTCATTGTACTGCAGTAGCTCCTTATTAGTGTGATACCTTACCAATTCTGTCCTCTGACTTGATAAAAGTTTCATTATACCCCTGAGAGCTTCTAAAGTGTCTGCTGCACTGATACTTATATATCTACTCACACATTGTACTTCTGTGGATTTCAATGCGTGCTGACCAAATTTAAGACCTTTAGGTTGTTCAGTGAGAAGTGTCTAGAGGAATCTATGACAACATTTACTGATTTTATGCACATTGGATTGGCATTTTCTGAAGGTATAACAGTGCTGGGAATGATATGTAATGGATATTGTTGATGTTATATTAATGCTTTTTTCTGCTGTGCTAATCACCTGGCTTATACACTCTCTTGCTTTCAAGAACTGGAGTCCAATTAACACATGCACTGTATCCATGAGTGTGCCTATAATGGAGAATGTGGAGTTGATTCTTATATGGGCCACACATTTTGTTAATGAAGACCAGCTCCTGGAATTCATTATATGGTGTATCTGTTTTTGTATGTTATATATGAGTTTAATATCTAATTATGCATGTGAGCATGTATATATGTTCATTTAAGGTAACCCGCATAAAGTTTGATGATAGTTAGTTTCAGTATCTCAGATATTTTGATGATGGTTAGTTTCAGTATCTCAGATATTTCGATGATGGTTAGTTTCAGTATCTCAGATATTTCGTTAGCTAACTTTATGCCTTTTGATCTTATGCCATACATGTATATGGATGATACCAGGCAAATAGAAAAAGAACAATTAATTTATCTAGCTATTAATTGCCTTGATGTACTTATCAATTCAGTTATCCAGTAGGTTTCTGTGAAAGATGCTGCTGGAGAAGAGCAAGGCCAGTCAAATAACAAAGTAATGTGCCGGCTATGCTTTTCTGGGGAAAATGAAGGAAGTGAAAGGGCAAGAAAGATGCTTTCTTGCAATAGTTGTGGCAAGAAGTATCACAGGAGCTGTCTGAAAGTTTGGTCTCAAAATAGAGGTACTTTGTTGTTGTGACAAATTACTGATTAAATGCTTGTACCTTTTGTGATGAAATCTTTATTACAGATCTTTTTCATTGGAGTTCTTGGACTTGCCCCTCTTGCCGAATATGCGAGGTAAATATATGTCTTATTCCATATAGTGAAATTGTTCTGAAACACTTGTAAGTTCACGATATCTGACAGTTGTTCTGTATCAACATGGGGAAGCATTCTATTCTATTGTTAATGAACGTGTGAATGAAGTTTGTTTTAAAAATGAGTATAATTAATAACTTGTTGATTGGGGATGATGATTTTAACTGAGAAATTACTGCCTTGCCTAACATTTCAATGTAACTGGTTCAAAGAAAGTCTAATTGCACCATAGATGAGTATTGATGCATAAGAAGCTTTCTTGTTTTGTTATTATAAGTTGATGATTAGGGTATTAATGGCACGTGTGATTCCTGTTGCATTTGCTTGATAGGATAGCTGGTTGGGATCTCCATTTAACCTTTGACTATTCTTGGAGATTGATGAAATCATGCTGCTTCCTATCCTCAGCTTGATGTAATTTCATGCTTTGGTTACTTTAGGTCTGTCGAAGAACTGGAGATCCAAACAAGTTTATGTTCTGTAAAAGGTGTGATGGCGCATACCACTGTTACTGTCAGCAACCTCCACATAAGGTGCGCTGTTGATTTCTTATACCTGCAGTTATGCTAAACAATCAATTAGCTTATTTATTTCATTTGTAAAACATGTAGAATGTTGGTCATGGGCCTTATTTGTGTCCGAAACATACCAAATGTCACAGCTGTGGTTCTTCTGTCCCTGGAAATGGCCTGAGTGTAAGGTATGGGTTTTCGGCAATAATTTTGTACTTTGTCTTGTGTGTCCCTAAATGATTTTCTTTCTTTTATTGAGTGATCTGTCAACTGTTTGCTTTTGGGCTATATAATGGTACCCTATTATTAACTCTGATCTCAATTCCCTTGTTATATTTTGGAACTGTGTCATAGATTATTATGTGCTTTTATGCATGTCTGGAGGGCTGGATGTAGCATCTCTTGTAGATTAGTGGAATGGACTTTTCCATGATTAACATACTTCTATAAACATTATCCAGAGTTGTTTCGAAAATTTCATGCATGATTTTTTGTATTCTCACGCATTATGGATCGGCCTACTTAACAAAGAGAACTGGAGTTCTTTGCTGTGCAGAAAATTTCAATTTATGAATAGAATGTTACATTCAGCACTTATTAGTTCAATCATTTGGAGCCAAGGAGGTTGTTCGTTGAATTGTTCTTGTTTAATTAAGAAAAAAGAAAGATGAATATTGGAAAATATACCACTTCTCATTGACTTGAATTTAAAATGCTGCAGGTGGTTTTTGGGGTGTACTTGTTGTGATGCTTGTGGAAGATTGTTTGTTAAGGGAAACTACTGCCCTGTTTGTTTGAAGGTAAAATTTAGTGCCTGACTTGTTATTTTATTCCTTTGTGTCGGTTTGCATTTCCAAGAAGTTACCTTCTTGCCCAACACAAAAGTAGTGAAATACCAACTTGTTGAAGCAGTACAAGTTGATTACTTATTAATTTCATTGAAACTGCAGGTCTACAGAGACTCTGAGTCAACTCCTATGGTTTGCTGTGATATCTGTCAACACTGGGTGCACTGTCCCTGTGATGGAATTAGGTTTTTCTCAAGTTCTTGTTCTTTGCTTTTTCATATGTAGATTCTTTCATGTTCTTTTAATGGTGGTATCCTTTTCTAGCATGTTACAGGTATAGAATTTAGTTTTAAGCTATTCGTATTACAAAGAACAATACTTGAGAAACAAGAACAATGATAGCTTTAATAAAGTTTTAAGCTCCATCTAGGGGCAGTCTAGTTTAAATCAGCAGCATATGTCTGGTTATACTTTGCTCTTACTTTCCTAAATTATCATCAGACTTAATTATGGTTTCCTTATTTTCCTCAGTTCAGAATTTTGATGCCAGATAGTCTGCGATAATTTTTGCTTTCAACATTTAAAAATTTGATTGTCGTGTGTAAAAGTTAGAAATAAAATGCCACTATAAGATACCAGATATACTGTTGCAATGAGACACTGTGAAGTGTGAATGTCAAGCAAGAGGCATGAGAGGCCTTCCTTGCTAGCCGAATTTGAAAAAAGATTGTCTCTGTTTGCGCCATAGGAGATTTTCTATTCATCCGTCTCAATCGCAATCTGGAAAATGCGAAAGAACGCTTTCACCTAATCTAGGAAAGAACGATACTCCCCGCTTCCTATTCAATGTCTCTTTTGAATTTTTAGATGAGGGTTGAAAAAGTAAAAGTTTAAGGTAGTTATACAGTTTTAGTAGTGTCACGTAATTACTTTATGTAAGAGGGTAATTTTGGAAAGAAAATTTCTGTTTTAGAAAGTGAGATTATTATTTCTGCACATGCCAAAAATAAAATAAGAATACCCAATTTGGAATAGAGGCTGTAAGATTTTATGAATTGATCTGGCCCTAGTTTGGTGTGAATGCTTTCTAAACTGATATCAATTTGTACTTTTCTTGGTGGAGAGCAAAATGTATGCATCTAAAAAGACATACAGGCCCCAGGAAGAATGAGAGGACAATTAAAGAATTGGTGGAGAAAGAGTGCACATTAAGTAAGAGAGAGAGAGTGAATCTTAGGCCCACTCTTTGTATTATGTAAGTCTGGAATGCAAATTTTCCATCTATCACCAGCAATACACTTGATGATTGAAAATATTGGAAGAAAGTAAATCTGGAACAATGTCAGATTTTTTGGTTAACTGAACTAGGAACAGCTTTGCAAAGCCATACTTGGTCCCACCTAATCTGGATGTGGACCTTACCAAACACATGGACATGGTCTTACTAATTCAATTTACCCTATGTTTTCCTGCATCCCTGTCTCTGTTTGACGCTCTTGTCCCACCCTTCTGGGTTTGCATGTGTTACTGGAGTTGCTGGATTAAGAAGTGACAGCTTAAACCTATTTTCCCTCTTGGTCCTTAGTATTTAACCTAATTTAACAAACAGGCTCCCTGCTTTCACCTATACAAATTTCTATTTCCGACTCTTGCAGCCAATAGTATATGACAACCCAAATGATACTATTTATGCTTTACTTTTATTTACTGCATGATTAATTTTTGTCTTATTTACATTGCATAATCACTCTGATCTTAAAATGTAGCTCTTACACTATATTTGACTTTCTTCTAATTACATTTGCAACAATTTTCCAGTGATGCAAAATACATGCAATTTCAAGTTGATGGAAATCTCCAATATGTTTGTCCTACATGCCGTGGAGAATGCTGTCAGGTCAGCTTTCTTGCATGATTGATTTGAAGGAATCCATATCATGCATATATTTCTAATTCTTTGTCGATTTTTTTACTTTTCCTTCAACATCTCTCCTCTGACCAGGTTAGGAATCTTGAGGAGGCTGTTCAGGAGCTTTGGAGACGGAGAGATGAAGCTGATAGGGATTTGATAGCCAGCTTGAGGGCAGCTGCTGGATTGCCAACACAGGAAGAAATTTTTGACATTTCACCTTTTTCAGACGATGAAGAGAGTGGACCTGTGTTAAAGAATGAAAACAGCCGTTCTTTGAAGTTCTCTCTTAAAGGGTTGGGTGATAAGTCTCCAAGAAAGAACAAAGAATCTGGAAAAAAATCTTTGAAGAAGTATCGCAAGAAAAAGGGAAACGGAACATCTTTTATCAGTAGAACTGATGAACACCAGAGTTTTGGAGGACACACAGAAGGTCCATTGTCGGGATACAATAGTGGTAATAACAAGAATGAGGAAATTCAATATTCTGGTGAACCTGCTACTTCTTCTCCTGGTGCTGCTGGAACCTTGAACGAAGGCATGTCTTCAGTTAATGAGACAGCAGTCTCCAAACATAAGTTCATTGATGAGGCTGCAACAGCTGGTGGAAGTAAGACTTCCAGGACTATAAAAATAAAGAATAATAAACCTCATGGTCTGAATAATCGGGAGGACAGTGGAGCTAATAGTGGAATGCTGAAGAGTGCACAGGGTCCAAAGCTTGTCATACATTTGGGTGGGAGAAATAGAAATATGAATAGTCCTCCCAGATCTGAAGCTTCAAGCCTTAAAAAGGGGCAAGGTTTGACCTCATCGAATGGTATGCCATTTGCAATATATAGATGTATTTGCTTTTATTTCAACTGGTAAACTTTGTTTAATGTACACATATGTGAGGTTATGTAAAATTCAGGTTGGGTGCTTTGGGCCTGTTATTCGGTGGGGGAGTTCAATACAAATTAGTGGTGATTATTTTCTGTTCATTGTTGGCTATTTGATCTTCACCAGTGAGTGATATGTAAGAATATATAACTCGTGAATTGTGCTTCATCTTTATAATCTGTTTCTGCTCTGAACTTATGTTAAAAAAAATATAACACTGTGATCATAATTCTGAGAGTTGAGTTTAGTTACTCAAAAATTTAATTTTACCCTTAATTTAGTTTCAAATTGTTTAATGTACTCCCTCCACTTTATATGGATATAAATGTCTTCTCTACAGAAACACTGCTTTATGATTAGTTGGTTTGACTGTGATTTGGCTAAGAGATATGGAAAGACAGATGGACATAGCATGCTAGAGAAACATAGTTGTAGAGAAGAATGTAAAATTGGTTATAGTTGGAATTAACTTAGGTTTGTCTATTTGTACGATCACATTCTTTCCTTTGGGGCAGTACATGTGATTCCTTCAGTCCGCTTGAAATGCTTCACTATTGATGTCTCCTCGACAATAAGCCTGTTATTACTTGCTGCCTTGTCTATTTAAAGACATGCAATTGGGTGGGAATTGGGAAACAGCTGGGAAGAAGCCTTGTTGGGGATAGACTGGAATCTGGAGCAATCTATTTTCTGGTAGCGGTGTCTTAAAGATGGCCTTGTCAATAATCCTGGATTTGCATATGGATAAATTTGTCATACTTTTAATGAACAGAACATTTTGCATGACTTACCAAAGCACTACAGAAGAGTAATAGCTGTACCAAATGCATGAAGCAGAATCTTGATGATAGATCTGACTCCCCTTTGTTTATTTTGACATTCAGTTGGTCTTCAGTGATTCAGGTGCTAAAGATATAGATATGTTATAAATTAAATTGGTTAGTGAATATGTGGCTGCTGCATGCTATTGTGATTTAATGTGGAAAATTTAAGTTTGAAGGTGATATGCTGAAATCTGGAAATAATGGTAGCAAGACATGGCAGGGAAATTATTGTTCTTCATGCATGTCTAGATGAAATCCCAGTCTGCACTGGTAATGTTTTGTTTCTGAACTTTATGATTATGTAGTAAATCATGTTATCTACATTTTTTCAGTAGGAACTGAAGATACAAGTCAGCTGAAACATCACGAACACATTGAGAGGACCGACACTGCAACTAAGTTTGGGGATAAAAAAGGTGAGGCATGCTGAGTTGTAGAAATGCTGCCCTCTGTGTCGTCCTTCATTTTTTCCATCATTATCATTGTCAATAGTGTTTCTTATTTCTATTTATTTCCTAAAAGGCATTGTTATCTTCTAAGTTGTAGGTCATAAGATGGATCATGCTGATCAAGTAAAAAGTTCCAAATTACGGGAAAAAGAGGGCCATTTGATAAAGTTTAAGAATGTTAGCTTGGAAGCCTCTAACATTAGCTCAAAACTTACTGGAGGAGAAATTTCAGATGTGTTTGAATCTGTTTCTCCAGAGCATACACATTCTTTATTAAAAAGAGGTAGTGAAGACAGTGCATCTGCAGGGAGTGGATCTGAAGTCCCAGTTGGCAGGAGGAACAAATATTCTTCAATGAAGTATGCAGAAGATGGGCCTGCAGTTTCTGGTGACTTGATTGATGACAATAGTAGCTTGTGGTCAGTGTCACAGGCATCTTCAAATGATCGCAGGCCTTATTTGAAGTTTAAAATTCCTAAAAACTCAAATAATGGAAATCAAAATGTTCCAAGTAATTTGAATAGTGGAAATCAAGCTTCCTTGCCTCTTCCTGGGAAGGAGGACATAACTTATACCAGGGGTCAAAGGTCAAAGCGGAGGAGACCAGCGCTAGGTGACGGAGACACATCCCAATGGCGTGAAGACAACACAATAAAGGAGTTCACAGATGCAAATTGGATACTGCAGAAATTGGGGAAAGATGCTGCTGGGAAAAGAGTGGAAGTTCATCAGTCATCCAACAATACCTGGTGAGATTCCTTCTCTTTTATATCAGAAAATGTTAAAAGGGATATAAGAAGACGTAGCATAGTAGTCTTTAAGGCTACATGAGATCTGAAGGTCCTGGGTGATGTGCTCATTATTGCCATTAATGGGAGTTTATTCTTTTTGGCTGTGTTTGGAAGTATTAGGGATCAAGGACTTTAGAATTGAATCTAACAGATTCTTTTCAATTTTGAAGTGATTTTGATGATTTCTGATTCCAAGGACCAAAATTACTCGCCATACAAGTGTAGCTTTTATGTTTTAGCTTTTGCATTTTGCCCATGTATTTTGACATTTCCCAACTCTCATTTTCAGTTGCTTCATCATAAGCTCTATTCTTGTTTTTTTCTTTTTTTCCTTTCCTTTCCTTTATTATTTTTTTTGTCTCCTTTTCTTTTGTATAGATGTTATATTGGTATATGATGTGGATCTTCTTTTCCTTTTCTGCAGGCGTAGGGGAACTGTCATCGACGTCTTTGAGGGCACATCAATTGTTTCCATTGCTCTTGATGATGGACAGTCCAAGAATTTTGAACTTGGGAAGCAAGGAATCCGTTTTGTTTCTCAGAAGCTAAAGTATTGATTCAAATTTTAAATGGATGTGGAGTTTCTGAAAGCAAGCAGTGAAGAACGATAGAGAGAAAAAAGAAAAAGGGTGATCAAATTTGTTCTTTGCTTCTACAAGGCAATTGTCGCATGGTATGGTCTTTGAAAGACCACTTCTCTCTTGCTCGGTCAAAATATTTCCATTTTTCACCATAGTGTTGCCAATCCTTGCTCAACCACTTTCTGTTCAAATGGTAGAGACCTCATTTTGGTCCCGTCCTATCTCATGCACAGCATTTCATCTCTTTATGAAATGCAGTTGAATCCGTGTTTTTGAGCTTTTCAGGAATTAGGAATTAGGCCTGTTACAGGTGAATTTTATGGTGAATGCCTGACTATGTTAATTATCAGCCAGCCTGTGTGCTGTGCTGTCAATGTTTATGTAATTGTAACATTGGAATATCCTTATCTTCCTAGAGAAGACAGAATTGCTGGAATTCTAACACCCTAATGCTATTCCATTTCTATCTCTACGATGCTCCCTTGTCTAGGGTTTTCTTTGAGATGGGACTGCAAATGAGCAGTGTAGTTACAAATTTCAACTTGGGCCTCTGATTTTTGCAGCATTTTGTTCTTCCTTCACTTTCTTGGTTTTAACTTGTAAGCCAATGAACCTTGTGATTGATTATTAGTAATAAGAGTCAAAGATAATGACATAAATGCTCCAGGGTAAAAATTTCTCAAAGGCTAAACAAGCATGCCAGAGCTCTTCACACGCCAATAAAGAAGTAACAAAAAACATGCGAAAAAGCAATGGTTGAAGAAACAAGGGAATTTTATGCCTCTTCACCATTAAACTTGGAGATTTCAGGGAGACACGTTTAACCATCCATTTCACTTTCGAATGGACTGCATTTTTATTTCTTGGTCAGAAGTAATGCTATTTCTGGTTTGGAAAAGCTGAAACCAGACAGGTGGAGGTGGCAACAAAACATCCAACATTCATCTGAATCCAGGCCATCTTGACTAGCAAGAAAGTGTAAGCCGCCCGTCATAGGTGTTTTGTTTTGCTTCAGCTTCGCCAGTAGTCACTGGTGTTGTCTTGTTTGAAATCCCAACAGACAAAACTACACAAGCCCGATTTGTATCAGCCTCAATTGAGCAGACTCCTAAACCATTTATCAATGCATGGCAAGATCAGCATGATGCTTTGTGAAAGTTGTGCATACAGTAAGTGATGATGATATGATCTGTTTGTGAGTATTCTGGGCTTTGATCTAATGTAATCGACCAGAAGGGAGGTCGAAAAAGACGGTTAATGTGAAGTTGGGTTGAGTCCTGTAACCAACAACACACGTCAAGTTAAGGCACTCCAACGCTCAAATTAGTATTTAGTCGATCGATCAAAAGATAGAACGACAGAATGAGATTTTTAAGTGATAATGAGCATATCTTGTTAAGGGATGACAATGGGGTATTTAAAACCTTCATTGAGAAGCTAATATGTGAATGATGCCTCCGTTTAGGTAGAGAGGGCCCTTTTCTTTCCTTGAGGCCTTTAGGTCTTCTTCATTTTATGTATTTTTCCACATGGCGCTTCCTCCTTTTCCCCAGGACATGGCGGTATGGTGGAGGTGCGCACTACTTTGTTTCTGCAGCATGGTGTTACAGGAGGTGGCACGCATCATTAATGCAGAGGCATTGCCACCTGTCAGAGCATTTAATGTGGTAGAAAGGTTGTCAGAGCATTTAATGCGGTAGAAAGGTGGTAATGATGCTTTCAATGCTACTATGAATGATGGCATGGGATTGTTCTATGCAGCTCTGATCGACCTCCTAAGGTCGAAATGTCTCCTCATTTGTCAGTCATCTGTGCATATTCTGGTCGAGTTGGTGTAACTCAGTTGGGTTCAAACCTTTCTCTGGTTGAGAGCCAAATGGTTATTCTCAAGTTGATTGACCACACTCTATCGACGGGGCAAGGTGTTGGTACTTGTGCTGGCGAGATAGTCTAGCGGGGACTTGGGCTTGGTTGATCACCCGGTCGACTGTTGATGGACTGGGCTTGACAACTAATTGGGCCATTCTATACCGTGTTGTCTACTTGGTCGACTGTCAATGGACCGAGCTTGTTGGGCTACCTCATGTCAGTAAGAATCGGTGGAGTATGTAGAGAAAAACATATATAAAGAATCATGAATACATAGAATACACTTTCAATAAAACACAAAATTTGTTTTTATTGGATATATAGTTACAGGAATACACAGAACACTTGAATGAAGTATCTTTGGGGAGCAAATCTTCACCCTGAAGAGAGAGTTTTTCGACCTATACCTCCTACTGCCTTGTACAGCAGCAGCCAGCAAACGACTTTGTAGATCTAACCATTAATTATCTAATTCCCCTCAAAGTGAAGAAGACGCCTTAAATTTCTGAATGTAATTGGTTCTCCTAAATTCCCTCCTGATCAACATGTCCAATTCCAGTTAGGACCTTTCATATAATTCCTTTGGCGATAGGATGCCGGATGGTGGCCCAGAACAGATTATACATGTTCTCCCGCTATAAATGCATATTATTTCACAACACAAATGCTGTAGTGCAATCACATTTAATAATGATGTTAAGAACATGCAAAAATAACAGGGAGATTTTATCCATATTTTTTTTTTTATGGCTCATATCAAGAATTGAGCTTGATGGTTCCTTGTTATTTAAGCTTTCCTGTTTCAAGCCAAGGGTATGATCAATTAGAAAGCTTTGCATAACTGAAAGTTGTTAAAAGGAGAACTCTCTCTATTCTACATGTCATCCTTCATAAGGTATCACACCACAACCTCCTCCAGGCTCCACCACTGACCAGTTATACATTTTATGAAAGTTTTCTCTCTCTCTCTCTATATATATATATATATATATTCTATAAGCAATAGTACTAGTTTGATTATTGGGGCACTTATTAAAAATTACCAAAACCACTTTTCAAATTCATGTTCAGTCCCCATTTGAATTTTTATAGAATGAGCTCCCTAGTTTTGTTAAAATTTTAGAAATCACTCCCTACCCATTTGATTTGGCAAAAATACCCTTAATAGCAATATTTTTCACTCATTTTCTTCACTTCTTTTCTATCCACACAACCAAACACCATTTATCTCCATTCCCAAATACTAAACCCTACCTTCATATTTCATTATCAGAAATAGAAAAAAAAAAAAAAAAGTTGAAGAAGCAAATTGAGCTGACGGCGCGAACGAGGAGCCCGACGGCGCTACATTTTACAAGCAATTATAGTACAAAATATTCAATATTTCAGTATACATTATTTGAAAGTAGGAATATGTAATTTATTTATGTAAAGTACATTTTGCAAGGAATTGTAGCACAAAACATTCAAGTTTTATACTTCAACCTAAAATTGTACTTCATTTTACCTAAAATTGTACTCTATTATTTAAGTTTTATACTTCAAGTGTTCTACTAGTTGATTATCCAAAATTGTACTGCAATTGCTAGTGTTTTATACTTCAAGTGTTCTGCAACTGTACTTCTTTTTATATAAAATTGTACTTCGTTTATCTGAAATTGTACTTCATTTTATACTTCATTTTACTTAAAATTGTACTCTATTATTGAATTTCTATACTTCAAGGGTTTTATTTATTAATTATTCAAAATTGTACTGTAATTACTAGGGTTTTATTTTTCAAGTGTTCTAAAATTATACTTCTTTTTATATAAAATTGTACTTCATTACCTAAAATTATTCTTTATTTTACATAAAATTATACTCTATTATTTAAGTTTTATACTTCAAGGGTTCTACTAATTGACTATCCCAAATTGTACTGCAATTGTTGGCATCTTATACTTGAAGTGTTTTGGAATTTTACTTCATTTTTTATAAAATTGTACTTTGTTTATCTGAAATTGCACTTCATTTTATACTTCATTTAACCTAAAATTATATTCTATTATTGAAGTTCTATACTTCAAGTGTTCTATTTGTTGATTTAGCATAAAAATGTAGCATGTGCGTGTTGTCCGAGATATCAGTGCTTGTGTACTTCAATAAGGGAGATTTATACTTCATTGCGGTAATTATGTACTAGATTCAGAGTGAAAAGGTAGCATGTGCATGTTGTCCTATAGCATGAACAAATGTGTGATATATTACTTCAATAAGGGAGATTTTATACAAAGTGTATTTCAATATAACACCATATATACTTCGTTTGTTCTATATTTGTACTTCATTTATACTGAAAATATACTACCAGAGCATTAACAAGTGCGTGAGATATTACTTTAATAAAGGAGATTTATACTTAATTTCAGGACAAACGAGAGTCTCAAAATATTGTATTTGACCCTCACTACAATTATTAGAGACTAATTATTTAATTGCATAAAGTGTACTTCAACATAACACTATATATACTTCGTTTGTTATGTATTTGTACTTTATTTATACTGAAAATATACTACCAGAGCATGAACAAATTCATGAGATATTACTTCAATAAGAGAGATTTATACTTGATTTTAGGACATATGTACTTCATTGCGGCAATTATGTACTTGATTTTTTGTTTTTTGTACTAATAGTGATGAACTTGAGTTTTGTTCCATGATTTGCCTTTATTTCTTGGTAATTAATAACCAAAACTCTAAAAATGTGTGTATTATTTAGAATGGTATGAATAAAATAATGTTAAAGTATTAAAGTGATAACCACTAGTGTTCAACGAATTAGAGTTATTATTCGTAGTATCCAAAGTATACTTATGCATTGAAAGTTGTAAACACATGAACATTTGACAGTCATATCCATCTTATCACCAGTACAAATATGTACTTCACTTAGTTTGATAGTCTCAAAATATTATACTTGACCCTCACTACAATTATTAGAGACTAATTATTTAATTGCATAAAGTGTATTTCAACATAACACCATATATACTTTGTTTGTTCTGTATTTGTACTTCATTTTTTGCATATTATACTAAATCTCGCTACAATATTTCACTTTAATTGAAGAATACTTCAACATAACACTATATATACTTCATTTGTTCTGTATTTGTACTTGATTTCCCGCATATTGTACTGAACCTCGCTACAATATTTTACTTTAATTGAATGGTACTTCAACATAATGCCATATCCATGTATATATAAAAGGAGTCTTCTTCAATGCATTAAAATATTTTGACCCCATCTTAGATTTCACATGCTCCAATTTAGCCTGAAAATATTAGGGGAGCAACGAGAGTAGACCTCATTATGTCTTGCCATTGTTGCAATCAAATAAAGAAAAATTAGTATATAAACAGATTATATACTATCATTTCATATAATGTGTACTGAAAGATTGAATGTTTTGTACTATAATTGCTTCTAAAATGTACTTCAGATATTCAGATTATGTACTACCACTTTCAGATAATGTGTACTGAAAGCTTGAATGTTTTGTACTATAGTTGCTTCTAAAATGTATTTCAGATACCCAGATTATGTACTACCACTTTCAGATAATGTGAACTGAAAACTTGAATATTTTGTACTACATTTTCTACTAAAATATATTTAAGATACACAGATTATGTACTACTACTTTCAGATAATGTGATTATGTACTACCACTTTCAGATAATGTGTACTGAAAACTTGAATATTTTGTACTACAATTGCTTCTAAAGTGTACTTTAGATACATAGATTATGTACTACTACTTTCAGATAATATGCATTGAAAGGTTGAATGTTTTGTACTACAATTGCTTATAAAATGTACTTCAAATACACAGATTATATACTACACTTTCAGATAATGTGTACTGAAAGGTTGAATATTTTGTCCTACAGTTGTTTTTAAAATGTACTGCAGATACACAAATTATATACTACATTTTCAGTTAATGTATACTGCAGACTTGAATATTTTTGACCTATAGATGCTTCTAAATTGTACTGCATGTACACAGATTATATACTATAATTTCATTTAATCTGCAGGCTTGAATGTTTTGTACTACAAATGCTTCTAAAATGTACTGCAGTTAGATATATTATATATTACACTTTTGCCTAATGTGTACTGCAAGCTTGATTGTTTATACTACATTTGCTTCTAAAATGTACTGCATGTACACATATTATATACAACACTTTTGCCTAATGTGTTCTGCAGTTTTTTTTTTTCTTCCAATTACAAGGATATATGGGTCTTTTTAAAAGATATGTGGAGTGATTTCTAAGTTTTGTGAACAGTGGAGAGTTTAATATGTAAAAATTCTAATGAGAACTGATCACTAAAATAAATGTAGGATTAGGGATTTTTTTTCTAATTAACCGTTGATTATTTTAGTATATTACCATAATATTTTATCCATCTAGACTTGTATTATTGAAAAAAATTCTTTAATCTATTTTTATGTTGATTTCTCACACCAAATACAAAATTATATATTACAAAAGAAATAAAATTAATTTATGAAGTTAAAATTTATCGTTCTAATATAAAGTTCAATTATGTTATATTTATTTAGTTTAGAATTAATATTTTATATTATTAAATTTTACTAAGATTTTAAAATTTTAATTCAGCATTTTTTTAAATATTTCAAAAATAAAAATAAAAATATTAGTATTTTATATTTTCTTAATTAAACAGTGGAAAATATATACTATATAGTGGAGTAAAGTGAAATTTACCCTTATTTTTGAATAATTGCATATCAATTAAAAATTTTGCTATCTACATTGATAATAGTTATTTTTGTGGATGCCTATAACTTTGTTGGGGGCGTCTACAGTGAGGTATGTTCGTATTACCTCAAATGAGGTATCATTAAATAAATGACACGTGGCTGTTTTACAACAGGTTATTGCTCAATGTACAACAAGTTGCAGGTAAATATTTTAAATTTTTATTACATTAAGTGAGTGTTAAATATTTAAAAAAAATAATTGAAATATATTTCTTAAAAAATAATTAAAATACCCTGCCTAATTTTAAAAATTGTCTTCTGTCTATCTCCTCTTTGAAGGCTGGCTGATCTCTGTTTTCCTAAAAAAAAAAATTTCGAAGTCCGAATCCCACCTTGCATGCACTCAAAAAGGGCAAAGAAGAAGAGGCTGGAGGAATTGGCCGGGTGTAGAATCTCGGAAACAAATTAATTAGAATTGTCTCAGAAGAACGATAGCTGATTCTCTCAGTCGCTCATATCCCATCAAACTCACCGCTTTAACTACTGTAAGAATTCTTATTACTCATGGTTTCCGCAGGAATTAGATATGATTCAACAAGAATTACCCCAACAACGAATTTTGATGTGACCTAAGCGTCTTGTTAAAATGCCCCAGTCATGATTTTTATATTTATATTGTTAAGCGCTATGTTTTTGTTCAGTCACAAACAGTAAAATAGGGTTTAGGGTTCATCTCTTTTGCCCCCAGTTTATGATGAAATAATTAGTCAGAATTACTGGTACTACTTTTTGTTCTATGGATCAGTAGGTATATTGCGGTTTAACGGGTACTAATAGGATTGCTGTTATAGATATATTGCCCTTCTGCCCTCGCTTATGCATTGAAGTTTTGATTGTTTCTTTTTCCATTTTTTCCCCAGTTAATTTCATTAATAATACCCCATTTTAATTGTGATTCACAGTAAAGAAAACTTTACACACATATACATATATACATCTAGGTTTGACTAGAGTTTGAACTCTAAACTCCACATATATGTAAATTGTTGCTTCCTAATGCTTGGAATGGAGACAAAAAGATGATTCCTCCACGAGTTACCTCTGATATAGAAAAGTCAAGAATTCAGGTTTTAAGGATGTTGATCAATTCCTAGATATTGATTGTCAAGAAATTCCAAAGAATATTGATTATAAGTTCTTACGATGGCCAACCAAGGATATCGAGTAGGGACGGTAGGACTTGTTCTCCATGTGGTTGATCTAAAACTTATGCCACTTCAAAGCGTTATATCTTCCTCATGAGTGGTATTATGGATGCTCAAATCATTGCTTCCAATTGGAAACAACTGAAGATTTTGATTTTCTTTTATCCCACTCTCAGAATAATTGTCGTCATCCTTGGAGGGCAGTAATATGCTGAGGTTCAGTGCACCAAATGGTTTTGCATTTTCTTGGCATGAAGTTTTTTGTGCATTCATCAATTGTTTGAACAAAGTTGTTGGGGGGGGGGGGGGGCAAGCATGAAGATAAGTCCAATTACCAGCAGATTGAATTCTTTGCTGTTGAAATCTTCTGCTGCAATTCCCTCTGATGCAATTGTGTCCACCCATCTCTGTTACATTCTGCTATCACTGCTCCATGCATTGATACACAATCCTGAAAATTTACAAATAATAAAAAGCTGAATGAATTTTGCACTTTGCCTGAGAAATTCTAACCTTTTCACAGCAACAGCCATAACAGAAAGTATAAAATGCAGCTTTTTAGCTTCATTCTTTTTTCCATCATGCGAAGCTTTTCCTTTCATTTTCCTCTTTGCATTCGATTTTTTGACCTTCATATCATATTATTAGCCCATAATTTTGCCTCTGGTTATGTCTTGTAAGTAGTCAAGTCAGGTGTTGAGTTTTGTGCAAAGAGACTAATTAGCATCCATAGATATATTATAGACAACTACCTTTCTTACAGAAAATATATGTATGTATATATATGTACCTCCGCAGGTGTGCTGGTATTTGAGGCTGTAGGCAACATCTTATGATGTCAAATTTCTTAATTAATAATGCTCAGCTAATTAAATTTCACTTATTTCTCATATTTTCTCCATTAACCTGCCATAATTTTCACCCCTCTTTCACTCTAGTCTACCTATAAGTGTTTAACTCTTGTTACATCAAGTAGACCTTTGAATCATTATTGAAGAAATTACGGTGCCTAACTTAAATTACGTTTGTTCTTTCATTTATTTGCACCAGTGTGACAAACCATATACATTATTCTTGTGCCCCTTTATATCTAACTACTAACTATATACATTATTCCTAGCTTAGCTCAATGTTATTGCTATCTGACTTGGCATGCGGCTGAATTTTTACCACTTGGAAACCCTTTCTTTTAAGTTTTTATTTGAAGCCATTTACTATTGAAGAATTATTTCTGCTGCTACACACACTATTACTGCTAGATCATCATCTCCGCTCGTGCATGCATAAGCTTGTTAATATGCCTCGTTGTCGCATTCATGCACGCTGAATAATAATTAACCAGACCTTCTAGCCACTATATATAATTGAGGCTATATAATTCTTTAATTGTTGAGAATTAAATAAAGATGCATCTTATGTTAGGGTAGTATATATAAACCTAGAAAATAGGCGTCAAGTTGTTAGTATTTGTATATTCTGCCAGTATTACTTGCACCATTATCATTAATACATACTTGTTTAGTTGTGCTAAACTAGACATATAGAGGTCCATTTTGTAGAACGTGGCTAATAGTAATCTTGTGGTACATATTATTTTTAGCATAAAAAGCATTCCAAGATGGTGGGTATTTTGCTCGCTAAAATTCAAGGACCACATATAACGTAAGGAAAATATTTTGTGAATGAAAATATATGTGAAAATGAGAGAAAAGTTGATAGTTTTCCGTTTTCATTTTTTGGAGAAAATGACAAGGAGAATTGAAAACAAAACCAAATAGGCGCTTAGTTACTATATAGATGATATTAAGTGAAGCATAAGTCAAATATATCCAGTCAGTTTATTATATAAAGTTGATATTTGGGCATGAAGTTTCTGTTCATGTTGCAAAACTTTCACTGCCTTTGCTTATTTTCTTATTATGTTGCTTGACATGCAGAAAGTTAGCCATCTAAGTCTCCAACTAATTATTCACCTATTTTAATTTGTTAAGAGAACACATTTTTAGATTTTCCAGATGGTTCTTGATCATTTCTATTTTTCGATTCTAGCTTTAGTTTTGGTTAGTTTGTTTTTCAAGAGTGAATTTTACCTTTCGCTTTGCCCTTGATCAATTTATTTTTTTTGGATGACAAGTGACTATAATAAATTATGTGGTCTACGCTTGCGCAACCTAGAATTGGTTACCTAGTTTGATACATGATAATAGGAGCCTAGCTAGCCAGATTCTTTGTTCTTCATATATATATGCATCTTTATATTGGCATAAATTTACTATTTTAAGTTATGTTTACATGCTTATGATTTTGCCATTTTTCTTCATTAACAAGATACATCAAAGTATGTATACATATATATCGATGCTCACTCACACAGCCACACACATCCATGCAGTGGCTTCTATTTGTGATTCCACATCTTTTAAATTAGCATATTTCTATTGAACTACATGGGCTAAAATGACCTATCTTTTAGAGTTATAATAGCGTTATTAGATTAGTATTATCATACATATCTTTTTGCTACATTAATCTTGTAATATATTTATTTTTTACTTGTGCTAAACGATTGAGTTCTTTAGGGCAACCTGGATATGTTAATTTTTATCGTCATTTTATGTTTCCAATATTTCAAGAGTTGAAAAATTAGTTATAATTTTGAACACAAAATAAAATTGTATTTGGACGTTCTGATTGAAAATAATGAGTATGGATTATAGTAGGTATATCATTTAAAATTTTAGGTTTTTTATTATTTTTTTAGCTTAAAAAGATTTGTTTTTTTAAAGATAAATGCATGTTTTAATAGTTTTGAAATAATAGTGAATACTTTATATTAAAAATAATTTGAATTGATTGATGTGATAATAGGATAATATGGTAGATTTAGGATAATTTATGTAAATACAATTGGGCAAAGTTCTTAATCGAGTCATTGATGGATGGAATATACAAGAGGCAGTTTAAAAAGCAAACATACTTGACAGGCTGTGTTTTCTTGCTTGAGGTGAGATATAAAATGCCAAATTAGTTTTTGGGTTTGTTTTATAAACTTGTTTAACTAATTTCAGATTTAATTTTTCAGATCTTGTTGGTTGGCATATTGTTTGAAGGACATCTTACATGGAGCAAATTTGTGGAGTCAGACAAATCTTATATTGAACAATTAAGTCACGGCCAGACACAAGAACTCATAAGGGAGTTTTTGGCAAAGGGGGGTGTTAGTAATACAAAGATATGGGATGGCTACATTATCAATTGCACTGTGGAAATGAAGCAGTCCAATTTGCAAGAGTTTACTAACATACAAATTCTTAATGAGATTAGCAACCCATCATTGCAACCACAAAGTTGTAACAACAAGGCTAAAGAAGCTATTGGATTTCTTAATTTAGGGGTGGATATTCAATCTGCAAGGCGCAACACATTCATGTTAGAGCAGTTTTCCATGCTTATAAACGATTGACCTTTGTTGAGACAGAATTAAGTCACATGGTAGGTGTACCAAATGAGAATTTGATGTATGTCCTTTATAATGAGATGAAGGTTTTAGTTTCCCAAATGAATACATATATGACATGATTTCCTTCACTTATAGAGTGCACATTGAGAGAAAAATTACAAGCTATGCTACCAAAACTGCTTACAAATTATATAACCCCACTATGCAAAACTCCTCTTGCACCAGAAGGACAAAATATGGAGGTAGCTTTTGATGGTGCTTTATGTGAAACACCCCAGTCAAAAACTTTAGGCATCCATCAAGCTTCATTTGTTCCGCATTCACTAAAATTTACTGATGACTTAAAAGGGTTCAATGAGGATTGCAAGATGGGTTCTCCATTAGTTGAAAATGTGATGTGTTTAGAACAAAGGCCTCCTGTGGATAGAACACTTGATTACCTCTTTGACACGAATTTAGACCAAAGGTACGCATTTGTTTTTGTAATTAATTACATTGTTTGTTGAATTTGCTGCTCTAATATATTAATTTTGTGTTTCATGTTCTCCAGTCAGTTAGTTGTGTGGTTTGCTGATTGGCAACTCACAAGAGGCCAAATCTCATGCTTGAAGCCAAAAGAGTTAATATCAAGTTGTGTAAGGAGTCTAAATATTAAGCTTATAATTTCTCCATGCATATGGCCTTGTTATACTGTTTTAATGATTTAATGTAACAAAAAATTTATGCAGGTAATAGACTGTATTGCTTATGTTTGTTGGGTTGGCTCGAAGTGTATTTCCAAGGAGTCCAGCCACTGGAATTTCCCGGCACAACTTGGGGTATATGGTTTTTACATGTGAAAATAATATCATTTTAATCACTTGGATTGATAGGTATTCATAATTAAATTTAAATAAATTATTAATTATGGATATAATGTTTATGGATTCCAGTTACTTATTGAAGGATGTCGCTATTCTGATGATGAAATTAGTAAGGTGATATTCGGCCCATATAACTGCTTCTTAGAAAATGCGAGTAAGTGCAAGTCAATCAGTGTCCCCATGTTTGACAAAATAGTGAAGCATTGGTTTCTAGCAAGGATCAATATGGAGCATCGCAAGATTTTCATTCTTGATTCTCTTCGTGCCGTGGCGTCAGATAAGGAAAGGGAACAATTAGTTAGGAAGATGGTGCTAGTACTTGCCATATACTGAGGAATAATCGTTTTTCTGGTTGAGTATTCTTTGATGTCATTGTAGATTAATAATGTATAATTATAATAATTGAACGTGTCAAGGCTGGAGACGATAATATCAAAATGGAGTGAGAATGGGATTGATGTGATAGACTGGGCTACTTTCAGTTATGAATGGGTCCAATGGGTGCCACAACAACCTAATGGGTAGGCCATTTCTTTTTTTTTTTTCCCTTCAGAAAACGTACTTGAATTTGTTCTATTTCTAGATGTTACATGGACTAAATAAATGAAACATCAATGGTTTAATTAATGAATGCTGTACACATTAGTTAATCCCATTGGGTTATTTAATAGAATACAAAATTAAATATATATTTCTTTTTTAATATATTTTATTTTGTCTTATGAATGTAGTTGTGCTGACAATGTTTATTTAACAGCTACGATTGTGGTGTTTACGTATGCCTATTTATGTTATTTCCACATAGGTGCATACATCCCCTAACTGAGGTAAAATAGGAAATAGTAAAATCTAATATTATATTCAAGTTTGCTCAAAATAATTAATGGAATGCTCTTGGCATAGGGAGAATCGGTTGAGACACGGAAGAAGTTAGCGTTGAAGTTACATGGATGTGAGCACAATGCTGTGGTGTTCAGGTTATATTTGGTTCTAAAGATTCCTTATTTGGTAAGCAGTAGTTTATTGATTGTTTTGATTTTATATTTTTCCATGTTGCCTATTTCAGGAACATAGTTGAAATCGAAGTAGCCTACGAGGATAAAAATTTGTCATTGAGAGACAAATGCAGCATGGTTGACACTGGAATATTTGATGAAGTCCATAATTTCTAAGATTGGTGCTGAGAGAGAGATTGGAGCCAGAGAAAAGCTAATTTTGCATGGAATTAAACCATCAGACCATGCATTAATCACCATATATAATGACAATGATCTGAGGTCCATCATTGATATGTACCAGGATGTTTGGGATGATATGATAAGCTTTAAATTAACAAAGGACCTACAAATTTGAGAAATAATGCTCAAGCATTTGCTTGTGCTGTTCAGTTTAATCTGGTAATGTAATGCTTTGAAGGATTCAGAGTGACATATAAAGTGTTATATATGTTCTGTCTTTTTATTCTGCATTACCAGCCACCACTTTGGGATTGCATAGCGCTTGTCCTATGCGCTATTGTCTCATTTTTTTGGCCCTAGATACTGGAACTTAAGATTATTGCCTTAATTGTCTCCCTGCTGCTAGTTGAATATTATTGTGGATGTTTCTGAAGCAGAGGAGTTCTATGAAGTAGGAACAAAATGCCATACTGCTTTGAACATATATAAATTGACTTTTCCTAGTTTCAGAATGATTGTTTTGTATTTTGCGCTTGAGTTGATTTACAATGATTGATATATATCTTGTGATCTTATATAAATTCTGTCACTACATGGAATTGTTTTTAAATCAGCTAATAAAAAGAAAGCAACATTGTTGGATTTGTTACTTCTCAATATGCGGCACAAGATTGCTATGGAGGTACCTTTGAAGATATATTTTTTGAAACTTATGAGCAGCTTGAATGTTTCTCATATTCTTTGTATTACAGTAGCTGTATGGGAAACCTATTGGCAATAACACAACTCTAAAGGTTGCAGACGTTTTTATAATCTATTCTTTGTATTATAATATTCTCATTACACTTCAATGGTTATAAGAAATAATTTCCTATTTACTTTCATGCTTTCAGTAGCTTTTAAACTGTTACATACTTTGCAGTCTACTACTTGGAATTTTGGAACTTATGTTTGTTACTTGTAGACACGTAAGGCTTGTTCAAATGTCATTGCACTTCTGGAATGGATTCTGGGATCTATAGAAATAGGTTTGTCCTAAACAGTCTGAGAAGTTGAAATAATGATAAATGCAGTAAAGCATTTAGTAATAGAGATAGGTCTGTCCTGACTACTATTTCTTGGAATACTTCAAGCCAGATAAAATCCAGAATGTTGCAGAAAATCTGAGAGAGTTTCTTTTGGGTGACCGTATAGATAATTCAGTTTATACCATAAGCATCTATTACGAGTTCATGGCTCAATGAGAAGCTCTGATAATATACATTTAGTTATTTCCCTTTGCTATATTTCTTTTTCTAACATTGGCCTTTGACGGGTTGAAACTAGTTTCACATAAAGGATGAGAAGTCTTGCACAGTGGCTTGCAGAGTTACTCTTTATGATCAAGCTACAAAGGATTTCAAGGAAAAGATTGACGATTAGTATATAGTCAATATTTAAGTGCTGGGTGAAGTTTGCCTTCATTTTCTTTGTGTTGAAATCCTTCTTCTTACTTTGTTACATATCTTATATTTTGATGATTTTCCTGTTGCACTGTTGTATGTATATATGGTACAATAAATGATGATTGCTTTGAAATGATTCTTTATAGATGTTGACATATGAAACTGCATGCAGGATTCTAGATAACCTTCCAGTAGCTGTACTTAGGCAAAGAAGAGATGGAGGCTCATCAACAACTTATGAGCAAGGTTTTTGTGTAGGGTTCAGGGGGAATTATGCTGGAGTTAGTCAGAGTCTTTTCTTTCTTGTTTGGAAGATTTTATATATATGTAATTATTTTAATTATGTATTTTTTCCAGAGCAAAGAGGAGAAATATTTTATTCATACCACTTAAGCTTTAGAGTTAAGTATCATAGAGACCCGAAACTGATCCTGCTCGAATTGTTGGGTTTGAAGTTTCACCAGCCAGGTTGGTTTGCTTTCTGTACTTAGACTTGCAGTGATACCCTCCTTTGCTGCTTTGCATGATGATGGGACTTTAAAAAGTTGTCATTAGAAATTTGATTGAGATGGCAAAATAGAGGAGAGAATCTTTTTATATGAAAGGCTTGAAGTTTTAGTTTTTGGGTTCTCGTAGAGTAGTTTTTACTGACTTTTATTTGGTTTCCATTTAAATTTGTTCGAACATCATTAACCATGAGTACAAGTAGTGGGATGAGAAGAACCTTAATGCACAACATGCGACCAGAACATCAAAAATATGATTCAGGGGAGCACTATTCCACAAGAAGTAGATTAAGATAAAGATACCATATTTAGTTATGATGTTACTTTCCTGGTAAATCCTTATGTATCCAAGAATTTACTTATCCTTGCTGGGATCTTTTGTTGGTTCTGCAACAATAACAATACAATCTTTGTTGCAGGAGGGTGATATTAAGTGGGCATCAAGGTGGGATGCAACCTCGTGGACTGCAATTCCTCAATGCAGAATATAGAACAGTGTTTTCTATGGGCTATGTGAGATATTGACTGTTTTTCCTTTGAAATACAACATACAGGATCTGATGTCTGATGATAGCAACTTGGAGGCTGATCTTCAGCAGACAGTTACCTCAGGTATGTATGTGGGTTCAGTCTGGTGTTGAACAAAGACCTCCCTGGGTTCTTGGATGTACTTGAGGTATTATGAGGCACCTGTGGGGATTAGTGCTGTCTGCAATGGAATGATAATATGATAACCCTGGATGCAGGATATTATTCTTTGGGCAAATCGATTTCCTCATATCAAGGAAGTGGTTGAGAGATGATCTAATTATCTCAGATGATCGACCAAGTTTTAACAGCTATGAAATTCCTCATGCGCCTTTTCAAGAGTTGGGTTGCGGATGGCGACACTTGCATAGCCATGTTGACTACTTAGTGAAGAAGCTGGTACAAAAAGCTGAGGTCCTTCTTGATGAATCCTTGGATCTAAAATTTTGAGATGGGGTAGAGATAGTACTTATATTTTGGTGTTTTAGCCTTTGTGTTTTACTTGTAGATTGAAACTCATGGGCTTGTGCTGTTAGCCTTGTACATGCTTTTGTAAATTCGTCCTTTTAAGTATGGTAAGAAATTGCTGATTTCTGAGGCACAAGCTAGAAGGCCGCGTCACTTTTGCTGCAATAATGATATATTTGGTGGGAAAACCTTAATTGTTCTTTTTTTTTTTTTTTTATTTTCTTTTTTTAATTATTGTTGAAAGGAACGTAAAGGAAAGTAAGGCTCCTGGATTGCTGGGCATCGTTATTGTTGAATATATAATATAATAACACAAATTAGTATATAATATGAATAGCATAGCATCTTCTTAATACCAAGGGCTTGTTTGCCGGGCAATGAAATCAATGTCTTCTGGTAAAAATACTTTTATAAATAAAAGTAGATGGTCAATTCATTTTTATCTTTGAATTGAACTTGGAATTAAATTTAAACTTATAAATTGAGTTCCAATTTTAAGCAAATTTGATCCTTTGCTCGAAAAAATTTCGGCAGTTGCATTAAAATTCAAAATTCAAAATTTTTTAAACTGACGTAAATCACTCTTACTTAAATCAATTCCAGCTATTTACTTAGATCACTCTTAAATCAATTAATAATTATGTTAGAGCCATTTAACTTTGCAGCAAATAATAACGATCTACTCAGAAACCCGGAGTCAGGACGAGAAAATTTAGTCTAAAGTCCTTAATTATAAATTTAATATTGCTGTCATGGCCTGTCATCAACCCGCCACCAGCAACCAGCTAACACAATATAGAACAAAATCCCAACTTTTCTTGGACTAGGCTTGCTGAAGTAACCTTAGCACGACCACCTGCTCGACAGTGACAGTCTTTCTCCTCTCTTCTCACTTACCGACGCACAAATGGGTTGTGGGAATTGTTCTTCACTCTGGTAGCACCTTTTCAGCAGCACTCATCACGTATAACATAATCATATCAACAAATGTGTCTCTCAAGTAGGATTTCCCAGACTCTTCGAACCACTCTTCATCATCTTTATCAAAAAAATCAGCTTCATCATTCTCTGTTGACTACAGAATTCAGTTCTGGCAATAGCACTAACCAAAATGCATCATTCTTCTCTTGAGCCAGTAATTCTTCAAATGATATATCAGAAAAGTCGGCATCCGTATTCTGCACAAGGTTGCTAGATTTTCCTTTAATCGCCATATAAACACCTATCTCTAGCATCTTAAAAGTGAGAAGACATCAGAAACATCATTCTAGAAGCCAATGACCGGACTAAAGAAGAGATTTCAGAATTTTTTTTCTTCTTTCATACATTTAGAGAAATTGAGTCTGGGATTAAGAAGTTTCAAACATTGTATTACAATCCAACTAATGTAAAAGCAATTACATCCACAAGACAACTCAAGATAATGAAAGCCCAGTGATTCAGAGTTTCAGAGACAGAGATCTCAGAGTAGCTAAATGCCTACCACCGGTCAACAAATTGATCACTCCTGTAATTTTATTGTGATCCCCTGCCATCGCTAATTGCTTAACCATCCCTTCCACCTAGATCTAACAGAATCCACACAAAAAATAAATAAATAAACATAAAAGACATCTAACTCCCACGGACATAAATTCATAAAATAAAAATTCAAACCCCCCCAAAGAGATTAAGAAAACATATAATATACACAAGTGTATTTGCAAATGGGTTGATAGTACCTCCAAGACAGCATTTTTGTGCTTCTTGTACAGCTTATCGGAGAGATAAAGGAAAACCGCTTCTAGAATCACAGATAGCGCATCCTCCACAGAAAACCTGCCTCAAGAAAAAGTTATTATCCCTTTTTCATCAGAGTTAGATGTAAACTTACTCGTATTTGTACGTATAATTGGGCGGCTATAACCTGGGTTTGACTCTAAAAACTGTAGCAACCAAGAAGATACACAAAACTCATTGCATCGGTGGAGCGAAGATGATGAGGGCAAAGAGAGGAACGGGGAAATTGCTCGTTGTGGTAAAGGAAATTGCACGACGCTGGTGATGGAGAAGAAATTGTGCAGCCCCGGAGAAACAAATTGGAGAAAACACCAAACAGATGAGAGATTACGTTTTAATTTGAATTTTTCTTAATTTAGGATGGTTTTTTAATAGAAAATTAAAAAAAAAATCACTTAATTAAATAAATTTTTAATAATAAAATTTTATTATTGATAGTTATTTATTTAGTGCAATGAACCAAAAACATACAATCAGAATTAACCGTTAAATACATGTAACAGATTAAATATATTTATTACTATATCAATTAATCATTTAAATGAAGAATTATAATTTTATATTTTAAATCTAACGGCTCATATTAAATATACATATATAATTATCATATGAGGTATGTACAATGAGATTTGCACCATAAACTACTCAAACTTGGTTTTGTTGCTTTTCTGTTTTCCTCAATCCTCCCTCCCTAATTCCAGGGCAAAGACAAACATTACTTTAGTTATCTCCAAATTGAAGGTAAGCGGAGGCTTGAAAGCGGGCAGCCCTTTTGCTAGCTCTGCTGTCCGGCGAAACAAGGCCTTCTCTTTCTCCTTGTAATTCCCCTCTCTCTCTCGACTCTGGAGTCTGTATGTGCTTGTGTTTCGTTGTCTCTTCCTCCTCTTCCTCGACATCCCCACTTCTTCTTTTTATGCAAAGTGGAAATAACTTTAAAAATTTTATATTGTTACTTTGTCAAAAAATTGGTTTTGTAGCTAAAACAAGAGAAAGCCTTGTAGAAAATCTATCTGGGTTTCGGGTTTCTCGTCGACAAGAAAGAAAATGAAAGTAAATTCTTTATGGGGGAGTAATCTTAATGAAATTCAGTGTGGGCGTTCTTCAAAATGTTAATGTGATGCCAGAAGAGGATTCAAGTTGTAATGGCAGTTGGTTTTGTGAAGGAATATCACCCGCTTGAGCTGGTGATTCACGGCATAATATGGGTGGGCTTCGTTTTGTGGGATTTTTTTTGTCAATGTCCAGACGTTTCCTTTTTTCTTTTTTCGTGGGAACTTTGGTGGTGAATATCCTGAGAGATGGTTTATGTATATGGATAATTAGGTTTTAAATTTGATTTAGACGGAAGTGTTTTATATGAACAAGGACAAGGTAGGATTTTTAGACGCCTTGATGGAATGGAATACTGGATTAGTGTGAGGTTTATCTATTGGATTAATTTGGGTGTGGGGGTTTAATTAGTTGGTTCATTGGGGAGAAGTGCTTGATTTTAGGAAGTTTAAACAAGTTCATATCTTTGAGCCTTCAACCTGCTGTAAATATAGGAGGCATTGGAATGGGATTAAAAACTTTAGAACTTTATACAGTTTATAGTTCAAGTACTGGAGTTTGTTGATAAAAAATAAAAGCAAGTCATGGGTGCGCACACCAGCTTAAAAATCTGCATTAGTGTCTGAGCATGTGTTAGATTGTCTGAAAGGTCAATCATTTATTTAACCGTGATATAGCTGTAAATTTTTTCAATTTTCCCAATGCATCCCCAAAACAGTGCACTTTCCATCAATTGATTCTGTTTAAAAAAGAAAAGCCAACAAAAATTGGTATGGGGTCTATTCAGGATTTAATGCTTATGTGTCATGTGTCTTCTGATCGACGATCTATTCATTATCCTGTTGCTTTATTGTAATGACGTTTGTATTTTGATCTCCTGTTGGTGGATATCAAGTAGACTAGCAGTTACACTGTATTATTTGTTTTGAGTCTCTTTACTCAGTCACGATCCCATCCTCTTGTGTGATTTCAGTTTCTATCCAATGGATAGGTCAAAAGAGCAGGCTACGGTCCATTTAGAGGGATGATGAAGTCTGCTGGACATACTTTGTTTGTTTCTTTAACTCCTCTTCATTCTGTTATCCTGAAAAACCATGACAGATTGTTTTCAAACTTAGTTTATGGAAATCTTACCAAATCAAGAAAATTACATCACTATCATCAGAAGTGCCAATTCCATAAAGAGTCCATAATGGTTGCCACCCGCTATCCTCCCCCTTGGTTCAGGTGGATCTTCTGTTGAGTTTTGAGCTTGTTTTTTAAGAGGGTGGTTGATTAGCTACATCAGCTCTGTGACTGCTCTGTTTGATATACAGCATTGCTCCAATGATGGACTACACAGACAATCACTTTAGAACTTTGGCTCGCCTCATATCAAAACATGCTTGGCTGTACACAGAAATGATTGCTGCAGAAACAATAGTATATCAGAAGGGAAATTTGGTAATGATTTCCAGACACTTTTCTTTTGTCTGTTTCCAAAAGAAAGATAAGCACTGTTTGTGAAGAGTATTGATAAATTATTGTGCATTTTTGCATAGTATTCCAGGTTTATGTTTTCCGGTATACCTGTTGGACTAGTGTTTTAACAGATGAATGTGGAGAAGAAACAAAGTAGCTTCGATACTGAATCGAATAGAAAGTCAGATTGACATTGATATAGATGGAAAACCTGCCCAAAGCAATCCCTTGGAAGCTTGTACCTGGATTTTTAAAGCTATTCTCTCATGTATATACTGCCTCTTCCAATTTTCCATATTGTTGGCATAAAAGTTTGCTTTGTCTTACTTTTTCCCAATGTATCAAGCAAGTAGATAAGATATGAAATTAAAGCAAAAAATTATTTCATTACATGTTTTGAAATTTTAAAATCTATATACAAACTAATAGGTACAGTGCAACCTTAATGTAACCTATGCTAGGTCATTGTGACTGTTGTCAACTGTGGGTTAAAGCAGGACTGTGTTAGGAAAAAATCTGTATTGAGAAACAAAAGGATGTGCTGTTATTTGCTTCTGAACATTGCCGAAAGAAAGGAAGGTTCAAAGAGAAGGACAGGAAGACAGTAGCACTCACATACATGAAGAAATCAACATTAGTGATGGACATCATATAATCATATTGTTGTTTTATAAATCCTTAAGACACGGACATCTTCTGTGGTTTTTCAGGATGTTGATCTGACAAGCTTTGTGTTTTGTTGCATAGGTAATTTTATTCATAAATCCTGACCTTAATATAAGGCATGATTTGATGGGGCTGATTTTGTTTGGTTCAATCTGTTGCAAAAATTGATCAAACATTGTAAATTTTTTTTTTTTCTTGTAATTGGAGAAGCCAGAGAAATTGTCATGACTATAAGATTTCAGTATGGCACATATTTTGATTCACAAAAATGGTTCTTCGCATGCACATTTTCAATTTCCTTCTGCTTATTTGGTACTTGGCCTTGTCCTCCTAATGGATTGATTTGAATTTGACCACATATATGTCTTTATGTCATGCGCATTTACATATGTTTAACAGTTTTAAGATTTTTCGTTTTAAGGTGATATTCTTAATTGTCTACACAGTGATTCTGTGTTTACTATGCATTAATGCTCTTATTGAAGTGCGTCCTACTAAGAACATTTCTTTGGAGAGCATCTCAATCCTTTTTAACCTGAGAAGTGTATCTAACTCAATCAGTCTGTAATTTAACTGATTTGATCTCTATATGCAGCATATGATGACCTTCGCTTTATCATACATCTGATGTCATTTATTTTCTTCACAATTGCCAGGATAGATTCTTGGCATTTGGTCCAGAGCAACATCCTATAGTGCTTCAAATTGGGGGAAGTGACTTGGAAAACATTGCTAAAGCAACTCAACTTGCGAATTCTTATGGCTATGATGAGATCAATTTCAAGTTTGTTCTCTTATTTTAGGCTATCTTTTGAATTTTTTTCTCTAACTTTTGCTCCTTTAAATTACTCAACTAAGACATTACTCGAGCAGCTGTGGATGTCCAAGTCCAAAGGTTGCTGGAAAAGGTTGTTTTGGGGTGCGTCTAATGCTTGATCCAAAGGTGTGTGTGCAGTTGTGCTTGACTGATTTTAGATAACACTTCATCCAGAACAAGCTCTGATTTAGCCATATTGTGTCTTTTACAAGGGAAGTTTGTTGCCAATGCTATGTCAGTAATTTCTGCTAATACAAATGTTCCTGTTAGCGTCAAATGCCGAATCGGTGTTGATGACCATGATTCGTATAATGAGCTATGTGAGTTCCTCTACTTTCTCTTAGATGGTAGTTGTAAAATAGACTTTTTCTGCTATGTATTTTTTTGCTCATGCATCCAAAATAAGAAATGCTCTTCTCTTTAAATTTCTTGCATTGCTTCAATAACTATTTTATCAAATGGTAGTTGATACACTTCCAGTTAATGGAATATCAATAAAATAGTTAACACCCTACTTCTGCCCTCTGTGTTATCCCTCTGAATTAGTTTTCATGCTTAGTTTTGGGATAGTTCCTACAAATATTTCCTGGTACTGGCTACTGAACTTCCTATTGTTGTTTACTCTATGATGCTCAAAATTTAAACAACTATATTCATTTGGTTGGATTTGTTGGTGTCATATTTCGCTTGAGTAACATCCATGTTGGTAATAAGCTAGCAATGCCTTCAGTATTTGGAAACAAGCCATCTGCTTATATTTTTGGCCTTTGTTGTTGAACTACAATGTGCTTTCATGTATATAGCATCCTTGGTGGTTTGAAGCTATGGCTATAGCATGATTTAGCTATGGTGAATTTTTTCTTTCTTCCCATTTTTGTATATATTCCTTTATAATCTCGAGTTAGTTTTCTGAGTATTTGACCATGTTCTTGTGTTATTGGATCTATTATTTGAGCATTTATATGATTACAAGTCCTTGCATTATTTATTTTTCTGTGCATGGATTCTTATGCTTACATGAAGTAACTCCCTAAGGTTGCAATTACTTGGTTGCTTTCTGTATGTACGTATTTGGGATTGTTCGTACCAATTATCATGATTGCTGATTGGACTTATATTGATGCTCTGGTGGGATTTTCTTCTCAGCAATAAGGCATTTTCATTTCTCTGCAGGTGATTTTATATATAAGGTCTCATCTCAATCACCAACAAAGCATTTCATAATACACTCCAGAAAGGCATTACTTAATGGAATCAGCCCCAAAGAAAATAGATCAATTCCACCCTTAAAGTATGCATTTCGTTGTAATGCATATTATTTATTATCTGTTTGGTTTACCAAAGTTCTGTTACCTTTGCTTATTTTTCTTAAATCAACATAGTAAGCTATGTTTGGCTCAAATTTTGCAGATATGAGTACTACTATGCTCTTGTACGTGATTTTCCTGATCTGCGTTTCACCATCAATGGAGGCATAAACACGATTGATGAGGTAATTTTCAAATCCATATTCCGTCTTCAGACATACAAGGTTCTGAAAATTACTTTCAGAAGCTTAGGGGTCTTGTTGAATGTGAACTAGAGTTTGCTCTTGAAGACTGTTTGTAATTCATGCTAAGTGCACCTAGCACCTTTTTATTTTTTATTTTTTTTCCTGCATCACTGTTTAAGTTTATTCCCCTTATTTCCTTTCTCTAAATCTTGTGGGCTGCATCATTTTTATATCTCCTTTATTTAATTGGTGGAGGTGACTTTGTTATTTGACTCAATAGTTGATGATTAGTCATCAGAAGTATTACTAAAAGTTCCATCTAAAATAATACTCTATACTATGACTTCAGTGAAAGGGATATGTTCTTTTCTTGACAAAGGTAATTCTGAATCTCTTAAGAGATATGAGTTATTAGTTTTTCGCGCATAAGTTGTCCCACCATTATCTTGCTAATGAATTTTTGCTGCTTATTTGGCTTTTCTTTTGAGTGCTGTCATGTATATTATTGCATGGCTGCTATGATGTTTTATTCTCAAAAGCTATGGCTCATAAGAATGATATGCTTGATTTAACTTAATACAATTACAAACTAGTTTCATATTTCATGCCTCGCAAGATCTAGCAGAGTTTGGCATGAGAACGTTACTAGTACATGCATCGATGAATTATTATTATGGTTATTCTGCTTGTTCAGGGACTAACTTGAACAAAGGCAGGACATGGATTTTAACTGAAAACATTCCTAAGTAACACTTATCTCCTGAAAAAGGATAATGCTGTTACATGAATAGAATAGGTAGAATATGTATGATTCAATGTATGCTGTTCTTGTCTGGTGAGCCTCTACAATTGCAAACTCATCCTTATTGGAGGATATCACCCAAAAACCAACTTCCAATTAAATATCCCCCAAGGTGAGATTCTGCACCAGTAGAGCGCATGAGGACTTTTCTTTCTTTCTCAAATTTTAAATATTTTCTCTGAAGAAATTCTTAATATTCTTCATTGGGTGCTGGTAGTTTTTCTTTCTTTCTTTCTTTATTTTATTTATTTTTTTCTTTTTTGTGGGGGGTGGTGGGGGTGGGTGTGGGGGTGGCGGCTGGGGAATGGCTAACTCCCTCCACCTGCCTTAGACCAATAACCCATTAAAGAAGTTCTTGTACTGGAATGCGTGGTTACAACATGCTGCAGTAGCGTTGTTGCCCATTATCATATCTTCAGTATAGAAATTACTGATGGCTTTCTTCATCAACTAAGATGAAAACTCAAAACTCATTGTGCTAGTATCAAGCTTATCATAGAGTGTCCTCATCCTTATCCATTTATTGATAGTTTAACTTTCAGGTGAATACTGCACTAAAGGAAGGAGCTCATGGAGTTATGGTTGGACGGGCAGCTTACAATAAGTATGTATTATGTGCTTTTTACATGATTTCATTTTTTGTTGGGATGTTTCTTTTTATACTGCTTAATTGTGGATGGTTGAATTGTGTGTACAACGTCATTAATTGGTGATATCATCAATGTTGCTGATCATCATGAAAGAGAAAACTTGGAGACTGAGCTGCAGCAACTCCTAGCTATAATGCAATATATTCTTTTTCTTCTCGTGCTTTCTTGTTCCATGCAGCTTAAGAGAGCACTTGCGAGTTGTTTGGTTTTTGTAGAAGAAAATAGAATTGGTGCACTGTGTATATTATTGAAGAAAACCTGTCATATTTATAGGGGAACATGATGATGAGTACAAATATCGAAAACAAAGATATACATAAATCAGTGGAGATATATTTTCCTAATAAAAAGAATATATTAGTATCAACCTAAATATATCCGAACACTCCCCCTCAAGTTGGAGGACATCTATCAATCATGCTCAGCTTGTTAGTTGTTGGGAAAAAAAAATCCCTAGTACATCAAAATATTCTAATTCCCTATTTCCCCCTCAAGCTGAGCATCCTTGGAATCTGGAGCAAAGAAATAAAAAATTTATGTGAGCACATAAGCTCTGAGGAGACAAAGGAGAGATTACAGCGTGATTTGATATAGAAGTGACAAAAGAAAATAGAGATCACAACATAATCATGACAGAAGTAGACAGAGATCATGGTATAGTCGTGATAAAATAGATAGAAATCACGATGTAGTTGTGATACAAGCAGACAAAGATCATGACAGACGGTAATAGAAGTAGATAGATCTTAGAGCATAGCTATGAAAAAAAGTATAGAGATCACAATAGAGTCGTGATAAAAATAGAGAGAGATTGCTATTTAAATGTAAAAACATAAAGAAACATGATAGTATTTCACTAAATCATGACAGTTATATTTATTTTTATTTTGTTTTGCAAACATAGATAGAAAATTGAGGGCGCTAAATAACTGAAGGCTTGATAAAACCTACGCCAGACCAGACGTAAAAAGGTGATGAAAGGAATTTGGCAAAGGTGTTTAATTTTCTAAGTTGTTTTCTTTTCTTTTTTTCCCCTGCTTTCTTCTTCTTCTTCTTTATTTTGAGACTAAAATGAAAAATCTCTCAAAAGTTGACTTTGAGGTGTTGGCAACAAAGGAGTAGAGATGAAGATACAGCCTTAATAGTAGCCTTTCTTCTTCTTCTTCTTCTTCTTCTTCTTCTTCTTCTTCTTTATTTTGAGACTAAAATGAAAAATCTCTCAAAAGTTGACTTTTGAGGTGTTGGCAACAAAGGAGTAGAGATGAAGATACAGCCTTAGTAGTAGCCTTAATAGTAGTGCTAGAGCAGAAGAAAAAAATTGGGCAAATGGGGCGGGAAGAGGTGGGCTGACTGGCGGCTAGGAAAGGAAAGGGGTGAGCCTCTCTCTGTTCTCTCTCTCTAAAATTATGTGGTGCCTCTTCTTCACCCCTTTAGATGCATGTAAAAGAAAATAGAATTGAGTGTATTGTGTATAATGTTGAAGAAAATCCATCTAATATTTATAGGGGAATATGAGAATAGGGATGAGTACAAGTATGGAAAGCAAAGATATACATAAATCAGCGGAGATATATTTCTTAATAAAAAGGATATATTAGAATCAATTTAAATATCCCGACAATTCTCCTTTGGGTCTATCCGTTGGCTTTTATTTTTCTTTTTCAACAGGGGTAGCAGGGTGGGTTTGGGTCATTTGTTTTCGTCTAGGTCTGCCAGTTTAGGGTTAATTTTTTCTTTCGATGATGGCCCAGGATGCATGAAGGCATTATTGATGACTACTTTTTTCTGTACTTTCTATTTCTTATTGATGATGACCTGAGAAGGAGATTTGAGATAATAGTGTCACCGATCAACCAAAAATGCAGCATTGTCAGTTGGAGGCTTGGAGCACTCGAGCAGTTGACAATATTTTAAGGAAATTCAATTATACTACTAAGTTTTGGGGGGGAGGGGGGTGTGGCGGGGGCGAGGGTGAGTATTCATTCATTACAGATTTTTCTTATAGCTTAAAAGGTTTAACAATTTATGTGCAATAGAGAAGTGATAAAATTGTGTGACGTCACCATAGATTTGATATCTCGGAGAAATCAGCAGATAATGCACACATTTGGGGAGTGGGGAATGGTAGGGAGGTCTGCCGAGTATCGGTTATATATATCTGAAATCATGTGTGTGTGTGTGTGTGTGAGAGAGAGAGAGAGAGAGAGAGATGGAGAAGTCTCCTTTGACTTTAACAAGGTATAAAGAAACCAAGTGTCAATTAGATGCAGGGGGGAAACTTTGACAAGGTATAAATTGAGAATGGCTTTTTAACTGGACACCTCTGGTCAGGTAACTAGGAGTGAATCTATTGGCAGCAGAAGTGTTCTTTTGGTGATTATGACATTGGATATGGTTTAATGCAAGATATAAATTGTTGCTTTTACATGTTGACTGAAACCAAAATAACTTTTTTCCAGTCCATGGAATCTCTTGGGACATGTTGATAGTGCAATATATGGAGCGCCTCCTAGCAGTATAACTCGGCGACAGGTAGGTCAACTAGCTTTGATGTTACCTGGTTTGTGCCTACATGCCTATTTCGCTTAACTGCATCTTCTCATCCTTCTATGTAGGTCCTTGAAAAGTACCAGGTATATGGTGATTCAGTCTTGGGACTATATGGACCTAAACCAAATGTTCGTGAAGTTATAAAAGTATGGACACTCTCTTATTACTTTTTATATCGAGATGTGGGTCTATCTTTGTTGATTGAAGGATGAATGCTACATTAAGCATTAAAATAGTCGTTAATCTTTGATGTAATAGATGTTGTTAATCTTCAATAACTGAAACATACATACATGCAGCCTTTGCTTGGTTTTTTCCACTCAGAGCCTGGAAATGGTGTATGGAAGCGCAAAGCTGATGCTGCTTTCCTGAACTGCACGGTAGGTTATTACCTTATCAAACGCTGCAGCAAATTGTGCTAAATGGTATTGTGACTAGGGGTGTAAATGAGTCGAGCTCGAGTCGAGCTTGGCAAAAATTGCAGGCTCGAGCTCAAGCTCGACGAGCCTGTTTTTAAGGGCTCGAGTTAAGAAGAAAGAGCTCGAGCTCAAGCACACGAGCTTGAGCTCGAGCTCAGCTCACTAAATTTTTTTTAAATCAAATTAAATATTAAATTATTAATATATATTTATTTAATAATAATTAATCAAATGTTAAATTAATAAAATAATTTAAATTATAATTATTAATATAATATATATTAAATTATAATATATATTATAATAATTATTTAAATTATAATATATTATAATTATTAATAAAATATAAAATTATTAATATATATTATTTAATTAATATATATAAAAAATATTTAAAAATAGAAAAAAGCTCATGAGTCGGCTGCATGAGCTTTTGAACAACTAAAGTTGAGCTCGAGCTCGAGTCGAGTTATAATCGAGCCGGCTCGACTCATCTTACACCCCTAATTGTGACTACTCTTAGGGTCTGTCGACAATAAATATTGTTGGTTAGCTAATGTTAAGCTACCCATTTTATGTCTTCCATGATATCTCTCTTTTTGGGCTATTGTTATTGGTTCATTTGGTTTCTCAACATTTGCAGACAATCAAAGCCTTTTTTGAGGAGACTCTGGTGGCTATTCCCGATCCAGTGTTGGATTCACCTATTATTCAGGCATCAATAGGTTTTTCGGATGTTTTTCGTGATGCCAAGAGTGTTTTACCTCCTCCATATACAGTAAGAGAGGAAGAACTGTTGTATGCCTAGGTTTTATGTCAAGTTTTTTGCAGTTGTAGACTGCATCAAAAGTTTTGTCCACAAAGATAGGAAAGAGCAGCTTAATCCCATGTAGCAGAATGAATGACTATACAAATTCACATTGTATTTTTAGTGAATTATTTGTGACTATATATGCTTTATCTTTCCTACTATTTTAGTCAGTTTATTTTTGTGTTTGTGTTTTGTCTGTGCTTTCTTGTTTCACAAATTATGTGTTGGGGAAGCTAAAGGGGTGTTTGGCTAAAATTATTTAAAACATCTTATAATTTTCTACATTTTATAAGATGTTTTTGGAGTTTATAAGATATTAGATCTTATTTTTAAAATAAGTTGTTGAAGTATTTGAATAAAACAAGATTATATAGTTTATAAGATGTTAGTAATGATAATTTTATAATTAAAATGATTAAAAATAAATGAGTTTGTTAAGATTTTAAAAATAAGTGAGGATCTTTTTATTTTTACGAAAGGTCTTATAAGATGTCAATATTTTATTTTAGGGTTTTATGAGTTCCTTTTTTGAAAAAAATTATCAAATATTTTTTATTATTTAATAAGTTTTTAAACATCTTATAAGATGTTTTGAGTAGTTTATAAGTCCACCCAAACACCCTCTACCACTAAAGTTGGATTCTTAGTTGAAATGTGTAACAAATATGTGCATCCATTATGTTTTGAGGAACAAAAAAAAAGGATGAAAAATTGAAAAAATAAATAAAATCCCAACCATCTATATACTACAACGGATTTGGGATGCCCTAGTCATACTTTAATCATAGTCAATATTTAACTTCAAATTCTACGATACTAAAACAGTTCTTTAGATTTGTATATCCATTTACAGAAGGTAAAAGATCAACCTTTTTCTTCTAGCCTTGAGAAATTTATCCGTTAGTTTGAATAACTATAAGTATTTTGCTTTAGTATTTATTTTCTAATATTTGCCTTGCATTATCTGTATGAGTATTATTCAGACTATTTTTTATTAGAGCTAGGCCAACTGTAATATAAATAAACTATCTAGAATGAGTTAACATAAATATATGTAACTTCTCATATATAAAGTATATGTACTTCGACTTATTTATTTGGGTATTCTTAATCTACATATGTAAATTAAATATGTGAACATAAATAATATTATTGCATACCTTCTTATACTCAAATCTACATATGTGAATTAGAAATATGAGTGAGCCCAACTCGTCCCATATATCCCATTCATGAGAGAGCACGAGTGGCAAGATACTAGGGCTGTGGATGCAGGAGGCCTCTCTCTATCAAAGTCCCGCAATCGAAAGAAAAAAAGCTGAGGAAGTTAACTTTGGAGCTAGAGATGAGCTAAGATTGTGGAGATTGTACAGGATGATTCCCTGAAGACTACTAAGATTGGAGCCCTCCTCGTTCTAGATTTCTAAAAGGAGCTGATACAACTTTTTTTTGATACACTTCATGAGTGAGAATTGTGATGTGTTTGCCTGGAATGTGATAGACTTACAAGGAATCTCCCCTGCATCATTATGCACCACCGTAGGGTGGTCCCAAATGCATGATTGGTGAAGCAGAAGAGAAGGAGCTTTAGACCAGAGTAAAACTAGATAATTAAGAAGGAGGTGGACAAACTATTGGAGGCAAAGTACATTCGACTGGTCTAATATCTTGAGTGGCTAGCCAACATAATACTAGTGCCTAAACCGAATGGGAAGTGGAGAATGTGCATTGATTTCACTGATTTGAATAGGCTTACCTGATGGGTTCGTTATCGCTTAAATGGATAGATTCGTTGGTAAACTCTATAGTAGAATATGTGATGCTAAGTTTCCTTGACGCATATTAGGGGTACAATCAGATCCGCCTAGCTCCTAAGGATCAAGAAAAGACAAGCTTCATAATAGCCTATGGCATTTACCGCTATAACGTGATGCCTTTTGGGCTTAAGAATGTTGGCCTTGCTTATTAGAGACTAGTGAACCACATGTTTGAACACACGATTGAGAGAAATATGGAAGTATACATAGGCGATATGCTGGTCAATAGTTGTGACAAAGAGTCCACCTCCATGACTTAGGAGAGTGTTTCAAGATCATGAAGAAATACAATTTGCAACTTAACTTAGCAAAATGTGCCTTTGGCATGCGTAGAGGAAAGTTCCTAAGATATGTGGTGTCATGGTGTTGCATTAAAGCCAACCTAATAAGATCAAAGCAGTGCTCTAGATGCCACGTCCATGCAACGGCAAAAAAATGTAGTACTGGCCGGACACTTAGCTACTCTAAACCATTTTATTTCTCGCTCCATAAAGAAATGATTGTTGTTCTTCAAGATTTTGAGAGGAGTTAAGGCTTTTGAGTGGATCAAGGAATGCAATGGGGCAATTGAAGGCATACTTGACATCATCACCCTCACTGCTGAGGAGACCAAGGATGGGTGAATCGCTATACTTGTACCTGGTTACCATCAACGTAGTTAGTGCTGCCTTAGTGCAAGAGCAAGAAAGGGTACATCAAATAGTGTACTATCTCATTTACCTTTGCAGGGTCTGGAAGTGAGGTACTCCTCTACTGAGACATTGGTCCTGGCTGTAGTGACCGCTATGTGGAAGCTCCATCTTTACTTTCAAAATTGCTAGATCATAGTGCTCAATAATTACCCATTGAAAGGATAATTAGTAGTCTAGAGGCTTCTAGAGGACTAGTTAAATGGGTAGTGAAGTTGAATATATATTGGATCAAATATCGCCTTCTACCTACCATTAATGCGCAAGTCCTTGTTAATTTTATGGTGGAAGGCATAGAGGATGACGCATGAAGCTCTCTTCCAACTTAGATCCTTTTATATAGATGGATCCTCCATCAATTTCGATAGTAGAGTAAGGATAGTTTTTAGAAGCCCCTAGGGAGATAAACTCGAGTATGCTGTAAGATTCAGTTTCTCAGAGTCTAATAATGAAGCTAAGTACGAGGTACTGATCACTAAAATGAAGTTGGCTTATGCAACTAAAGCATGGAGCTTGCAAGCCCACAATAACTCCTTATTGTTGGTGAGCCAAGTTATTAGAAATTATGATGCTAAAGAGGATAGCATGATGAAGTACCTCTATCGAGTAGAAGTAGTTAGCCAAATATTTGAGAGCTTTACTCTCACGTAGATATCATGCGAAGAAAATTCAAATACTGACTAGCTAACCAAGATTATCATCACTTAGGCGGCTTTGAAGAGCTGGAGATCACCATCTTAACTCTGGAGAAATTCATGAAGGTGTGACCCATCCTCTCTCTGAGGTGATGGACATCGAGGACAATAATACCATGACATAGATGACCTCCATTATGAGATACTTACGAGATCGTGACCTCCTTAATGACTTTAAGAAAGCTTGATAAGTGCATATATGAGAGATCAAATTTGTGCTATTAGGCAAAGATTTATACAAATGCGGCTTCTCCCAACTATACTTGAAGCGTCTGCCTAGTCAAGCACGCAAAATACGTGTTGAGAGAAGTACATGAAGGCTTTTGTAGGACCAATTCAGTAGCAACATCCCTAGTGGCAAAAACCCTTCGACAAGGATAATTCTAGCTAACTATGTTGCAAGTCTTGTCAAGAACATTCCTAGAACATGACCTGCTAAACCACCAACCCAGCACGCGCCTACAACCTATTAGCAACGCATGGCCCTTTGCACAATGGGGTATGAACATTATGGGACCTTTCCCTTAAGCCATCGACTAGAGGAAGTTTCTCATAAGTGCAATAATTGCTTATCTAAATGGGTAGAAGTAGAACTTTTAGTGTGCATATTCAAGAAAGATGTAATAAGATTCATTTGGAGAAACATTACATGTAGATTCAGAATCCTGTGGGCACTGGTATCTAATAATGGAACTTAGTTCACTAGAGCTAAACTCAGGAAATAATGCTAGGAACTTTCCATCAAGCAACTATTTATGTTTGCTGCCAACCTACGAGCTAAGGGACAAACATAGGTCACAAATATGGCATTCTCCAACACCTAAAGGCGCGGCTAAGAGACACAAAAGGGGCATGGGTGGATAAGCTTCCTTTTGTGCTATGGGCGTATTGAATTACCCTTTGAACATCTACCTAAGAATCACTATTTACCTTAGTGTATGGAATAGAAGTGGTAATACTGACTGAAGTCAGAGAAATCAGCTAGAGAGTGAAGAATTATGGTGCTATCTAAAATTCACAAGAGTTGAAAGCCAATCTTATTAAGTATGGAAATAAGCTATATCGGGCTAGGCTTTGGCTTAAATAAGTTAGGCATGTTATGTAGATAACAAGCTCGAGCTTGGCCTCGAGCTTGGCCTCGAGCTTGGCCTGTTATCTATGATAAGCTTTTTTCATAGTCAGACCTAACATTTTTTCATAAATTTAAAAACCTTGATTTGGCCTAAAACCTTATTTTCTATCAAGTCTTTGATTAGACATAGACATTACATAAATCTAGGCTTTTAATAAGCTCAAACTTGACTAAAAATATAAATAACAAATATATAATTATGAAAGTTAAAATTCAAGTACAAGATAGTTGTATATAAATAAAAGTTATATGGATATAGAGCCTAAAAATAAACCAACCCATTTTCATCAAATGTTGATTAAATAATAAAAGCTATTTTATATTAATTTATTAATATGTAATGTAAATATAATTATTTTATGTTATATAAAGAATAATAAATGAGCCAGCCTATTGGGCTTAATTTAAAAAGAGTCCAAGGCTAGCCTATTTAATTAAAAGTGCTATTTGTAAGCCTTGATATTTTTTTTTTATTAAATAGGCTAGTTAGGCTAGGCCATATGTAAGTTAGGCTATAGGCCCCTAATAGGCAGCATGGCCTATTCCACCCCTACATGTGCCCTAATGAATGCATTATGATACATTTGAATTGATATCAACCTAGCATGAAATCTGCATAATCACCACTATAAAACCCCCCAAGCAGGGATGTGGCCCTAAGTCCACTATAAGACCTCCTAAGCAAAGTGCGTGGTGAAAACCATCATAAAATAGCTCAAACAAGACATGTGGCGAAAATAATTATAAAGCCTTAATTATTATAAGGCCTACTAGGGGGTGCATGGCCATCTCCTCAAAGGGCACTTTAAGGCCCACATGGGTACATAGCCATCTCATCAAAGTCCACTATAAAACCCCTAAGAGGGTATGTGGCCAACTCATTGAACATCTACGGTAAGACCTCCCAAACGAGGTTTGCAATCGAACGACATCCTTGCATTGAATATTTGCGGTAAAACCTCCCAAATGAGGCTTGCAGTCAAATGACACCCCATCATTGAACATCTTCCATAAGACGTCCCAAGCAAGGCTTGCAGTTAAATACTGTCTCGATATCAAATGTTTGTGATAAGACCTACTAAGTGAATGCCATATCCTAATAAAACTTCTTTGGTAAGACCTCCTAAGTAAGACTCATGGCCAAGTTCAATTAGTGCGACAAATTACTATGGTAAGACCTCCCAAGCAAAGCTCGTAATTACAGTCAAGCGTAGATGGAGCAACTATGGTAATACCCCTCTAGTGGGTTCATACAAGTTAAAATTCTGATAAGACCCCCAAGAGGGTTTCACAACTAAGTTCTTTCGTTGCCCTTTCTCATCACGACAAAGTCCTGTAAAGATGTCGCACAACAAATAAAAGGAGTGAAAAATTAAGAGATGCTTAAAGGCCCATGCCGCGCAACAATTAGCGTCAAGAACACAACGAAACTCAAATGTTATTTAATTGACTAAGCATATGAACAAATTCGAATAATTTTTTTTTTTCTTGAACAAAAGGGAGCAAAATTCAACAACATCAAAGTATATGAAAAACGTCTAATAAAATCTTGGCCTCACAAAGTAAAAAAATTAAAAACTAGCCATACTACTACTAAGATGCAAAAGTAAAAATGTAAAGTAGTCTTAAAAAAAAAATAAAAAGAAAAAGCCTCTACACTACTTTTGTAGAGTGTGAACATAAAGAAATTTTTGGTGACGGAAGGAAAAGAGAGACATGTGGAATGAGAGCACGCCTTTAATGCATTAGCAATAAACATCACATAAAACAAATGACACTAAAAACCTAGGGTCCCCTAATGGTTGAATACTTAGAGAGGCGCCACAACACTCAAAGAGGCTCCGCCACACTTGAACCTCTTTGCAAAGCGAGACAATGTCCAACACCACTGTGGTATGTAAATCCACACACTTATGCCAATCTACACTAGTTATCACAAGATTTTAAGTCCACTAATCCATACATGAAGTGAAGTCAACACAACTCTATTTCCTTTGAAGAAGACCAAAACCCACAAACAATGAAAAATAATTTTTGAGACTTGAGACTTGGCGAGGTCTGTTGAGATGCATGATAAACATAGCATTCCTTAGGAAAAGCTAAAGTGATTGCCGATACTTAAATCCCTATATACATTTCCAAAGGATTTTCTGAGCATGAAACATCTAAATAAATTTATTTTTTAATTTATTTGCAGAGCGCAAACTCATGACAAATATCCTCAGTGATTTCCAAGGCATAAATCTTCATCCCAAGAAGTTCTTTCCTAAGTTTCAAGAGAGAATAAATTACGTTTGTCGTTATCCAACGCTCGAACGACACCAATCACTAGGAAAAATGAACACATGAGGTGCTTGGCAATGCTCCAATGCCCTAAAAAAGATTTGGCAACCACGCATTAAACCTCTGCACCCAACGACAAAGTGCTCGAAAGCTCAGCATCTCGCGGCTGGCGCTCGCCTCGAATATAAAGAAAAAATAAAATAATATATATTTTGGTAATGAAAAAATATAAATTTTGAAATATTAATAAAGGCAAAGTAAAAAAGAATTAAGGTATTATACTTTCAACATGAAAATAAAATTTTCAAATTGAAAGTAGGGATCGAGGTTTAGTGATATGAAAAATTAAGTCTGTAAGGATATACAAGTAAAAGCAGACTAAAGGGACTGAGTTAATCGAATAACAATTATATTAAAAAACCACAAAGCTTAATGATCAAATCCACCACGATGGACATCTAAACCCTAATGGGTGAAAGCCCACTAAAGAAAAAAGACTACGAATACTAAGTCTAAAAGTCAAAAGAAGACACCAAAAATCATTTGCAATTAATGAAGAGTTTAGACTCTCTGCATCACGTTTCAAAAGAAAAAAAACTTGCTGAATTATGAAAGGACCCTAAATTTGTTTTCGAACAACATCAGCAATAAACTGAACATACTTTGCCAATTCCTTTACAATGTTTATTAACTTTTCTGCTAAAAAAATTACATTTGAAATTTTGTTTACAACAATTATATAGTATAAAAACAAATATTAAATTATCAATACAATTGTCACACATACCTCAAGTCGTGAATTGATTTAATTTTTTTTTTCACACCATTTAAATTCAAACTTTGATATTCACCAATCAAAAAGTTCTATACATATTTCCTAAAAATAAAAAACACATTAAATCATAAGAATAAGAAGGTGAAGCGAGAATAACGGTAAAATGGTCCATGTTACCTTTTATTTTTTTCTTCGACACTCCTTAGAATCAATTTTCCCAATATCATTGATTTCATACAGATTGAAATGTGCCATCTTCAGCTATCACATGGAAATATTGATTTTGCTCGTGATCAGGTGTAAAATAATTAGTAGCGTACTTATAATAGTAACAAATAAGCTAAATAGAATTAAGCTTTAGAAACTAAAACATCCAAGAAAGAAGAAAAGATTTCAACCTAAGCATTAAAAAAAAAGAAATTTTTATATGTACATATATGTATGTATGTAGGTTGAGTGACCAATTAGTCCAGTAGCATTGTATCAAATTTGTAGGCTTGTAAATGGGTAGGGTAGTACCCTATCCAAGTCCAAAAAGTCATCCCCATGCCCATCCCCATCTCCATACTTATTAAAGATAATGTAATGGTTATTAAAGATAATGTAACGGATATGGATAGGTTCTATACCCATAATTACCCACGTACTCATATCCAAAAAATACCTATTGCTTTGCAATTAAATTTAATTTATTAACCTAAAAATTATATATATCGAGATCAAATTTATATTAATGATAAATTTTTTATATATAAAAATTACAAATATGTGAATGAACAATAACAACTGAACAATTTTCTTCATTAAAAAATAAATTAAATTAATAAAATTAATAAAGTTAATATAGTGGGATAGCAATTTTTTTTTCCTATTAATTGGAATAGCAACAATAAGAATTGAACAATTTTCATTAATAAAATTAACAATATTAAGATTAATAGTGGAACAAATATTTTTATAAAAATAGTTAATAAAATTAATTTCCTAATGAATATATTTCTATTAATAAAATTTTTATTAGTGAATGAAAAATAAAAAATAAAGATGAGCTAATTTAAATTAATGACTAAATTAAATTAAATATAAATATTTTTTTGTATTGTATGCCAAATAATATTTTTAGTATATATTGATAAAATTAGTATATACATTAAAAAAATAAGTCCAATAGGCTAGACTTAATGGGTCTTGAGTTAGATATGGTAGGATAGCATTAAGATCTTATCATTCTGGATTTTTTAGGATAAAATAGAATATAAGGTATTTTAGAAAACGGATATCACCCTACGGCCTTACCCATTTACAGGCTTACACATTTGTATGTGTGAAGTTTAGGGTTAGAAACCTAACAAATTCTTGGTATGCGTACGCGTGTGAGTAAAAATATATATGAGTAAATATATATATATATATATGTATGATAAAGATATAAATAAAATAGTATCCAGATATCTTGCCATATATATATATATTACACATTCATTTTCTAGCATAATTACATGCAGTATATTTATCTGGATATTGAATTTTAATGAATTATGCTATTGAAATTCTGAATCTTAGTCAACTCATTTTAAATATTGAAATTTGTAATTCAGAATTTTAATAAGCCCTCGCGAATTCACAATATTGAAATTTGCGTCCCACTTTAAACCAATTTATCGAAACCGAACATGTGCACCGCCACCATCAATTACTCATTAAAACCTACTTCATTCTAATCCTTAGTTATAGCTTAGCTACATAACATAGCCATTCTATGGAACGCAATCAACACTGCACGTGAAATTCCGTCCCTTAATTGCACATTAATATATATATATTATTTTTTTTTCCTTCTCAATTTACATTCTTCTATATTTTTTTCTCAATTTGGGGGATATGATTTGGACCCCATCAACTTAAAAACTTATGTCATATTATTACTACCCCATTTTTGGTATTTACCAATTGCGATGGGAATTGGGATGGCTTCGTCAATGTTAAAGATATCCATTGTAATAGAAGATCTTTTATGTCTTATTTGTAACTGGGCCGAGTTCAATTTGCCCAACCTGACTTCAATCTGAATCGTCTATCTTTTATGGCATAAAGAAATATATATATATATATATATATATATTTTGAAGAAAACACATCAAAATATTGTTATTGATCTAACACAAGAGCATTACAAATTACATAAGTAGCTAAAACCTCATTCAAAGATAAGGGCAGAGCACTCTTAACAAGAAAATGAGCAGAACTATTAAAAATACGCCTAACATGAGCAAAAGAACAAAAGTTTGTAAATTGTAGGAGACCCCAAGCATCTGAAATTAATGGACCAATAACAAATTTTTTTTCACTGTGATCTCGAAGCGCCTGAATAACCGCCAAGCAATCACCTTCCAATTCAACATTGGGCCATCCAAAGTTATAGCAAAGTTAACATGCCTCCTTGGCAGCCAAAGCCTCTGCTGCCTCTGGGGATAGAATCATATGTACAACCTTGGAAACCCAAGCCACACAACGACCACAATCATCCCTTGCTATCAGTCTAATACCAAGTGCTTTACGATCAAAAAACACAGCAACATCAAAATTCACCTTTATCCTTCCAGATGATGGTGCTAACCAAGTGGTCTGAAAACTAGGCAGATTAGTAGGTGGGAAGACAGTGCGGGTCTTGTAAGTATGCAGATGATCTCGAGCAAAATGCACCGCATCCAGAGGGTCTTGTAAGTATGCTGTTGTGGTCTTTGGTATCATCGGCATAAAGATTTTAAATACCACAAAATCACCCACTTTTTAGCTAATAATCGGTAACAAATACAAGTACCTAGTCCACTTCAGTTGAAAGGTAAACTATCAAAAATTCACTAAATACTCTCCCACAATCCCTTTACTCTCTTGTACCTAGGAGCATAAACGAATATTAAAACGGATCGGATACATTATTTTCATATTCATATTCGATTAATTTTTTGAATATCCGAATTTGAATACAGATCCAATGGATATTTACGCAATGATATTCAAATTCATATTCTCGAATATCGATCGAATTCGAATATATGCGTATTCGATTATAATTATTCAGATACATCCATATTTAATTAAAATTATCCATATTCGAATCTAAATATTATTTTTTGAATATTCATAATCGATGATAATTATTTGAATATCTGTTAATGAATATCCGAATAAATGAATTTGTTAACATATAATAAATGCATACTTTTTCAATAGAAGGAATTATACAATTTTATTAAAAAGAAAGCAATTAAATAAATAGCACAATTTAATAATTAATTTTATAAATGATTATTAGCACTAATTAATATTAGTAATAATATTTAAGTATATTAACTATAACTCTACAAGTCAACAAATAATAATGTATGTTCATTAACTTCATTCTTCAATTTTTCCTTAGTATTACTATAATTTTTTAAGTTTATTATTTTTCCTTCCCAATTCTTCAATTATAATTTATATATACATATATAAATTATGAGATTTTTATTAAAAAATATAAATAATATATTATGTATAAAAATATATTATATGTTATATATGATAAGTTTTTAAAAATAATTTATTGTATTTAAAGCATGAAAAATTAGATATATTATATATGATAATTTCTTTTTAAATATTATTTGTCAAATATGAATAATAGATATAATTAAGTTACGAAAATCGAATATGTAAGTGGATTTACTCAGTGAATATTATTCGGAGCAAATATCAAATGGATGGAATATGCATTGACTATATTCATATCCATTAGAATAAAATATCTACTAATCATATACAAATAATATCTATTTTAAACGGATGCATATTTTGTGTAAATGGATACAGATGCGAGTAGTAAATGAATTCTCCAATATCCATTTACAACACTATTTGTACCTTTACGCTTATTTATCTTTCTTTTTAGTGATTCGATTTGAGTATTGAAAGGTTCTTGTTGGAACTTTATGAGAAACCCTAATGATCTTCTTATGATTGTAGATTTTTAAAGGTTCATCTAAAGACCTCCTTGGTCTAGGTGGACTCCAAATTTAAAGGACATCAAATTAAATTATAAACTATTCAACCTCACCTAACAATATTAATATTTCATTTTATGATATTATCATATTTTCAACTAATAATTTATGATTAATTTGAAATATATCAAATAAAGGACATAAAATCTCTCCCAAGTTACTAAGAAATCATTGTTTTGTTTTTTCTTTTTCTCTCTTTTTTTTGTTTTTGTTTTTTAAATAAATTTGGATAGGAATTCTCTTTATAATTAGGGGTGATTATCGGATCGGATTTACCAAATGAGCTTGACAACCCAACCCAAACCAAACCAATCTAATTGGTTCAAGTTGGATTGAGTGATCGAGTCCAATACAATTGAGTTGGACTCAAGTTTCATTTTTGTATGCTCAAACTAACCCGACATGACCCGATTAAAATTACAATATATATATATATATATATATATTCCCTTCACTTTTCCATCTCTAGTTGATGGTCTCTTTGATATGTGTGGAGTTTGATAAATTTACTTTTGTCTTCTTCATATAAGGAGGAAAAGAAAAGAAAAGAAATGTAGACCCGATTCGAATCAACTCAACCTATATTGAATTGGTTTGATTCGAATTTGAAAATTCAATTTTATGAAACTCAATCCAATTAAATTTAATTAGTTTGAATTGATATTTCTTGCAAATTCGACCCAACCCAACATGGGAATGCCCTTATATGTAACTGATTCCTGTGATTCACACACTGTATCACAAAAGTCAAAAGCAGCAAAAGAGGTATAGGTTGTACTATATATGTGGTCCAATCCCATCATCTCAACTTCACGTGGGCAGGAACAAGATTCTTTTGATGCTGAGTCATTGCAGGTAAGCAATGGTTTTATTGATGATAGTTGATGTATACACATGTATCCTTTCAATTGGGGTGAAGGGTCCATCGCTTTATGCACAGCCTCTAAAGGAACATTTCAAGACATGGAATCTACCTCTTCTAAAAGCTATACTTATTCCATCACATCTTCTATATTTTTCACAATATACAACATCTCATTAAACTAAGTAAATTGATGCTTAACCATAATATTATGTTGAAGCTACCACTAAATCTTTCTTAACCATCTTGTTATAATTAAGTCCAATGATTCTTGCATAATAATAACCCATGATCTGTTTGTCTCATTCCACAATCTAATAATTCTCTTAACTTTACTCGTATCAAAATAGAATAAACTATGTGTGCACATAAGCACACAATTGGGCCACATGGGATGTGTATGTGTTGTATATAAACACATGAAACAAGGGTAATACATCACTTTAGTTGACATAAAATGGAGCCACAAAGATACATGCATGCATGCATGCATGCTATATATGATTATTCAAATGGGTGATTAAGATATGGGATCTTTGAACCAGCACACTTGAGAGACAAAAGGGTAGAAAAGAGAGAGAGAAGGGTTTGCCACATTTTGCACTTTGGACATCCTTATCTTCGTGATAAAAATGGAACGACCACAAAAATAATATTATTAATTAATATCATACACAATCTGTACACCATGAGCTTATTATATATAGAGAGATCTAATATCTTGGGGCTTCCCCACTTGTAGTTGCAGCAGAGTACTCCACCAATTGGTCCACTTCCCAACTTTGTCTGGGTGCTACTCCTTCATGGACAGCTGCATATTCCTACAAAAACATTCAAGGAAAACAAAAAAGAAAAAAAGAAAAATGAATGTGACTCATTCTTTTAGACCTCTCTCAAACTCCTATTGGCCAACAGCCCTCCAATAATTCAGCGGTCAACCTCATCATCTTACAGAAAATTCTTACATACTTTGGGTACTCTTACACAAATGATACAAATAAATATTATATCGTGCATGTCAGCACTGGAACATATATATATATATATATATATATTGTAATCGACGAGGAAATGACATAATTCTTATCTTATTTTTTTAAATTTTGTAATTTAATACAAAAAAAAAACTACTGGTTTCACTTTTAATCATGTGTTTGAATTGTTTTGATTAACGAGGCAACTTTTCAAAGACAACTATCAGATTAAATTTTACTATTTTGCAAGTAAAGTTATATGAATGATCATTTAGAAAATAATAGTTAAAAAAAAAACTACAAATAAAATTGCGAATCCATTCATAATATTTACTATTGCATATTTTTGCTTATTGTTTAATAAACCTCCATTTTGTTGATCAACTGCTTTGCTGAGTCTGCTAATACAACAATATGTCTTGCTGAGTCTTCAATGAAACCTTCCTCCACTCCCTTGTCAAACAATGCAAGCAAGCTATTGTAATATCCATCCACATTTAACAATCCCACCTGTTCAAAGATCATTTAATGAGAAATTAACTTCACAATAATCAGATTATAATAAATTAAGAAATTGAGAAATGAATGAAATATCATGTCAACTATATATATATATATATATATATTTGCATAATTATATTTAGAAAAAAAAGAGAAAGAATAATTTTAAATTACTGGTTTTTCATGAATTCCCAACTGAGACCAAGCTATAATCTCTAACACTTCCTCCATGGTCCCATAACCACCTAAACAAGAAAATTAATTAATTAAATGGAATTTAATTTCTTCAAACGAGAATATGAAGTTAGAATTTGTGGCCCAAAAAAACAACTTTAATTAGTTACAGGCATGGATACAATTTGTACCAGGAAGGGCAATAAAAGCATCGGCATTTTTGGCCATTTCTGCCTTTCTTCGGTGCATATCTGCCACAATTCTTAGTTCTCCAACAGTTTCTCCAGATATCTGCAAGAAAGTTTAAGGCCTACTGCAGTTTCACTTGATTACTAAGCAACAAAGAAGTAATCATTATGCATACATATATATATATATATATATATATATCAAATTAAGGATAAAAATAGTACCTCATGTGCCAAGAGAGCTTTTGGAATTACACTATATAGAACCAAAAAGACAAAGAGGAGGAGTAGGAGGAAGGGGGGTGGGATAAAAATTGATCATCAATAATATTATTATTGTGAAAGGAAAAAGGTATATATGATTTTAATTAGGCAGAAAATTAAAGCATACCCCAAAACGTGGCAACCACCATCAAACACAGTTTTTGACACCAAGCCCATCAATCCTACGCTTCCTCCACCATAAACTAGATCAATCTTTCTTTCAACCTACTCATCAGTTATAATACAACCCAAATGATTATATAGTCATGACTAGATCTTTTTTCAAGGTTTAATTATGTGATCATTAATATATAAATATATATACGTGATCACTTCAATTAATTGTGATGGTATTAATAATTAATTAATTAATTAATTAATTACCAGTTGTTTTCCAAGCTGAAGAGCTGCATCACTGAATGATGATCTGTAACCAGTTCTACTGCCACAGAAAACACAAATTCTGTTGAATTTTCTGCCCCTTGAAGATTTCGTACAACCTTCTTCCCTTTCCATTGTTCTCTCTCTCTCTCTCTCTCTCTCTATATATATATATATATATATATTGTAGTAAGTACGTAGTCTAGGTAGAGTTAATTGGGAGAGAAAATTGAAATAATGTAGGTAGAGAGAGTACTGGAAACACGAAGGGCGAAACTAATGAGGGAAATTGTGTGTGGAAAAGCAGAAGCAAACAGGCTTTCCAATTCCCTTTGATCGACAATATATATATATATATATATATCTCCGAGACCCAATCGGCTTTTAGCTCCAAACACTACCTTTTGTCTGCTGAAACAATAAGTACCTCTTTTGTGTTGGAGAAGACCCCAACATATGATCACTCAACAGCCCATCCCCATCTCTCCTTTTATCATCATCATCTTTCTCCACGTCTCTCTCTTTCTCTCTCACTCTCACTCTCACTCTACCGCTCACATACATATATACATACAGAGAGAGAGAGAGAGAGAGAGAGAGAGAGAGAGAGAGAGAGAGAGAGAGAGAGGAGGACCTTATGAGTAGTACAAACTACAATAAATAATTAGGAAGATGGTTTTGTTGAAATCTAGAGAAAAAGCCCATACAACTTGTCTTTCCTTTTGTGTCCATCTGACCATCGCCTTTCTTTCATTATTTTGTTGTCCTCTCATCGCTACTCAGCTCCCCAACCCCCCAAAACACTAAACCCATTCCTTTTAACTACTGTCCTTAATTTTTAAGTTCCAACTGTTGCAAAATTGATTTAAAAAGTTGGATGGACTAAAGTTCAACCAATTAATTGAGTGATTCTTAGCCTATGTTTGCTTGTCAATTACCAATTCATTTTTCAATTCCAAAAATATAAACAAATAAATTATACACAATTTTCAACCACACTCCCAAAAATCACACTCAAACAGGCTCAAAATACCATCCCAAGTCCCAATTCATCTCTTACCTATTCCCTAATATTTAGCCCTATCATTTTTAGTCTTCCTACCCAATATATATATATACATATAATAATTTTAAAATATCAATTTCACCATACCAACCTAACGAAAAACTTATTGATGTGATATCTTATTCTCTCCCAAAATACAATTATACAACCAAATAAGCAATTTTTTCCCAAAACATTCTCCACCTACCACCCAAAATATAAACAAACAACTACTACATTCCCCAACCTCACTTCCCAAAAATCATTTGCCAAAATATTTTGACAAAATGCTTCAATTTACAACCAAACATAGCCTTATTTATTGTAATATAAATTACATATAGATATCAATAATGCATTTAACTACTTAAAATTAATTTCGAGTAAACAAAAAATTGATACCAAAAGTATGTTACTTAATGATTAAATTATGAATGAAAGTGGACTTTTCAGTGTCAAAGTGAAATTAGAAAGGAAATGGCTATATGGAAGATGTAAAAAAGTTAATTGTTATTTAGTATACATCTAACAGTTGTGGCCCAAGATACAATCAGTATTAACAAACATATCTTTTTAATTTGCATTGTTCTAAAAAGACATATTAATTTAATTTAGACTTTTCTAATAGTCATGTTTATTTAGAAGAATCCTTACAACAATTATAAATAGACCTCCTTTGTTTGCTCATTATATTGAATATTGGTCAAATTTGCATTAAAAACACATTCTTAGTAGTGTAGCATTTTTAGTTCTAGTATTGAAAAGAGAATTCAATACAATTCTAGTTCACAATTGTAGGGGTTTATGGTGCTACGTACTATCTCTCAATGGGATCATTATATTTTAGAAGATGATTATCGACTAATCTTGAGCATCAATGCAAGATAACTTCGTCTTGAAGACAAATAATCTAACTTTTGACCTGACCAAATGAAGAAGTGAAAAATGAATCATACTAATCCAGATCGCTGCACCCCAACACTGATTTTATTTTAGCTTGAATTCAAAAAAAGTCAAACTCAAAATAAGCTTTGAAATATTGTTTTTTTTCTTTCCTAATAATAGTTTAATTAAAAGAGATTTTAAGTACTTTGTTTAAAAACTCTAGGATCCTCCTAGGTATAACTTCAATAGTTACAGTAGAAAATGTTATTAGGACTACAATAAATTTTGGCCCTTTTTTACTTTAACGACATTTTTAGCATTTAGCAGCCCAAATGTTTTCTATTAATTTAATCAGACGTATTGCGTGTAACGTTAAACTTTTCATAGTGTGTGTTGTGCACACACTTTCTCTCTCTCTACCCCCCCCCCCCCCCCCCCCCCCCCCAAAGCCAGCCAAATCATTTTCTTTAAGTTATTTGTTTATTTATTTATTTTGATTTTTCCTCCTCATTTTTGTTAAATCCTTAATTAAGAGTACAATGTGTGGTGGAGAAATGTGTGAAAAATTAGTGGTGGGAACAGCGTTGGGGCTCCATCACAGGAGCACCTGATATTTTATAGATTTAGTAGCATTAGGAATAATAATGTTATTTTAATTAATTTGATTTACACATAAGTGAAAAGAATTTCCAAAATAAAAAATCAAAACTTACGAAGGTCACTAACATATGTCCCATTAGTGGAAAAAATAAAATAAAAAGAACTGTATATGCCTAATATGGTTGGTTCGATGTTTCAAATCCAAAACTTGCTAGATAATATGGTCATATCTAATTAATAATGTGGAATATGAACTTGGTTGAGCTAAGCTCGAAACTTCTTGTTTTTAATTAAATCATAAACAGTTCAATTATTATTATTATACAATTAGGGATAGATATATATAATAATTACTTGGTTAGAGTAGTTGTCACTTTTGACATTATGGTTTTCCTTGTTCTACTTATTTTTCTCTCGGGGTTGTTGATCAAAGATATATATAGTTTGCATAACATGCATGGTTGTGGAAATTGGCCGTGCAATTTCTTCCTCATAAACAACCCATGATGAATACGTCTTGCATGCTTCGGCTCAACAGCCTTGGAAAAGATGGGAATGTGGCCATCTCCAGCTTTATTGTTATTTCTCTAGTTAGGTGAGGGTTAATTGCTAGATCCACAGTGTTTATGGGGACTCATACATTTCATTCAGTGTGATGCTTCATTCTGCATTGATAAAATACTTAAAAAGAGTAATCATCTTGTCAGTTTTATTTGAAATATTCATGTGCTTTCGTTTGGATATTCGTTTAGTCAAGTTGAACATAGCCTAATTTTATTATGTATTTAGTGGGTTTGGAGGTAATTTTTACATCCAACGAGCTCGAGAGCTAGGGACGTGACATTTAGTATGATGTTTCTTAAGGAAATAGATTTGTGCAACTACTAACGTTATAATATTTCTTAATCAATGAAATAACATCCTATAAAATCTGTAGTAATTATCTTACCAGATCCTGGTAATCTGTTGACCTCTTGGTCCAATCATATGTTTTGATGACAACAAACCAACTTTTGATACTAATAACTTATTGTAGTGATGATTGGTAGATAAAGAGATCAAATCAATGGTTTATATCTGATTCAATTTTCGAAGACTACCTGAATGAAGGATTGAATTCAGGTGACGAGAAGGAGTTGGCACTTATTTATAACAAAGGCTAAAGAATTCAATTTTCCTGCCCAAATGACCTGAAAGTCTCAACATTTAAAATTCAAACTTAAATTTTTTAAAGTCTGAAATGGATATATAGCAGGTAGATTGTGAAGACAACTCACTTGTACAAAAATGAAAATTGTAGGAAGTCAAACCTGAAACTCAAGACTATCTTACACCAAAGAGGAAAGTTTAGAAAAACTCCATTCTTGTGATTAACGTCTCCAAATGGCTAGTTGGCCTATAAATATTCCAAGATGGTATTCAAATGAGGAAGAGAGACGCTATAGAAATTTCTATTCAAGATCTTTCAAGCTTTACTTAAAATCTCTCAAGTCTAGCGAACTAAAATCTATTTTTTTCTTCTTATTCTCTAGATTGGGAGATGTGCTTAAATCGTGTAAAAGCTTTGTATAAGCTTAACCTCTATTCTCTTCGTTTCTATCTTGTTAGTTTAAGACTTGTCCTAAAGTCATAGTGCAGAAGGAAGGTATTTCCTAGGGATGCACTATTCTGGGTTAAGACTGATCCTTAAAATCTAGTGCTGAAGGAATACATTTCCTGGGATGTGGTGGAGGGTTGTGCCTCGTTCTTCATTCGCTCTACATTTTTTCATCTTTGGGAATGATGATGCTTTGGGCTTTGGCGATAAGACTGAGGTTGCTCTTGTGGGCGGTGTTTATTAGTATATTGGGCCACCGCTTTAGTCGTAGCTCTTGCGAAGGTTTTCACCAATTCTAGTGGCGCTTCTTAGATGATCTGCAACATTAATCCTCCAAGAAGTGTAGCCTATTGTTCAGGCATTTCCTTTGTCAATGCATCCCATTGAGTATTGTTTACATTCTCGCCTCAGGGTGCCGTGTGGGAGTGAGAGTCTCAAACTTTGAATCTCGTTTGCATCCTTAACATTCCTTATCTCATAAGGGAGTTCTCATAGATGGCGCCAAGATGATGTTACATGGAAATGGAGTTGGAATCCTTTCTTGAAATCAGTGTGATGTTAGACTTATGTTCTTGGAACACGTTTGCATAGAATCGAAGCTTGAGTTTTGCAAATAATTGCTCAAATGCCTTTTTGATTGTTGGAGTTAGTAATTATATTAATTAAGTTTTTGGTGAGTTTTGGCGCACTTGGACTCAGCAGCCTATCATAGTAGACTTAACTTATTAGATCATTGTTCCTTTTTTATTAATCTACTTATTTAATTAATTTGGTCTCTTATTTGTTTTTTTATTTTTTTGCCCTAGAATCTTATTTTGTTATGTCAATACTATTATAACATTAAAATTGTCAAATTATGAACATATTGAAAATACATGAATATTTAATTTTTTTTTTCAAAAACTCAAAGAAAACATCTCTAACAAACCAAAAAAAAAAAAAAAAAAAGAAAAGAAAAGAAAAGAAAAGAAGATGCATTAAATATTAAAATATAGATCATTGTCCATTTCAAAACTCAATTAATCCAAAACATTCTATGAGATAGCATTATTTTAAGAATTATGTTTTTTTAAAAAGTTCCAATTCTTCGTTTTTCTTTATGGTTATTTCAATTATAATGTAATTATATTATTATATATATTTCATAAAACAAATGTATCTCATTTTCTAACACAAAGTTATAACTAGAGTTATATAAGGTATAAAAATATATATTGAAAATTTTACTTAATGTACTATATTATTTTTACTTTAATTGATGTGGGATAGTCCAACAGACCTAACTCACCAATAGTAGACTAGGCCCAAAATCTCACTGGGCTATTTCACCAGCTCGATTACCAACGCTTGGCCAATCGACCATAGTGTGGTCGATTAGCTCGAGAATGATCATTGGGCCCTTAGCCATAGAGGCCTTGGAGCTCAAGGGGTCCCATTATCTTAACCATAGTGTAGCTAGATGACTCACAACCAAGGGAACATCTCGACCCTAGGAGGTCAATCGGAGAAACTTGAAGCAGTTCCCCGCCATCAGTTATTGTTGCATTGAATGCACCACAACCACCTCTCTGCCGCATTAAATGCGCTGACAGGTGGCGTGCCTCTGCATTTATGAATCATGCCTCCATTGTACCACCATTCTGCCTCCGCATTAAATGCGGAGATCTCCTCCATAGCCTGATAAGAAGAATGAGGCATAACCTGGAGGAGGTTTTCGGAGGAAGAAGACCTAAAGGTCCTCAGGTAAGGACAAAGGCCTCTACATGAGCAAGGGCATCACAGACATTTTAATCTCTAAAGAGAGCAAGGGCCTTCAACAAGGTATGTTCATTATCACTTAAGCCCTCACTCTGCCGCTCTCATTTCTAGTCAATCATATACTAATTTGAGCATCAGAGTGCCTTAGCCAATGGTCTTTCGGCAAGCTTGACGTTTGTTATTGGCTGCAGGACTTGACCCATTCTCATCCAAACACTGTATCCGATTTATATTCTGGTCGACTATATTGGGCTATAGCCTAATCCATTGATAAACATATCCTACCATCACCATTTGGCACGTTTGTGGGTTCTAGAGTTCGTAGAAAATGGTAAACACAAGGCGAGCCATTTCAGAAAAGGAGGAGACTAGAAGGTCCCAGACCCCTCATCTTTGTCCCCAATAAGAGCAGGAAGTGGCTGGACCTAGCTCTCAGCCAGAACAAATGGTAACTTTGCCATTCCCCAACTTATGCAGTTAATTAGTGAGCAGATATTAGCCCAAATTCAGCTCAGTTGTCAGCTGCTGTTCATAAGCACAACAAACAACCCAGACCAGTCGTTAGTGCACCCCCATCTTTTACATCAAGAGAAGAGGCCCTAGAAAGAGAATGGGGCTAGACATGAGATAAGAGGCCCTTTATTGGGTGTGAAGATAGCCTAGGTTGATTCTCGCGAGAAGAGACTTGCCCGCATCCATGTGAAAAAGTGGATGATCCGTGAATCGTCTCGCTCGACCCATTCTACGCTAGTAGCACTATAGGGTCGAGCGACACAAACCCCAACTGGATAAGAAGCATTTTACATGCTGATCGAGAAGAATGTGAAGAAGTGTCACACCAGGTCCAACAGCTGAACAGATGCTTGAGGAGATCTCATGGAAAAACACAGAGAAGAACCTTCAGCACGAGGGTGCACCCCGGCTCCGATGCAAGTGAAAATCACTATTTATCCAGGAGATGATCGACAAGCGTATAATCGTCGATGTGAAAATCCAGACTGGTCTGCCTCGATATGACGGCTCATTCAACCCAAATGAGCACTTGTTCCAGTTAAGAATATGATGCAGCTCCATGGGCACAATGAGTACATTCATGCGAAGATGTTGGTTACCACATTCCAGGGCATAGCACTTGATTGGTTTGTTAAGATGGAGCCAACATTTAGTTTCTTTTATGACCAATTTTGTGACGAATTCCTCCACCAGTTTGCCAGTAGAAGAAAAGCTAAACTCTTCTACACTCATTTGCACACAATCAAATAGAGCAAGGGAGAATCTCTTTGGGATTTTTTTGCCAGATTTAACATCGAAGTACTAAAAATTGACAGTCCTTGGATCGAATTTTTGATTGATGTGCTGTTCCTTGGTCTAGGCACAAGGAATATGCCAATGCGATGGTCAGGGAAAGGGAAAAACCAAGGTTGATGGAAGAGCTATTTGACCTCACTGAGAGGTATATGATCTAAGAAGACATGAACATACTAAAGTATGGGAACCCTGATAATGACAAAAAGAAGGCCAAGGAGAAAGAAGATATGCGGCACAAAGATGGTCATCGATCTCCTATAAAAAGATTTCAGAACTACACCCCACTGAATACTACAAGAAAGGAGGTTCTGTTCGCTATTTAGCATGATAACCTCCTAAAAAAACCCAAAAAACTAACTGAAACGAGGGCCATGAAGAGATCTAAGAAGTATTGCCACTTCCACAGACAGAAGGGACATGACGCTGAAGATTGCTTCAACCTGTATGATGAGATTGAAAGGCTCAGTTGATAAGGATATTTAAAGATGTGTGTGGACGAGAAAGCTATGCAGTATATGGGTCTGATCGACTACTCCCCATAGAGAAAGGTCGGTTAGCCCGATAAGAGAAGACAAAGAGGAAAAGCTAGTTAATGATCAGTGTCCACCCCTCCGAGGTGTCATCGATGCAATTGCAGGGGGACCGACTGGAGGAGACTCCAAAATAGCTAGAAGGTAGAACTAGAGAAGACTGGAGTTGACTAAATCTTCGCCAATTGAAATAGTTTTTCAACTTTCCACTAGTGCAGAACCTATCTCCTTTTTTAATTTTGATCTCTGGCACCTTGAGCACCATAGGACAAATAGTAAGATACATTGCCCCCTTGTCGTGTTAGTTGAAATCGCAAACTTTGAGGTTAGAAAGGTTCTGGTCCACAATGGTAGTTCAGCAAACATAATTTTCTTGTCAACTCTGAAGGGGATGAATTTGGGAGAGCTGAAGTTTGAGGCAATTTGCACCTTTTGGTTGGATTTGGAGAGTTCGAGATCATTCCGAAAGGATCCATAAATTTGTCTACTTCGTTTGGTGAAGCACGTAGAAGGTGCACACTCATGGTCAACTCTCTAATGGTCGATGCCTCCTTTGCTTATAACGTCATAATTGGAAGACCAACATTAAATGACTTCAGGGCAATTGTATGGACCTACCATATGAAAGTCACGTTCTCAATATGTGAAAAAACATGAGAGTAGCTATGTAATGTGAAGAGAGCCTAGCGATGCTGCACCATCTTTGTCGAGGCGAATGAGCAGAAGACTTGACTTAAACCGATACCTTCAGGGGACATCCCCATACCAGAACCCGAAGAGGGATAGAAAAGTAAGAAGAGAAAGATGGAGGAAAACTAGGGTCAAATCTGTGGGAGAATTCAAGATCATAGAACTCGAGCCCAAAAATCCTGACAAGGCTAGAAGGATTGGGACTAATCGGGGAAGCAGCATTGAATGTATGATGGTCGACTTCCTCACAAAAAATATTGATGTTTTTGCTTGGAAAGCTGCTGACCTCCAAGGAATCGACCATCCACCACCTGACCCCTTGATTCAGACCAATCAAGTAGAAGACTAGGACCTTTAATGCTGAAAGATGCCATATCATCGAGGATGAGGTCAACAAATTTTTAGAGGCAGGCTACATTGTAGAAATTCAATATCTTAGTTAGCTTTATAATGTAGTTCTTATCCCTAAGAACGAGGGCAAGTAGAGGATGTTAATGATGTTACTGATTTGAATAAATCTTGTCCTAAAGACCCTTACCTACTGCCTCGAATAGACTTACTGGTTGTTCCAATAGTAGGTTGTGATATTTTGAGCATGATGGATGCATTTCAGGGTTATTATCAAATATTTATGACCTTAAAAAATAGGGATAAGACTGCCTTGTGGTGCCCAACGACTCATATTGTTTCCTAGTCATGCTTGTTGGACTCAATAATGCAGGTGCAACTTACCAAAGATTTGTAAACTTCATGTTCAAGAATGAGATTGGGCGGAATATGGAGGTCTATGTCGATGACATGATTATTAAGATAGAAAGAGAACAAAGCTATTTAGTAAGATAGAAAGAGAACAAAGCTATTTAGCTGACCTTGACCATACTTTCTCAATACTAAGAGCATTTGACATGAAACTCAACCCCACAAATGCATGTTTGGGGTACAAGGAGGAAAAATTTTGAGATACATGGTTAGCTAGAGGGGTATAAAGGCAAACCCACAAAAGATTCAGGCGATTCTAGACATCTGACCACCCTGAACGGTTAGGTACATACAGAGGCTGGTCGGAAATATCATAGCTCTGCATTGGCTTATCGCTCGACTAGCTGATAAAAGCTTGCCATTTTTCAAAATCTCAGGAATGCGAGAAAGTTCCAGTGGACGGAACAATGTGAGCAAGCTCTGGTCGAATTAAAGTAGTATTTGTCAGCATCCCCAATTCTTGCCAAGCTGGAGGTCGTCAGCAACAATCAACTCCGTCCTAGTCTCGACTAGTCATAGCACTCACAGGCCAACATATTATAGCAGCAAAGCGTTGCAAGGCCTAGAACACAATTACCTTGAGTTCGAGAAGTTTACTCTTACTTTAGTCACGATAGTTAGGAAGCTGAAACCTTATTTTCAATCCCATTCTATTATTGTCTTGATGAACTAACTGTTGAAATAGGTACCATCAAAACTGAACATGTCGGGAAGGCTGACCAAATAGGCTATCGAGTTGGGAGACTTTGACATTACCTTTTAGCCCCAAACTGCCATAAAAGCTCAAGTGTTAGCAGACTTTGTAGCAGAGGATCTTTACTTGCCTGGGGAGGTCGACAAAGATTCATCTATTTGGACCCCTACATATCGATGGCTTAGCAACTTCTACAGGAGGAGGAATAAGCATTTCCCTGCACTCCTCCCTGGCTGAAGAGTATGACTTTGCCATAAAACTCGACTATCTTGTCACTGATAATAAAGCTGAGTATGAGGCCCTCCTTACCGGTATGAGAATGGCCGTTGATAGGGGAATAGAGAACTAGCAGCCATTACGAATTTCCAGTTGGTTGTAGAGCAGTTTGAAGGAAAATTTGAAGTGAATGAGACCACAATAACTATCTCACCGAGGTCAAGAAGTTGCAACAGTAGTTTAAGAAGTTCACCATCAACCAAGTCCCGAGATCAAAAATAAAAAGGCAGATGTCCTATCCAAATTTGCCAGCTCAACAAAGGGCACTAGAGATAGAACTATCACATTTTTAGTCTCTGACAAACCCACTATAGGTGGTCTCGACCAGAATTTGATTGGGCAAATCCAAGAATTAGCACCCTCCTGGTAAGACGAAATTAGGGCCTATTTAAGGGAATAAAAAGTATCGGAGGATAAAGCAGAAGCATGTAGACTTAAATGTAGATCAACTAAATTTGCCCTCGATGAGTATGGTCAACTATATAGGAGATTCCTTTCTGGGCCTCCATTGAGGTGTTTGACATCAAAATAGGCCATGGAGGTCTTATAGGAAGTCCATTCCGGTATCTACGGTAACTTCTCTAAAAGATGAGCATTGGCCTACAAGGTCATCAGGCATGGATATTTTTGGTTGGCCTCTCTAAAAGATGTAGTCTGCTTTGCCAAAAAAATGCCCTTTCTACCAGGTCCACTCCAACATCCCCCATCAGCCTGCATAAATACTGGTGCCAGTTTAAATCACATGGTCTTTTGATCAGTGGGGAATATATATAGTTGGTTCCTTTCCAAAAACGACAGGTCAAAGAAAGTACATGATCCTTTTGGTTGAGTATTTCACGAAATTGGTCGAACTAGATGTGATCTCTAAGATAATTGATGCGGCCATTAGAAGTTTCTTGTGGAAAAATATCATCTGCCGCTTTAGTTTGCCAAAGGTGCTGATATCAAATAATGGAATGCAATTCCAAAGTAGAAACACTAGTAATTGGTGTGAAAGTTTGGGAATCTAACAACACTTCACCTCGGTTGGAAACCCTTAGGCTAATAGGCAGACTGAGGTCACAAACAGGACCATTTTGGACCACATTAAGACCCAACTTAAAGAACTTAAAGCAAGCTGGGCGGATGACCTCTTGGGCATCCTATGGGCTTTGTAGAACCACTCTTAGAACCTCCATGGGCCACAGTCCTTATAGTCTGGTCTATGGATTAGAAGCAATAGTCCCAGCAGAGTTGATACATCACACAACTCGGGTGATCCATTATAACTCGATCAGGAATGAATCTAAAAGAGAGTTCGACCTCGAAACAATTGATGAGTTGCGTCAGCAGGCATTCTCAATAATGCAAAGGTACAGGTCCATCATGGCTGAACATTACAATAAAAGCATTTGACCAAAAAGTTTCCAGGTAGGGGACCTTATACTCAAGAAAGTTGAAGTTTAAAAAAATGTTGGAAATCTCGACCTAAAATGGGAGGACCCCTACTTAATAGTTGAAGTGGCAAAACATAACTCTTATTGACTAGCGGATGTGGATTGGAAATGAGCTCTTTCGACCGTGGAATGCAGTAAAATTCTATGTATAAAGAGACTTGGGTCTTCGTTCAACTCTTTTGTAATTTGGTTCCAAACCAATAAAGTTGATTTAAATTCGACCAGCAACCTGTTCTCAATTGCAACCAGGGCTTCTAGCCTAATCATTTAATAAATGAGAAAATTGTTTAAAGTCGACCACAATTTTAGTTTCAAGCTACGACCACGGCTTCTAGTCTAATCACTTTATAAACGAGAAAATTGTTTAAATTTGCCCGTAGTCAACCATCATCTTCAAGTCGCCCAACAGACGCACGTGTCACGATGCAAAGATTGCACAACAACTTGAATTCAATCCGATAAAGTCGACTCATAATCAACCATGGCTTCTAGCCTATTCATTTAATTACAATGAAGGTACTTCAAGTTGACCTCGTAGTCGACTATAAAGTTATCTTGAATCAACCGATTTCAAAAAAATACATCAATATGAAAATCCCTAAACTTACTCGTTTATTTATTTATTTAAAATTGAACTCATAGTCAACCATTAACTTGGTTCAGAACCAATTAAGTGTTTTGCGTTTCTATGGATGAAAGACCGCATAGGTCGACGAGTTAGATGGAGATAAGATTTTCTTCTTCATTCATTCAATGATGAGTTAATGAATTGGAAGAGAACAATATAAAGACAAGTCGACAAAAATGATAAAAAAACTTGGTATAATATAAAAACATTCAAGTTACACCCAGAAAATTTTTCAAGATTGCATCAAATTGTTCGACACACCTCACAGGGCGGATTGGGTTTAAAAAAACAAAAACAGTAAACAGAAGGCATAATAGCTTCAGCTCGATCCCACAGCTTCACCTCTTGCTTCACGAGCAATACCAGTATCAACCTCACCCACAACTATGTTGATCTCATCGCCAAAGTTAACTTGAACAACTATTAGAGGACCCTCGACCTCCACCTCCACCATTGGCTGGGCAACAGCTGCAGGTTGGGAGGTACCAACTTTCTCTGTCAGAAATATTTGACCAGCAGCTAGGAAATAGGCTGCAACATCTACCTTCCCATCTTTCACATCGAAGGCGAAGTTGGAGACAAAGACAAACTCCTTCTCCACCTCGACTGCCCTAGGGTGAAGGGAGGTTTCCACCTCCTCGACCGGTGCTGCCTCATCGTAGTCTTTGAGACGCTCATTTTAGAGAACGTTTAGCCTTTCCTGGTTCTCCACTTGAAATTAATAGCCCAAGAATTCGAGCTGCTTAACAACCTTTTGGAAGGCCTATTTCGCATTGTCGATCGAAAAGATAACACTGGCCTCTTGAAAAGTCAGGCACAACATAAACTGTTGAACTGCCTTCGTGCAAATGCTCGGTAGCGCTTTGAAAAACTCATCTCGGATGTATCGAAGAGCATTGTTGTATCCCAATGCTTGACTAGAAATGGTGGCTGCTTCCAACTCCAACTTTGCCTTCCTCAGTAGCTCGTCTAAGCGACTTTTTTTAGATACGGCAGCTAGCAGCTCTGCATCTTTTTCCTCGACCTGCTTGGTGAGCTCGTTGATCCTCGACTGCAATGACTCAATCTGGGTCTTGGACATTTTAGTTTGCTCTTGCTCTTTCTATAGCTCTTCTCAGTCAGCCAGGGCTAGCTCAGCTCAGCGATGAAAGTTGTAGCCCCACTGTCTGACGTGCGATAAAGATCGATTTGATCAAACAATCAAATACAAATGAACGCTTTCAAAAATAGCTAAACTCAAGCATAAACTCACCATGTTTGCCTAATACACGAACGCTTTTAAGGCCTCCAGTTGCTTGGCCTCGAGTATCTTCTTCTGGTTGGATAAGAAGAGGCTAGTAATTAGCAATTTAAAGGGCCTACTCCAACCGACCGCCTCCTAACATTGAGGCCATGTTGAAGACCCCCACGTCGGGCCCAAACCTCGGGTTCGAGAAAGTGGACAAGGGAAACAGTTTGTCATCGGGCCAGGGATCAAAGAAAGAGTTGCTCGTCCCCTTTCCTTTTCCCTTCTCAGCAACAATTCTTTTTGGAGGAGGAGGTTGTTCATCGGCAGTGCTGCTTTTCTGTTGAGGCGTGGGTTGCTGGTATCGATAAGATCTAGTCGGGCATGAGAAGATGTGGATGGTGGCACTCATCATTGTGGAACACTTTGAGAAGTAACCTCTCAACGAGCAGCCATTTGTGAGCACTCTTACGCCTTTTGCTGACGAGTGTGGATCATTATTGTTGCTCGATTTGAAATAACACAAATATAAATATATTATTGTCGACTAGAAATTATAAAGCGAAAAGCAATAGAAATAACAATTGTATCTACCTAGTCGAGCATTGGCTGGCATATCCAGCCAAACAGGCGACAAGCCTGCTAACACTAAGTTTCTCTCTTTAATGTACCCTACCGCCTCTATTTTGCCAAACTTGACCAGATCCTGTATAAGTGTATTATTCCAAGTTGGGGTCTCATTGCCAGGCATCTCAACCCGACCCTTCAGCTACCCCCTAAGGGTATTGAACCTAACCCCACCCGAAGCTCGAACAAAAAGATAACATTTGTTCCCAGTTTGGCCATAGGAAAAAGATGGGGTCACTAGTATTTTTCAACGAGGGTAGGCGGTGAGGTAATAAAAGCCTGACTCCTTGGTATTACCCAACTTTTGGGACATCAAAATATGAAAAATGTTACTGAAATTTATGAAAGAAGGAGGTTGGTCGTGTATTAGCATCAAAATAACAAAGCTATGTAGAGTTGAAAAACAGTTAGGAAGCAATCAAGTAATACATACCTGAAAACCTATAAACAAGTCGACTATAGGTTGCACTATCGGGAATCTAAGTCCACACTTAAGGGCATCCTCAAAGGTTGTTATACAACCTGCTGGAGGTCGATGTATCCTATCATTAGGCTCAAGAGTAATTAATTCAAACTCCAACAAAATATGATATAGATGCTTAATCAACTTAAGGTTACTATCTTTAATTTCAGATCTTATATCACTATAATGATCAATTGAAACAACCTACCTTGAGATACAGGAGGTCGACATGGCCCGGCTCCTCCCCTCGACGTCAGCCCTTGTATCACTCGAACTATCAGAGGAGATAGAACTATCACTAGAAGACTTACTAGTCCCACTAGTCGAGTTATTTACCCTCCTGGTCGAATCCACTTCCAACCGTGTCTCCTCAGAATTGCTCCATCTACCATTACGCTCCCCAAAAACACTAAGCATCTTTGCTATAAAAATTAGTCGAAAGTAAAAGATTAAGGCTAGGTGAGATCGAAGGAAAGTTATAAAGCTGACAAAAATAGAAGAATCTCGACTATCGGTAAGAGCAGTGAAATTACAAAGCTCGACTTCTCAAAATTGTAGTAAAAGTGGTAAATGAAAATTTTCAATCTACTATTTATAGCTTTTAGCCAAGGGGTAATTCAACCGGTTAAGCTAATCGATTATCGGGTAATTATTACGTAACAATCGATCGCCTTGCTCATCTGCCTCATGTAATTGATGCATTAAATGAGCTGAAACCCTGGTCGAGATTTGAAATTTAAAGATTATAAACACACAAAAAACCTAGTTGGACTTATTCCAATTTTCCAAGTTAGCTACTCTCCATTCCTTCTCGTCGCAAGCTCGACTAGGCTTAAAACCTCATTAGGCTATTTCGCTAGCTTGATTACCAATGCCGGCCAATCGACCAGAGTATGGTCGATTAGTTTGAGAATGATCATTGGGCCCGACAGTTAGCCAAAGAAGCCTTCGATCCCAAGGGATCCCGTTATCTCGACCAGAGTATAACTAGATGACTCACAAATAACGAAACATCTCGACTAGATGACTCACAAATAACGAAACATCTCGACCCTAGGTGGTCAATCGGAGAAACTTGAAGTAGTTCCCTGCCACCAGTTACTGTCGCATGGAGTGCACCACAACCACCTCTCTGCTGCATTAAATGTGCTGACAAGCAGCGTGCCTCCATAATTATGAAGCATGCCTTCATTGTGCCACTATTCTACCTCCGCATTAAATGCAGAGCGCTCCTCCATGTCCTAAGAAAAAGGAGAAGGCGCCACCTGGAGGAGGTTTCAGGAGGAAGAGAACTTAAAGGTCCTCAGGCAAGGATAAAGGCTTTCTTTGCATGAGCAAGGGCATCGCGGACATTTTAATCTCTCAAGAAAGACTATAAACACCCCATTGCAATCCTTCAACAAGGTATGTTCATTATCGCTTAAAACCTCACTCTGCTGCTCTCTTTTCTGGTCGATCGTAAACTGACTTGAATGTCGGAGTGCCTTAACCAAGGGCCCCTTGACAAGCCTGACATTTATTATTGGTTGCAGCACTCGACCTGCTCTCATCCAAACACTCCGCCCGACTTGTATTCCGGTCGATCGTATTGGGCTAGAGCCCAATCTATTGATAAACAAATCCTACCATCATTAGTTGGATACTATGTGACGTTACTATTTAGCTATTATAGTAGTATTTTATTTGTTGAATGCAAAACATTATGATATTATATTCGTACAAGTTTAAACAATTTGGGTCCATATAATTTTAGTTTGATTTAATTTACACTATATATAGGGAAGGATTATTTTGCCTTGCATCTTTAGATGGAAAGCCAAGCAAGGATGGAGCCTCCGCAACAAAAAGGCGGCTATCACTCCTTTTAAGTTAATGTCGCCGGTCTGATCCCGATGAACTCTAAGGAGAGACTAACAAAGCTATTATGGAATTGGGGTGGTGGAGAACCAACCTAAGGAGTTTCTTCCTAGTTTATCGGTGGTTAGGCCAAAAAATGAGTTAAATTTTTAGAAATTAATTTTTAATTAGATAAAAAAATTTCATTATTGGTTAATATTTAAGATTTCTTTAAATAAGTAGCAGTTTAATTCAAATGCAACTATAGGCTCTAACAACTGGATATTAGTAACTACTAGCTAAATTATTAACAACTAAATAAAATCTTTTTTCATTATAGTTAAAATAATATCATTATATCTGATCCATTAAACTATTTTTTTCATTCAAATTGAAAATAATTCCAAACATAAGAATTGCATAGTATCTGCATATGGAAATGTTGGGTACATTTCCATAGTACTTCATATATTACTCATAAACAGAAAATTATCGAGAAACTACTCTCCAATTTTAAAATTGTCCTTATTCCAATATTTATTATTATTAAAAGTGAGAATTTTCATAATTTTAAAAGTTACTACTTAAAGTGATTGATGAAATTAATATCAACATATATGTGTCTCATAACGATGATGATAATTTACAATACATTGATAAGTTATAAATTAGGTGTACATAGGCATTTAGTAAAAATTTCTCTAATTCTATTAATTTACTATTATAGTTATTACATTAAAGGAATGTATTATAACAACTATGGTTTGATAATACTTCCATGTCATTAATCTAATAATGAAGAATCTAATTCACTTAGCCTATTAGTACTCTGTAAATTAATTTAATTAACACAAATTAAATGATTTATCATTGTTGTATATGGAGAGCGTGTTGATTGAGTACAAGTAGGTATACTATATTTGTTAACTTAATTTTGCATATTTTCTTTTCCTATTATAATGATCTAATAGTTGTTGTCTTTTTCTTTTTCTGAAAACTCACATGTTTGTGTTTTGATACACAGCAAATTGAAACAAATCAAAATAGTTAGTAATAATGATATAATGAAAAATAATTCACTACAAGAGAATAGGGTATCAAAGATAGAATTTTTAAGACAAAAAAAATTCCATAACAGATTAAAGACGGAATATAGACAAAAAATCAATTTTGTTTTAAATTTATAAAATAAGGACAAAAAAATAATCATTGTGACAAAAAAAAAGGCAAATTAGCAAATTAGAGACTAAAATTACAGATGGAATATTTCCGTCATTTAATCCGTCTAAAATTGTTAATTTTTTAATATTTATTTTACCAATAGAAATAATTCATCTTAATTATGTATTTTTTAGACAGATTAAAGACAAATTTTTTTGTCTCAGTTTAATTTCCATATACATTGGAGACATTACATCTATAATTTTTTATTTTTATAATATGTGATTTTAAAGTTTTGTTCCAATATTTTCTTTCAAGTTTTATTCCCTTCAAAATTTTGTTCGACAATAATTTTGTTTTTTGTTTTTTTAATTTTTTACAATTATAACTTTTAATAAATTAATTAATCATCATATATGTAAAATATATTGCAATTTAACTTTTGAGAAAATATTATTATATTCTACCAAAACTTCACTGTAAGAAATTGCAAAATAATTATAATAAAGACAAAATTTATTATAAAAAAATTATTTTATTAATTTTAAGTTTGATTTAAAATTGCATCAGACTTGGTTTAGTTATTAAATAATTAGCCTTCCACTTTCTACTAAGCATAAGAAACTCTCACGCCCATCTTAGAAAGTTACTAATCACCACCAACCACGTAAAAAAGCCCACCGTACTAAATGAAAATCCACCTTAGTATGATGGAAATTTTGATTTCTAAACCTTATTTCTACTTCGATCCATTTTCCAGTAGAAATGATGGGTTCTTTTGGGATTTATTTCAGTTTTGATGTGTGATTTTTCATTTGTTGGGGATTAGTCGATTTGGCATTGCAATGCGAGCTGGTTCTCGTTGAATTACTGCAATTTTTAGTTGTATTTGAGGTGGAAGAAACCCTAAGTTTAGGGGATTTTATCTCAGCTTCAGCAGATAAGGGAAGGGTAAAACCCTAATTTCGACTCTTATCTTGGATTGAATTGTTTCAGTGATAAAAGAATTAAATTTAGGTCATTATCAAAAAAATCAGATTGCTTTCACCTTGATCTTTTTCTGGATATTTTGAAGCTATAATTATAATCATAGTAGTTGATCGGCGTATCTTGGAATAGATATAGACAGTGAACTTGAATGCATATGCACAGAACTGAATGATATTTTTAAGAATTGACTATGGATTTATGCTTGTCTTCTGGGATAACATATAGTATCTGGATCTTTTTTAGAGATCTCATTTTTATCTTAAGCTTTTAAGCTGAGTTCAATAGTTTGACTCCGTGTAGTAATAACCTTTTTGGGTGGAAATTGATTGATAGGGAAAATTTCAGTAGGATATTAAAATGGCTAGCTTGTTTTAATGATGTTTTGCCCCTTATTACTACTAACATTCTGAAAATAACAATGAGTAGTCACTTAGATTAGGCTCGAGCCTCAACATGAAAGTCGAAGGGTGGAATGCTGAACCAATGCAATTGTTTCTTCACTAAGCTTTGGACCAACTGCAAGCTTTCTTGTGTACGGATACTCACATATGATCAATGTTATTGGGTTACCTTTCTATATATAAGATGTTTTACTTAAGGCGGAGTCTTTTTTAACTATACATGAAATAGTACATCACAATTCCTTTGGTTAGCTTATATCTAAACCTAGGCACGTTAAATCCCAGCCTTTGAAGAATGATACCAGGAAATGTTTATTAAGTTTAGTCAATAGATCTAAAAAAATATAAAAGAAGACTTAGTTTGAGGCCTCTCCCAAGTAGGACCATGCTTGAATATGCCACAGGAATGAAGTTTATACATATTTTCCTTAAGAGGAGGTAGAGACATAAACTACAAATGTTATGACTCCTTAATTTGAGTTTAGCTTAGCTTGCTTAGAATGATTCTTGATCAAGGAGAGATAAAATATGCTATATTTGTGAGCTCTAGAACCCCATCTTGTGACCTTCGGTAGACTATTTGGGAAAGATTCTTTAGAACGCTGGCTAGATTGCCACCTCTCCCTACATATAGGAATAGCAAGGGATTGAGTAAATCAACAAAAAGAAGGGCACTCAAATTAGGAGGACTGTGTTTCTAATAACCAAGGAAAGTTAAAAATGTATAGAAGGTTTTTGTTTGCTGATATATACCTCTGATTCATTTTTGACTGAAAGTTCTTTCTATCTTATTAATGTTATAGCTATGTGATATATGTAATTTCTTGAATTACGATTTATATCTTATGAAGCACTTATGAAGCACATATATTAAAAGACCTAAAATTATTTAAAAAAAAAGGAAACAAAAGAGTAAATTTTGGCCTCTGTACTAACAAAGGCCAAATTGGCCAATTAAATAGAGGCTAATTTGTCCTCTGTATTAACAATTAACATAGAGGCCAAAATTTTTTGTCAAGAGGATGTTGGTACACATCTAAGTTTCAAGATTTGTATAAAACTTGAGTATAAGAAGAAAGGAATTTATAGTTTTTGCATTTCGTTTGTGGATGTGAAATAGCTATAGCATCACAGGACTTACGACTTTGTTTATGAGGAGTACTTGTGATAAATATTATGCTAAAATGATCTATTTCCCGTTTTATGCATGTACAACCCATTCAGTGTTTTAACTTAGATTTCCATTGTGCTAAGTGCTTATTTTCTTTGCCTTTTGTCATAGCAATTTGATGTTGGAAAATTGCAGCAAAGGGATTATTAAAATATCAAGGTATGCTAAATCTAGTGCCTGAAAAGATAACCAAATTTAATATATTTTTTGAGTTCAAAAAGCTATAATATATATTCGCAGCTTTTTTGAGACCCAAAAGTGAATTTTGGCACTGTAACAGAAAAGTCTCTTGCATTTTTAAGTCAACATGAGAGGAGTAGATGCTGATGATCGTCAAGTAAAGAATTCAAGATCCCTATGCATCTATTTGATTCCATAAAAATAAGGTTGTAGTTTCTTATCATCGGACAATTTATATGCAAATTTTTATCAAAAAAGGTTGTAGTTTCTACCTATAAAAATATAGCGTTTTCTGTCGAAGAAACTATCAAGATAAATGACATAATTTTTGATTTTATTTATTAAATGAAACTCCAAAAACTCAAACTTTGAAGTTGAACTTTTGAATTTAGTGAAAAAATTCTGTGTTTATTATTGATTTTGTTCCAACTGGACGTTTTTATAATTGTGAAGTTAATGAAATTTTTTCTGTTCTATTTTCAATCATTGGAAATTCCAAAAAAGGAAAAATCTATATTAATATTGATCGGTAATTTTTGCCATTCTATGTGAATATATCTGCAGAATATTCCACAACGTCAAATGCTTTTCTCCTAGCAATCGACTGAAATTCTGAAAGTTTATATTCTCATACTACATGTGGTTATAATGGCAACCAAGATGGATATGCAATCCCTGTCGGCACTGATATATTTGTTTCTATAATTCTTTTTCTCTATCTCTAAGTTTTTAACTAAGGTCGCATAAGATGCATTTTCTTGTAACGACTACAATAGAGAAAAAACACAAATATCTAAAGGCGGAACGAGCATAAAATTTAAGTTGTTGAATGAGATGTTGATAACCTCTATACTTGCATTGAAATATTAGTTTGATGCCGCTACAACTAAAACGATTGCAATTTCAAAAAGTAATGTCATTCTTTTTACTTGGTGTAGAGAAAAATATTGGAGTGGGATGTAATTGATTTTGAAGTCTTTGAACACACACATAAAAAGAGAGCAACTAGAGAATTTGTGGACTCCAAATCAAAAAGAGTTAGTGTAAGTATACTTTCATTGAGATTTATACTATAGCAACATGAGATTTATAAGTTTTATAAGTCGAAGCTCATCACAATCATCTTATGCAAGTGATAACGATGATATGATTGGTAAGCTATCAGAACAGTTGAAGAAATGCGTGCTATTACTATAAAAATAGCATACGATGCTAAAATGAGGTAATAAATGGCTAAAAAAAGAGAGGAAGAAGAAAACAACAGAAGGAAAAAAGAGAGGATGAGGCTAGAACTTATGCTTGAGGAAAGTAAGAAAAGAGAATAAGGAGATGTTATGTAAAATGATTCAAGAGGTGGGGTACACAAACCACTGCATTCCTGGTGGATCTGGAACACGAGAGCAACAAGACTTTGGTGGAAAGTGTTTGATATCTCTCTCTTTATTGATATTATAGTGATTGGTTACTGCTTAATTTGAACTATTAATGACTTGTTGATGTGCATACTTTTATTTTCTGGAGGAGTTATATTATAAGATGAGATACTAATGACTTTATTTGTGTTAGTTTATCGACTAATTAAATATGATGTTGGATGATGAGCTGGTGTATACGCTATTTTATAGCATTAATTTTGGAAAAATAACATTTTATGTATAAATTTGTAAGAAGATAACCATCAAACATGATGATTAAAGACAAATTATAGATAGAATTAAAGAAAATTTTTAGATTGATAAAACACTGTTTATAAACAAATTTAGAGACGAAATTGAAGACAATTTTGAGACAAATAATGGATAGTTTGAATATCAAATTGTTACTTTTAGAGACAGATTTGAGATAAATTAAAGACAAATTCTAAGACAAATTTACCAACGGAATTCTTATTTGAGATAGAATTAAAGACAAATACATTTTCCAAACTGAAGATGATTAGTTGTTATTTAAGACAAATTGAGAAGGAAAAAAATCCGTCTTAGAATTTACCAATAGATTTTTTTTTTCCATTTTGTGAATTAGCCATGGTGGCATCACCAATATATTTTGAGACTGAAATTTTCGTTTGAAAATTTAGTTTGAGATGGAAAATTGGAATATAGAGATGGATTTTTTCGTCTTTGAAACCCTGTACTCTTGTAGTGATTGTTATTCCCTGTAAAACTATCAATTAAAATTATTAATTGAATTTTCCATGTAAAAAGACTGTTATAAAAAGGAACCAATGTGATTGAGGTAAAAAAATTAACAAAGTGTTAAAAGAGAATGAATAGTGTATGCAATTAACTTTAAGATATTAATTTAGATGTATTATATTTTTATGAAAAATTTATATACTAATGACCTTTTTTAACAGATGTAGCAAAAAATTTCATGATTATAGATTTAAGCAATATTTGACAAAATACATAAATAAATATGGGCTTTCCTAATAGGTCTAGCAGGAAAATTGCCTTTTTAGTTCCACAGTATATTTGTGTGTGCACTATTAATACTGAGCATTAGGCCTCGACCACCTTTTGGTTCGACTTTCAATATTTTTTTAACAACTATAGTCCATGTAAAAAGACTGTTATAAAAAGGAACCAATGTGATTGAGGTAAAAAAATTTAAAAAGTGTTAAAAGAGAATGAATAGTGTATGCAATTAACTTTAAGATATTAATTTAGATGTATTATATTTTTATGAAAATTTTATATACTAATGGCCTTTTTTAACATATGTAGCAAAAAAAATCATGATTATAGATTTAAACAATATTTGACAAAATACATAAATAAATATGGGCTTTCCTAATAGGTCTAGCAGGAAAATTGCCTTTTTAGTTCCACAGTATATTTGTGTGTGTACTATTAATACTGAGCATTTGGCCTCGACCACCTTTTGGTTCGACTTTCAATATTTTTTTAACAACTATAGTCCTCTGCCCAACTTCCATTAAAATTTTGATGGAAACTGTTAAAATAAAAAGGATTAATTATCCACAATCCCCTAAAGTTTGATCTAGTTATGAAAAAACTCACAAAATATAAAATGTCCATTGAACCCTCGCTAAAAGAATTAAGAAATAATGAAAAGCTAAAAGTTAAATACCAAAAAATGCTAAAAAATTATTTTAAAATAATATATTTACATATATGTGGATATATATATATATATGCATCTACGTTATACAGAAATGAAACAAATATATATAAGACGAACAAATATAAAGAACAAAGATATCAAAGATAAGAAATATAACGAACTTTTTGATCTTAAGGGTATTAAAGCAGAATCAACTTACTGAAACTTGGACAACTTTATTAATGAAACTGGATGGAACTTGGTACATGGTAGAGAGTACAGAAATGAAATCCATATTTTTCATCTTATACTAGCTCTAGAATGTTTATGGTATGAGTAGGGGGTGTAAATGGATATTAAATGGATTGGATGCACTATTTTCATATGCATATCCGTTTAACTTTTCAAATATTTGGATACGGACATGGATTTGATGGATATTTAAAAATGATGTTCGAATTAGTATTCGTCGGATATCGGTTGGATTCGAACATATCTGTATTCAATTATAATTATTCAGATACATCCATATTTGATTAAACTTATCCATATTCGAATTATTTTTTTAATTTCATATTCGATGATAATTATTATACATCTATTTGTTGGAATAGTGCCCTGAAGCCAATTAGATTGGTATGCAAACTATTTCACTTGTGATACAATCTTGGTTGAATGATATTCATATTACAATGTCCATCTTCATCTTATGCTTATTTTACTTCACTAGCATTTGGTTGAAGCCCGTAGATCACACAAGACTACAGGACTTAGTTGCACTCTGGGAGGTTATTATGAAATAAGTCTTACATGGTCGTGATCTTAAAATATTCCAAGTCAGAGAATCTTATGAGACATGGCATCTAAAATTCAGATAGATTTGCACTAACGATGCATAAATCCAAGGAGTTGGATATTGCTCCATTTCATGACCAATCCATGTTAGACATGGGTGCTTGTTAGAGAACAAGTTCACTAAAGGCCCACCTGAAGAATCCACTAGATAGCCATAGTGGCAAGTTCTCGAGCTTACGCTAGTGCATATAATTAGTCCTTAGACTTGAGAATCCATGGTAACCTTGTCCTTAGGTCCTCATACCTTAACTATTCCAAGACCACTTAGAGGGTCATCTGGGTTGAGATTGGGTTTGAGCTACTTAGACATGGAGGTTTGTGAGATCCAAGATGGGATCAATCTCATCGTCATTGTGAAGGGCGGGTGTATCTCCTATGTATTCTATAATGATTGATTCCAAGGAGTTTTTGCGCAAGACAATATGACAATTTAGAAGAGATGTTTTTCAAAGATGAGGTTATAAACCGTAATCATTGGGAATAGAAATATAATTATCAAGGCTATTAGGGAGCCGACAAATATCTTGCTCTAAGCCTCTTTCGGGAGATAGGAGACAGAAGAACTGCATTTGCACGGTAAGCATAGAGCTAGAATAGTCCACCAAGAGTATATTCATTTCGACTAATTAGTTGGGCTCCATGGGCTTGAGGCTAGATATCAACCATGGAGATTAGGTACCCTTCACTTAATAGAAATTAATTAAATGAGTTATTAGTTTGAAGAAGTTTAAACTAATGCGAATATTTCAATATTCAAAATATTACAATTGTTGTGAGCCCATGTTCAATGAATGAGAGAACCTAATGGGTCACTCACAAAAGCCTAAAGGAAGTTCTATTTGATAGAAGGGATTTTCTAAGAGTTAGAAAATTCAATGTGACCGTTTTTGTAGAGATAAATTGGTTGGCTAATTTTTAGTCACTTTGACTTGATTGATTTAATTATTAAATTGATCAAAATAATTTAAGGAGTTAAATTAGATCAATTAAATTAGGGAGTTAATTTAATTGGTGCCATATGACAATTAATTAGTCAAGTTAACTTAAGGAGTTAAGTTAACACCTTCTAGTTTAAAAAGTTAAGTTACATAACTTAAGGAGTTAAGTCAAGATCAATTAATTAAGTTAAAGAGTTAATTTAATCAATGTGAGGAATTAATTTTAGAGGCAAATTCAAATGAAGAAGTTCATTTGAGGTGCATGTTGAATTAATTTGGATGACATTTCATGAGATGAAGTGAAGATTCCAAATTAAATTCAAATGCAAGTGAAATTCACATTTCACATGCAAGTGGCTTACTTAGTTAGCACACCACCTCATAGAGGGTGTGATGCCAACTTGCATCACACCTCCAACTCTATAAATAGATGAGGTGGCCGGCCACTTGAGAGAATTTATGCTAGATTCCATTTTTTCCTCCAAAAGTGTGATCCACTCATGTGTTGACGTTTCACACTTTTTCCTCACCTTTTCGTCACCATTTTTGACCTTCATCTCTTCTTCATCCTTTGATGATCTTGCTAACTAGAGGTTGATTGGAGCTTGCCTTGGGTGTATGGATCATTTCATTAGAGGCTTCATGATTGGGGAGCTTTGCTCTTGATAGATCCATTGCGGTGCAAAATGTTTGGAGGCATTTTTGCTAACCTTGCAGATTTTTGTTTTTGTTGAAATTTTTTACTGGAGATCCTCAAAGGTGTTGAGGTGTTGCTGTCCAAATTTCAGCTCAATCAGAGGTGATTTTCTTGGGATTTTGTTGCCAGTTCCCTGCTCTGCTAGGATTCAACAGTTTTAAAGAGTCCAACATTTCTACCTTAGATTTTAGCGATCAAGGTAGTTTTCTACTACCAAATCCATCTTAATAGCATGATTAGATCCTTAGATGAATTGTAGTCAAGTTTTTATTTAGCTATTTTTGCTTTATAACTTGGATCCTTGTGCTACACTTTACTTCAAGTGGTATCGGAGCCTAATTCATGCTTTAATTTGGATTTTTGTTTGATTGATTCATGTGATGAGTTGATTTAGATCACCAAATACTTGATCCAATTCATAGATTTGAGTGTTTGGTTGATGTTGCTTGTGGCTCCTTTGATGATGAATTGAATTATGCTAATAAGAGTTTTAAGTGTTAATTCATATGTTAGTATGATTTTTATTTATGGAAGATAATGTTAAATGTTTATTTAGCAATGGATGATGTTATATGTTGATATAGAATGTTTATTTTGGCCTTAAGGTGTTTTGGTCATTTTTGGATCCAACTGGATTGGAGATAATTGGAGGTTTTCAAAAAATATTGATTCTTACTTGAACTTGATTTTTGAAGCATATTTCAGCACTTGAATTTTCATTTTTAAAAGGTGTTTTAAGTTTGAAAATTTGTCTAATATATGTTATTTAGTGTTATGGATGTGTCCATAATTTTTTGGTGCACAAAATGTGAACTAAAAGGACCTTGACTCAGTCCAAACCACAAAATAAGGGTTGCCACGCGCCCTGGCCAAGTAGCGGGGTGCCTGCGCGCCTGCCGCACAGCCGTGCGCCCTGGCCAGGCAGCAGCGCCCCATTTCAGTTTTGGACAAGTTTTGAGGTTATTTTGTGTTATTTTTGTGATAAAAATTAATCTAAATCATGCTTATTAGATGTACAAGTGTTGTGCAAGTTCTCAAAATTATGTTTGACATTTTTTAATGCTTTTAAAATCTTGTTCAAGTTAATCTTCAATTTGGTGCAAAAATGTGATGCATAATTATTATGCTTATTTTTGCTAGTTAATTAATTGTTTATGAGATAAACATTTAATTGTGGAATTGAATGTCAATTCTTATTTATTCTTCATTTAATTGTTGAATGAATGATGTATGATGGTGATGAACATGAACCTTTAATATTGATTTTATTTGTTTCAAGTTGTTGTAAAGGGTTGTATTAAATTGAGGTTACATGCCTTTTAATTTCTATGTTGTAAATGTTATGAGAGTGAAATCACTAGGAGTGAGAATTTCTTTTCTCATGTAATTGTTGGAAGGAGACAAGAAGACCATTGGAGGCATGATGACCCATGAATGAATGAGATACATTTAGGTAATAGCAAGATTTAATCAACCCACTTAAAATCAACTAAGTAGTACACCTATGGCTCTAAAGTGGACTACTTGGTTAAGGCTCATGGTCATCCCAACCTAGGAGCACGCTAGGTGCATTTACTTATTTATGCTTTCCATATCCTATTGATGTATGAGATGTATGGTTAGGATATAGAAAACCTAAATAAGAAGATAAAATTGATGAGATTTTTGCAAGTTAGAAAATCCCTCCACTTAGAAGATTCTAAGTGCTTCCAAATATTAAGTCAAAATTGATACAAATTAAAAGGAGTTTTAATTAATCTATGCCTTTTACCAATAGTATGTGGCATGATGACGCTACCACATTTGTGTGATGTCTCACCAGTTGTGGGTCATGCTTATGGTGGAAAGCTTGAAACTCTATGAACATATTTTCAATATCAATATTTAATCACATGCTTATACTCTCTTTTTTGCCTTTTGTATCAAAATCAAATGCCTAAGAATCTATTCAACATTGTTTTGGAAACCAATAAACTCACCGGGCCTAGCTTCCATGATTGGCTTAAAAACCTCAAAATTATTCTTGATTCCGAAAAGAGGACTTATGTGCTTAATCAAAGTTCGCCAGACACCATTGGCGATGATGCTGACGACGAGGCATGTGAAATGTTCATGAAAGTGGGTAGATAATGATCTACAAACACTATGCCTCATGATGACTTCTATGTCCAATGAGCTCCAAAAGTCTCACGAACACATGAAAACTGCTCACGAGATTCACTTGCATCTTTAAGAGTTGTATGATGTACAAACTAGACATGAAAGGTTCTCATTGTCTAAGGAGTTCTTCCAGACTAGAATGAATGAGGGCTCAAGAATCCATGACAATGGCCTTAAAATGATCGGTCTCATTGAGAAGCTTGGTCAATTGGACGTAGTCATGGACAATGAGCTCTATGTGGATTTGATCCTTCAATCATTGACTAGCTCATTTGATCAATTCGTTATGAACTTCAACATGGCAAAGCAAGAAGTAACGATTAATGAGTTGGTCAATATGTTGGTGACCGTCAAGGTGATAATGAAGAAAGATAAACCTTCTATGCTTGTTTCCTCATCCAAGTCTAAGGGCCCTAAGGGTGCTAGAAATGGAGGTAAAAGGAAGAAGAGTTCTTCCTCTAAGGGAAAGCAACCCTTGAAAGGTTTGGGGGAGTCAAGAAAAAGAAAAAGGCTAAAGCTGATGCTACTTGTTTCTATTATGGCAAGAAAGGCCATTAGAAGAGAAATTGCAAGGAGTATCTTGCAACCCTTGGAAACGGTACATACTTTATTGAAGTGCACTTAACAACAAATTTTCCTCATGGGTATTTGATACCACATATGGTTCTCATCTTTGTAATTCATTATAGGGGATGGAAGGAAGAAGAAGTCTCAATGATGGGGATATGATCCTATGTCTAGATAATAGAGCAAAAGTTACGGCCATAGTTGAGGGCATTATCAAGTTAGACTAGGGGAAATCCTACATTATACTTGATCTTTGTTATTATGTACCTAATCTTGTTAAGAACATTATTGCTATTCTCATTTTGGATAATGAAGTATATGAATTTTCTGTATCTAATGAGAATTTGAAGGCATTAAAGAATGGTTCTTTAACTACACAAGGTACATTAAACAATAGATTGCACATTTTAGATTCTCAACCATCATTATTGCATATTCAACAAAGTAAAAGAAAATTAGATAACCAAGAAGATCCATCTTGTGACATGCAAGACTTGGACATATTTTCAAAAATAGGATGAAGAAGTTAGAAGCCCTCAAAGCACTAAACGTTAGTGGCATAGAAGATCTTCCTACTTGTGAGTCTTGTTTAAAGGGAAAAATAACCATGTCTTCTTTTGTAGGACAAACAGAGTGAACCACATGTTCTTTGGATTTGATCCATATAGATGTTTGTGGGCTACTAAATGTTAGTGCGAGAGAAGGCTATTTATACTTCATTACCTTCACCGATGATCATATTCGGTTCGAACATGTGTATCTTATGAAGTACAAGTCCGAAACCTTTGAAAAGTTCAAAGAGTATAGAAATGAAGTAGAAAAGCAATTGACATTAAGTATTAAAGCTCTTTGATCGGATCGAGAGGCAGAATACTTAAGTATCGAATTCTTGAATTATCTAAAAGAGAATGTGATTCTTTCTCAATGGACTCCAACCAGCACATCCCAACACAATAGAGTAGCTGAGATGAGAAACCGTACTTTATTAGACATAGTACATTTCATGATGAGCTTCGCCGATGTGCTTATATCCTTTTAGGGATTTGCCTTAACAACGACAGCGAGGCTACTAAATGTAGTACCCTCAAAGTCGGTGCCACAGATACCACATGAGATGTGGTATGGCAAATCATCTTCTTACTCTTTTCTAAGAGTTTGGGGGTCTCTCACTTACATCAAGTGGCTAGTAGGAGACAAGTTGGATGTGAGATCCACCTTGTGCAACTTTGTAGGATACCCAAAAGAGTCTTTGAGTTATTATTTCTATGATCCCTCAGAACAAAAGATATTTGTTTCAAAGAACACCACCTTTTTGGAAAAGGAATTTCCATTAAATAGAAATAGCGTTGTTGTTGAACTTGATGAAGTTCAAGATGATCAATAAATCCCACAAGCAGTAGAAATAGGTGAACATCAAGAGCTTTGCACACAATCCTAAGAATGTCGAAACAAATCAAGAAACAACCTGAAACGTTCGGATTCCTTCATGAGACGAGCCAATCAGATAGTGATTCGAAGACCTAAAAGGAAGCTATGTTGGACATAGATTCGGGACATTAGCTAGATGCCATGAAATCTGAAATTGACTCCATGTACTCCAACAAAGTATGAACTTTGGTAGATCTACCTGAGGGTATAGTACCCGTTGGTTGCAAGTCTATCTATAAGCGAAAGCTAGGAGTCGATGGAGAGGTTATAACGTTTAAGGTGCGACTAGTGGCAAAATGTTATACTCAAAGACTCGGTATTGATTTTGAGAAAACCTTTTTCACCAGTTGCTATGCCTAAATCCATTAGGATTTTATTTGCCATAGTCGCATATTATGACTATGAGATATGGCAAATGGATGTAAAAACTGCTTTCCTCAATGAAAATATTGAAGAAGAAATTTATATGGAGCAACCACAATGTTTTATATCTAAAGGGAGTCAGCAAAAAGTTTGCAAACTTAAGAGATCCATTTATAGACTCAAATAGGCGTCCCAAAGTTAGAACATATATTTGTCAAATAGTATCAAACAGTCAAATTGTTCGACTTTGTAAAAAATGTGTATAAACCTTATGTGTACAAGAAGGCTAGTAGGAGTAGCATACAGTTTATTGTGCCTTACGTCGATGACGTTCTTCTCATTAGGTATGAGAGAGAAAAATTAGAGTGTACCAAAGCATAATTATCTACATAATTTTGCATAAAAGATTTGGGAGAAGTATCCTACGTATTAAGAATACGTATCTATAGAGATAGTTCAAGGAGGATGCTGGGGCTTTTCCAAACACCGTACATTGACAAGATACTAAAGAGATTTGGTATGGAATAATCCAAGAAGAGATTCATCCCTATGGGACACGATCTTTGTCTCTCTAAGTCCATGGCCTCTAAGACTGACAATGAGATACATAGAATGTCCCGCATACCTTATGCATCTGCTATAGGGAATATAATGTTTGCCATTCAATGTATAAGGCAGGATGTAGCACATGCTCTAAGTGTTATGAACCGCTTTCAATCTGACCCCGGTGAATGTCATTGGAAACCGTTAAAGTAATCCTTAAGTACTTGAGAAGAATTAAGGATTTATTTCTGGTATACGACAATGGAGAATTGAAACTCGAGAAGTTTTTGGATTCTAGTTTCCAATCCAATGTAGATGACTTAAAACCCACTTCTGGATTTATATTTTGCCTCAATAGCGGCGCGGTGAGTTGGAAGAGTTCCAAACAAGACACCATGGCTGATTCTACTACTGAGGCGGAATATATTATAGCTTTGAAAGCTACAAAGGAAGGTGTTTGGATGAAAAACTTCATCCAAGAGTTGAATGTAGTACCTAGCATTGCTGAGCCTGTAGTTGTCTTCTATGACAACAACATAGTAGTTGTGCAAGCTAAAGATCCAAGATCTCATCAATGATCCAATCACATTTTAAGGTGATATCATTTGATCTGTGAGACCATTGATAGAGGCAGCATCCGAGTGGAAAGGGTAGCCTCATAAGAGAATATAACAGATCCACTAACTAAACCCCTAACTCAAAAAATCTTTATAGGACACCTTGAAAAGATGGGTCTTAAGACTATAGGGAATTAGCTTTAGGGCAAGGAGGAGATTGTTGGAATAGTACTCTGCAGCCAATTAGATTGGCATGTAAACTATTTTACTTGTGATACAATCTTGATTGAATGATATTCATATTACAATGGCCATCTTCATCTTATGTTTATTTTACTTCACTAGCATTTAGTTGAAGCCCTTAGATCACACAAGACCACGGAACTTGGTTACACTCTTGGATGTGATCATGAAATAAATTTTACACCATTGTGATCTTAAAATATTCCAAATTATAGAATCTTATGAGGCATGACATCTAAAATTCGAATAGACTTGCACTAACGATGCATAAATCAAAGGAGTTGGATATTGCTCCGTTTCATGACCAATCCATGTTAGACATGGGTGTATATTAGTAGGTTCTTGTTAGAGAACAAGTTCACTAAAGGTCCACCAGGAGAATCCACTAGATAGCCATAGTGGCAAGTTCTCCAGCTTATACTAGTGCATATAATTTAGTCCTTAGACCTGAGGATCCATGGTAACCTTACGTTTAGGTCCTCATACCTTGGCTCTTCCTTAACCACTTAGCGGGTCATCCGGATTGAGATTGAATTTGTGCAACTTAGATATGGAGGTCTGTGAGATACAAGATGGGATCTATCTACTCCTCATTATCAAGGGATAGTGCATCTTCTATGTTTTCTATAATGATAGATTTTAAGGAGTCTTTGTGCAAGACAGTATGACAATTTGGAAAATAAGTTTTCCAAAGATGAGGTCATAAACCAAAATTGAACATTGGGAATAGAAACATAGTTATTGAGGTTATTAGGGAGTCGGCAAATATCTTGCCATAGGCTTCTTTTGGGAGATAGGAAATAGAATGACCGTATTTGCATGGTAAGCGGAGAGCTAGAATGATTCACCAAGAGCATATTCATTTCGACCAATTAGTTGGGCTTCATAGGCCTGAGGCTAGACATAGACCATGGAGATTGGGTACTCTTCAATTAATAGAGATTAATTGAATTAGTTATTAGTTTAAAGGAATTTAAACTAATGCGAATATTTCAATATTCAAAATATTACAATGGTTATGAGCCCATGTTCAATGAATGGGAGAACCTAATGGGTCACACACAAAAGCCTAAAGGAAGTTCTATTTGATAGAAGGGATTTTCTAAGAGTTAGAAAATTCAATGTAATCGTTTTGTGGAGATAAATCAGTTGGCTAATTTTAGTCATTTTGGCTTGATTGATTTAATTGTTAAATTAATCAAAGTAATTTAAGGAGTTAAATTATACCAATTAAATTAAGGAGTTAATTTAATTGGTGCCATATGATAATTAATGAGTCAAGTTAACTTAAGGAGTTAAGTTAACACCTTCTAGCTTAAAGAGTTAAGTTAGATGACTTAAGGAGTTAAGTCAAGATCAATTAATTAAATTAAAGAGTTAATTTAATTAATGTGAGGAATTAATTTTGGAGAAAAATTCAAATGAAGGAGTTCATTTGAGGTGCATGTAGAATTAATTTGGATAACATTTCATAAGATGAAATGAAGATTTCAAATTAAATTCAAATGCAAGTGAAATTCACATTTCACATGCAAGTAGCTTGCTTAGTTAGCACACCACCTCATTGAGGGTGTGATGCCAACTTGCATCACACCTCCAACTCTATAAATAGACGAGGTGGCCGGCCACTTGAGAGAATTTAGGCTAGATTCTATTTTCCCTCCAAAAGTGTGATCCACTCATGTGTTGAGATTTCACACATTTTCCTCACTTTTTTCCACCATTTTCGGCCTTTATCTCTTGTTCATCCTTTGATGATCTAGCTAACTAGAGGTTGATTGGAGCTTGCCTAGGGTGTGTGGATCATTTTATTAGAGGTTTCACTATTGGGGTGTTTTGCTCTTGATAGTTCCACTGCAGTGCAGAAAGTTTGGAGGCGTTTTTGGTGACCTTTCCAATTTTGGTTTTTGATGAAATTTTTATTGGAGATCCTCAAAGGTGTTGAGGTGTTTCTGTCCAAATTTCAGCTCCATTGGAGGTGATTTGCTTGCGCAATTGTTGCCCATTCTCTGTTGTGCCAGGATTTGACAGTTTTGAAGAGTTCAACATTGTCATCCTTTTCTACCTTGGATTTTAGCATTCAAGGTAGCTTTCTGCAACCAAATCCATCTTAATAGCATGATTAGATCCTTGAACAAAGTGTAGTCAAGTTTTTATTTAGCTATTTTTGCTTTATAACTTGGATCCTTGTGCTACACTTTGCTTCACTATTTATGAATATCGAAATACGTGAATCCGCGAACCATAAAAAGTAAATATTTTTAATTAATAGAAAGAATTGTACAATTTTATTAAAAAGAAAGCAATAAAATAAATATCATAATTTTTAATTAATAATTAACTTTATAATTAATTATTAGTACTAATTAATATTAATAATGACATTTAACTATATTAATTATAAAGTCAACCAATAATAATTATATTGATTAACTTTATTCTTCAAATTTATCTCTATATTATAATAATTTTTTAAATTTATTCTTTTTTCTTCCTAATTCTTTAGTTATAATTTATATGTATACATATATGGATTATGTGATTTTTATTGAAAAATATAAATAATATAATATTTAATAAATATATATTCAAAGCAAATCATTTATAATTGGATATCTAATCGAATACAGATAGTATCCACTTTAATCGAATACGGATGAATTATGTATAAATGGATACAAATGTGAACGATAAATGAATTTTTGAATGTCCATCTACAGTCGTATGAGATATGAGTGATTATAGAAGAGAGCTCAAGAGGAGAAATTTTCTGAAGTAAAGTATAGCACAAGACTTGTCTAGAACTGGTGGAGAGATGATATGCCCATATTGCATTTCCTGCATATAAAATGTTAGAACATATTTTATAACTTTATTGATAAGAGGAGAAGGATAAAGGTATAAGTGGATTCTTTTTAGAGGGAAGTCTTGAATATCAAGAATGATTGCAAGAATTGCTCCTTTATTAAAACTTTTATGTTTTAGTGAAAGAATTGGCTTTTTTTTTATTCTCAATTTCTTGAAAAATAAAGGAGTCTTGAACTATTCTGATATCTCTTTGTGTAACTAGGAACTGAAACATCCTTTTCCCATAACTGAAACATCTCTTTTCCCATAATTGTGGTCTTAATTCCTTTGGAATCAACACTAACGGGATAAAGCATCAGAAGGAAAGGATTTTCTAATATGATGGGAGTATTAAGATCTTTGACAAGGACAAAATTGGTTGTAAAACAAATTCTATTATCACAAACATGTGCTTTCGAGAGCTTAAAATTTATTTTGAGACTGACAGAATTCTCTCTCTTGTTTTTTCAAAATATTTTATAGGGATAAGGCCTTCTTGGATACAATCAAAGTTGACATGGAATTTAATGAAGTGAATTCATCTTTTTCTTGTTAATTCTTGTAACTTATGAAGATATGTTTCTTTATCTTTTGGATTTTGAATCTTATCCATAAGATCAAGAATTAAGGAAAATTGGTTAATTAGGGTAGCAATATGTTCAGAAAATATCTCCTCTTGAGCTGTCTTCTGTAGTCACTCTTATCTCATACCATTAACATTAATAAGGTTCCCCAATTTTCAATAAGTTGATTTTGTTTCAATTCCCATAAAATTGGTAAGTTAGTTTCATTTCTTATCTTTAATATTCTTGTTCTTTATATTATATGTTAAAGATATATTTTTAATACAAAGAACAAGGATACTAAAGATGAGAAATGGAACGAACTTACTGATCTTAAGAGAATTGAAAAAGAATCAACTTACTGAACTTGTGGAACTTTATTAATGAAATTGGATGAAACTTGGCACATGATAGAGATTATAGAAATGAAATCCATATTTTTCATCCTGTACGTGCTCTAAAATATTTATGGTACGAGATATAAGTGATTACGGAAGAGAGTTCAAGAGGAGAAATATTTTGAAAGAGAGTATAGCAAAAGATAGCCAGTTGCTTACTTAAAATTATTAAAATTATATTGTTAGGGGGATAGTTTTAAATTATATTTTTAATTTTAATTTTTTATTTTAATTAATAAATGAATTCAATTATATTTACTATATTATTTTAGATATATTTATTATTTTAATATTATTATATATAATTCAAGAATATGAAATTATGTTACCTAAGGTAATATATCTTTATTCTTATTTTTAATTTTAATTTTTAATTTTTTAATTTTTTATTAATTATAAATAAATTCAACTTAGTCTAATTAAATTATTTTAGATACATTTATTTTTTAAATATTATTGAGTATCTAATTAAAAAATTAAATTAAATTACTTAAGAGATGAATTTAATTTTTATTTTATTTTGTCTAATTTTTTACTTATTTCATTCTTTAATTAATAAATAACTTTAACTAAATTTGAGTAAATTACTTTAGTTATGTTTATGATTTTAAATTTTTATTTTTTTAACTTGAATTGAATGTAAAAATTATTCAATACTTAAGAGATTTTATTAATAATGAAATACATTTAGATTTATTATGAGTAATTTAAACAATGTTAAAATTATACCCTCATGGTATGAAAAATATTATAAATAGGTTCAAAGGCATTTTTATCTCAAAAATAACAGTTACTGGAGGATATTTTTGGAATTTTACATAAATTTTCAAATGATGTCAGCAAATTTGTTAATGGAAGCTAAAGTTTCTTCAAAAATATTAGATGGAGCAAAAAATTAGGGGATCGCTGTAATTTCTCTATGTCTATTTATAGATGAGTCAAACTTAGAATTTTCTATGTAATTAAAAATGTTAATATTTGACGGAGCATCTAACCTTTTCTGTCAATATCAATGGTGAAGGACAATAATTGTTAAAAATATATTAAAAATTAGACCAAAAGTGGTCAAGAGCTAAAGCTCAAAAATAACAATGTACACACAAATATACTGTGGGACTAAAAAGGCAATTCTCCCTAACTCTAGCTCAAAGCACTTGTTTTTCATTTTTCCCCCTTCCAAATGAAATTTTCTAATATATTAGAATTTGAAAGGATTTGTGATGTAATTGAATTTTTATTTTTGTAAAAAACCCATGTGTCTACTTTATTTTTATAGATTCTTTTTTATATTTAGGCGACTATATCCTTTCATAGGTAGGTATAATATCATATAAGTTTCAAGATTTTATAAAAATAAAATACTTTCAAAGTTTACAATATTTATTTGTTTAATTTTGTTATTCTGAGGGATGAAAGGAATTTTGGATTTTAATGGCCACGTTTTTCTCGAGCTATTGATTAAATTAGTCATTTATTTTTGTTTTTGTTTGGTATCTTTTATATCTTTTTACCTATTGCGTCATTCAAGATATTAATTTATTTTTTTAATCCTTTTATATAATTAAATTCTCTTTCCATTCATCTACTTTTATAGGATGAAAGATATTCATTAGTTTTAATATTTCTGTAATCTTTTTTAGATTTCAGTTATTTATCATTGCAGAAGTCCTTCATATAGTTTGTTTTGTAATTTGTTGATATATATATATATATGTAATTGTGTATATATAGATATGTATAATTGAAACTCTTTCCAAACGAAGTTCATAAATTATTCCCTTAGTATATATTATTTAATTAAACTTTCTTTGATTTATATGAAATAATTATGGAGATGGATTATATCAATAGTAAATACATGTATTAATTTTTATTTTTGGTGTACTTATTTTGTAACAATGGGCATAATTTAATTCCTCAAATATATATCCAATTTTTTTGCATGTTATTTTTCTAAATTTCAATTTTGCTTGAAACTTAACAACCTATAATACTTTTTCTTGGGTTAGTTACTTTTTGTTCCTACGATTTATGCTTTTCATTATAAAGAATAGGTCAATTATCTAGTTATATTTATAAAAATTTTGGGAATAAATATAATAGTTTATTTTATCTATATTTTTTTATTTTTTTCATTTTGATTTTTTCACCATATTCTCTCGTTGATTCATGTTTTAAAATTAATTTTGAGTTTCTTATTGCTTAGTAATCTATTATTAGTTTCATATATTTTTATCATCTTATTAAATAACTGAACAAAGAACCAAACCAAAAGACCATCTCATTAGCTTATATTTTAAAATCAATTCTAAATTTATAATTACACAACCAAACTATTTTCTTAATCTTTTTATCTCTGTTATCATAAATTTATTTTCACTTGATCGATATTTAGTCAAAAAATTAAAATAAAATAGATTTTTCTATACTTTTATTTTTATTTTTATGTGGCCTATTTCCAGTTCCTAAAATTGTAAGTTTCTAAGTTTTTCCAATTAATTAATTTTAGCCTGTCAACGTCGTGCTATACGTACCATCTTCATCTATTTCAATTTTTCAATACAAGTATTTTTTGTTTAAATTTTTTTTCCCCCTATTAAGGCCCATAATCTTCCTCAAAATTAAACTTTAATTTTTGAGAGTTTTGTAGAAATTTGTTAGTTTATTGTAAGATGATCTTTGAATTTCTTTCATATGACAGTATATCAATCATTGTTTTAATGTTTTGGTGTCTATATATGTTGGGGACTTGTAAACTTTTTAGCTTTCATATTATACTTTGATTAGAGTCTCCTACATCATAATTAATGTTAATTAATTAGATACATATATATATATATGTATGTATACATTGTTATGGTGGGTGGGTTGCAAGTAAAGGGAGGCCCAGACATCCAATAATTGGTTTGGATATGATTTGGAAGATATGTTCAAATATTACATGTTGATTGACCTCTATCAGAAATCGACACGTGTGGATAAAAAGAAGAAAAACAAAAGGCTGATAATTTCTTCTTCCACTACAAAACCGAAAAGCCCTAATTGCAGCCACTGCGCCTGCATGCCTAACATTTCTGTGCAATAGTGCCCCTTTATGGAGGCAAACGCAAATAATGTCACTACCCTCTGATCTTTTTAGGAGTACCTTCAATCTATTGGGGATGTCCAACTTTCACAATTCACATTGATCATGTTGTCTATGGTGGCCGGATTCTATTTGGATTTTACCATGTTGAGATCGGCTTGTTGCTCGTAAACAAAAGGGCGTTTTGGTAATTAAGTTTATAATTTTTTTTGTAAAAGCATTTTACATGATATAAAAATTTATCTGATATTTTAAATAAATTTAGTCAAGTATTTTTTAAGCTCATGATTTGTAAAATAAATTTAAATTTAAAGACCAATATGTGAAATTAAAACCCTAAAGACATAAAAGATAAAATCTCAATAAGAGGCCAAAGTAATTAAATAAAAAGAGCCATTGAGCCCACACAATTAAACCCATTCAAGATGGGCTCTCCCAACCTAAGTGGACCCAAGCCCACCAAGGACTCGACTAGTATAAAAACAAACTCCCAAAGCTAAAAAAGCATCTAAGTAGTTATTTTTTAACTCAAGTTCTGACTCTACACGAGTGCATTCTAGGAGTAAAAGTTCAATATCTTATTAATTCATGGAGAAGACCCTATATCTATTTCCATCTGCGTTGTCTATGGGAAACTCCCTCGTGACATACAGAATGTTAAGAATGCAGATGAGATCCAAAACTAAAGACTTTGGACCTTCAGTAGCATCTCAAGAAGAGAATACAAAGAACAACAACCAACCAAACACCTCAGCTACTCCCAGCAACTGAACAAGTGCCTAATGCACCTCCAGCACTAGAGGTATCATCCAAACTACAAATTATGCTCCTTGGAGGACCAATGTTGCAGATCAAGCCACAATAGCATGAGCGAGAGACACCTAGGCAGGGACCTTAGCATACATGATGGATCAGTGCATCATACTGCATCCGAGCATTAGGAGAAGAAAAGGAGACGACTCTGTTATCACCTCCCCCAAGGGCAGTTACTGAATAAGGGCAGCCCCATGGCCACTCTAGAGCTCAATAAGTGGTTGGACCCTCGTGGCTGGCTGCTGTCGCCATCACTGTGGATTCAAAGTGACCAACTTCCTAGAGTTTGGTGGAGTTGGAACTTCCCAAGAGTACCTATATGGCTATATAGTGCATAGACTTGTATCACCAAGCAAAGCTATCTACTATAAGGTTATCCACACGACCTTGATGAAGTGTGCCCTTACCGGGCTCAACCAAATGCTTACTAGAATGATCACTAGACTACAGTGGCAATGCAAGCCATGCATTAGCTCCTGCATGACTTCTCTATCAAGTGGAACTATCCTAAGACTATAGACCACTTATTCACCATAAAGCAGAAAGAATGGGAAGGTATAGGAGAGTATTTCTTCCAGGTAATACAAGAGATTCCTACCTTGCCAAGGAAAATCTTGCTTAGCATTGTATAACAGAACCTAAGACACAAGAGGTTCAAGAAACCTATATCAGGCGAGCGTATAGCCACTTTGGCGACACATTTGATCCGAGTCAAGAAGTGCATCCACATCAAAGAAATAACAACTTCTATCATAAATGTCCCACGCCAGGTGACCCCAAGGGCACCCGACAACCAAAAGAGACGGCAACAATCTCAAGAGGCATATTTTGGATAAGTATTGGTGATTTTATCACGACATAAGATGCGCTACCGTTGAATGTAACCACTTGAAAGGCGAGATTGTAAGACTAATCCAGCAAGATACCCAAATGAGTTTATCACCAAGTATGGAGAAGAAGCAAAAAAACCAATCCAGACTCAAAATGTGAAGGACCGCTAGAAGATGCTAGGACAAGAAGGAGAGTCACAATAACATTAGGTTGACAACCTACTTGCTACGAGGCATCGAGGATTTTCGGTAGGTCTACAAGAGGTGAGCCAACAAATATCCAAAAGCCTCTCTTGAGAGCTATATGGCAGATGTAAGCCACATGCCGGAAATAGCTCCTTGTGCATACAAAGTGTGCCCCACCATTTGGTGTTATCTTAAAAAATAATGAGACTTAGAGGCAAGCGACCGAATAAAAAAGGTAGATAAATGTGAGCTCGAAGTTAGAGAAACCCCAAATAGGCGGGAATCACCCTAGGCAATCGTTAAATATCTTGAAGGCTGAGGATAAAGCAGAAGGCATAGAACATAGAGCCTGAAGCTCCATCCTCACTTGGACCCTAAATATGGATGGGGTCATCTACGAACACGTTACCTGATTGCATCGAGAGGTTCAATTTTTGAGCATCAAACAACAATGCCAAGTATGAGATGATGATCATATGAGTGAAACTAGCCTTCGTAACTGCCACGTAATGGTTACACGCCCGTACCAACTCCCCAATAATAGTTAGTTGAATCATGAGCAAGCACTAAGCTAAGAGGAAGAGTATGACAAAGTACCTCTATCGAATCAAAGAAATTGGAAAAATGCTGAAGCACTTTATCATAACCTAGATACCATGAAGAATGCTTAAGAACTTTATCTTAACTTAGATACCGTGAAAAAGAAAACCCTAACGCTAAAAACTTGACCAAGATCGCCAAGACCAGAATGGTGGCAGACAGCTGACAAATCACCCTCCTAATGCTCGACTCCTCGGGCAAAGGGGCATCAGAGAAAGTGGAAGCACATTGTGTGCAAAATTCATGAAAGCATTTGTAGACATTTAAACTAATGAAGATATTTCAACAATGTTCCCCCGCCTTATTATGTTTAAGAGTGCATGGCTATTCCCTGAACTTCGGTGGAAGGACACCACTTAACTTAGCCATCAATGCAAAGCTAGTTAGCAAGTGAAGGATTATGGAGATTATCACAGTTCATGGGTCTTAAAGACAAACCCAGAAGTACTCCAATAGTTGAGTAGTCTCGTGCATGCCTGGGAGAAGGTGCACAAAACCAAGGGACCAATGTGCGTGTTCCTAAGTGCACCTAAGAAGTCTCCAAGTCGAGGATGTAGTAGAGAAGAGAATCACAACTTCATGACTTGTCACAAAGCTACATGCAGGATTAGGACCCTTTTGAAGGACGAAGAGCACAACCACAAGCATATGTGAGCTGCAAAACATAGAGGAAGAAAGGATTCTCAAAGTTGGAAGAGCCCTCATTTCAGACAGACTGTCGTTTGAGGTGTAGCAACTTGCTTCTAGAGGAGTATATTAATCTCGATTAATTAGACTAGCTTCTCCTAGGAAAATTAAATTTGATTCCCGGCAACTTTAGATCATCCATTTCTTGCTATGAATAAATCTACCTAAACTTACGAGGTAGCTAATTATTTCTAAATTCTATAAACTACTTGACTCTTATAAATATTTGTCCTTAATTACTTGGACTAACCTCTTGCAAGAGCAACATATCCATTAGAGAACCCTAGGGGCTCCTTCTACGGAGCAACAACTTAAAGGTAAGACCTTACGCACGCGTTGCGATGAAACCTTGGGTACAAGAACAACTTAGCTAAAGACCTTAGGCATGCACTCCTTATACACATGGACTGACAACTTATTGATAAGACCCTAAGCACGTTCTGAGGTAAGATCCTAAGCTTGTGGAACAATGAATGAAGACCATTATAAAACCCTCATAGGAATGTATGGTAAGCCAACAAAGACTATTATAAGACTCCCAAAGGACTAGGGGTGTTCAAATCCAATCCAATCCAAAAAAAAACCGACGAACCGATCCAAAAAACCGAAAACCGATTAAAACTGATTTTTTTTTGTTTAAATTGGATTAATTTTTTTATAACCGATCGATTCGGTTCGGTTTTCGGTTTCAGTCTGAAAAACCGATCCAATCCAAACCGAACCGATTTATATATTAATAAAATAAAAAATATATTTTAATTATAAAAATATTAAATATATTTAAATAAAACTAAACCTATAAGTGTAAACCCTAAACTTAATTTTCCACTTATTCTATTTAGATTTAATTGTTCTTTATGTAAAATTTGGACATGTCCAGTTGGTGCATCAACCCTCAAAAACTGATTATGCTTGGAGGTTGCTAAAGGTATTGGATGTATTTGTTGCTGTCATTGTGATTCTTAATGAGGATAGTCTCTACTGGAATTACCTTGGCTACTTTAATTTATTTATTTTTTTGTTGAACTGGATATTCGAACCTATGTTGTACTAGAGACTACAATTTCATCTCAGCTTCTTCTACTGTTGCTGGCCAATTACTTTTATAATTACTCTTTTGGAATTCAAATTTGAAACTTGATGAATTTATGAATTATGTTTATTGTTGACTTCTTGTGGACTTATATAATTTTATAATCTAAGTATTCTTACTTAATTTAGTTCAATTCTGTTGCCAAATGATATTATTTTTGCTTACTTTAAAAAAATAAATAAATTAATTAAAAAACCGAATAACCGATCCAATCCAAACCGATTTAAAATGGATTGGATTGGATTGGATTTACTATAAGAACCAAACCGATCCAAACCGATCCAAAAAATATTATATAATTTGGATCGGTTAGCTTTTTCCCCAAAACCGATCCAATCCAATCCGCGAACACCCCTACAAAGGACTAGCAAGCAAACAAAAACTACTATAAGAACCCTAAGAGAGCATGCCGCGATAAAGACTAATATAGAAACCCCCAAGGGGCGCAATAGCAAAAACTACTATGAGACCTGAGGGGGGCACATCAACAAAGACTGCTATAAAACTTTAAGCAGGCATATAACGAATATGACTATTATGAGATCCTTAAGGGGGCACACAGCAAAACCAGGATGTACTGCTATAAGACCTCATGGGACGCCACAACAAAACTAAGATACCTATAAGACCCCCAAAGGGACAGATGACAAACAAATAAAGAACACTATAAGACCTTTAAGGAGGTGCATGGTAAACCAATGAAAAGTATTATAAGACCACCAAGGGAACGCGTAGCAAAGAAGATTGCCACAAGACTTAGAGAAATAAAAACTACTATAAGGCTCCTAAGGGAGCTCGTAGAAACTAAGTCTACTACAAAATGCTTAAGGAGGCTTGTGCACAATCTTTCCTACAGTAAAGTCCCACAGGGCACACGATTAAAAAGAAAATGTGGGAATAAAGAACCATCCCATGGGGAAACCTTCAAAATGCAAAAATTTAACAAGACGTGAATAGCATAAAAGATGGAAAAACCATAAGTCATATGATCATCAAAACAACTAAATGCAGAAAGAGTACAAAAAGATGTCGAACATCCATTACAAAAGCATAAAGTCTAATAGTATCAAATAGAAAAATAGCAAAAGACGTTCGACCCCTACTTGGTTGTAAGAGAGAGAGAGATCTGTGACAAGAACCCCCAGGAAGCTCACAAAAAAAGTCTTTATAGTAAATCTCTAAGGGGTTCGCAAAAAACATCATTGCAATAAAACCTCAAGGAGATTGCAAAAAGATACCTCCGCAAAAGACCCTAATGGGCTTGCAGATTTACACAGTTTAGCATAAGAGTCTAAGGGGTCCATAGAATGATATCTCCATGAGAAACCATAAGGATTTCCCTAAGAACCTTAAACCCGTAAGAGATCTAAGGGATCTTTAGAGCATGAAACTCCATAAAAAATCCTAAATAAGTTTAGAGCGCAAAGCTCCATTAGAAGATCCTATGTGATTTGCAAAGCATGAAACTTCGCTAAAATTCTAAGGCATTCATCAAATGTAAAACTATGTAGGAGACCCTAAACAGCCCTAGAGCATCGCTCAAAAAATTATGCCTAAGTATATGGATAGTCAATGAGCAACCTCCAAATGCCAACCACCTAACGGCATCCTTCAAGTCCTGACCGCCTAAAGGAGGCTACCTCATACTGATCAATCTTCGAGTGACCAATGTTGAATGACAATCTCTCGCCTATTCTCTCTACCTTACAGTCAGCTTCAACGTGATGTTCACACTAGACTTACCTCTGCTTTGTCAAAGGAAACTCAAGATAAGCTAATACACAATTGCTTAATGAGTACTAAAAAAGTTAAAATGAAAGAAAGAGGCCAAATTACACCTTAAATAAACCCAAGTCATTTGCAGAGCGCAAAGCTCCGATAGGGATTTTAAGGGATCTCTAAAGCGTAAAACTCCATGAAATATTTTAAGTGGCGTGTAGAGCATGAAGGTTCGCATGAGATCCTAAGTAATCCATAAAGCTAAGATCTTTGCCAATAATTCTATGTTACTCATAAAGTATAAAGCTTTGTGAAGATTGTAAGTTATGCCCATAGTACAAGGCTTTGTCAAAGATCATAAGGGATATGCAGAGCAACTTTTCTAGAGATCCTAAAGAATCTTAGAGGCACAAAGCTCTTCCAAAAATACTAAGTCATTCGTTGAGCATAAAGCTCTACCAAAGAACCTCAATGATTCCTAAGGTGAAGCTTCACAGAAATTTTAAGTCATTCACGAAGTGTGAGACACCCAAAACACTGACCTCAATGTCCTAAGAAAAAATCATCTTGTAGCAACACCCCAAGATTGTGCAAATAGTAGTGCAAAAGAATGGTAAAATCACAACTACGAATCATAAAAAACGAAGAAGCAAGATGTCTAGCTCAATAGAAGATGGGTTAAGATACAAAAAAATTGCTCAAACACCTATGGCAAGAACGTGAAATCTAACAATGCTGAAGCATGAAAACTAAAGTAGCACAGGCTACACTTGGCTATCCAAGGAGATAAACAACATATGTCTAAGGGAAAGTTGAACAAATGCGCCCCCAATGAAAATCGATGAGTCCCGACATGGCCTTCAACTTAAGATAGGTGGCCGGCCCCCTACCAACTCAAGCACCGCCTCTGTCGACCCCGCCGTTGTATGGATCTTCCCATATTTCTCTCTCAAGTTTGGACTTCCCAAAAGTGACTCTTCCATAGATGTTAGTCAGGTTGGTTAGCGAGAAGGAATAAAAGGAAAGGTAAAATGTAGCCTTTCGAGCTCATCCCAATAGCAACAAAGGAAACTTCCCAAGTCTTGAGGGATGAATTATTGCTAAGGCTCTCAGAGAATATGAACCCTACTAACAAATAAACAAAGTTATTAATTCATCAATTACTTAATTACTAAAATTAAATTAAAGGTAAGTTGAAGCGAAATAATAACGAAATTAATAACTATGAGAAAATTAAAATAGCAATTATATTAGACTTTTAATTTGAAAAAGTAAGTTTTCAATTGAAAATAAGGGGGCTAGATTATATGTCAAATTGTGACTTTAAGGGCATAAACGTAACAACATAATAAGAGAAATAATTAAATAAAAAGAGCCACTGCAACAAAATCAAACATTAAAAGATACTAAAAATGCTACTTAAATAATATTATTGTGGCAATTTTATATTTAATGATATTTTTTAAAAATACCACTTGTAGCGGTATAGCTAAAGGTATAAACATCACTAAACTACTTTTGTTTCGGTATTAATAAAATGCAACAAAAATTGCATTAAATGACATGTTAACATGCCGTGAAAATGCATTAAATAATATGTTAAAGTGCCATTAAAAATTATTTTAAATGGTATGCTAGTATGCCACTAAAAATTGCTTATAGTGGCAGGTTAAAACACTGCATATGTTTATTTAAATGACAAGGTAATATGTCATAAAAAATACAATAAATTGCATGTCAAAATGTCACAAAAATAATTTCAAATGGCATGCTAATATGCCACAAAAAAATGCATATAGTGATGTTAAAATGCCGCAAAAGATTCCTTTAGATGACATACTATCATGCCATAAAATTAATTAAATAACATGCTAAATAAATGGCAAAAAGATTCTATTGAGTAGCATCTTAATCTGCCTTTAGCACTCCATATATGAGACTCCGACATGATCCAATTACTTTGTATAAGATTCGAACCTGCAATATCTTATTTGGAAAGATATGAGTTTACCGTCAAGTGACCTACCAAATGTTCATTATAAATTTTTAAAAATATTATTATATTTTTATACTCTAGAAGTATATTTTATCAATTATTTAAATATATGCTCGAAATTATTTTATTAAATAATATATTTGAAAAAGTGTGAGGCGTTAAATTTAGAGAGAAAAATATTCAAAAAAATAATGTACAAGTGAGGAGAAAAAAGGGGCAAAAAACTTAATTTTTGATACTTTCTAAAAAATATGGTTAATTTAATTGATACATTAAAATTATATTAAGTTGTTAATTTGATCAATATATTATGATAAGATATAAATTTATAAATTTTACAGTTATTAATAACCATATATTATCTATCTATTTTTGTGACATTTATTTCGTATCACACCATAACTAAATTATGAGTGATTTTTTTTAAAGAAAAAAGTAGTGATGCTAGTTAAAGGCTTTTAATATATAGTTATGTTAGAAATTTCAATACAATTACGTTTTTATAATATTTATTAATCAATTACCACTAAGTATTATATTATAGTGACATTTTTTTTTTATTACTATCACTCTATTATAATGTGCTACTATACTATAAAACGGTGCCAATCAAAACAATTTGCAATACCTTTTACAAATGACCCCATAAATAAATATGAGTGGCATTTTTTAAGAAAAAATTAGTAGCACTACTTAAATGCCTTGCAAATATTAGGGGTGGGCGGGGGTTGGGTACCCCCCCTTGGGAGTACCCGCAGTGCGGGTACCCGAGGGCTCGGGTATCATTTTTTGATACCCGAGTCCCGACCCCCATCGGGTACTCCCAAAACGCCCACTAATTTTTTTTATATTTTTAATAAATAAAAATTAAAATTTTGTTAATTCATTATTTATTTTTGTTGTGAATCAATTGATAACACTACAATTCATTATTCACAAGTTCTAAATCCCACCTAATATATAATTTTAAAACTTAAATATAAACATTAATATCTAATATATGATATAATATATGATATACATCATATGTTAACACTTCAATTAAATATATAATACTTAATACTATAATTAATTTTTTAAAAATAAAATGGGGGTACTCAATATAATTTTAAAACTTAAATATAAACATTAATGTATAATATATGATATACATCATATATTAGCACTTTAATTAAATATATAATTCTAATAATATAATTTATTTATTTATTTATTAATAGAATGGGGGTACTCGATCGGGTATCGGGTACCCCACCCCAATACCCGATACCCGACCCCCAAAATTTTGGGTACCCCCATAAATACCCGATTGGGTTGGGGGATTAAAAATACCCGACCCGATCGGGTATTTTCCGATCGGGACGGGTCGGGTATGGGGGTACCTGAACCCGATGCCCATCCCTAGCAAATATATTTATTTTGGCATTTTCAATTAAATGTCATTATTTTTTTGTCACTTATTAATCAAACTTCACAATATATTGTATTGAAGTGACATTTTTCAACAGTTATCACCTATTACTCTTGTGTGTCATTACACTATCGAATGTCACTAAGTTAGTGTTACTAAATATTTTGTGGCAGTTTTCTAAGTGGCATCATAAATAAATATGAGTGACACTTTTTAAGAAATATTAGTAGCACTAGTTAAATGCCTTCAAATTATATTTTTGTGAGTGTTTTTAATTGAATGTCACTATTTTATATCATCTAATAATCAAATGTCACTAAATATTTTATTATAGTGACATTTTCTCTGACTATCATCATATTACTTTTGTGCATCATTACACTATAAATGCCACTAAGTCAGTGTCATTGAATACCTTATGACATTTTTCTTCAAATGACATTATAACTATATATTAGTGGCATTTTTCTAAAAACAATTAGTGACACTAGTTAAATGTCTTTAAAATACACTTATCTTGACATTTTCAATCAAATGCTACTATTTTGCCTATCATTTAATAATCAAATGCCATCAAATATTAAATTATAATAGAATTATTTTACAAATATCACCATAATACTTTTTTGTATTATTATATTATAAAAACTGACCAAATTAGTGTCACTAAATGCCAATTTTATTGTTAGTGAGCTGAGACCGCCAAATTAAGCCCAACCAAAATGGGGACCCCCAACTTAAGAGGTCCAAACCTACCAAGGACTTTGCTAGTGTAAATTGTAAAAGCCAACTTCCAAAACTAAAAAGGCATCCAAAATAATCATTTTTTAAACTTGAACTCTAATTCAACACAAGTTCAATCCAGGATTGGAAACTCAATATTTTATTAATTTCCAAAAGAATGTAGATCCATGTCTGTGCAATATCAGAAAAGTTTAAAAGTCTGAATCAATTTAAATTTATTTATGGTTTAATTGAATGATCTAAGTCGGTTTGTGAATCACTCGGGTATAAATATAATTATATGTAGGATGAATTACATCCATATCCCCTAAGATTTGACGTAATTACCAAAAAATTATTGTTGTTTTGAAAATTACATTTACCTTCCCCCCCCCAAAAAACTTTCAAACTAAAATGTAATGCTGACGAAAAGTGTAAAATGACCAAAATGCCCTTCCATTAAAAATTTAAAAAAATAAAAAAAATTGATAGAAATACCCTTGAACTTATTTGTAATATTTTTGAATTTATGATGGTTTATTTAATATACTTTTATCACTTTTAATTTCTTAAAATTTTAAATTTATAACCTTAGATAATATATTTCTATTAACTTTGAGTTACATTTAATAATGATAAAATAGTAAACATATATAAAATAGTTTATTAAAATTTAAAAATACATAAATAAAATAAGTAAAAATAGAAAATAAAGATTTAAATATATTATCTTATACAACATAATTTTAATAATTTTAAGAGTGAATTGCTTTAATAATTTAATTAAATTTATTTATTATTAAAAAATAAAAATTTAAATCATTATCTAACTATAATATAAAGGTGCATATATTAACATATATATGTAATTATACAATAAAAACATACATGTATACACATATATCTACATATAAAATACACCACCCATTACTCACCACCACCCAACCCTCATCCCTATCCCGGGATACTGCCCGGCTATGGCCGGACAGCCGACCACTCGTTGCTGTGGCTAGGGTCTATTGTGGCCTAGCTATGGCCAGCGACTGGCTCCTCACTTGAAATGGGTCTTTCTTTTTTATTATTTAATAAATTTTAAAGAATAAATTCTTTAAAATCAAAGAATAAATTTTAATAAATTCTTTACTTATCTTTTTTTTAATTTTTGGTTAGTTAATTTTTAATCAACAAATATATTCAAATAATTATTTTAAATGTTTGTCATTTAATATATATTATTAAGTATGCAACTTAAAATGTTGATTTTATGTTTTAGTCCTAAAAAATATTAATTACAAATAATTTTTAAGAATAAATTTTAATAAATTCTTTATTTATCCTTCCTTTTAATTTTTTATTTATTTATTTTTTAATCAATAAATGTTTTAATTAATTATATTAAATATTTTTATTTAATATTATTAAGTATAATTTTGGTCCTAAATATTTTGATATTTTCTTCCCACAATTTTGCCTTTTGCACCTCTCTTTTTTATATTTCAATGCCCCCAATTTACTAGATGATGTGCTCCATGATGAAGCCATATTGTTTTGGCAAGAAAATCAAAGAAACATGTGTGTGTGTGTAGGCAACAGAATAAACTGCTATAAAATGGTTAGCCTGGATTCTTCTTTGTATTATTACATTTAAGACCTCAAAAAAAAAAAATAATAATAATAATAATAATAACAACAAATACACCCTTAACCAATTAAAAAAAAATCTTACAATACCACCCTTGAGGGTATTTTTGTCCACTAAAAAAAGTCAAATCAGATAAAAAAATGGAGTCAGTGACCCTAAGGGCATTTTTGAAATTTCACCCAAATTTTTTAATGGCGGTTGGGCATAACCCTAATAGCGACTAATGGTTGGGGTGAAATGTTAAACGGCGACAAAGTTGAGGGGGTAAATGTAATTTTCAAAACAACGAGAATTTTTTAATAATTATGTCAAACTTCAGGAGAGGTGGATATAATTAACCCTTATATTTATATATAATGCTATACAAATAATTACTTGAGATATTGGAGGTGTCCATCTCCCGAAGTAAATGAGTTTATAAAATTAAGTGATGATAATTACATGATGGTACTTGGTGAGCAGCTGCCCGATCGAATAAAATTTTGGACCTTTTGTTAATCAATTCCATTAGTGTTTTGGGCTTTAAATTAAGTTGTCAGGAAGTGATTAACTTGGCACAATCTTGTAGACAAAACATCGGGTGGACTGGCCCATCAGATTGAAAGGTATTGTGTTCAAGTTTTCATTAGTACCATCATTAGTTTATATAATTTTTCATATTCAATAAAGTTTAAATTTAAAAATAATTAATGATGTGTATTTGACTGTTCTCCTAAAAAAATTCTGAATCTCAATTATCAAGGAACTATCTATTCATTCACAAAAGTTAATATTTCTCAACCTGCCATAGTACTAACTAGATATATATATGATGTGGATCCTCTATTATGGTGGACTGTGGATGCCTCAAGTGAACCTGAGATGGAGCTCCATCTCGCCGACTATGGGTACAATCGGATTGATTATTAGAGTTGAAAAAAAAAAAGTTAGAGATGATACTAGTGTTTGTTATTGTAATTTTTCAGTAGGGCAAGTTTGGTTGGTGGGATTACATGGGATTAAAGAAAATAATCATTTTTAATTTAATGTTTGGTTTGTGGAATATTATACACAGGCCCGTGATTTATTATGGGGTCCGTATATATAAACTTAACAAGTAGTATTATTAATCTCATCCCCACCCATGGGATAAATTATCCCACCCTCTCATGAAATAAATTATCATGAGATAAGTTTAAAATTCAACCAAACCTGCCCCAAGTGAATGAGAATGGAATACCTATAAGATTAGAGTGTGATATGGACTATAACAAATGACCTTTCAACGAAGCTCATACTCATTTTTTAGCAGGATAATAGGATTATGACAAGTAAATTAAAATATGTAAATCCACTATATCCTAAATCACTCATCACTATAAATACTTTTTAGACTGAAACTATAACATATGCGATTTTGATTGCTCCAAATATTCTTTTTGCATATTACTATCGTTTGAATATTTACTTGAGTATCGAAAGATTTTCACTGTGTAACACTTTGGCAACCCTAATTCTAGACGTATTTAATATGTTGGTAAGATAAAAAGCTTATGAATGTATCCTTCTATATATAATAAAAGTTTCTAAATCTGATTTTGACGACGTAAGAATCCAACTACATTCTTTTCAGTAAATAAATCGACTAATGCGCTTTGTCATCCCTAAAGACTTCCCATATGTCTAGAGAAGAAGCATTCAATCTAAGTAAATTAATATTGTATCTCATAGCAATAGGAAGATCATATCAATATGTTTTACATCAAAACATACAGTAGATAATTTTATTCATATAAAAAGCACCTTAATAGACAAGAGAGTGAAAGTAGTTTGAAAACTATTTTAAAACTTTTTGACTCCTTCATTTATACAGGATTTAGTACTATTAGTAGTCACTAATCATGGGGCTAGTAAAGATGTACATGGCAATCAATTTCTATGGAAGTTGTCAAAATGATGTGGTCTTTTAATGGAAGATTGTAAATAGTAAATTTCAATCAAAATGCTCAAATGATATTGTCAAAAGTTTTCTTGAAGATGAGTGTTCTCGACTTAGAATACTAATAAATCATTAAAAAGTAGCATGTGTATTCCTAATTACAAAAACTCTTCAGCCGTTAAGCCAAGAACAAGAAACTAATTGAAAAAGGAGATGCTAAAATTAATGTAAAGATTAGAAAACAGTGAAGTTACCAAATAAATAGAGTAGGGTTGGCAATGAAATGAGTTCATGGTTGATTTGTCAAAATTACATATCTAACCTGTCAAGATTCTTATGAATCTGACCACCCCTGAATTTAAGACCCAGCCAGTTAGACCCGTCAGACTATTTTGTAAAATTTTAAGAACATTAAAGAAATATTTTTTTGAAAAAATAATTCCTCTATAAATCTATGAATTTCAGAAAATAATATTGTTTAATAAATTAAGAATTAGTTATTTTAAGAACAATTTTTAAAAAATTATAAATTACAAATATTTTTATTACTGTTATGTAAATTGAATGCATAACTATTATTATGAAAATATTATTACTTTTATATAGAAGTATATACCTAATATGCACATTTTTTATGTGTATATATATATATATATAAAATAAATAAAAGTTACACATATATAATATTATAATAGGTTGGGTTGGGTCAAAAACTAAAACTCAAAACTCACTTCAAGATAATCTTATAATTTAGGCGAGCCCGGATCCAATCAAACCTATTGCACTCCTAAATTGGATAATTGAATTACTCACAGAAGTTAAGAAAGTGACATATTATTCTATTTTAGAAGCACACAATAGGGTGGTCTCAAATGACAAAATGCTAAGTTATAGCCAATAAAAAGGCTATAATTATATCCTTAAAGTTTCTATGTATGCACATTAAATACCAAAAGAAGAAGAAGAAAATACAGCTCAATTTGTTTAACTCATAAACCACTGTCAAGCCATACAAAATGATACGATTTTAATTTTTTTTTTTTTAAATTATAACTTATTTAAAATCGAAAAATAGAAATCAAACTAATACGACTTTTGGCAGTTTTTGAAATTTCATGATCAGCTCTACTTTTAGCCCAAATAAAAGATTGGAAAGAGCAACTATGCTGCTACGATCAAAATTTTCTATAAATAAATAATATCACACGCCTTTTAACAACAAGCTGCTAATGCTCATGGCAACGTTACCTATTTATATTTGGAGCAAAAATCTTTTATCCCCATGTAAAATGTGAAATAAGCGTTTACTCCCTTGTGAGAAATAAAATAAAATAAAATAGTATGCCCCATATATTTTTGAATTGTGGCTCACTCCTCCTTCTATGTAATTAAATTGAATTTTATACTGTATAAACAAATATATCCTTATATATATATATAAATATGCATAATAATTTCTTTAATTTCATACTCCCCACCCCCACCCCAAAGACCCCCCCCCCCCCCAGCTGCCATGGCAGCCTGTAAATGTGTGTCTATATATATAATCATATATATAATACACATATATATAAAATTATATATATACACCTATATATGTATAAAATAAATTCCACACCCACCCCTCCCTCCAACCCATCCCCACTCAACCCCCCCCCCCCCACAAAAAAAAAAAAAAAGGAAAAAAAACACACTATCCATGGCTGTCATGGCAGCCCACAAACTGGCCAGGGCCGGCCACATCTCGGCATGGTGGCCAACCAACGGCTTTTTAAAATATATATATATATATTTATACATATATATACATTTTTTATACATACATACATATATATTAGTTTTTTATCAGCGGCCATGTTTATGGCCAGCCTTTTTTCACGGCGGCGGTGGCCGCCAGTTTTTAAGGGGCCATGGCAGCTGTCCACGGGGTGGGGTGGGGTGGGGTGGGGTGGGGAAGGTGGGGATTAGTGTTTTAGTAATATTAAATATATATCATTTATATATAAGTATGTATATAGGTAATATATATATATGCATATTATATAATATAATATAATATATATTTTTATAAATATGACTTAATTTGGACCGTTTTCAAAATTTCCAACTGTTGATATCAAAAGTATAATAGTTTTTTTATATGTAAAAAACCTTTAAAAACTGGCACATACACGCGTGTGAACTGCACTAACACCCCTATATAAGGTGGTTCATTGTTTGATTTTAAAAATGATAAGTAGGTTTTTCAATCTTTTTTTTTCTCAAGGGATAAATCACTATACCTGTATTTCATGGGGGTTTAAATTAAATTTTTTAGTTATATTTGTACATAATATTAAGAGTTCGCAAAATTTAAAATTGAAACTTCATATATATATATATATATATATATACACATATGTACATACATACATTCAGTGTGAAGAATGTCATTTCACCAATTGATTTTTCAATTTGATTCACATAAGTGTCATGCAACTTGACTTCAAAGGTATGGATAATTTCAAATTTATGATACCTCCCAAGTGTTAAAAGAGGTTGAGTGTCCAAGCCAGTGTGTTATTTTTTTTTTAAAAAAAAATGTTCATTTTGCATTTAATATAAAATTTTCATCTGTTTAAAGTTGTAAGCTTAATTAATAGATATACAAACTCTGCACATTTATGACTTATTTACTTAATAATTAAAAAATACTGTAAGTTATCGTAGACATTCGAAGGCATTTTTTGCTTTAATTCTTTCATAATTAACATTTTTTACTGAAAAATAAAAGTCAAACATCTCAATTTATTCCCTAAGGGCACTACTCAAAGTATCTTCGAAATATTCCATAGCTATTTCTTTCCTTACTTTTCATCAGAACAAGTATAATCATTATATATACATATATCTTCTCATATTATGATTACACATACATAAAAATATTCTTGTAAAATTATATATTAACCTAACTAGCCATACAAAAAGTATTGATTTAACATTTACATTGTAAAATGTCTCATCTCAAATTAAATCAAACGCATCATTCTCTTTCAAAACAATCTCTAAACACTTCATAGAATAAAATCCAACATACATCACATTGTCCAATCTGACTCTCCAAAATTCTCTCCCAAAACATTTCACCTCAAATACTCAAAATAAAACCAAGCAAAGCCTGAATCTTACGAAAAATGCTCATAATTTTAAGTAGACTAATATAATACAAATACCGTACTTACTTATTATATAAGCAAGCAATACAAGTATACAACCCACTGTGTTTGGAATTTTAATCCCCAAAGGCACAGGCCCATTTCATCAAATTGGACCAAGCTGAGCCCAAGAATAAAGGCACTTCAATTCGAACCTTTTTATGGGACCTTACCCATCATTACTCCGCCCAATTGGACCAAATATTCAACACTTATGCCCAGTTACCGCAGCCGCAACCGCAAGCTGGGCTCCCTCCCTAAGTCAGTTCAGCATAATTAATATTGCTCAAACCCAATTGCCAATGGGTCAAAACCTAGTGGTATTAGTCAGTGCTACTCTCTTGGCTTCTGCTTTCGACTTCTATTTAGATTTTATTTCTCAAGATCTTTTATTTATATTATTAACAAAGTGCTCATTTCATTTTGGTGTATTTTTAAGTATTCTTTTTTAATTTTTATAACTACATAGAATAACTGTCATTCCACTACTATCTTACTACTACTATTTAATAGTCCTATGATTATTGATAAAAGTTATACACATTTTCATTTCTATGCAATTTTTTCCGTCTTTCTAATTTGCTGCAAATATGTTCTATCTCATTTATACTATTTTACAACTTTTATTTATTATTATATACATAATGATCGAGTGTGCACATACTACTAGACCTTAATTAATCACTTGAAGAAAGGATTTATTGGATAGAACTTTATCTTACAATATGTAGCCAACTTTAGACTGATCATATTTTATAATAAATCGAATTTAAATTTAGTATAAACTTGTACAACTCTATTACATAGAATATGACTTGGCTAATGACTACTATATTTCATACTATGTGTTTCCTATGAGAATTTTTGACATCAATATTGGTATAGTAGAATTCCTTTGAACCAACAATAACTCTATTAAATTATAAAGGTCAAAGAGTAAGACTAGCCTTTTAACTCATTTTTCTTAAAAAAAGAATGGCATGTATTTTAATTTATTTCCAAATGAGAAATCAAATTATAAATATTAATGTAATTGGCTAACCTATGTTAATGTAAATAGTACGATCAATGATGAACGCTTAATTATTATGAGCACCAATTTCATTTTTTCATCACAATTATTATGATAAATATTTTCATATAAATAAAATTAATTAATATAATGCCCCAATCCATAAGTACAAACTTTAAAAAGAATTCAAAATTTATAGATTAGATCCTAATATTAGGAGCCGATGGAAGAATTAAAATATTAAGATCAAGATGGACCTTAGTAAATTCTACTTAAGTTAATTAGGGCCTTAGTGTGATAGTGGAAAATTATAGGGGCTAAAAATTAATAACATAAGGACTTAATTACAAAAATTAAAAACTAAGCAAGGGCCAATGTTTGAGTCTGTGAGAGGGAGAAAGGTTGAGGGGCCAATTGACAACTCTGGGGAGAATGTCAGGCACTAAAGAGCTGAAGGACTAGATTGAAAGCTGAGGAAAGGTTGTGGGGGCAGAAATGTAATTTTGAAAAAGTGAAAAAAATATAAAAGGAGGCCCCTTGATTTGATCAAATTTACACAAGCATGCCCAGCCTTTCCCCACCCACACCACACCTCACCGTTGTTGGAAAGATCGAAACAAAGCTGACTATCAATTTTCCCACAAAGAGAGGAACACATTAATACCAAATTTGCCTTGAAACAACCAGCGAAATGCCGAGAATTGATGGCCGAACCGGAGCTCACAGCGGACACGGCTGTTCCAGTGGCTGAAGCTCATGGACAATAGGCGGGTTGTGACGTGCTCAACTAGAGGAACACGTCAGTACCTTCAATTGCAAATTCGGACCACTGGAGAAGGAAGAATCGAGGTGGAGGTGAGATGACGAACGGTGGTGGCGCTGTATTGTTTTTCATCTAATTGGACGACCAAATGAGAGAATTTTGTGAAATTGGTTTGGGGGTTTTAATCCTGACGCCGAGATGCACCTGTTGGTGGTGACTGGTTCCAATCCTTACAGTAGCCGATGGCGGCAGCACCGCGGCGACGCTCCGATGACGAAACCAACAGGGGCTAAAACATGATTCTGGACTTGTTCAGACTAATTTTGGGCTTTTAATCGAACTCCAGCTAGTCTAATTTGGGTAAATTCTGTATCGAATAATTAATTCAATTAGCTTTTCAATTCTAGTTAAAACTTTGATTAAATTAAGCTTGTTAAATAACAATTTGGTCTTAGTTAATAATTTGCAAGTGATAAATCAAAATAATGCGGACTTTTGAATAAAAACTACTTGAAAGTTTGGATTTGATAAATTAAGAAAAGATTGATTATGGACCTAGACCCTGATAATGTACTTTATTGTGGGTAACAGATAAAGTTGCTGGATTTATTTACTTATGAATTAGATCTAGTAGCTTATAATTAAGCTAAATAATCATAAGAAATAGAATTGATAATTGAAAATTCGATTGTCGGATATAAGCAAATAATTGGATCTTGACTTAGTACAATTAGATCCAAGTAATGTTTCAAATAAAATAAATAATACTTAAATACCTAGGTATCCCATACAACCGAGAGTGAGTTATGTCCAAATATTTTAATATCAAGTTAAGACCTAAGAAGGGTTATCAAGTAAGATAAAGTGAGGTTAAGGCCAACTCGAACGAGAAGATTAAGATGGACTAATTTCAAATAGCCAGACATAATGTAAGACTGAATTGACCAATAAAATTTAACTGATACAGACGGATTGCAGATCAATATTGGTATTTATGAGACTAAGTTAATACGAGGTCAATAATATGAGCAAGATAATACTAGAAACATGGGATAATTGAGATATCCACCGAACTTGAACCAGAGGGGCCCGAATGGACTACTGAATACTTGTCGGAGCCTTAAATGAGACTTTATTAATTAACAAATTAAAGATGGTAGTATTAATTTTCCGCTTAATGACTTGTTAGTTGATTGTTGCCACATTTAGTTATTTTAAGCACCTCAATGTTAAAAGAGGGCTAGAATAATATGATAAGCAGAGCATTAAAATCCAATAAAGATATTAAGTATATCTACATTTTGATATAGACCTTACGTGTGATGTTTATCTAGCTTAACTTATAAGAAACCTTGGATTTGATTTGGGAGGAAGGGCTTGAGCATGCAGAAAATTAAAGGAACCTTCTGTGTTTATCAGGTGAGGTCATAATTAGTATCATTACTGGAAAAAAAAAAAATATATATATATATATATACGTTTTTTGTGAATAATAACTTGCTCCTTCGTGTCCTGATTTTTCTGTACCTTTCATGACATTCGAGTCTTTCTATTGCGTTCTGATGGTTTCCTTGCTTTTCTGTAGTCTTTGGCCTTACTGGCTGATTCAGTGGATGGTTCCATTTTCATTTTGAAATGCTATCAAGATGGTGTTACCAACTAATTGTTTTATTATTCTTTAAACTCATCATTTTGTGATGTTATTGGAATGGTCTTGCCGACCAATATGTTTATGTGATTTGGCTTTAGTTTGCATTTTGATATGTATGGTCATGATCAGTTGTTTTGAAATTCGATTGTGTTGTTGGTATTTTGTTATGTTAACCTTGGGGACACCTTTGGGAAGTTTGTTACTCGTAGGGATGCCACGGAAAGTTGGGCTCATAACTGGGATTGGAAAGACAACTGGACGAAACGGAACGACAGTGACTAGCCTCCTAGCTAGTACCCATTATGATCCTAATTCACAGATAGTTGGAAGTAGCTGTTTGCGAGTGGTGAGATCGGCATGTGGTCGACCATGCCATATGTATGTTATGATATGCCTAGCTGATTACTAAAGAAATGGAGAAATAAGGAAATCATTATGATATGTTATGGGGAGTATAATATTGAAAATGGCCAATAGCTTCGTTTAAGTTGTTGAAATTGACTTCTCCCATGTTATCCCTTGCTATATTATATCTCAGTTGTTATGTGTGCCAATTGATCGAACTTATTTTCTATTAGTGCCTTATTCAATGAATTTTGATTCCTTCAATCATTTTCATTGTATCTTTGCTTTATATTGACCTTATTAAAAATCTTATTAGTTCTTCCCTTACTTTATGTGTAAGTTAATAGTTATTCGTCTCACTAAGTCCTTAGGACTTATTCTCTTTTGTGTTCTTGATTCTTTTTTCCAGATGGGATCTGGCAAGTAGAAGATGGTTCGAGGGAGCCGTGTTAGTGTAAATAATTTTGTAACTAGTTGTACATGGCTTAGACCTATCATGTAAAATTTGGATTTGTAAGTTGAACTTAGTGAAGCGGCATGTTTCTGTTTGTGTTCTTATGATTTTGGTACTAGTGACATTAGTGGATTTTGTTTAACAATAATGTCATTTATATTATATTGAGTAGTGTCTCAAGTCAGGTCCTATATCTTGGTTGGGGCTCTATAGAAGGTCAATTGTGGCTCTGATGGAATTTTTTCCATACATAACAGTAGTGTGATAGTTAAGTTGATCAAATGAGCAACTAATTGTACAGGGTCTTTTCTTTGGTATTTGTTGGGTAAAATTAGAGCTTGCTAAGTGTTAAATCACGATGCTAGGCTAAAAAGTATAATGCATAAGAAATAATGTAATGTTAGTGGCTCGTCTTGTCGAAGTGGTTTTGCTCTCTTCTGAAATTTAATCGTTATTTGAGACTATTGATTTGAAATAGGTAGCACATCGATCCGAAACAGGCACTTTTCAGGCAAAGCGTTATAATTAATTAAAATTATATTTGTGAATGTTTGTCATTCCTATTTTTATACTGCATGATTGAATCATTTTCAATCGTTTGAGGAATTAAAGTGTAATTCAACAAACTATATATTGCCATTTAACTTTATTTTACTCTAAAAGTAAAAACTATTTTGTTGAGATTCTCAAATAGAGTTGTATACAAGCCCCCACAATTTCCTATTTATCCTTTTATATCGATTTTGAATCAAAATACTCTTTCTCTTATAAAATCTTTTGAACTTTTCCTAAAAGTATTACCTATTAAATAATACTTATTACTTAAGGGTCCGTTTGTTTATGTTTTCAACATCCCTTTTCAATTTCAACACAAAATAAAAATAGAAAACTATCACTTTTCTATCTATTTTCACTCAAAATATTCATTATTTTCATTTTCAACTCTTTTCTAAATCTACTCTATCATCCTACTACTATGTCAATCAAATTCAAATTTGATTTGACATAAAGTTCCCACTATCATTCTAAAATTAATAAAATATACATATATTTAAAAAAAATAAATCTTTTTAAACATAAAAAAATATAAATCCTATACATATTCTAATAATTATTTTCCAACAAAACATCCAAATACAATTTCATTTTTCATTTTCATGCCATAACTACTTTTTCAACTTTTTTTTTTGCATGAAAATGAAAATGGCCCTTGAAAACATATCCAAACTGGCACTAAGAATGATATAACTTAATTAAATTAAAAATACTATTCTACATAGTAACACAAGTATAATATTTAACCCATATGATGGTTGATCTAATTTAAATTAGTTATTTTATATTATTAAGTGCAAATAAATCTTTTGAAGTTTTAATATCTTAACTTTAATATTTTTCTGAATGTATTAAAAAGATAGATACAAATGAAAAATCTATTATAATTTTTAATTAGATGACAAAGTATATATTTTCATAATTTAAAGGAGTAAAGAGAGTTCAAAGTTATAACTTAAGCGGATAAAATGACATTCACCCTTAGGTTTTTTGCCCACTTAACTACAATTTAACACAAACTTCCCCCACCCCCAACACTCCCATCTCCATCTCACCCCCAACCCCCACCCAAAAGAAAGAATAAAATAAGATTAAAAAGTAAAAAAGTAAAAAACACCCTCAATTATGAAATTAGGCACTTTACCTCTTCTAACCAATAAAAAATGGCAAAGGTGTCAACTCCATTAACTTCGGATAAATGACATAAATAAACTCTATTGAATAATTTATCAACCCCATTAACCTTAATTGGAAGGTAAATGACACAGATAACCTTATCAACAAGTTAACATATTTGTCCTTACATTTCTATAATAGGGTAATTATTCAAAATTAAAATTAATTAGTTCACGAAACTATACTACAAACTATATATGAAGCATTATGATCTTAAATACTAATTTAATATTTTTAATACATAGATAAAATTAACTTCATTTTAATATATAATTACAAAATATTTTTATTTTCTCTTTATCCTTTTTTCTTCTCTCCAATTTATATTTGGCATTTTCTTAAATTATTTAATTTTATCATAATCTCTTTTATTTATCCAACAAATTTAAATACATAGAAATTTTTATTGAAAATATAGTATCATATAGAAAAGTAAATAAATATTTTAATTCGTTTATATTATAAAATTTTTAGCACATATAAAAATATATTAAAATTATTAATTCTCATAAATTTTGTGAGGCTAGGTGAATAAAAAAATTGAAACATATCATGGAGCTCTCTCTCTCCTTTTTCTTTTTCTTTTTCTTTTCCTTGAGCTCCACTATTTTTTCCATGCACTCATCATATAAAATCAACGTAATCAAGAATTTAAGATTAGTTCCTTTGGCAACACGTAGATCAAATTTTTGGCAACTATTATTTGTCAAATAATCAAATTTTGTGCATATGTCTCAAATTTATTGTCTATATTTTTTTCTCTTCAAAAATATAATTTTCGTTAAAATAATGATACAACATTATTAACTTTTAATTAATACTCTTTTAACTCCTATATATCTAAAAATCTTATGTCTCTCAAACTTGGAGATGGGTCCTCAACCAATGAAAGTTGGTCCCCCTCCAATTTGACTCAATGAAATTGCTCGTATTTGGTCTCATCAAAGCAAGAAAATAGGACCATTGAGTCTAATCCGACCTGCCAGCTCGGTACAAGAATCGGACCTACATTTGAGATCGTTCACGACCATTTCACGATGAATGTCATGATTTAGGGCACATCAACTATAGGTGAGGATCCTCTTTAGGGACTTTGATTGCTGGTGCATCACTTCAGTATTATTAGTAGGCCTGATTAGCCTACACAAATCGACGGACTGAGGAGTAGGGTCCAGAGGTTGCAAAATGTGTTCGTCCTCTAGAGCAAGGCACTTTAACGAAGGCTCCTCCTGAGGTGGCTTCTTACTTTTCTTCTTTGACGCAACAAGGGAAGGGAGCCTAGACATCTAAAGGAGTGAGAGGCTAGATGGCATGGATAGGAGTGATAGCAATAGGCTTAGGTCTCATTTAACCTGAAGCCTCGACATCAGAACAAGCCTTAGCCAATTTTGCAAGTTGTGATTACTTGTCTATTTCTATAAAATAAAAATATTATGTTAAAAAGAGGTTGAATAATAATGAATAAAGCAATATTTACTTAATTTATCAGCCTAAGTAGGAGAAAGCCTCACCTCTCAAAATTTAGCCTTGGTAACGAGGCCCCCAATATCATAAATCTGCTTGGTGAAGCATTTGGATAGTCTTTCTTCCATTCCAGTACGATGCAAGCGGGACAAGGCTTGCAAAGGTTTTATGACCTAGGCATGCACTAGACTTGGCTAGGTGAGGCTTCAATACAGGAAAACTTATCCTTCCATAAGCCTAAAGAAGAAGGAAACTTCTTTAGGAACATATTAGCCTTGTGAGGCTAAAGGTAATAAAATCCCTTCACACCACACATGGAAGATGAGAAAATGGAGAAAAGGTCCCAAAATTCACAAAAAAGGAGGAGGGATGGGGGGGAGGGAGGGAGAGAGAGAGATTGAACTTGTGCATAAGTAGGATGAAGTTTAAAATACACTTATAAGCATTAGGACTAATCGAGGTTAGACAAAAATCTAATTCATTTATGATGCCCTCCATATAAGGACTCGAAGAAAGTAGAGTCCAGCTTCCAATGTACCTGGATGGAAGGTTCAACAGTAGGGGGGTCATGCATACATCGCTTATTTATTGCATGATATTTTAAACTAAGGTGGATGAAATACTTAGATCGAATAACATGTGCATGGTCATGTACAAAAGTTCAACGCATATCTAAATCCGATGGGGTCGTGGTGATGAAGAATCCATAGGAGGTTTCAAAGCTCTCGAAGGAGCCCATGGAGCAATCCCAAGGGATACTAAGTATTGGAATAGTGCCCAACAAGTCAACAGGATTAGCCTTGTAAAGCTATTTCCTTGAAAAACAATCTTGATTGATTGATATTCTTTATATGGCCATCTTCATCTTATGCTCTTTATTACTTCACTTGCATTTGGATGAAGCCCTTAGATTACTCATGACTATGGGACTTGGTTCGATGACCATGGAATAAGTTTCACATGATCGTGATCTTAAATCTTTCAAGTCATGTGATCTTACAAGTCGGGGCATCAAAGATTCGGATAGACTTGCACTAACAATGCATAAGTCCAAGAGTTGGATATTGCTCTGTTTCATGAGAAACCATAGTGGGTGTTTGTTAGAGAACAAGGCATTGAAGGCCCATCAGAGAATTCACTAGCTAGCCGTAGTGGCAAGTCGGTAGTGGCAAATTCTCCAGCTTATGCTGGTACATATTATTAGTCCTTTGACCTGAGGATCCATGGTAACTTTGTGTCTGGTCCTCATGCTTTGACTCTTCCTTGACTACTCAGCGGGTCTTTTGGGTTGAGGTTGGGTATGAGCTACTTGGCATAGAGGTATGTGAGATCCAAGATGGAATTCGACTCCTCGCTTTTGTAAAGGGCGAGCATCTTCTATGTATTCTATAATGATCGATTTCAAGAAATCCTTATGCAAGATGGTGTGATTATTTGGAAAAAAGAGTTTTTCAAAGATGAGGTAACATAAGGGAATCGAATATTGGGAATAAAAATATAGTATCGAGGCTATTAGGGAGCCGAAAAATATCTTGCCCTAGGCCTCTTTTGGAAGATAGGAGATGGAAAGACCGTAATTGCATGGTAAGTGTAGAGCTATAATGGTTCTCCAAAAATATTCATTTCGGCCAATTAGTTGGGCTCCATGGGCTTGAGGTTGGACATCGACCATGGAGATTTGATACTCTTCAATTAATGAGATTAATTGAATTGAGTCGATTAGTTTAAAAGTGTTTTAAACTAAAATGAGTATATGATATTCAAAAGTCACAAGGAGTTGTGAGCCCATGTCCAATGAATGGTAAATCCTACTGGGTCCCACACAAAAGCCAATTAGCTTCCTGGTTAATGGAGGAAATTTTCTAAATGTTAGAAAATATCTCCTAGTGGACTAATTTTAAGGTATCAATTTTGAAGGTCAATTTTGGTTTGATTAATTTAAGTGTTAGATTAATCAATTAATTTAAAGAGTTAAATTAGACCAATAATAAAGGAGTTAACTTTTTTGGTGCCAATATGACCATCAATTGGTCAAGTTAACTTAAAGAGTTAAGTTAACAAAAATCAAGCTTAAGAATTGAGCTTGTTTGACTTAAGAGTTAAGTCAAATGATATTTTATTAAATTAAAGTGTTTAATTTAATTAATGGGAAGAACACATTTTGGAGGGAAAATTCAAATGAAATGTTCATTTGAATTTGCATTTTAATTAGCTTGAAATTAAATTTCAAATATAATTAAGATGCACATGAAATTTAAATTGGATTTAAATTTGCATTTGCCACCTTGGTAATGCGAGTTGGCCGCCCACCTTGAGGAAGGTGTGATGCCAACTTGGCATCACACCAACCTCACTCTATATATAGATATAGAGGGTGTGAGGATAGGTAATTGCTGAAAGTGTGAAATAATTAGATTCTTTTGCCATTCCCTCCAAAACCTCTTGCAAGCATTGCATTCATGTGTTGAAAGCTTTGCTCTCTTCTTCTTCTTCCTTACCTAAAATCAGCCTCCACCATGGTCTATCTCTTGTCTTATTCCAGCTTATAGACTAGAGATTTTGGAAGATCTAATTTGTGTGTGGATCATATCAATAGAGCCAAACAAGTTAGTTTGCTACGGTTTGGAGATCTATCTGCATAGAGTCCGATTTGGCGAATTTTTCCCGGGAGATCCAGAAAGTTTTTTGATCCAAATTTTTTATTGTGTTTCCTCCAAGATGTTGAGAAGTTGAAGTATTTTTTTTTTTTTGATAATTTTTTAGGAGTTTTGATGAGGTTAAAAAATTGCTCCATTCTTACTGCGCGGTTTCTGATAGATTCTAGATTGGTGAAAGGTTTATCACTTTCTCCTTGGATTTTAGCATTCCAAGGTAACAATCTATCTAAATCTAGATTTTAGGCATGATTTAATCCTATTTAGCTTGTAATCACTGGTTATTAAGCTTTTGAAGTTTTTATAATTGGATCCTAGTGCCTTGCTTGCTTTCAAGTGGTATTAGAGCTTAAATCTTGCTTAGATTTCTATTTATTGTTGATGATTGATTCATGTGATGGATTTATCACAATCAAAAAAGTCTCAATTCATATGATGGATTGGAGTGTTTGGATGATGTTGTGCGTGGTTCCTTGATTGATGAATTGAAAGCATGCTAATATGTGTTTTAAGTGTTGATTCATATGATTAGTACACTTTAATTCATAGTTATTAATGTTGAATGTTGATTTAGCATTAATTGATGTTATATGTTGATATAGCATGTTGTTGAATGGCTAAAATAGTTTTGGTCATTTTTGGATCCAATGTGATTGGAGTTTTGTTGGAGATTTTTGAAGAATACGGTTCTTGCTTGAACTTGATTTTTGAAGCTTGATTGAACACTTAAATTTCCAGTTTTAAAATGTGTTTTAGATCTGAAAATTGATCCATAATGTATGATTTAATGTTTAGAATGATTTATAGCATTTTTGGTGCACAAAAGTTGAGCCAAAAATGGCCTAACTTGCTTTGACCCAAAACAGGGGCTGCTGCCGGCTTTGGTGCACACTGGCAGGACAGTGACCGAGACTTACTGTCCAGCCATGTGCTTGCCTTGGCCAGCAGCGTCCGATCATAGGTTGGTCAAGTTTTGAACAATTTTTGGGCTCCTTTAGTGGCTAGAAATGATGTTAAGTCATGTGTTATGGATGGACAAGTGTTGTGCAAGTTCTCAATTTTATGTTTGACATTTTTCAAGCTCCTTAAATCTTGTTAAAGTTTATCTCCAAATGTTGCATAAGTGTTATGCATGACCAATTATTTTTTAATTTGATTAGCATTTAATTAATGGAATTAATTGTTAATTCTAGATTTGTTTATTATTCATTTAATTGTTGAATGGATGATGAATGTATGTGAATGATCACAAGCCTTTAATATTGATTTTATTTATTTCAAGTTGTTGAAATGGGTTGTATTAAATTGGGGCTTGCATGCCTCTTTATTTCTACATTGTAAATATTATAAGAGTAGAATCACTAGTAGTGGGGATTTCTTTCTCATGTAAAAGTTACGTGGAGCAAATGAGACCTTGGAGGCATGGAGACTTTTGAAAACCCATGGATGTATGGGATACGCTCATGTAATAGCTATATTTAATCAACCCACCTAAAATCAACTAGGTGGTACACTTATGGCTCTAAGTGTACCACTTGGTTAAGCTCATGGTCATCCCACCCTAGGAGCATACTAAGCGCATTTACTTATTTATGCTTTCCATATCCTATTGATGTATGAGATGCATTGTTAGCATATAGAAAACCTAAATAAGAAGATAAAATGATGAGATTTTTGCAAGCAAAAACCCTCCACTTGGAGCTTTTGCTTAAAAGAAGCTTGCTTCTTGAAAGAAAAATTGTCATTTGTTTTCAGTGGAGCCAACTTTTTTGTTGTTTCGACTAAGTATAAGGGCATTCAAATCTTTATTAAATAAATGGGGAGTGATTTCTAAAATTTGTGAAAAAATAGGGAGTGTAGTGTTTACAAAAACAAGTGAACAGTAAAGTGAAAATTGAAAGTAGGAATAGATATTTAATCCTAATTAACACTTAACTTATCAACTTAATTTTTGAATTCCTTTCTATAAAACATAGTTTGGTTTTATTTTCTTTTCTCATAATAAGAAATATACTTTTTCAAATCAAATGTGGACTTTAAAAAAATAATGAAAAATAGGGATTCTGAGAGTAGTCTCGATAATAGAATTACTTCCTAAAATACGGTTAATTAGAAAAAAATCTCTAATCCTACTTTCATTTTAGTGATCAGTCCCCATTTGAATTTTTACACACTAAACTCCCTACTTTTTCACAAAACTTAGAAATCACTCCCCATATCTTTTAGAAAGACACATATATCCTTGTAGTTAGAGAAAACAACAAAAATACCTGAGAAATGCGTTTTTCTCTTCAAGAAGAATGCTTTCATTTATTTTTTTTCTAAAATCGACGACTTCTCCAAGCGGCCAAACAAAAGGGCGCGAAATCGTTCCTCTGCCATTGATGGGAGAAAGAAAAAAAAAAAAGACACCAAAATTTTTGCCATTTTTTTTGTGACAATGGAAGGAGAAACAATGGCAACAAGAAGCGAAATACAAAAAGAAGTGATAAAAAGAAACAAATGTATGTTTTCTGCATTTACAGTTTTAAATGTCTGTGATTTTTCAGTGTTATATTTATTTATTGTCTATTTTCTCATGTTTAGGGTTTTTATTTCCTATTTAGTTGTTAAACACTTGAACCCAATTGATATATATAATTTTATTTGTGAGATGGGAAGTTTTTTATTTGTACTTGAAAGGCATGAAAGTTGTACTTCACTTTTTTGAGGTTTATACTTCCTTTTACCTGAAATTATACGGTGAAATTATCTGAAAGTGGTAGTATATTATTTGTGGTACAAAACATCCAAGCTTGCAGTACACATTAAGCAAAAGTGTAGTATATAATCTTTATAACTGTAGTATATTTTAGAAGCAAATGTAGTATAAATATTCAAACTTGCAGTACACATTAAGCAAAAGTGTAGTATGTAATCTGTATAACTGCAGTACATTTTAAAGGCATTTGTAGTACAAATTATTCAAAGCTGCAGATTAAATGAAATTATAGTATATAATTTGTGTGCATACAGTACATTTTAGAAGCACCTATAGTACAAAAGTATTCAAGCATGCAGTATACATTAACTGAAAATGTAGTATATAATTTGTGTATCTGTAGTACATTTTAGAAGCAACTGTAGTACAAAATATTTAAGCCTGTAGTATACATTAAATGAAAGTATAGTATATAATCTATGTAAAGATGAGCTAAATTCATACGGTGCAAAAAGAGATCAGAGTTGAGTTGGGCACCGCATACACTTCAAGTCCTTATGTATATGTTGATAAGGACGTCAATGGATCGAGTGGAGGAGAATGTCATGTGTCGCTCATTGGAGAAGAATGGCGACCTTGACTTCAAGGGGCATTAAGAGCGACAAGGCGTTGTCGGCTCACTCGGTAAGGCGAAAAAAGCCCATGAGTAGAGACTCTTACGAGGTTCGGTTTGAAAAACTGTTTCAATGGCATATTCCTTAAGTTATGAGGATGCTTCCCACCAAGTTTGAAGTCATTCCGTGTCCGTTTGGGCACCAAACATTGAGGGCGACCTGGAGTGGTCTTACTGCACGCAGGTAGTGCAAAGATGCATTGAGCAGAGTGGCTTGGAAAATGAATTTTGTGAAACTGTTTCAGTGGGGTGTTCCTTGAGGTGTTGGCAACGTTCTCACCAAGTTTCACCAGTAGACGATTCCGTTTGGATAGGAAACGGCGAAGATGTTTAGAATGCAGCAGTGTAGTGGCAATGCTGGAATTCCAGCTTATTGCGAGTGTAATTACTGTTTCATGGAGAATCGAACGGGCCTGGAACTTTGTGGAGTTAATGTATAAGCCGAGAGCTATCCAACGGTTCAAGCGGCAAGTGATTTGGATGCCGGGAGAGGAAGTTGCGAAAATATAGTACAAAACATTCAAGCCTATAAATTAAATGAAATTATAGTATATAATCTGTGTATATGCAGTATATTTTATAACCATCTATAGTACAAAAATATTCAAGTGTGCAGTATACATTACTGAAAATATAGTATATAATATGTGTATTTGTAGTACAGTTTAAAAGCAACTGTAGTACAAAATATTTAAGCCTGCAGTATACATTAAATGAAAGTGTAGTATATAATCTGTGTAACTGAGTACATTTTAGAAGCAAATATAGTATAAACATTTATGCTTGCAGTACACATCAGGCAAAAGTGTAGCATATAATCTATGTAACTGCAGTACAATTTAGAAGCATCTGTAGTACAAAACATTCAAGCATGTAGATTAAATTAAATTATAATTTAATATTTGTATATATGCAGTACATTTTAGAAGCATATGTAGTACAAAAACATTCAGGCATGTAGTATACATTAACTGAAAATGTAGTATATAACTTGTGTATCTATAGTATATTTTAGAAGCAATTGTAGTACAAAATATTTAAGCCTGTAGGGTTTGAATCATACTTTGTATGTACATACATATGTAAATTGAAGCATACTTTGTTTATAATATTATTTTGCATGTAAGTATAATTTTCCATCAAGTATTTATAATATTTTGATTTCAATACAATATGAGGGAAATGAAATACAAATGTAGAATGAACAAAGTATAAATGGTGTTATGTTGAAGTACATTTCAATTCAACTGAAATTGAACAATGAATTTGAGTACAATATGATAGAAATGAATTACAAATATAGAAAAAATAAAGTATAAATGGTGTTATGTTGAAGTACACTTCAATTAAATTGAAATTATGTAGTGAATTTAAATACAATATGATGAAAATGAAGTATAAATATAGAACAAATAAAGTATAAATGATGTTATATTGAAATACAGTTCAATTAAATTGAAATCGAGCAGTGAATTTGAGTGCAATATGAGGAAAATGAAGTACAAACGTAGAACAAATAAAGTATAAATATTGTTATGTTGAAGTACAGTTCAATTAAATTGAAATCGGACAGTGAATTTGAGTATAATATGATGGAAATAAGTACAAACGTAGAACAAACAAAGTATAAATGGTGTTATGTTGAAGTACACTTCAATTAAATTGAAGTTGGACAGTGAATTTGAGTATAATATGATGTAAATGAAGTACAAATGTAGAACAAATAAAATATAAATGGTGTTATGTTAAAATACACTTCAACTAAATTGAAATCGAATAGTGAATTTGAGTACAATATGATATAAATGAAGTACAAATATGGAACAAACAAAGTATAAATGATGTTATGTTAAAGTACACTTCAATTAAATTAAAATCGGGCAGTGAATTTGAGTACAATATGATAAAAATAAAGTACAAATATAGAACAAATAAAGTATAAATGGTGTTATGTTAAAGTACACTTCAATTCAATTGAAATCGGATAGTGAATTTGAGTACAATATGATGAAAATATAGTACAAATATAGAACAAATAAAGTATAAATGGTGTTATGTTGAAGTACACTTATTGCAATTGAATAATTAGTCTCCAATAATTGTAGTGATAGTCAAGTACAATATTTTGAGATTATCAGATCAGATGAAGTACGTATTTGTACGGGTTATAGGGTAGATATTATTATCAAATGCTCATTTATTTACATCTTTGAAAACATAAGTATTCTTTACATTACTGCGATTGATAACATTCATTCATTGAACATTAGTGGTTAAAACTTTAAAACTTTAATATTATTTTATTCATATAATAAATATTACACACATTTTTAGAGTTTGATTATTAATTACTGAGGCTTAAAAAACAAATCATGGAACAAATTTCAATTCAATAATATTAGTAAAAATATTAAGAAACGGAGTACATAATGGCCGAAATGAAATACAAATGTCGTGAAATCAAGTATAAATATTTCAGATTGAGGTACGAAACGCTGATACAATATCCATTTGCTAACTTCCACGCTAAACAATTACATTATTGCCAAAAAGAAGTACAAATGTCATGAAATCAAATACAATTCTACCAAATTGGGGTACAAAAAAACTGATATCCCGGACAACATGGAAAAATGTCAATTTCACGTTAAATCAAATACATAATTGCCGAAATGAAGTACAATTGTCATGAAATCAAGTATAATTCTCCCAGATTATGGTGCAAAATAACTGATATCTCCGACAACATACAAAAATGCCAATTTCACGCTAAATCAAATACATAATTGCCGAAATAAAGTATAATTGTCATGACACCAAGTATAGTTCTCCCAGATTGGGGTACAAAATAACTGATATCTCGGACAATATACAAAAATATCAATTTCACGCTAAATCAAATACATGATTACCGAAATAAAGTACAAATATCATGAAATCAAATATAAATCTCCTATATTAAGGTACGAAATTTAGCTAGATTACTTATTCTTTGCAGGTTCGACGATTATGCCATGTTCTACCACACCTTTTACACTTAATTACACGTTTCTCAATTTGTGATGGAATCCTCTATGTCCTTCTATGCCCAGGTTGAGATCGGCAATCAGGTGCATTAATGACGCCATCATCATCTAGAGGGAACATATGCATATCATACGTAGGAATAGTGTTTATCACTGCTTGGTATGTTTGTTGATACATCTCAACTCGGTAATATTGATCGGTAAAGTCATACGATGAAAGTGACTTTGACTCGAGAGTACAAGTTTTGATAAAATAAAGTAAAATTTTGGAACACTTGAAGTATAGAACTTCAATGAATATAGTATAAGTTTAGATAAAATGATGTATAAAATGAAGTATAATTTTAAAAAATAGAAATACAATTTTTTATAAAGTGAAGTACAATTTCAGAACACCTGAAGTATAAAACCTTAGCAATTGCAACACAATTTTTGAATAATCCATTAGTAAAATACTTGAAACTTAAATAATAGATTCAGATAACTGAAGTACAAGTTCAGAACACTTGAAGTATAGAACTTCAATGAATAGAGTACATGTTTAGGTAAAATGATGTATAAAATGAAGTATAATTTTAAAAAATAAAAGTACAATTTTAGATAAAGTGAAGTACAATTTCAGAACACCTGAAGTATAAAACCTTAGTAATTGCAGAATAATTTTTGGATAATTCATTAGTAGAACACTTGAAACTTAAATAATAGATTCAAATAACTGAAGTATAAGTTTAGATAAAATAAAGTACAATTTCGAAACACTTAAAGTATAGAACTTCAATAAATAGAGTACATGTTTATGTAAAATGAAGTATAATTTCAAAAAATAGAAGTACAATTTTATATAAAAAGAAGTACAATTTTAGAACACTTGAAGTATAAATCCTTAGCAATTGCAATACGATTTTGGATAATCCATTAGTAGAACACTTGAAGTATAAAACTTAAATAATAGATTCAGATAATTGAAGTACAAGTTTACATAAAATGAAGTACAATTTCAGAACACTTGAAGTATAGAACTTCAATGAATAGAGTACATGTTTAGGTAAAACAATGTATGAAAGGAAGTATAATTTCAAAAAATAGAAGTACAATTTTAGATAAAGTGAAGTACAATTTCAAAACACTTGAAGTATAAAACTTTAGCAATTGCAGTACAATTTTTGGATAATCCATTAGTAAAACAATTTAAACTTAAATAATATATTCAAAACTAAAGTATAAGTTTAGATAAAATGAAGTACAATTTCGAAACACTTGAAGTATAGAACTTTAATGAATAAAGTACAGGTTTAGATAAAATGAAGTACAAAAGAAAGTATAATTTCAGAAAATAAAAGTACAATTTTAGATAAAGTGAAGTACAATTTCAAAACGCTTGAAGTATAAAGTCCTAGCAACTACAATATATTTTGGTTAATTGATAAATATAACACTTAAAGTATATAACTTCAATAAATATAGTACAATCTTTGATAAAATGAAGTATAATTTCAGAAAATCAAAAGAATAATTTTATATAGAAGACGTATAGTTTAGGAACACTTCAAGTATAAACTGCTAGAAGTTGCAGTACAATTTTGGATAATCCATTAATAGAACACTATCCATTAATAGAACACTTGAAGTATAAAACTTACATAATAGAGTACAATTTCAAAACCCTTCAAGTACAAAACTTTACAAACTGCAGTACAGTTTAGATTTTATAGAAGTATTACCTTAAACCATCACTGCTCTTCTTTGCACTGCTGCTTAATTCATCCTTTTGGTTTACCAAGATGTCAACAACGTTCATCTTCAATGTCAAATGTAGTAAGACTATATTCATGACACCGTCATCATCAGTCAAATTCATGTACAATTTTTGATGTGGAGCTATGTATTGCAAACTGAAGTGTTCGGCGTTGATTTCACTCCATTTTCTTGCGAGATTAATGTATATGTCCATTAACTTGATTGAACACTCCTACTTCACTACTGGTTGACATTGTCAGAAAAATATAAGAAACTCAGAAGCAACTGAGAAGAAGAAGAAACCCGAAAATGATGAAAATAAAAAGAGAAGAAGACAATGCAACTATCGGGTTGGTGGTTTTTGGTTCTAACGTTATTCTCATTCCTGCTGTGGAGCTTGTTGCATTTTTTCTGTTCTTTCTGTTTCTAGTATGATAGGGTTTACTATTTGCTTGTCCGGATGAAGAAGAAGTGAGAAAAAATTAATGAAAAATATTATTTTTAAGGGTATTTTTGTCAAATTAAGTGAGTGGGGAGTGATCTCTAAACTTTTAACAGAACTAGGGAGTTTTTTCTAATAAAAATCAAGTGGGGACTGATCACAAAAATGAAAAATGTGTTTGGTACTTTTAAATAAGTGTCCCCCTAAAATATTCTCAAAAAACAAATTTAAAAGACCGGCCAACAAAAAATATATTCGAACACTTTAAAATAGATTAAAAATGTTATTAAGAAAATCAATTAAACGTAGAAATTGCTAACCCATTCTAGACGACATGGCCGTCCACCAAAAGCAAACAAACTTTGCTGAATGCGACGGATCAACTCATGCCCACCACATTCACTCACATGCACACTGCGCACACACACACACGCGCGCTCTTTCTCCTTAAAATCCCACCCACTGCCAATCACTTAGAGAATTATGCGATTGAGGAGAGTTTGAGACCAAAAAATGGGTCAGAAGGAAGAGGACTTCGAGAGGACTGACGCCGGTGTGGTGGTGGTGAAGCCGAACCCCAAAAAGGGTCTGGCTTCGAAGGCGATAGACTGGTTGGAATGGGCATTTGTGAAGCTGATGCATGACCCTAAGCAGCCCCTTCACTATCTCTCCGGTAACTTTGCCCCAGTCGGCGAGACTCCTCCTCTTACCGATCTCCCGGTAAAAGGGAATCTCCCGGTGAGTCGCTCCGGTTTTCCTGTTCATGTTTTTTTTATTGTGTTGATTACTGTGACTTTTACTTGATTAGAAGTGTGTGTGTGTAAAATCACGGAAATAGTTTCCGAATTTTATGGTTGCTGATTCTGTATGTGTGTCTAGTTCGCTGTGCAACTTTCCTTGTATGAGTTTGTTGGTCCTGTTTGGTTGTTTTTTAATCCCTAATTTGGGCGACCTACTAATGGAACATGGTCTTACTTTGGTTTGTGTGCTGAACGACAGAATGTTCTGGGTAATTCTCCCATTTTTTTCTCTCTCTTTTTCCAGTCTCATTTCGGGAGAAGAGTAGAAGAATTTATAGTTGGTTCTTAATTCTTTTGTATGCATGAATTTTGCTGAAATCTTATTAGAAGTATATTCTTTTGTGATTCACTGTCAATCACGTGTGCTGCAAAAGTAGACGAAGGGAAGAGCATCAAATTGTTTACGTATTCCGATGTGCATATGTAGTAAACGACAGACAGAGCGGTAGACGTCTGTAGTAGTTTTTTATGAAGGTTTTTTAAATCTTGCAAGTTGGTTTAGCATGAGTTATGTTGGCACTTAAACAAGAGCACTCGTAGAAAATGCATTTTAAATAGTAAACCTGACAAGCGTTTATTGAATGTTAGGTTAGTATTATTAGTTTAGTTTTATACAATTGTTTGACATTTCATCATAATAAATGGCCATCATTAAACAATTCATTGCTTCCATGAGTTTGACTTTCCATGACTTGACCTTGGTTCTTCATGACCTATTCCTTTTGGGCAATCAAAAAGAGGAAATAAGGAGAAAGAATATGGTCTGCAATTTTTCCATCCCAAATCTCTGCTTGCAAATAATACTTATTATTAAACTGTGTATTTGGTAAGACATTAGGTGGAAAGTCTAGTAAGGCATCTACACATAGGAAGTAGAAGGAAAAACGATGACACTGAAAAACTCTGGATTAAGGCATCCAACTTCCAGTTCAGGAGAAATTTGAGAAGGATATAATTCAAGAGGCCAACATATTCCCAAGTAATGGAAAACATATGATAAGCCAAGAGTAACTTAAAACTGCAACCATCTCTTCTGCCACCCTATTCCTATCTAAGCCAACAATGAGAAGCATTTTATTTTTCACTTGAGCGATAAATCCTTTCCTTGTGTTATCCTTCTGACAGCAAGAAGAAGGATCGTGCCATGTTATTTGTCATACAGTTTTATGTAAAAAAATATCATAAGTTTGCTAGTGTAATACATTTGTATATGTTCTTGCACATTTGCCTTTTACTTTGTAGCTGAAAAAGATCTATTCTACAGCTTCAGTGTCCAACTAATTCAAGTAACGAAAAAATTTTGCCTACTGCAGGAATGCCTCAATGGTGAATTTGTGAGGGTTGGTCCCAACCCCAAGTTTGCTCCAGTTGCTGGATATCATTGGTATATTTTTCTTTCTTGAACTGTTGCTCTTGGCTTTTGTCGAAAAGAATCAATTTATTTGAGATCAATGATGGCCAAATTTATCTTTCTTCTTTTCTTTCTGCAGGTTTGATGGAGATGGGTGCGTCTTTTACATCTTCATTTATATTTTAAGATGTGTAGTCGTTTCACTTTTACTTTTCAAATGGGATGAGTATCTGCTATCTTCCCATGCTTCATTTATTATCCAAATAAACCAGTTCTTAATTGTGCAAGAAATCTGAGATGGAAGGTCCTTTTCATTGAGCAAGTGGATTGGGTAATTTAGGAAGTTATACTTTCCCTCTGTATGTTTCTGGCAACTATTCGAACTGATGCTAATGATGGTTGTCTATATGGTTTTTAGTTTTTCTTTTATTTACGGTGGAGATGGTGTCTTACCAGGTGTTTGCCAACAGTTTGGCTGGCAAAAATTTGGTTCATTTTAACTTGTTTGTAAATGAGTAGAGGTGCAGAGGTCAAGCTTTATGTAGATAATTGTTTTTGAGTAAAAATCTAGACATTCAGTTCTATTGAGATCTATTCGAACATTAATATAATCAATCTAAACTCTGCAATTATGCTAAGAAATTACTGCATTGGCTAGGTAGAAACTTGTTAAAATAAAGATGCACAGTTTTCTGGTCCATTTTATGTTATAATTTGTGACAAGATACTATGAGAAATGCAGACAAACATGACAGATTTATATTATCTTTCGATCTTTGTTAAATGGTATGATTTCTGACATATATGATATTTGGTTTGGTAATATGATTTTGTTGCATCAGCATCTTATTTATGAGGAGGCAACATATTCATGATTTTTTAGATGCTCTTTATTTTTCACAGTGAAGGTGTAACTACTGTATCTTCATTGTGCCCTTTTGGTACTTTTGACTTTTACCGTCAGATAAATGTTCAACTTTCTCAATGTCATGACTGATTGTAAAAGTTATTATATGACTTAATGAATCTTAACTTTGCAGAATGATTCACGGTTTGCGCATCAAAGATGGAAAAGCAGCCTATGTCTCCCGCTTTGTGAAGACATCACGCCTTAAACAAGAAGAGTATTTTGGAGGATCAAAATTTATGAAGGTATGCATGGGAATAGTGTAAAAGTTTTTGAGTGCTTCTTTCTTTATCTTCAAATGTTTTATCCCTTTCTGCTTTTCTTTTTCCGAACAATACTTAGAAATGATAGTGAGAAGAGTTTTCTCAGACAAATTGAGCTGTTTCATATGCTTACTTGTGTAACTGCACCTTTAGTACAAACAAACCTATTTCCTCCCTAAAGTGTATCAGGTCTGTAATATAAGTTTGTTTGCTACCAAGTGTGTTTATCGGATTTTGTGGTTGGATTAATAAACAATGGCAATGATAAATGCAAAAATCTCTGCAACAGTACGCCTGTACCTTAGTTGTAAAAGACCTTTTATTTCTGTAAAATGTTCTAAAGTTTTGAGATCATACTATTTGACTCCCAGAGCTTTTCTCTGATTCTAATGGTTTGACTGAGTTAGTCCATATAAGAAAAAGTACTCATGACTCTATATGTTAATTTATGCAAGATTCAATTATTTTAAATCTTGCCTTTATTTGTTAAGTAGAGGTGCTGGCAAGTTGATACGCAGGACGTAGGAAATGTTTGTTAAATCATGTGCAATTATCTGAGATTTCCCGTTACGTACCAAATATGGGATTGTTTTCACATTCGCAATCATATTCTAGGAGCTTAAACCGTTAGTTAAGAGCTATCAGACGTTTGATTATATCTTTGTTATGGTCAAGCAAGTGCAAGTATTGTAACACTATGACCATTAGGTTTTGGCATTTGGTTGGCTTTTTACTGACTACTCTACAAACTTTTTAAACTGTAACTGTCCTGTCTGCTAAGATATGTGCTCAAGTCTTGCAAATCTTTCCTCATATATGGGAAACATATGGCAGTATTGATCTAATATGTGACCATTGATCAAACCTAAATAAGTGGAGACTTGGGCGTTAGCTCTACTAAGTGCCAACTCACTGGCTCATCTGAACATTTTGCAGACAGAAGTATAAATGTATTTGTTTATGTTTCAGAACCCTGTCTGAACTGAACAGATTCTGCTTTCAGTTAGGCAATTTATGGCTTGAAATTCAATTCCTAAGTCAAATTAGTTTTGGGGAAATAATGGGTTTGACTTAGGCTTTGAAATCCATGCTTGAAACACAGGATTTTGAGTTTCAAGTGTATCCAATTTTAATAGGATATTAAGTAATTCATAATGATCTAAAAAATGCTTCTAGATTTGCCTCAAGACTTGAAAGCCAAATAACTCAAGGCCATCCAAACAAAATTTAAAGGGATTTTAAGTCCTCAAGTCCAAATCTTTATCTGAAGATGGACCTAAATGTGAGAATTGCGAGCCTTGCAGTAGCGAGGAGTTAGATGGGACCTGAGTACAAATGTAGGCATGGTGGGCAACATTGAGCTGTCAACTTAAGAAAATCTTACGGTGTCAAGTTGATTTGCTTATAAAGACTGTAGCAGGTGCAAGAGATCTGTCTGTATGAAACTATTGGTATATGGGGAAGTCTCATTAGCTTTGACCGAGAGATCAATAATCAATACTCAATTAGGAAAACTTACAATAGCAAATTGAACATGCTAAAAAATCTTGATAGATGGGAAGTTCTTGAAAGTAATTGCTTATGGATATAGATAAATGGGAATTTCCTGAAGCAAATGCGTAAGTTTAAAAACTAAAATTGAATGCAAATGAATATAACGTGAAGCTTGTCTTCAACTGGTTGAAGTAGAATTGTTTCAACACTGAATATCTTCTGTCATTCTCTCTCTTGCTTCTTCTGATGTGACTAAAGCAAATATGGGTTTAGTGCTCCCAAACACTTAACATCTTTCTACATGTCTATTCTTTGGTGCCTTAAAACGTCAATGTGATTTGCAGATTGGTGACCTAAAAGGGATTTTTGGACTTATCATGGTTAACATGCAAATGCTCAGAACAAAATTCAAAGTACTGGATGTTTCCTATGGATACAGTACAGGTAGGTTAATCATCTTCTCCCAAAATCTATCTGGCTTTGTCTCTCACCTGGAAATGTTGGAAGATTTAGCAATATTTTTTATATTAAGTCACCACGAATTAGCTAATGTACTTAATTTTTCATTTTTTTTAATTAAAAAATTATGTGTTACAGGTCTGTTGTACAGAAGTGATTTTGCATCTTTTGCATTTTTATTTTTCAGAGCATAGTCAATTAATTTCATTATGTTAGAAACATCTTGTTTTATGTATCTGGTTGGCTATTCTAGATATAAATTTTTGGTGTTCTCTTTCAGCTAATACAGCTCTAGTATACCACCATGGGAAGCTTTTGGCGCTCAGTGAGGCAGATAAACCATGTAAGCTTGCTTTCTTTCTCCTGTCTTAATTCTGAAAAAGCGTACCTTCCTAAAAGGCTTGAATTTTATCCTGATCCAGTCTTTATGTTGGTTCAATTTTCCCCGTCTTCATCAGCATTTTTCTCTGTTTCAACTTCTGTCTCAAAGCTAAGTGTAAATTTATTTTGTGCATATAGTTACTTAGCTAAAAAAATTGTCTCACTTTTGCTAAAAGCATGCATAGCCTCCTAAAATATTGTTTACATCTGTTTTCATGCTTTTATATTTTCAAACTATTGTACAGATGCCATCAAAGTTTTGGAAGATGGTGATCTGCAAACCATTGGCATGCTGGATTATGACAAAAGACTGGCACATTCTTTTACCGCACATCCTAAAGTTGACCCATTTACTGGTAAGATTAATGTCCATGTGAGTATTTAAGAGAAGTAATTGATTATAAACATTTAACAAAGTTTCCCGCATGTCCACCTGTGCCTCTCTCGCTAACCTGCTAAGGTGATTGGTTTATCTCTTTCTGATATGGAAATGAAACCAGTTTCCAGACACTCTATTTGCTGCACCTTATGCTTTCACACTGCAGCAAGCAAAATGTGAGGTCACATGGAAGCATGTATGGTCTTATGTCATGGTCAATTTTGGTTAGGCTTCATTAGGAAAAGATAAGTCATTTAACGTGTTAATTTGTAATTGTACACGGGGATTCTTTCATTGTGTCAACTTAATTTTGCATGTTATTAGCTATAACTTGATGAGAGACTTGCTTTAGAGCTAGCTTATAAAATGGATCTCATAATGTTATGTGGCCTAGCCACCTTGCAATATACGCGGATATTGGTCAAATTATGTCAATTCCAAACCTTAGTTCTCCTTGTGAATCTCTGTAAGTTTGTTATGATCAAAATAAGGAATTGAGAGCTAACTGTAAATAGTTTAACAATACTAGTTTTGGTAGAATAATGTCTTAGTAATTGCATTATTGAATAATAACAATTAGCAGTATCTATCATGAACAAATGAGGCAAAATAAAGAAAGTTATTGTAGACATGCTTGAATTGATACTTAATAAGTTCAACTAGTTCATCTTAAAGAAAAAAGTTAATTTTTTTTTTTTTTTCTGTTACATACAAGCAATTCTCTTATATAAGTTTTTCATACAGGGGAAATGTTTACCTTTGGCTATTCACACATGCCACCATATATCACTTACAGAGTCATATCAAAGGAAGGTGTGATGCAGGATCCAGTGCCAATAACCGTATCAGACCCAATCATGATGCATGATTTTGCCATTACTGAAAATTATGCAATTTTTATGGATCTGCCTTTGTACTTCAGGCCTAAGGTGTGGTGATTATTCAACATATTTAACCCACTGTGCCTATTACTTTGACATGAAATTGTGCTGACCTTCTCCTTGTTTTTCACCTACTAAGATATTAATTGAGGTTGTGCATGCAACCAACAGAAATTGATTTAAATCATTCATCTTTCCTTGCAAAAATCGATATATAATCCTATATCTGAAATAAACATCCCTTAATCTGCTTCCCTGATTGACTCCTGTTTTCTTATTTTGAACAGCTTCTGTTAATGGATCGAGAGTATCAATAATCTAAAAGATCAAAACCTTATTTAGTCACTCTGAAAATTATCCATCTGATATTGGAGTTTGTGCAATGTTTATCAATATGTAAATGGTTTGACGTGTCGATCAATTTACTTCATATCTTAATGCTTGTCTATACTGAAGCAGTCTTGGTAATGAAACCTCTCTAATTCAGAACTATCATATTTTCAGGAGATGGTAAAGGGAAAGAAGTTTGTTTTTAGTTTTGATCCTACTAAGAAAGCTCGTTTTGGAATCCTTCCACGGTATGCGAAGAATGAGCTCCTAATCAGGTGGTTTGAGCTTCCAAATTGCTTCATTTTCCATAATGGTGAGCAACTTAACCCTCATATACCTTGGAGTTGCACGTAAAATGTTATGTGAGTTATTCCTAAAGTCTTCACTAGCTGTTAAGTTTACACATTTATACTTCATACGTATTGAAGCTAAACATCATATGTGATCCAAACAAAAATGTTACAGATCCAAACATATCTAAGATCTCCTTATTTCACGAAGTCAAGGGTTTCAAACGAATTTGAATAAGCTTCCTCCTAATAGATAGTAAATCAGTTTATGACTCCTCATGAATCTCAAACAAAGCCCAGATATACTTGAAGTTGTTTGTCTTTCCATTGGGCACAGGATGATATTATCTAGAATTTCTGTTTGAATAGTGGAAGTAGTAAGCGCTACAATTTTCAGTTGATGCACTAGATTTTGGAAGCTCTATTCAGTATGAAATTTCTTTCTAGTAGTTGATTTAAGATTTTAAGAAGATAAAGAGTCTCTTTGTTTTCATTTTTGTGTTCGTGTTTTGTGTTTCAAAATTTGAGGATAAGCTGCCCTGAGGTTCTTGTCTAAAAATGAAAATGCGTTTTGATTAATTGTTGAAAAAAATAATTGCTTGAGTTGGCTTGTTGATTACTTGAGTTGACACGTGAAAACAAGAAAATGTTTGTGATTTACAAAGTTTTAAACTTTGATTAGACATGGTAGAAAAACGTGGTTGTGAGCCTTTGAAATGGGGTTGAAAATGGGTGTTTTCTGTTGAAAATATTTCAAGCAAAAACTCTCAGAAATTGCCCAAAAATAACATATTTATAGATGTTCAATTTTGAAATGTGAAATGAAAAAGAAAGAAACAGAGCCAGAGAGTCTTGAATTCATGCACAAGCGAAACAGAATCATCAACATTTTACAAAATATGCTTCTGAGTAAAGGATGTCCCTCCCTCCCTCCCTCCCAGCCCACCCAACCCCCTCTTTCTTCTTTCTTTCTTTTTTTCTTTTTTTCTTTTTTTTGGGTGAATGTCTATCTCAAGGATACCAATGTCACATTTTCCAATCTGATGTAGTAGTTGGCTCATGGCATCTCCTAACTCAATATTTTGATTTTCATTATTTTAAACGTAATATGTTGGAATCTCTTTTCTAGATGTAGAAAAGGAAAAAAAGGAATTGGAAAGTGAGTTTCTTTTGTGTATGAACTCTCACAACCAATACAAAAGCTTGTCTGTGCGCCTAAATTCCCTCCACCACAAGGACTTTGGAGGATTAGGTGCGTGCAACTTTTAACCCTACGGGCAGATTGCTTTTGTTACTTGAACCTATGACCTCCGAGGCAAAGTAGAGTTGGGCCTAGGGCCCAACCTTAAGACTAATCCTTTCATTCCAAAAAAATGGGTCGAATTTGACTCACATGGAATTTTAGATGAGAATTCAAAAATATGAAAATTTTGTTTACTTTTATACTATTGCTTTACAAAATTTTGGTTAAAAAGTTGGGTAGTGCCACATAGTTACTTTGATAATGGGGTATTATTAGTTTGCCAAGTCTTTAGTTTGATTTAAACTAAGTATATTTTCTTCCTACGTCTCAGCCTTTGCCACTTGAATTAGGCATTAGGCTTCACTGGACTTGAATTAAAATTAAAATGATAACTTCCACAAGAGTGATAATTAGAAAAACCAGTTGAAGGTCATAACTAATGTTGTAGCTACTCGCATCACAATTATAATATTATAGGCTTTGAGATTTCCAGTTCAGGAAAATAATGTATTTCAACTGTTTATCAGCAAATGCTTGGGAGGAAGGAGACGAGGTTGTTCTGATCACTTGTCGACTTCAAAATCCTGATCTTGACATGGTTAATGGCTCTGTAAAAGAAAAGCTTGAGAATTTCACAAATGAACTGTAAGAATCTATATGCTGATGAATGAATACTCATCTCACCTATCTCAAAGATGATACTGAATGTAGTGGCTTCTGTCAGCTATGAGATGAGATTCAACCTAAAAAACGGCCTGGCTATGCAGAAAAGATTGTCTGCCTCAGCTGTAGATTTTCCCAGGGTGAATGAAAGCTACACTGGCAGGTAAAATTTTATTAACTTTGTCAATGATTTGGCTCAATTTGAGGCTGAATAATTTAAACATAGAGAAACTGGATTTCATAAAAGTCATTAATATTCTCAAGTTCTAAGATGGTAATGAATGATCCAGTTATGCTTGTATCTATTGGTTCAGATGCATGGCAGGTAGCATTTGTGAAGTTTGTTTCTGTTCTATGACATGGTTCATTTCTATCTTTGGTTTCCTTAGACGAAATGTCAAAAAAATTTATTGTACTTGTATGAGGACAATCTAAGTGTTTGTGAATTCAGGAAACAACGTTACGTATATGGAACAATATTGGACAGTATTGCTAAGGTTACTGGAATTATCAAATTTGATTTACATGCGGAACCAGAAGCTGGAAAAGAAAAGCTTGAAGTTGGAGGCAATATTAGTGGTATCTTTGATTTGGGACCCAGAAGATTTGGATCCGAGGCTATCTTTGTTCCCCGGCAGCCTGGAGCTGAATCTGAAGAAGACGATGGCTACTTGATTTTCTTTGCACATGATGAGAACACTGGGTATGTTCTGCATCTACTACCTTATTTAAAATTGTAATCTATTTTTGTCTTGTTTCCATAATCTAGCCTATGAGATATTGCAGATGGAGATCTCTGGCATGCCATGCAAATTCATTGAACACCCAGTAAAATAGAAAATGAAATAGAGTAATATTTATCAGGATATAGGTTCATTGAACACCCAGTAAAATGGAAAATGAACCAGAGTAATATTTATCAGGATATAGGTCTCCAGTTCTTTCACAAAAATCCATGGAAATTCTTCTGGAAAGCTTGGAGTTACCATAATTTTCACTAAATTCTGGCTTGTTTGAGATGTACAGAAAGTCATCGGTGAATGTAATTGATGCAAAGACAATGTCAGCTGATCCTGTTGCCGTGGTTGAACTACCCAAAAGAGTTCCATATGGTTTCCATGCCTTCTTTGTGACTGAGGTTGGTGCATCCCTTCTTTAACTTCATCTATTCTTTCCCCAGTTCGTCCTATACATATCTGCACTATATAAGAATCTTAATAATAACAATATATGGTGTTTTCTTCTTCTTCGTCTCAAGTTTAAACTTAACGGCAACTTTTAGCACATTCACGCTTGATCTTTTTTAGTGATTGTCATCATTTTTAGCTTGAGAATTATTTGAACAGGAACAACTTCAACAAGCAAAGCTGTGATAAAAAGGTCATGATGCCCTCATCTCATTGGCTCAACTGATGTATGTACTATAAGGAGGGACATTCAAATTATCCTTGTCTATAATTTTACATATATAATCCTTAATTCCTTACTGTACTACTTTTACTATGTTAATCAAGTTTTTACTTTTTCAGTTTTATCACTCATTTTTAGCCCTATTTAGAGATTAGGAAAATAAAGCAAGTCCATGTCTATCCCTCAGAAATGCAAGTTTTCTTCCTGCGATAATGTGTTACAGATTTGAACAGAATGGGATATGATGACGTTTGCAATAAACTTTCATAAACTCTTTATTTTGCCAACTCTTCTTGTATTAGGCTAAATGAAAAGGCTGTTGATACAAATTGAAACTTTAAAAGAAAAGATGTAAATTTAATATTAAATGCATAAAAGAAAAATAATGAAAGACTATTTTAAACATATAAACATGGGATGTAAAATGATTAATCATTTAAAGCCTAAATTTTATGTGTTGATAATTATAGTTATCCCCACTCAAGTATGTAATCTTACCTCTTTTTTGGTATGCTTTGGGACAATCTTTCTAAAATATCTCATTGTTATTTTTTAGTTCTCCTAACTATTTAGGTAGTTGCCTTCTCTTTTTTAATTTTTTTTTCTCCAATTTTTTTTCTTTTTTCTTTTTTTCTTTTTCGTTCTTAGGTTTATTTTTTCTTTTATTTATGACTAACATTTAAATAAATACAATGAAAATATTGAAAATTATAGTAACATTTGAAAGAGTAGATAAATGTCTATGAAATTTTAACACACGCATGAAGTGTGCCAAAATTATCTCAATGCATTATCTTTCGAGTTTATATGCTGCTAACAAGAACTAATGTGACTCATATATATATATATATATAGTAGTAAAAAGAGGAGTAACATTTAATTAAATAATGCAATTAATGCACTATATTTCATTTAACTCTCTGACATGATCTCCAAAAATATATGCATTATCTTAAAATCTCAAAAACGAATATATGATCTTCCCATGACTCATGAGCCATGATTTCAAAGTAGCTAGAGCATCCACCCAACAATTTTGCATATTCTGCCCAACGGTAACATTGATCCATTTCTCAGCAAAATTGTCTGCACAGTTCCGGGGTTGTATCTACATAGCATTGAATTGAAAGGGAAGCTTAATCTGTTAGCCCCATTGTGTCTTTGTGCTCAGAAACTAAATCAACAGAAGCGCATGGACCAAATAAACTGTCAAGAGCCTAGGAAATTTTTGCTTTTATAAGTATTTAGAAAATATAGGATTATTATAACTTGTAGTTGCAGCACAGAGTTTGAGCATAAGAGGGGGAGAGGGTGAATTATGCTACTAAAACTTTTTCTTGCACAACATAATACTTTTAGGATTGATTCCTTCCTGATCCTGTCAGTTCAATATTTGCATCATTCAACTAGATAATTAATTAGTAGCAGAGTTAAAAATAGTATGCAGTATGGTAACCAACAAGTAAACAACGCATAAAGTAAAGAATAAAGCAGTAAAGAACATCAAGATTTTAGAGAGCTTCGGATCAAAGGATTCTACTGCTCTACAACTTAGAATTTTGTGGAAAGATCACTAGACCAATTATTTAAATGATAAAATCTGACCTAATTACAAAAATTTTGGCGGGAGCAATCATAACCCAAATTTTTAAACGGGAGCGATCATAAGCCAGACTTTTATGGGCATAGTCCTAATCCTGTCCTTTAAGGTATAGAATGACTAAACCTTAGCTTTTACAGACTTAGCTAAAAACCTTGGTTCTTTAAGGTACTAAAGAATTGAAAAGGCTCAGCCAAAAACTTAATTTTTTACATAGCTAAGTTCAAACCTTCAAACGGTGCGTTTTAATGAAACAAATGCCTTCAACATCCAGACTTTACAATAGTTTCAGCATAACTCTCAATCTAAAAGATATGAAGACTCGTGTTTAGCTTGTAGACTTGAGATATTTTGAGTGAAACTTGAGAGAACCTGAATACGGTTGAACGCACAAGCTTAGAATTTTCCATAGTCTCTCTTCTTCACTTGAAAGCCATATTGGAGTATTTATAGGCAAACTAGCCTCATATGAATGTTACTTATAATATGTACACTCTTTAGACTTTTCCTTTTTGTGTAAGACAGTCTTTGCTTCCCAGGCTTGACTTTATGCTTTTCCATATTGGTGCAAATGAGCTGTCTTCACAGACTACCTTCTTTATAGCTGTTTCAGATGTTAAATTCAAATTTGAAATTTGAACTTGGGTCTTCCAAGTAATTCAGGCAGCGAAATTCAAAATTTTATCTTGTGCTACAAATAGGCGCTAACTACTTCCTGTCAATTAGAATTTGTTCCTTCAAACAGTCTTTTGAGAATTAGATCAAATATAAACCATTCCTTTGATCCCTTTATCTATTATCACTTCATGAAAATATTAGCATCAAAAGTTGGTTTGTTATTGTCAAAACATATTATTGGACCAAAAAGTCAACAATCTCTCCTTTTTCGATGACAACAAATAAGTGAATAACCAAATAAACCATTCCTTTGATCCCTTTATCTATTATCACTTCATGAAAATATTAGCATCAAAAGTTGGTTTGTTATTGTCAAAACATATTATTGGACCAAAAAGTCAACAATCTCTCCTTTTTCGATGACGACAAATAACCAAATATTGCAAAAAGAATTTCATGCAAATAAGCATAAAAGAATACTTACAGAAACCTTTTTCAAGCAATCCATTATCTCCCCCTGAATGAGTGATTTTTGCAAACTCCCCTCTTCAATTCTATAACAAAATATCTTGTTTTTTGGGAAACTTTTGAGAACTTAAACTCAATAGATACATCATATGTTTTCTATTTTGAGAGCAGTAATCAATTCAGTTATTGTATGACCCAAGTAAGCACAGTATCATAGTAAGAAGTGCATGCTAGAATCATTGACCTAGCGAGCTTAGAGCATGTGTCATTAAAGATTTCAATTTTCTTCTGAGCCTCCCAATAACGTCGAATCAAAGCATAAGTTTCCTTTTCATAATTCATAAAAGAGCATTCAGGACATAAGAGATAACTAGAAATGACACACCAGATCCAGAAGGCATATGTGATAATGCATTCAAAGGCAAGTTATCAGAGTTGATAGTATAATAAGATTGTTATGCAGTGTAACATATCAGAGTACAATGAAACCAAGTCATTAGAATTTTCAAGAAAAATTATGCCAAAACATTATCCAAGAGAATATCATACCATAAACACCATGCTAAGAATATTATTTCATTAGAATTTCCAAAAGAACATCATAATATCATCACGATCATACTATAATGAATCATAATCAAAACAAAGTCAACAAAAATCATGCTTAATCATCAAGAATCATGGAATACTTGCTGACCAATCATTTTCCCTCTTTGGCATCATGAAGAAGCGGTTAGAATCAAAAGTAGATAGAGAAGATTTATCATTAAACTATAAAATGATAATATTCAGCCATAAACCATTAAACCAAAGGAGATGATAATATCCAGCATTAAAACTATCCATGAGCAGCAACAAGCAAAATAAAAATTATCCTTACAGACCCATAAATTTTAAATTATTTGAAAGAAACTAGGTAGAAAAATATGCAGTACTTCATGAGTGCAGTGATGCAGTGTAGCAGTATGTGAAGTGGTTAGTTCGGCTAAGAGATGATGTAAGATTTGGACTTCTTCTTGAGATAGGCTTGGGTGGAGTCAACTTTGGTGTTTAAAGCCTTAAGGAGGATAAGAACTGGTTCTATCTTGTCATCAATTTACTTCATCACTGTCTCCTTTCTCCTCTCAAAGTCCCTGTCTTCCTCACTGGAATTCTCAGATTCAACTTTCTTCTCCTCAGTTTCTGTATATTCCTCTGCACACATTCTTTTTCCTGTTGCCTCATGTTTGTACATGGTGGAAAGATCCCCCTTATACATGACCTAGTCATCTTTGTTTCTCTGGTAGAACCCCATTTTCACAAAATTGGTTGCCTAACAGGTGAATGGACGGGTGATTGGTGTAGCTTTCCATTTGATTCTTCTCCTTTTTAAGAGTTTGAGGTTAGGGTCTCTTTTCGATTGAAGAACTAGAGAGATAGGGAGATAGGGAATGTGTGTGTGAGTTTGGAAATGGAGAGAATGAATATTAATTGGCTTTATGTTCTGCTCACAAAATTTGAATTGCTTGGTTTCTGATGAAGAAAAAGAAACTTTAGATCATCTTTTTCTCCATTGCCCATTTTCTGGAGCAGTATCTAAATGGAGCTTTCAAATTGCTTCATTTAGAAATGAACAACTTAATAACTGGATTAACCTCATCTTGGATAAAAAAACAATAGCTTAATTCCTGACAAGTCATTGCATTCTGAGTTTCTAATCTTCTCTATCTATATTATAGATCTAATTTGGAGAAACAGAAATCGAATCACTCATGGCTTGGATTCTTTGGATGTGCATCCTTTATTCGTATGGCAGACAAGATGACTTCAGAGCATTTGAATGCTCAATTGCCAAAAAAGGATTTGATTCATACAAATCATGAAGGTTGCAAGTGGAAAACACCAAAATTTGGGTGGATGAAGATTAATTCAGATGTAATTAAAGAGGATTTGGCTATCATAGCTTTTATCATGCAAAATGAGAAAGGATCCCTCATTAAAGTTGTTGCAAATCAGTTCCTATATGCAGATGCATTGGCAGCTGAAGCTCTGGCCATAAAGGAAGCACGTAGATCTGCTCATAATTTGAAGATTCATCATACCATTTCTAAAATTGATTGCCTTGTTCTCCAAGCCATTCTTCATAAAGAAATCAGCCTATCATGGATGTGCAAAATTCTTATTGAAGAGATTAGAAAGTTTTGGTCTCTCTAGCCGAAATGTAAATATACACGTAAGTGAATCCATTGACTTATGGGTTAAAGATATTAATTTCAGATTTTTTGTACCAATGAATAATTAACGTCTGTGGCCCAACTAATAGTTACCAAGGCATTATGATTATGGCATAAAATTTAAACTTTGAATTCAAACTGAATAGTTGTAAAGACAAGCCAATTTTCATCAATCTTTCCCACACAAAGACAATTTCAAGCATAAAACGTGACCTCCGAATAGCGATTTTCACCCATAATGCATTCTTTTATGCATTTTTTTTTTCTAGAGCACGTATATAATTTATTTCCATTATCCCTAGATCATTTTGAATTTTGCTAAAGCAATCTTCAATGAGGGTCTTGGTGAAAATGTTAGCTAATTGAAATTCAGTACTCATAAAACAAACATATATATCTCTTTTGTTCACATGATGTTGAATAAAATGATGTTTCACCTTGATATGCTTAGTTCGAGAACAATACACTAAATTCTTAGTAATATTTATAGCACTTGTATCATCACAATATATAGGAATATTGCTAAACATTAATCCATAATCATTTAAAGTTTGCTTCGTCCATAAAATTTGAGCACAATTACCTAATGCAATATATATATTTAGCTTCAATAATAGAAAGAGCAATAGAATTTTGTTTCTTACTAAACCATGTAATAGGACTCTTTCTTAGAAATTGACATGTTCCACTAGTATTCTTATATCTAATCTACATCCAGCATAGTTAGCATTCGAGTAACCAATAAGTTTAAATTCTTCACATGCAGAATACCATAAACCATAATCACAGTTCCTTTGAGATATTTAAATATAAGTTTAACAACAATTAAGAGAATCTTTAGGATTAGATTGAAATAGAGCACACATGTATGTAGCAAACATAATATCAGGTCTGCTAGCAGTCAAGTATACAAGATTACAAATAATAACTCGATACATTTTCTCATCAGTTGGTTTACCACTTTCATCTTTATCAATTTTGGTAGCTGTGCTTATAGGAATCAATGCTTCCTTGCATCTATCCATCCCAAACTTCTTAAGTAGCTCCTTGGTATATTTGTTATACTATTCTACTTGCAAACCAAGGAAGTAACTAAGCTTGCCTATGAGGCTTATTTCAAATTCTTCTTTCATCTACTTTGCAAATCTTTACACAAACGATCGGTAGTTACTCCAAATATAATATCATTAACGTAGATGTGCAAAGCAACATATCATCATCATGATTTTTGATAAAAAAAAATATAGTATCGGTTGTACCCATTGAGAATCCTTTGTTTATCAAAAACTTACTCAACCTTTCGTACCAAGCTCAAGGAGCTTGCTTCAAACCATATAGTACTTTGGAGAGTTTGTAGACAAGATTGGGAATTCCTCTTTCTCAAAGCCAAGAGGTTGTTCTACAAAGACTTCCTCATTGATGATATCATTTAGGAAGGCGCTAGCATACTTTTTACCTCCGAGTGTGCTTGTCTTCATTGGACCAGAAAGGTCAAGATGCAGTAGTTCCGGTGGTCTGGATTGATTACCATGTTGTTAGCTTTGAATGAAGACTTTGTTTGCTTTCATTTCTAACATGCATCACATAGTTTGTTTTTCACAAATTTGAGCTCAGGAACTCCTTTGAGAAGATATTTCCTTGAAAGTTTGGAAATGAGTTCCATGTTGACATGTCCATATCTTCTGTGTCATATTAGCTTGAATCTTTAGCTACCATTATGCATTTCACATTTTAATTCGATAGATCATCATAATAAGAGCATAATACATTTTCTTCTCTTAGTGCAGTAAAGATTGGTTTCTTATTCTTCAGTATGGTGCACTTGTGGGTTTCCAATTAAGACGATAGCCAGAATTCAGTAGATGACTTGTGCTGAATGGATTGTGCTTCAATCCTTCAACTAGCTATACATCATTGATAATGGTGGAAGAGTCTTTCCAACTTTGCCAATTCCAACAATTTCTGATTTGGTATTGTTAACAAAAGTGACATGTCCTAGATTTACTTTGTTGATTTTCAAAAACTTTGTTGGATCACTAGTCATATATCTGGAGGCACCACTATCTAGGAACCATTTATTTCCAAGTTTAGAGCATCCCAGAAAGTTCTGCAATCACAGAGTTGTTTTTCGAGTTTAGGTACCTAATAACTCCTTGGGTCCTTGTAGGTTAGTTAACTCATATTTCAAAACTCATTCATAGTTTGCTTTAACTTTTTCCTTCTTGATAGAGCATGATTTAGTCGTGAGACCAATCTTTTCACAATAAAAGCATGTAATAGATATTTTCTCCTATTTCTTAAAACTTATATCATAAGCAACTTTGACTTTTCTTAATGAAGTATTTTGCATACCAAGTAACTTGTTCAAGTTATCTCTTCCCATAGTAAACCTATTATGATTCTTTTCTAATTCCTGAACTTCGTTTTTCAAAAAGATATTTTCTTATCCAAGAGCTTTACAATAACATTCAATCATTTTTCTCTGAAAGAGAATTTTTCTTTTAGAAGAGCATCTATCTTAGCATCAACAATAGCTAAAGAAAGCACTAAATTACTGATTTGGTCCTTCAAAGAAAGATTATTAGTTTGAATAACTTTTACTGCAAGTTCAAAAGCATAAAGAGAATACATTTCATCTATTCTTTTCTCAAAACCTTTATTTTTGGCAAAAGGATTTTGAACGTTTTTTTTAAAAGATCATTTTTCACAGCAAAATATTCTAAATCCTTTTTGCATTTCTCAATTGCAACATGAAATTCATCTTCAAAGCTATCATCATAAATGCTAGCATATTCAAAGTTAGATTAAGAATGTACCTTAGTTTCTGCCATTAAGCAAAACTTGCAAACTCATCATCTGATCTTTGCTTATCCAGTTCCTTTTTATCTTCATCCCAAGTGATTGTCATAGCTTTATGCTGCTACTTCTTCTTGGAAGCTTTCTTTAACTTAGGGCATTCTAGACAAACATGTTAAGGCTCGTGGCACCCATAGCGAATAACAAGATTTGAGGGTTTTGATTAATTCTTTTCCTTTTCCTGAGCTTGTATCCTCCTCCCTTTTTGGAAAGCTTTCTTTATTCTGTTGAGGAAGTTTAATCTCTCGGTTATGAGTGCAATTTCTTCCTTATTTTCACCATTATTGTCAGACTCATCTTCCTCAGATTGATCTTCATTAGAGGTTTTGAATGAGATATTCTTATCTCTTTTACTTTCAACAAGCTACTCCTTGGATATGATTATCATTTCATCTAATGCTAGAGAGCCAATGAGTTCATCTATATTTAGCTTAGTGAGATCTTTAGCTTCTTGGATTGTTGTAACTTTGGGAGTCCATTTTCCAGGTAAAAACCTCATAATCTTCCTTGTTTTATTTTCTTCATAAAACACTCTACCAATTGAATTGAGAGGATTGATGATTTTCATAAACCTTAAATACATTTGCTTGATGTTTTCCCAAGGCTTCACAATAAACATCTTATATTGATGCATCAAGATAGTGATTCTTTCAGCTCGAACTTGACTTGTTCCTTTATGTGTAACTTGTAGTAAGTCCCACATTTCTTTCACATTTTCACATGAGCTTACTCTATTGTATTATTCCTTTATGAGAGAACAAGCAATGATATTTTTAGCATTAGTGTTAAGTGAAATCTGTTTCTTAACTTCAACATTATACACTAACCAAGTTTTGTTCCATATGCTATTTTTATTTTATATGGTTGGAATGAATGGTCCAATGGTAATGATTGTCCACGGATTGAAATCTTTAGCAATGATATATTTTTGCATTCTTGTTTTGTAGCTTGGATAGTCTGTTCCATCGAATAGAGATAGTCGTTGTGAGATAAACCTTTTGCATGAAGTTTTGTGGTGGCCATGGTAGATCTTACACTTAGATTGTTAAGCCTTTACCAGAAGTGAACTTGCTCCAATACCAATTGCGGTACAGAGTTTAAGCTTAAGAGGTGGTGAATTATGCTATTTCAACTTTTTCTCGCACAACGGAAAACTATTAGGATTGATTCCTTCTTAATCCTGTCAGTTCAATACTTGCAACACTCAACTAGATAATTGATTAGTAGCAAAGTTAGAAACAATATGCAATGCAATAATCAGAGTAAACAATGCATAAAGTAAAGAATAAAGCAAGTAAAAAACATCAAGATTTAGAGAGCTTCGGATCAAAAGATCCTACTGCTCTACCTATGCTTTGCAAATTAGGATTTTAGGAAAGATCACTAAGTCAATTTTTACAAGACCAAATCTAACCTACTACAGAGATTTTTGCGACATTAATCCTAACCAAAATTTTTAAATGGGAGTGATCCTAACTTAGACTTTTGTGGGCGCAGTCCAAATCTAGTTCTTTAAGGTATGGAAGGACTAAACATTAGCTTTTATAGACTCAACTAAAAACCTTGGTTCTTTAAGGTACTAAAGAACCTAACTTTGACTTTTATGGGCTAAACCAAAAATCCGACCTTTTACATGGCTAAGGTCGAACCTTTAGATGGTGCATCCTTAAGAAACAAATTTCTTTAGCACCCAAACTTTATCAATCAATCCTAAACAAAATAGTGTGTTACAAGGAAACTAATTCCTTCAACACCACGACTTTAAGGATAAGTCTTAACTTTATAGAAAGTTCACAATGAGAAAAGAAGTTAAGCTTATATTAAGTTTAATACAATAGTTTGAGTGCAACTCTCAATCTAGAAAATATGAAAATGGGTGTTTAGCTTGTAGACTTGAGAGGTTTTAAGTGAAGCTTAAGAGAACTTGAATAGGATTGAATGTACAAGCTTAGAAACTTCTATAGTCTCTCTTATTCATTTGAAGTCTAATTTGGAGTATCTATAGGCAAACTAGTGGTTTATGGATGCTATTCACAAGTATGGACTCTATTCAAACTTTTCCTTTTCATGTAAGGCAGTCTTTGCTTCTCGTGCTTGATTTCCTGTATTTTCTATATATTTGTGTAAATGAGCTATCTTCACAAACTGCCTTTTTTATGGCTGTTTCAGACCTCAAATTCAAATTTAAAATTTGAACGTTGAGTCTTCTAGGTCATTTAGGCAGAGAAATTTAATTTTTTATCTTGTGCTACTAATTGGCACCAACTGTTTCCCGTTAACTAGAGTTCATTCCTTCCTTGAGGTGGTCTTTCGAAAATTGGACCAAATACAAAGTGTTGCTTTGATCCCTTTATCTATCATCACTTCATGAAAACATACTATCAAAGGTTGGTTTATTATCATCAAAACATATGATTGGACCAAAAGGTCAACAACAGTTAGACTTTATTTTTTAGAGTTTGAATTGGAATATATGTCAACCATTCTTTTTTACGAAAAATTAGTCTATCAAAATCAATTTATTCATTTAAATAAATAAAAAAGGTCACATGCACTATAAGTCGCTTATTAATCTCTCTCTACTTGTTCCTGTCATTTTTTTATGGAATTAATATTTAGTACGTTTGAAAATGACTAAATCTTTTGAGATCCTAATAATTATTCATTACAATAGAATCTAACTTTATTGTATATTGGACTATAATATAATTTTGTATTGTTTGCTTGCTTGAATACATGGCATCACTTCTTCTTTTTTTAGATTTTGATAGCTTGAATTCCCTTATTGTCTTTCTTTTTGAATTCTACAAGTGTTTGTTGCTATTTACTTCTTTCTTCTTCTTGTTGATTCTTATTTTTTACTTGTAGTCTCTCTCTCTCTCTCTCTCTCGATTTTTTGACATTTTCCCTTTCAGTTACCAACTTCTCCTGTGGATGACAACATGTTGTTTTCTTAAATACTTTGTTGGTTGCTTGCTTATAAGAATTTTTTTTCAAAACACATTTAAATGTAAGTTAAAATAAAAAAAGAAATTATCTGCTTGGATATGAGATATTTCTTATTCTCCAAAGGTCCTCCTACTAGACGCACAATACTTATTTTTGGAAAGAAAATTCGCACTCTCATCTAGTCTATGGAAAATGAGTTCCGTCTTTAAAGCATATCCTTAAAACGTCTGAGTTGGGTTATCAATTAATTATTGCCTCACATGTGCATGTCAAATATGCTATATTGTGATGAGTGTATTTTGTAAACTGTTATGTTTTTTTGCAAAAATCCTTAGGTGAAATTTAATTTCAGGTTGGCATTTTTTTTTTTTTTGGGTTATTTGAACTAATTTCATTTGCAAAAAAGGGAATAGATGTATCATCTTTGTGTTCTTGTGGTATTATTTGATTGACCATTGGTTGGTCTTAATTATAGTAACATGTTAAACCTAAAATGTGTTCGTGTAAAAATGAGATGATTGTTAAAAATATTGGATTAGGTGATTGGCACATGGTTGTAAGCTTAAATCATGTTTCTGGTTTTCTTTTTCACTTTGCCACAATTTATTGCAATTTGACTTGTTTCATAATTGTTGCTAATTTTTTCTCTGTGTTTCTTAGTCCACAGTGTGATCTTGACATGTTCTCCTGTTTCCTTAATTGTTGAAGGATAACGACATCTCTGTTTCTATTTGTTGATTTCATATTTTCTGAATGTATTTTATTTGATAATTTGTGGATGCAACACCTCATGCATAGCCAAGAATTGTCTATGTTATGAGCCTAATTAGTTATTATTTTTTGAAAAATCTAGTAATTAAATTTAACAACATATTATGCACTTTAGCATGTTTTCATTTGTTTTTATTTTAAACATGTTGTTAAGAATGTTGAATTACTACAACACTATACTATATTTTAATATTGTTGTGTTGTAGCAGCAATAGGTTTATCTCATGTACTAAACATTGTTTATCTTGTTTTCTCTTTGTTCACTCCTATCTTTCACTTTGCAAATCTAAATTACCTATTTCTACTATGTATTGACTGTTGATATTGTATTTTTATATATGACATGTCATCTATTTCTAATAATTTTTACTTGTTAGGTACATTATCATAAGATATATCTACATGAATGCTAATTACTTGGAGAATATTTTATAAATATTTTTATTGTGTATATGTCTATTTGTAATGTGGTTATGGTTTATAGGAATATTTAGTTGATGACTGGTACGGTTAAATGTTCTATTTTGCCTTTAATTGTTTCACTTGTTCTTTTTGTTTTGTTGCATTACATTTTTCTTAGAATAGGATTCATGCTTGGGGTTTTTTGGTCATGAGTTGGGAAGTAAGTCATTCTCTTGTAGGTACCTTTTGGCTATATGTTCATATGCAAAATATTTTCTCTCGCTATCAGATGTCTACACATATCACTATTGGCAATATTGAGTTACTACTATACAAGAGTGGAATTTTTACTCCCTTTTAGTTGACACGTTTCCTTAACATGTTGTTGAATAGGTTTTCATGGATAGTTGTCTTAGTTGGTCCCTATCCCCTTCTTCTAAAATTAGGGATGGGTGTTACCATCAAGGTGTGTCTCTTAAATGTATCACTCTTTGATTCTGCATTAGGATGGCATGCTTTAACCTCACATTATCTACCATTAGTCATTTGATGTGTCCGTCACACAAGCACTTATATCATGCGCTCAATCAATGGCCGTGCATTCTTTATAAGTAATTGGTGTTTCTATTTAGATAAAAGAGAGTGTGTGCTTTTTCTAATGTCAATTCTCTTAGGATTTTTTTTTAAAATTGTTAGGTGATTGTGCTTTATTATGAAAATACTATGCATCACTATTGTATATTGCACGGAAAATACAATACTCATACTAGGGGAATAAATATTGAGCATTATGGTCACAAAAAATAATTTAAGGCTAAAATAAGGTGTTGACATATAACAAACATTTTGCTTTGGGTAAAGAATTAGTTGTGATAACTACATATATTATCATGAACTACAATCCAAAACATACATTTCAAAGTTGTAGTACCTATTTTTGGTTGAAATTATTAGATTTCATGTTTTAATTGGATGTGTTCTTGTTAATACATACAAGATATTGGACCATATTCAACAAATATGAAATTTGTAGATGAAAAAGAGAATGGATAGACTATTATGAAGGTTCGAGCTATGTCAAATGAATTATGTACGTTTGAAACTTGTTTTGGGTTATTGGACGGTAAGCTTGCTTTGAAGGTCCCCTGGTTGATCGAGTTGTTGTAGTTATTTTTATTACAAGTTGATAATACTACATATTTTATTTTATTTTAACTTGATAATAATAAATATTTATCAATTTTTCACTTTAAAAGTTGAGAAAAAGTAAATCCATTTATTTGAATAGTATAAGCCAAATGACATACTCTGATGCTTAATTATTAGGAAATCTTTTTTAGCAGTATTAATAATTAAGTGGGCACGGCATGTACATTCATCCCCTAATAAACCGAATAGAATTGTAATTCTAATTATTAGCATATTATAGCCTTTTAGTATAATATGATTATGCTAATTTTAACATAACATTGTTAATGATAAATATAAATTAGTTTGGCATTTTGCTTAAAAGCCTAACATGCACAAATAGGGTTCTTATAAATACTATACTAAGACACCTACTGGCTTTAAAGAATTGTTGAATAACAATGATTTGCATGATACATGCTTTGAAAATTTAGATAGGGTTAGTGAAGTCGAAATATACATAAACTGAGACATAGAGTATTGCAGGAGTGAACCAAGGTTACCTGTGATTGAAATGAACAAACAAAATTTCCAAAATTCAGAAGTCTTTAAAAATCTATATTCGAAAAAGTTATTTGCAAATATTAACTTTTATAGTAATGATGACACCAGTATGATAGTGACTATTAAATATCTACACTTTTTGTTGGAACAGTGCCCCACAAGCTAGTTAGATTGGCGTATAAAACTAATCGACTTGTGATACAATCTTGATTAAATATTATTCAATAAAATGTCCATCTTCATCTTATATGTTTATGATTTTCTTGACATGCATTTGGTTAAAGCCCTTAAATCATACAAGACTATGGCACTTGGTCACGCATATGATGGTGATCATGAAACAAGTCTCTATGGTCATGATTTTAAAATATCCCAAGTTATAGAATCTTAAGAGACGAGGCATCTAATATTCAGATAGATTTGCACTAATGATGCATACTCCAAGGAGTTGGATATTGCCCCGTTTATAGGCAATCTGTGTTAGACATGGATGCATGTTAGTGGGTGCTTATTAGAGAACAAGTTTACTGGAAAACTCGCCTAGAGAATCCACAAGGTAGCCAGAGTAGCACGTTGGTAGTTGAAAATTCTCTAGCTTACAATAGTACATATAGTTAGTCCTTTGACTTAAGGTTCCCTGGTAACCTTGTCTTTAAGTTCTTGTGCTTTGATTTTTCTCTGACCACGTAGTGGGTCACCTGGGTCTTAAGTTGGGAACAAGCCACCTAAGTATGGAGGTTAGTGAGTTCCAATATGGGATCTATTTCACCCATCTATGAATAATGGGTTGATCTCCAACGTATTCTAGGATGATTGATTCCAAGAAATCCTTGCACAAAGTGATATGACAATTTGAAAAAAAGGAGTTTTTACAAAGTTGAGGTCATAATTTGGAAACGAATATCAAGAATAGATAAATAGTTATAGCGGCTATTAGAGAACCATCAAATATCTTGCGTTAGGCATCTTTTAGGAGATAAGGAATGGAATGACTGTATTTGCACGACAATCGTAAGCGATAATGGTTCACCTAAGATTAATTCACCAATTAGTTGGGCTCCTTAGGCTTATGCTAGAGATCGACTATGGAGATTGGGTCCTCTTCAATTAATAGAGATTAATTAATAGAGTGGTTAGTTTGAAAGAGTTTAGACTAATCGAAATATTTGATATTCCATAAGCTACAAAGAGTTTTGAGCCCATGTCTAATTAATTTGTGAACCTAAATGGTCACACACAACAACCTAGATCACTCTAATTGATAGATTGGAGAAATTATCTAAAGAGTTAGATAATTAAAGTGGTCAAGTTTGGAAGTGACAAAATTGACTAATTAAGAGTTGGTCTAAATGGATTGATTAACTTAATTATTAAATTAATCAAATTAATTTAAAGAGTTAAATTAGACCAATTAAATTAAGGAATCAATATAATTGATGTCATGTGGCAATTTAATTAGTCAAGGTCAACTTAAGGAGTTAAGTTGATCAAATTAACTTAAAGAGTTAAGTTGATCTAATTAAATTAAGGGGTTAATTTAATTAGCAAGAAAATCTACTTTTGGAGAAAAAAATTAAAATGGTTAAACTAATGAGTTGTCATTTTAATTTTAGAAATTGCAATCCAACTAAGCATGCAAGTTGACAATATGAGGGAAGTGTGATGGAAGCTTCTAAATATAAATAACAATCCCCATGCATGGCCAACCAATGCTAGCATTTTTCCCTCCCAAAAGAGGTTACCTCATGTGTTGAGAAAAACCTTTGCCCAAGATTCTCTCTAACTATATTCTCTCTCTTCCAACTCCCTCACACCATCTCCTTTATTCCTTTTTCTTCCTCATCCATACTCTAGCATATTGAGTGAGGAACCAGAGTACATCTAGGTATGCGGGCACAACAATTGGGGTGCTATGTGTTGGTGAACTTGATCTTGCATTTGGAGAAGAGTTTTCCATTGTTTGAAGGCGATGTTTGGGAGATTGCTTCACCGGCTGCCCTAGTGTTCTTGGCACATTTTTTCCTGCTATTTTCAACTCATTTTGGAGAGGTTTTCTTGAGAAAAAGTGGCTGTCCTTGGTGGTCTAAGGTGTGGAGAAGTGGATTCAAGAGAAAAAAGAGGTAGATCTTTCATAGAAGAGGTTCTAGTGGAAGATCTCCATCTTGATTCAAGTTTTTCTTGTCAAGGTACTTTCTCTTGTTCTGAATCCTCAACTATGGCATAAAATAAGATCCTTAGTTTGTGATATTGCAAGTTTAATTTTGCTTTAATTTTGGTAATTATTTTGGATCCTTGCAATATTACTCTCTTCAAGTGGTATAAAAACCAATTTTATGCGTAATTTTGGATTTATTAAATTGATTCATGTGATGGATTGATTCTAGGACTCTAATTTCTTGATTCAAATAATGAATTTAAGATTTTGGAGTTGATGCATGTGACTCTCTATTTGTTGAATTGAAATATATCAATATATGCTAGATAGTGATTTAGTTATGTTGGCATGAGTTTTGATTCAATTGCTAGATGTTGATTTAACATGATATGAAGTTACATGATGATTTAGCACGTTGTTAATTGCTTAAATGTGTTTTGGCAATTTTTGGATCCAATTTGATTCGAGTTTCTTGAGGAGTTCAAAGAACCGTGATTCTTCCTTGAATTTGATTTTTGAAGCATGCCTGAGGACTTTATTTTTCAATTTTTAAAGTTTTTAAAATCTGAAAAAATTATCAAAATATGTGTGGAATAATATTTTGGAGGTGTCCTATAGCTTTGGCATAAAAAGTGCACAAAACAGGCATAACAATGCTCGTTGGAGCTGTCGATTGGGCTGCCACCCGTTGGCTAGCCTCTAGTATGGCAGTAGGGGCACTGTTGGCACCTTGGCAGCCTGCCTAGGCAGTCGGCAGGGCAGCGGCCCGCCCACAAGCTGCCAACAGTGCACCATTTGCCATTTTGGTGTATTTTTGCTTGCTAAACTCTATTTTTTCATTCAATTTTGATGCATAAGTGTTATGCAACTTCTCAAACTAATGTTGGACATTTTTGCATATTTTTAAAGTCAATTTTAAGAGGCTCTTCAAGTTGATGCAAAATCAGAATGCATAAGTCTTATGCTAAATTTTGCCTATAATTAATTGCTTATGTGATAAGCTCTTAGTTGATGGATTGAATGCCAATTCTAGCTATTGTTCATTTAATTGTTGAATGGATGATGGATGTATGGGGATGGGTATGAGCCTTTAATTTGGTTTAATTAAAATTCAATGTTGATTGAATGGGTTGTATTAAATGGGGCTTGCATGCCTTTTGATTTTCTGCCTTGTAATTATTATGAGAGTAGAACTCTTAGGTGGTGAGGTTTTCTTTATTCTTGTAATTGTTGCAAGGAGGCCAGGAGGCCAAGAGAATTAAGGAGGCTTGAAGACCCATGAATGTATGAGATATATTCATGTAATAGATAAGATCTATTAATTTAATCAACCCACCTAAATCAATTAAGTAGTGCACCTATGGCTTTAAGTGCACTACTTGGTTAAGGTTCATGCTCATCCCAAGTTTAGATGCATACTAAGTTTATTTACTTATTTATGCTTTCTTTATCCTATTGATGTATGTTGATCCATGTTTAGAGTAGAGAACCTAAATAAACAGAGATAAAATGATGAGATCTTCCAAGAAAAAAAATTCCTTCACTTAGAAGAGTCTAAGTTCAATCAATACTAAGTCAAAATGGATAAAATTAAACCAGGTTAATAATCCATGCCTTCTACCAGTAGGTGTGTGACATGAGATGATACCACAATTATGTGTTGGCACATGAGTCGTGGGACACATTTTTGATGGAAAGCTATGATCACTACCTTAGCATGAGATACAACTTTAATGTGAATTTGCTATGACATTATCTCATGAGTCATGGAATGTTCATAGTTGAATTTACAATTAAAGAATGATTGGTAGGTCCAACTTAAAAATTACTAGAATAAATGTCCCATGAGTCGTAGGTCTATATAAAAAGTGAGGCAAAACATATCAAGAATTGTATAGAGATGCAATTGGTAAAAGTTACCTACCTTAGGGTCATAAGTGGATGTTTCACGAGTTGTGGGTCCACAAGTGATGCCTTTGGACCTTGATTCTCATTAGGAAATATGATTTCTTGAATTTCTTATGAGGGTAAGGTATTTGATAAAATAGTGAGAGCACAACATGATTGAAAGACAATAATCATGTTTTTCAATATCAAAATTCAATCAAATGCCTATATTCTCTTCTTCGCTCATGTAGATTTTTGAAATATCAAGAATGGCTAATAATCCACTAAGCATCATTTTGAAAACTAATAAACTAATCGAGCCGAACTGCTACGATTGACTAAACCTCAAAATTGTTCTAGATTTCAAGAAATGAACATATGTCCAATGTTAAGGTGCTCTGAATCTTTTAGGGATTGATGCAGATCAAGAGACAAATAAAATGTTCACAAAATGGATGGAGGATCACCTTCTAGCCCATAGTCTCATGATGGCATCTATGAACTTCAAAAGTCTCATGAACACATGAAACATGCCTCGATCTATTGCTTGCAAGAGTTGCATAGCAAACAAGGTATGAGAGATTAATGTCGTCAAAGGAGACTTTTATAGCTAGGATGATTGAGGGGTCATATGTCCTTGACTACAGTCTAAAGATGATTGGGCTTGGTGAGAAGCTCTTCAACTTGGACATAGTGAAGAACAATGATCTCTAACAGGATTTGATCCTCAAATCCTTACTGAACTTATTTGACTAAAGTGTTGGTCAAGGCGGAGATAACCATGAAAAAGGGAAAACCTCTAATGATTGTTTTCTCCTCCTACTCTAAAAGCCCAAAGGCAAGTAGAAAATGAGCAAGGAAGAAGACATGTTCTTTTTCTAAGAGGAAACAAGCATTTAAAGTGTCTGATGGAGTCAAGAAAATAATAGAGGATAAAAGGATTCAAAATGTTTCCATTGTGGCAAATCGGGCTATTAGAAGCTCAATTGCAAGGAATACCTTGCTCCTTAGGGAAGGGAAGTTTGTTTATTGAAGTGCACCTTTCGATTAATTTTTCATCATGGGTATTTGACACTGTATGTAGTTTTCTCTTTTGTAATATGTTGCAAAGGATAGAAAGCATAATTAATCTAAGTGATGGGGATTTGACCCTCCACCTTGGCAATGAAACAAGAGTTGCGGCCAAAGTCGAAGGTATAAGTTAAGTTGAACTTAAGAGATTCTAAGTTTTGTGCTAAGTCCTTATTACTATGTACCTTAGTGCCATTGGTACAATGTATGAAGGACTATGCTCATTCTAGACTCTCAACCATCACTAATGCACATTCAATAAAAGAAAATTAGATAGCCAAGAAAATGCCTATCTTTGGCATGCTAGACTTGGTCATATTTCTAAGAATAAGATTAACAAGTGAGTAGCCCTCAAATCACTAAATGTTAGTGGATTAGAGGATCTACCTACTTGTGAGTCTTGTTTAAAAGGAAAAATGACCAAGGCTACTTTGTTAAGACAAATGGAGCGATCCACTAGTCCTTTGGATTTGATCCATACGGACATTTGTGGTCTATTAAGAGTTAGTGCAAGATGAGGCTATTCTTACTTCATTACCTTCACCGGTGATTTCACTTGATTTGAAAATGTGTATCTTATGAAGTACAAGTTCAAAGCATTTGAAAAGTTCAAAGATGAATTAGAAAAACAATAAGGACTTAATATCAAAACTCTTTAATTAGATTGAGTAGGTGAATACTTAAGTATCGAGTTCTTGGATTATCTAAAAGAGAATGTGATCCTCTCTCAATGGACTCCACCCGACACACCCCAACATAATGAAGTAGCCAAAAGGAGAAACCATACATTGTTAGACATGGTACGACCCATGATAAGCTTCATCAATGTCCCTATCTCCTTTTAGGAATACGCCCTAGAGATGGTGACGAGGCTACTAAATGTAGTGCCCTTGAAGTTGGTGCCAAAGACACTGCATGAGATGTGGTTTGACAAAGCACCTTGATAGGTGTCGAATCCAACAAAAATAAATTCCTACTCTAAAGATATAATTTGTAATCAGTGGTGAGTAAGGTCGTATTTCACAGGGACTAGTAAATTTTATTTCTTTCAAGCTTATTAATAAAATAGAAAAGAGGAGGGATTTTTATGAAACGAAAAACCTATAATTTTAAAAGTAAAATAAATCAAATAAGAAATAAATGAGAATGAAATCTTGCCTAATGTAAAATCTCAATTTAGTTCACAGATTTGATCATTGATGCAAAAATAAATTCCCTTTTTCTTGAATAGACTGGTTATAGTTACTCAAAAGCCCTAATAACCAATATCTCCTTACTATTTCAATAACTAAGAGAAACCCGTTAGTTATTTTCCTTGCCAATAAATAACCCAAAATAAATGCTCCTAGGATTTAATTTATCAACAACATTAAAAACTAGGGTGATTCAGTTCTAGCCAACAAACACAAACAAGCAGGGTTCATTTAGACTAGATTATTTATCCACATAGCATAAATCATGCATATCCCCACACATAACCATGCTATTTGCCACAAGCATTAGAACAATTAAACAATCATGGATTTAACGTTCTAATTGATAGAACAAATATTCTAAGCTATCAAATTTGGGCCATAAATTCAATAAACCTGAATATTCGTAATAAAAATAGAAGATAAATAAATACTCAAGAAATAAGAAATACGAATCAATTATTTAGATCTCACAAATACTGAAGAATCTAAACTTTGATAATCCCTTGGGCTAAAAAAGGAGTTTAGCAACTCATGGAGAGAAGAAAGCGCAAGAAAATAAAATATGTTGAATGAAAAGATATCAAAAAGCTCCCTATGAAAGATTCATAGTTCTCTATAAATAGCCTACTACTCCTAATACAATTGGGAAACTAATTAAAAGTCTTACCAAAGTAGGAAAACATAAATCCTCCTAATTAAAGAAATATAAATTAAAACATCCCAAAAAATGTACAACTGCCAAAAGAAGTTGAATGCTTCCTAATTAAATTTGCATAAAGTTTTGGGAAGCAAAACACATCCGCACTCAAATTATTTCCTTCTTCCATTTCTCGTCTCCTTGGGAATTCAATTTTTGCTGCAAGCATGTCAAATACTCAATTTTCAATTGTATTTAGCTTGAATTTTCAATTTGCTTCACAAAATATAAAATCAAAGTTAAAATCTAACAATTAAGAATTTTTACTATTAATCATAAGGGGAAATCATACAAATTAAATGACAAAAATGCAACTTAACAAATTCCCCCATATTTAGACAATGCTTGTCCTCAAGCATACAATGGCCTCAATTTATTAACCTTTCTCAATATCCCTTCTACCTATTTCTCAACTTGTTACCAATTAGTTCAAATTATTAGATTTTGGAGGGTTGAATCAAGACACAAGTAGGAACATGCACTTCACAGAAAGAACCCATATAAGTCAAACAAATAACCTGCCACCCTAGTAATCTCTTCGAACTTGAAATGTAAAAGAGATTTAACATTTCTTCATTAAGTTCATGTCAAGTCAAGACATAGAAGGTCAACTATAAAAAAAAATCAATGTTATTTCATGGAGAAATAGCAAGTCAAATGCACGAAACATAAGGATAAAAGGAAAAACTTTATTCGATCTCCCTTTTTCCTTTTTTTTTATGCACCAAATTCAGCGTGTAGACCAACCTTCATACGTGAATACAAACATTGGTAATAGATGTACCCGATTACTCAGCCGGCCATAATTTGTTTAGAATATCATCTGACCTTTTTACGCCAATACAAACATTAGTGATGAATACATCTTGTTACTCAGCCAGTCACAAACCTAGATAGTTATTATCCCTGCTCATATTCACTTAATTTAGTGATTAGCGAAGTAATTAAGCCAATGCTTTTTTTTGAAGGGGTTAAATGGTCAAACCTAGTCATCTTCATCTTCTTAGTACATTCAACTCAACAATTCAACCCAAATATGCTCATCAAGGCAAATTCTAGAACAGTTAACCTGCTATGCATGAAAATTATTAGGGGTGATATGCATTAATTCCCTCATACATCTTTTTTCCAAATTAACCAATAAGGTAACAAGTCAAAGTGTAATAAACAAGGATTTAACTATTCATGTCATTCTTACAATGTGCCCTAATTCAACTTAATTATTTAAGTGTTACCTCAGGGACAAGCATCGAAAAGAGGCAAAAGATTAATGAGAAAGATTACCAAATCAAGAACTAAAGCACACTTTGTAAGCAAATAAGAAGAATAAAGAGCCATCTCATGCATGTTTGAAACAAAATGAATCCAATTTTTCCTCCCCCATACTTAAGCTAAACATTGGTTTTAATGTTTCAAAATAAGAATGTAAATGCATAAGATAGGTGGAAGAGGGACTTTCCTGAGGAGATGAGGTCCGCATAGCTTCAAGGACTGGGCAAAACTGGACGTGTGAAACCAACATAAGTGAAATAGGCCATGAGGTTGGGCTCTATGCGTGAAAGCTAGCGACAAAGAGCATGAAGATCATCATCACGTGTCCGTGGTTCAGCTGCAGCAGAATGGGATGGGTTGAAAGTGGTAGTTGAGGATAGTTGCGGGTGGCGTTTGGGTATAGTGGTTGGTGGAGGAAGAAGTGGCGAAATAGGGCGTGGTCACGGGTTGATATATGAATACTTTTGTCAAATAATTCCAATAGTGCCAAAAGAGGTCTTTGAACTATGCGTGGGCATGAGTAAATTGAAGAGTTTTTCTGTCAAATAATTCAAATGTGCTAAAAGAGGTCTTTGAATAAGGCGTGGACATGGGTAGTTTGAAAAGCTTTTCTGTCTGAGTAATTGTGCCAAATGAGGTCCTTAAACAAGGTGTGGGTACGAGTAGATTGAAGAGCTTTGCTGTCAAATAGTTCAAACGGTGCCAGAAGAGGTCCTTGAACAAGGCGTGGACATAGGTAAAATGAATAGTTTTTCTGTGCGAAGTAACTATGTCCACAGGCTAATTTAAGACATCTCATGCATCAAAAATATAAAGTTAACTAGAGATGCTAAAAAAATGTATCCCTCCCCCATTTTTTTCTTTTTTCTTTTTAAGAAATATGAACAACAAATTAAAAGTTTGGGTTGCCTCCCAAAAAGTGCCTCTTTTTAACGTCTTTGGCTAGACATAACTATTCCTCACATCACAAAATTATCATCATCATTCAAATCAATGGTTTTGTGAGTCAAAGTATCAATAATATCCATAACAAAAACACAAGACACATCACTAGGATATTTTGTGGCATCATAAATATTGAATTTAATCACATCACCATCAAACTCCATAGTGAGTGTACCATCATGCACATCAATTTTTGTCCTAGAAGTTCTAAGGAAATGTCTTCTCAACAATATTTGCGATGAATTAGGAGAGTTATCTTCAAACATGTTAAGTACATAAAAATTAGTAGGAAAAATCAATTTGTTAACTTGTACTAACATATCCTCTAGGACTCCCTCGGGATATACAACAGATCTATCACAAGTTGAATAGCCGCTCATGTTTCTTTAAAAGGACCAACATTCAAGGAAGAGTAGATAGAAAAGGGCATGACCTTAATTGAAGCACCAAGATCTCACATGGCCTTTTCAATTCCAACATTACCAATTTTGCAAGGATAGTACACATACCTGGGTCCTTGCATTTGAGGGGCAATTTCTCCACACTTATTATTTCATTATCCTTTAATTTTCTTTTATTTGTGTACAATTCCTTGAGAAATTTAGCACACCGATGTATTTTCTTGATTACATCAAGTAATGGGATATTTACCTCGACTTTGGGAAAAGTTTCAAAAATCTCCTTTTCCTCTTTATGCCTTTTGGATTTAGCAAACCTTTCAGGAAATGGAGGGTGTACAACTAATGAGCTTGTCACCTTACTGATGGCTTCATGCAAATATTATTTGACACTAGTCCCAGGCAACGACGCCAAAATTTGATGGGTGTCGAATCCAATAAAAATAAATTCCTACTCTAAAGATATGATTTGTAATCAGTGGTGAGTAGGGTTGTATTCCATAGGAACTGGTAAATTTTATTTCTTTCAAGCTTATTAATAAAATAGGAAAGAAGGGGGAATTTTTATGAAACGAAAAACCTAGAATTTTAAAAGTAAAATAAATCAAATAAGAAATCAATGAGAATGAAATCCAGCTTAAGGTATAATTTCAATTTGGTTCACAGATTTGATCATTGATGCAAAGATAATTTTTTCTTTCTTAAATAGACTAGTTATAGTTACTCAGACGCCCTAATAACCAATCTCTCATTACTATCTTGATAACTAAGAGAAGCTCGTTAGTTATTTCCTTTGCCAATAAACAACCCTAAAGAAATGCTCCTATGATTTAATTTATCAACAGCATTACAAACTAAAGAGATCTAGCCCTAGCTACACACACAAGTGGGGTTCATTTAAACTAGATTATTTATCCACATAACATAAATCATGCATATCCCCACACATAACTATGTTATTTGCCATAAGTATTAGAATAATTAAACTAACATTTTAATTAACAGAACAAATATTCTAAGCTATCAAATTTGGACCCTAAATTCAATAAACCTGAATATTCGTAATAAAAATAGAAGAAAATAAATACTCAAGAAATAAGAAATACGAATCAATTATTTAGATCTCACAAATACTAAAGAATCCAAACTTAGATAATCTCTTAGGCTAGAAAAGTAGTTTAACAACTCATGGAGAGAAGAAAAACATAGGAAAACAAAATATATTAAATGAAAAGATATCAAAAAGCTCACTATAAAAGATTTCTAGTTCCCTATAAATAGTCTACTACTTCTAATGCAACTGAGAAACTAATTAAGAGTCCTACCAAATAAGAGAACTTAAATTCTCCTAATTAAATAAATATAAATTAAAACATCCCAAAAATGTACAACTGCCAAAAGAAGTTGAATGCTTTCTAATTAAATTTGCATAAAGTCTTGAGAAGCAAAACAAGTCTGCACTCGAATTATTTCCTTCTTCCATTTCTCGTCTCCTTGGAAATGCAATTTTTGCTCCAAGCATGTCAAATACTCGATTTTCAATTGTATTTAGCTCGAATCTTAAATTTGATTCACAAAATATAAAATCAAAGTTAAAATCCAACAATTAAGCATTTTTGCCATTAATCATAAGGGAAAATCATACGAATTAAATGACAGAAATGCAACTTAACATACCTTTCTACTCTTATTTAAAAGTTTGAATGTGTCCTGCCTATGTTGATTGAATGATATTCAATAAAATGACCATCCTCATCTTATGCGTTTAAGATTTTCTTCACATGCATTTGATTGAAGCCCTTAAATCATACAAAACTACGAGACTTGGTCACACATATGATGGTGATCATAAAATAAGTCTTTGTGGTCATGATTTTAAATATTCTAAGTTATAGAATCTTAAGAGACAGGGCATCTAATATTCGGATAGACTTACAACAACAATACATACTCGAAGGAGTTGGATATTGCCCCATTTAATAGGTGATCTACGTTAGACATGGATGTATGTTAGTGGGTGCTTGTTAGAGAACAAGTTTGCTGAAGACTCACCTAGAGAATCCACGAGGTAGCCAGAGTGGCACGTCGGTAGTGGGAAATTCTCTAGCTTATGATAGTGTATATAATCAGTCCTTTGACTTGAGGTTCCATGGTACCTTGTATTTAAGTCCTCGTACTTTGATTTTGCTCCAACCATGTAGCGGGTCACTCGGGGATTAGGTTAAGCACAAGCCACCTAAGTATCAAGATTGGTGAGTTCCAAAATGGGATCCATTTCGCCCAACTGTGAAGAACGGGTTGATTTCCTATATACATTAGGATGATCGATTACAAAAAATTCTTGTGCAAGGTGATATGAAAATTTGAAAAATGGAGTTTTTCCAAAGTTGAGGTCATAATTTGGAAACGAATATCAAGAATAGATAAATAGTTATAGCAGCTATTAGGGAACCAGCAAATATCTTGTCTTAGGCCCCTTTCGGGAGATAGAAAATGGAAGAAATATATTTGCACAACAATCATAAGCGATAATGGTTCACCTAATTCATCTAATTAGTTGGGCTCCATTGGCTTGTGCTAAACATCAACTAAGGAGATTCGGTCCTCTTCAATTAATAGAGATTAATTGATAGAGTGATTAGTTTGAAAGAGTTTAGAATAATCGAAATATTTTATATTCCATAAGTCACAAAGAGTTGTGAGCCCATGTCTAATTAATTATTGAACCTAAAGGGTTACATACAAAAGCCTAGATCACTCTAATTGATAGATTGGAGAAATTATCTAAAGAGTTAAATAATTAAAGTGGTCAAGTACGGAAGAGACAAAATTGACTAATTAAGAGTTGGTCTCAATGGCTTAATTAATTTAATCAAATTAATTTAAGGAGTTAAATTAGACCAATTAAATTAAGGAGTTAATTTAATTAGTTCCATGTGACAATTTAATTAGTCAATGTCAACTTAAGGAGTTAAGTTAACCTAATTAACTTAAAGAGTTAGGGTAATCTAATTAAATTAACGAGTTAATTTAATTAGCAAGAGAATCTAATTTTGGAGGAAAAATTAAAATGGAAGAGTCCATTTTAAACTGATGAGTTGGCATTTTAATTTTAGAAATTAAAAGCCAACTAAGCATGCAAGTGGGCATGCAAGTTGGCAAAGTGAGGAAAGTGTGACGGAAACCTCTAAAAGCATCCAAATCACAATATAAATACACCACAATCCCCACACATGGTCAATCAATGCTAGCATTTTTTTTACTCCCAAAAGAGGTTACCTCATGTGTTGAGAAAAAACTCTCCCCAAGATTTTCTCCAATTAGCTTCTCTCTCTTCCAACTCCCTCACACCATCTCCTTTATTCCTTATTCTTCATCATCCATATTCTAGCGTATTGAGTGATGAACTAGACTACATCTAGGTGTGTGGATAAACTTTAGAGGCACAACCATTGGGGTGCTATGTATTGGTGAACTAGATCTTGCATTTGGAAAAGATTTTTCCATTGTTTGAAGGAGATTATGGGAGATTGCTTCACTAGCGGCCATTGGCACGTTTTTGCTGCTGTTTTTGCCTCATTATGGAGGAGTCTTCTTGATCAAAAGTTGTTGTCCTTGGTGGTCTAAGGTGTGGAGAAGAGGATTCAAGAGAAAAAAGATGTAGATCTTTCATAGAAGAGGTTCTAGTAGAAGATCTCCATCTTGATTCTAGTTTTTCTTGTCAAGGTACTTTCTCTTGTTCTAAATACTCAATTATGGCATAAAATAATATCCTTAGTTCGTAATATTGCAAGTTTAATTTTGCTTTAATTTTGACAATTATTTTGGATCCTTGCAATATTACTCTCTTCACTTTCAAATAGTAAAAGTGATGAAAAATTCTTTGATGCCAACTTAATGAGGGGAATGAGGGAGTTGATGAATGTATTGAGGGGACTGAAGGAGTTGAAGATGGCAAAATAGGGATTGAGAGAGTTGATGAATGTACTGGGGGATTGAAGGAGTAGAAGAAGGCAAAAATAGGGCTAAAGGAGTTGATGAATGTGAGGGGATTGAGGGAGTAGAAGAAGACAAAAAGGGGGACTGAGGGAGTTGAAGAGGCCAAATAATTTAGTAAGTGGATTGAGAGTGGGCTAGATAACATTGATTTTAATGGTGATATAAATGGGGAAAATAAGAGGGGACTAGAAAACCCAATTTTGATTGATACAAACAACGAAATAACCTTTAGTAGTACTAGAGAGGACTTCTCTGATAGTATGGAATGAGGGAGGACTTAGGTAATGAAACTAATGATAGGCTTATTAATAACTATGTAGACATGGAAGTTGAGTGGGAATAGTAGGCTGAAACTAATGAGGATGAGGATCTAGAGGTCGGGGAAGGAGATGATGATGTGGATGAGAATATTTTAGCTAGTGAAGATGATTTGGGTAGTGCAAAAGATTCTAATGAAGAGAATGTTGGACCTAGTTTCCCAACCTCTAACTTTGTGCTTGTATGAGCCAACATTTGAATTAAGAATGATATTTACCACTAAGAAGATTTTAGAATAGCAATACATTTGCATGCAATTAAAACAAAGAAAAGTATCAAGATAACAAAGAATGAGAAAGTCAGAAGGCATGCTAAATGTGAGGACAAAGAGTGTGAGTGGAGATTGCATACTACTAGGAGAATTAGTGAATCAACTTTCCATATTCGAGATTATAATCCTAAACATAAATGTGCTCAAACATTTCATGTTAAAAATGTGAAGTCTAATTGGTTATTTGAAAAATACTTGAATAAGTTCAATTCTAATCCAAAAAGAAGGGCGAAAGGGTTCAAAGTTGATGCTATTGATGATATTAGGTGCAATATAATAGTTAATCAGGCATATAGAACCAAAAGAAAGGCATTACAGATGGGGGTCATTCTGAAGATTAATTCAAACTTCTGTGGGACTATGCTAATGAAATTAAAAGAACTAACTATGGATCAACTGTAATTTTAGGGATTGAACAATCAAATAGTGAGAATAAAATTTGATAGGTAAAGCTTTGAAAATAGGCTTTTTAGTTAGTTGTAGACCAATTGGTATTAATAGTTGTCATCTGAAGGGTACTCATAAAGGTGCATTGTCAACTGCAGTAGGAGTAGACCCTCACAATTGTATATATCATGTTGCTTATGGTGTTGTGAATAAGGAGAATAGCGATACATGGAATTGGTTCTTAACTTTGCTACAACTAGACTTGAACATAGAGTGTGATACAATATGGACCTTCATGTCAGACAAATAAAAAAGACTTGTTCAAGCCTTCTATGATGTGTTCCCCAGTGCATATCGTAGATTCTGTGTCAAACACTTACACAATAACTTTAAGAATGCTGGATTAAGAGGAGTAACATTTAAAAATACCATTTGGAATGCTGCTAAAGTGACAACACCGAACGAGTTCTTAAGAAGAATGATAGAATTGCATGATATAGATGAGAAAACTACAACTTGGTCCAATGATAAGCCCCCATATGAATAGAGCAGATCATACTTTGGTACAACCTGTTGGTGTGATATGCTGCTGAATAATGGCGAAGAGAGTTTTAATAGTAATATTCTGGAGGCAATAGAGAAACCTATAGTCAGTATGCTAGAGTAGATAATGGAATATTTGATAAAAAAGCTTCAAATGAATAGAGATAGAGCAATAAAGTGGAAAGGTATTTTTTGTCCAAAACTACAAAAGATAATTGAAAAAAAATATTGAAAGGCAAGTTGATTATATACCAATAATAAGTGATGACAAACATTACCACATATGGCTTCTAATGCAGTATTGATTTAGATTAGAGGACCTGTGGCTATAGAAAATGGGATTTGATGGGGATCCTTTGCAATTATGCTATAAGTGATATTTTGTCCCAAGATTTGAAGATAGAGGACTTAACTCACAGATGTTATAGGTTGGAGATACATAGAAAGGCTTACGAATCTACCATTTTGCCAACTAATGGCATAGATGAGTGGGAGAAGCCAAGATGCATCCCTCATCTACCGCCAAACCTTAGCAGAGGTGCAGAAAAGCCACCTAAGACAAGGAGGAGAAAACCTATTGAGGTTGTGGATAAGACAAACAAAAAAGAAAATGAGAGGAAAGAGTTTACTTAGCAAGAATAAGAAAAATCTCAAGAGATAACAGATTACTATTGAGTGTGGGAAGTGTAGAGGTCCTGGACATAGAGCAAGGAGCTGCAGAGGCTTGAACAAGGAAGCTAATCAGAGTGACAATCCAACTCAAGCCAAAATGAGAATGAAAATACGACTGGAACCTAACTAGATGCAACTAGTCAAATTATAGTTGAAGTACTAGATATAAATGAGTTTGGGCATACTGAGCTGCCAAACAAGAAGCTTCAAGTATAATCATTAATTATTTAACTATAAAATTGAATGTCAATGTAATATGTACTATGTAATAATTTGCATATATTTTTTTGCTTTAGGTGAGAAGGAAAGGTGCAACACATGTAACTTTACTGAGCAAAAAAAGACCAAGAATATTAAGCTATTCTTATGTCTTCATTAATGTACTTTGGGATTTGATTTATGATGTATTATGTTACTTTGTAGCCCAAAATCCTATAGGCACCCATCAAGATAAGTCAAAGCAAACAACAAGCACCATCATCTCAAGTGATTCAGTGCAGAAGTCCTGATTTTGCACAATAGACTCCATGAAGAATGGTAAGCTAGTATTTTGTCTTAATTAATGTACTTTAGGATTTGATTTATGATTTTTTATGTTACTTTGCAGCTCAAAATCCCACAAGCACCCATCAGGAGAAGTCCAAGGAAGCAGCAAGCACCATCATCTCAAGTGAGTCATTACATATATCCTAATCCCATGCACCAAGAATGGTAAGCTACTTTATGTCTTAGTTAATGTACTTTGGGATTTGATTTCTGATGTATTATGTTACTTTGCAACCCGAAATCCCATAGGAGATACCATCTCAGATACCTTTCTCATTCTTATAGGATATACCATTAAAAAAAGGACCTGCAATGTATAAGCAATTTCAAGATTGTCAAGTGCAGACTCAATCAAGAAGGGTTAATATCAAGTTACCACCATCATTTGCTAACATAAAACATGGATTTCTAGGAATGAAGATGAAGGAACCACTAACATTCTCAAAGGAGGTGGGCGTTTATTATGTTATCTACCCTAACTAGTGTATTATCTCAAACGAAGGCTCAGAATGAAGGAAATGATGACAAATGAAAGAAGTGAAGTGCTTTTTATAAGGGAACATATATAGTCCGGTGGTTGTGATTTTGTCAAGTTAAACTTATTGAAACTTTATTTTTGATTGAACACATTTGATTGTAATGTTTTGTCAAGTTCAAGTGATCTGTGGGTTGTTAGTTTGTCAAGTTAGACTTATTGGAACTTTACTTTTTATTGAACACAATTTGATTGTAATGTTTTATCAAGCTTAAGTGAATGAAATTTTCTTATGATTTAATTGAGAAATGAATGGATGTGTTTATATCTCCTTAAGGTTTCTGTCAATTTCTTTTATTTTCTTGGCTTGTTAGTGAATTTGTGGTGAATTGATGAATTTGGTCTTATGTTGAATTGACAAATGAATGGAAGAATTTTATTTTCATAACTGGTTTATATCATTTTTTTGGTTGGTTTGTGCTTGTTTTGGTTTGTTTCAACCTTTGGTCTTTCTTTGTTGATCTCCATTTTCTTGGCTGGTTTTGTTCTTGGTTGTTATGTGCCACTATTTTGATAATAGCACAATTCTTCCAGCACAATAAAATACACATTAGAATTAAGATGTTACTTTTACTACTTTTACACACCATTCTTCCAGCATATTTTATACACTATTCTTTCAATACATTTTTCTTCCACCCCTTGTACACCAAATGCGCCAAATGAACAAAGCTTCAAAATACAAATAAGTCCAACTACATACTTGTATAGAAACAAACTTTCATTATACAAATACACCAAACACACATTAGGATGCTACTTGTACATTTTCAAAATACATCAACTAAAGGAAAAAAGCAGGCTACAACAGACAAGCTACATAACCAAAAGAAAATAGAAACATAAAGCAAGCTATATAAGTCCACCATCTTCAACCAAGTTGCTCTAAAAACTGTGTCCAACCAGGCTGCATAATATCTTTCAAACTAAATAGAACCAAGAAATAGTAAGGGCAATTTGTATAAATTTCTTGCTCTTTCTCAATTTATGCACCTCATCTTCATATTTCCTCAAGTGATGAACCTCATCTTGAGTCTTTCTTAGTTCCTCAATCTCAACTTCATAACATGAGCACTTAGCCAACAAACCTATAATTATTGCACTTGCTCTAGCACATATAGGTAAATTCTTCAAAATAGAAAAACCGCAACCTCCTCTTTGTTCAAGCAAAAATAAAAATACAGATTAATGGCATCAAAAATGGCAGAAGCTAAAGGCAACAAAAAATGCCAAGAGAGACAGATTATTGGAAGAGAAAAATTGTAGTGAATTCATGTCCATTACCTTGTAATCATGGCAAGAATAGAACCTCCTCCCGAGATTTTCCTCCATCCATCATATCCTAATGCAAGACCTCCTTCCACAATAGAAGATTAGATGACCTTCAATGGATGACATATTCCTCAAGTTGCAACCACAATTTTGGTGGTGGGTTGAAATGGTGGAAGAATGGTGAGATGATTTTGGAGAGTTCCCCCCCCAACAAAAAAAAGCCAACTAAGCAAAGGGTGTAAAATGCCAACAAGGTAAAAAAAAGGTCCTAATGATTCCAGTGTGTCGGGTCTTATTTTCCTCTAAATATTTTCAATTAAGCGGATAATCCGACTCAATGTGCAAATCTTTTTATACTTACAAGACTAAATTTTTAATTGTATACAATATAGGACTAAATTAAAAATTGGTCATACTTATGGGACTAAAAAAATAATTTTCCCGTTACAATGTATATGTACTTGTTGATTAAAGTGATGGCAATATTTTATTGTTAATTAATTGGAATTCACATAATATCTTTACAAATGAGGTCCTCGAGTATTTCAGTAAAACTAAAAAGTGTGAAATGGATAGCTATTGCTAAGTAATAATTAGAATCCCAAAATAATTTATTAGGTGTAATCCCTTCCAACTATATATAAATATTCTTTAAATAATATTAAATGAAAAAAGATAGCAGAATATCATTTGATTAAGCTATGTTGTATATAATAGTATATTTACTAACCTTTATAAACATGAAATTATATTACATATATACTTTCAAATAATTATCCAGAAAAGACAAATACATATTATAAAAAACAAATTATCTTTTTAATTATGCTAGCTAAATTCATAAAAATAAATTTAATTTTGTACACTAGAAATTTCCAAAAAATTTAGATTTGTATGCTACATAATTTGACATTTATAATAGATTGACATAGTGGATATATAATATGATTATTAAGTCTTTATAATATATTAAAAATAGTTAGTATTAAGTTATAATTTTTTTTTTTATCGAACATAAAGATGCATGAAGAATTGTCACTACATTAATATGAATATGGTATGAATATGGGAAAATTTGCTCTTCCAATTCAAATCTTGTGCTTAATAGTAAATCATTTGGGACACCGATGTATTTTTTGGTGGAAATCCTCCGATGCTCAAGTCAGTATTCGATAAAAGAGGGTATTATGTAGAGAGAATAATGGGAACTAAAAAATAAAGATTGCATAACTTGCAATCTTGTAACTTAAGATATTTATAACAATGAGTCACAGAGTTTGACTGAGCTTAGATGTCTTCAAATTGTTGGGGTCTGATCTACTAGGATTCCATGCCCCCAAAGAATAAGTATGTCTCAATTTATGGGCTTTGATTAAAGGCCCATTTATTTAACCTACATCAAAGTTGAATGATGAAGGCGCAATCAAGATAATGCAAGTGGTAGAAAAAGAACCAAGTTGGAAAAATGAATTACCGAAGTATTAAAGGGAGAGCTTCCTAGTGACCGAGCAACAGAGGCCACAATTCAGGCTCGGGTTTCTAGGTTCATCATTGTGGATGGAGAGTTATAAGAAGTCTATTAAGGAGGCCGCCACTGAAAGGCTTAACACCTAGTTACGCAAAGTATTTCATGAGAGAAAATCATGAGAGAAGTCATGGTAAGCACTCAAGTGGAAGAACTCTCGCAAAGAAAATAGTAAGAAAGGCTTCTTTTGGTTTACTTTAGCTCATAACTCACTACAAATTTCAAGGAAATTCAAGGAGTGCCAACAGCATGCGAATACTTAAATGACATCCGTGCAGGCATCTTACCCCTTTGATTAGTAGGGAATCAATATATTGGGGCCTTTTCTGTCGCAGAGACAAATAAAGTTCATCATAGTAACAATAGAATGTTTCACCAAATAGGTGGAGGTGAAAGTAGTGGTAAAAATCACGAAAAATGAGATTATGAAATTCATTTGGAAAAATATAGTACGTAAGTTCGGAATACCCAGGATACTTATTTCTAATAATGGAGTACAATTTCAAGGAAAGAAGATAGTGGAATGGTGCAAAGAGCTAAGAATCAAGCATAACTTTACCTAAGTAGGGCACCCACAAGCGAATAGGTAGACCGAGTTTATCAACCAAACACTTTTACAATAACTAGAGTTGGAGAAGCAAAAGGGAATTAATAGAAAACTCCAGAGTGTATGTGGGCATATCACACAACTCCTAGAGTCGCTGTGGAGGAAACACCATTTTGCTTGGTATATGTGTACAAGGCGGTGATCCCAACAGACATAGAAATAAAAGCTTTGCAAGTGGTGTATTATGATGCCAAGTGAAACAAAGAATAGAGAAGCCTGGACTTGGTGCTGTTACCAGAACTAAAGGACCAAGCTTATATCCAGATCCTAAGAAATAAGAAGAAGATGGAAAAAAGGCTCACAATATGAAGGTTAAGCCCAAGAATTTTCAAGTAGGAGATTTAATACTGAAGAAGGTGGAGGTATCAAAGCACATGAAAAAGCTAAATCCAAATTGGGAAGGTCTATACAAGGTAATGAAGATAATGCAAGGTGGATAATATCACCTACAAAATCTTCCAAGGGAAAGATCTACCGTGACCATGGAGTGACTACAACTTGAAGTTGTTCTATGCTTAGATTTGAACCTTTTTCTTTAAATTTTTTTCTTTGAATAGTTGCTACTTCATTTTTTATTTACCTAGATTGTCTTCAGTTTCTTCACCGTATTTTGTTTAGTTTTCTTTGATAGAGGGTGAATATGTTGTTCAAGTTTGTATTCGCTACGCAAATCGAATAAAGTTAACATTTTTGCCTCTACCTACGATCACTCTATTGTCTAGACTAAGGATTCTTGATGAACTAGATAGGCTCCCAAGTGGCCTTTAGGCATCTCCTAGGTTCTTGACTAACCAAATAGACCCCTAAGTGGCCTCCAAACATCTCTTAGGTTCTTGCTGAACAATATAGATTCCTAAGTGGCATCCAAACATCTCCCAAGTTCTTGATGAACCCAATAAGCCCATAAGTGCCAAACATCTCTTAGGTTCTTGATGAACCAGATAGGCCTATAAGTGGCCAAACAACTCTTAGGTTCTTGATAAACCAGTTAGTGGCCTCCAAGGTTCTTAGTGCAACAGATAAGCCCCAAAGTGGCCTCCAAGCTAATCTCCAAAGTTCTTAATGGACCAGATCAGCGCCCAACTATCTCCATGCTAATATCCAAGGTTTTTAGAGAACTAGATAGGCCCCCTGGTGGCCTCCAAGCTAATATCCAAGGTTCTTGATGAATCTAATAGCCTTTAAATATCCTAAAAATTTAAAATTAAAGGTTCACGAAGAACTTGGTAGGCTACTAAGTAGCCTTCAAAGTGAACTCAAAGGTTCTCGATGAACTTGAAAATTTAAAGTGCACTAAAACTTTTCATGGTTCAAAATGAACTTGTAAATTTATATTAACTAAGGTTTCCCTAAGGCTCGAAATAAATCAAAGGCTCAAACTTAAAATGCATTAGTATCTCTGGTGAGAATTAGTAAGGAAAGTTTAGTTAAAGTTCAAACCTAAAGAATCAAATTGAGCCTTAAAACATAAAAAAATTGAACTAAGGTAAGCCTAAAAATATAGTACAGTTGAATAGTTGCTAAAGAAGGGCAAGTAAGAGAACATAAAAATCATAGTTTATTCACTGGGCTACTAAGCAAAATTAATGTAAAGTAATAAAGATTAAAGTAATGAGCATCAAAAGGTCCAAATGTTGCACAGAATTCTAAAAACCATTCAAAATGAGGGCTTTTCATAAACTATGTCTAAGGGTCACCCACCTAAAATGCCTTGGCCCAAAAGAAAGAAATTTCTTTTTAAACACCCTCAAAATGTGACTCATCCTTCGGTGGCAAGAATGGTTCATCATCATCTAAAAAGTACTCAATGAGATTATCGTTTTTAGTGTCAACTAACTGGTTCAAGTGGAAGCTAGGGACAAGTCCTCCAAGGAGTTGTATTTGATTTCTACATTTGTTAAAACCCTCAAGCATGTCGTCAGTACATATCTCAAAGATAATCTAGTTAAAAGCTTTCAACTTTATGAAGTCAGTAGCACCCTTAAGATCATGCTTGCAAACAAAGGTCTGGCACATCTCCTATTATTAAGAATTCTGCCTCGTCTATGGCCTTTCCAGCATCAAAAGACTTACTTTTTTTATCCTTTATTGACGCGCTCAACTTTTCAAATTTCTTCTTGACAACTTCATAATCTTTCAACAAAAGTTCATGACTTGAAGTATGAACTTGATGGTCTCGATGGCTCACCTCAAGCTTGGATCAAGCCTTAGAGAGCTCATCCTCTACCTCATCTAAATTCGCATCAAGGCCAGCCATTGAACCCTTAATGCTCTCACGTTCGTTTTGTTTTGAAGCAACATGAATAGCAAGAGTACAAGCGATGTACTAATCCGCAAATGAACAAATAGTAGCAATCAGACAAATATGAACTAAGAAAATGAATAAAAGGTAGGAGATTAAGGCTCACCTTAGCCTAATAATGAGGAATATTTTTTTCGAACTTGGAGATGGGATCATCTGCAAGATACAACTGGCCCTATGAAGTTCAACTCCTTGATACAACTCATAGAAGGTTTCACCAAAGCTAGTACAATAAACAAAAGAGTTTAAAGTAACCTGCTAGTTAAGGGCCATAATAGAACCTTTGACTTGAATGTACTCATGATTATTCTCTTAGTGAATATCATTGAGGGCGTGCCCACCATAGGTGAGTACTCCTTTCAAGGACTTGGACATCTATCAAGTGACCCAAGCATTGTTGACAAGCTCGACTAGGCCACAAGAAGCAATAACATTTAGTAGAGAGTTGAACGATTGAGGGAAAGCCTCATCAACAAGGGAAAGGTGCTAGGGGCTTTCTCTTATAAAGGCTCTTTACTCTTTCACTTCGAGCATATCCTTTCAGGCGCTAGAATGGGCAAAACTTGACGAGCCATAGGCTTAATATAGTTAACTATACTCATGATTATTCTCTTAGTGAATATCATTGAGGGCGTGCCTACCATAGGCGAGTACTCCTTTCAAGGACTTGGACATCTATCAAGTGACCCAAGCATTGTTGACAAGCTCGGCTAGGCTACAAGAAGCAATAACATTTAGTGGAGAGTCGAACGATTGAGGGAAAGCCTCACAACAAGGGAAAGGTGCTAAAGGCTTTCTCTTATAAAGGCTCTTTACTCTTTCGCTTCGAGCATATCCTTTTGGGCACTAGAATGGGCAAAACTTGATGAGCCAAAGGCTTAATATAGTTAACTAGAGTCGCAACAGCAAGAGTTGGATGCTCAAAGGCTGAAACTTCAGCTATCTTCCTCACATTTGAAATTTTAGCAAATTGAGCCGTCTTGCCCATTTATGTAAAAGGGAAATATTAAAAGTCAAAGATGAGAACAAAGCTAAGTGTTTGGAAGCAATAATTATCTAATGCTTAATATTAGGTAAAGAAATGGGAGAAAACCAATCTCTCTCAACAGATTCCTCATAGATCGTCCAAGTTAAATGATGAGCAACAAAGTCTATATTCCACTTGGGCTCAACGCAAGAAGAACGAGACCTGCACAAGTTCCAGTCTTGGTAGATGCACCACAATTGACCTTGCTACGCCTCAATGGAGAAAAAATTGTCCTTCCATTATCCTAAGGAATAAGGAGACTTATTGATAAATTTACAGTCTTTCCAAGGTAAAAGTTAATAAAAGCCTTTTTCGTTGCCAGTAGAAAAAGAAGAAAAGGAGAACCAGTTCCAAAAGTTGGCAAATAAAGATGAAATATCAAACTTTTGCATCAAGATGATGAAACGTAGTAGATAGTGGTAAGCATTGGGTACTAATTGGGTTAAGTTGAGCCTAAGTTCGTTGAGAATATTTTCAATATAATTTAAAGGTAGGAAAATCCCAGCCTCCATCGTGGTAAGTGGAAGGTGTGACACCAAGGAGGAGAAGAAAACATGCGTTGATCTTGGGTATCTATTTTGCAGGACCATTAGAAATTCCCATGGCAAAGCTTCATTTTGAACGACATGGGGGTAATTTTGATTCTACAACTTATGAAATCAAAAGTGTTACATATATTGCTTCATTCCCATAAATGCACACACACACATACATATTTATATATATTAATATATTAATACATAAACATAATTAAACCTAGTTCCAAGAATATTAGATCTGATGGCTAAAATCTAATTTGAGCTTCATTTTGAAGTTATAACTTCCACATTTGGCTTAAGGTTTAAATTGCTTTATTCTCAGTTAAATACATATATTAATACTAATAATAGCAAGGTAAGTATACAATGCAAAGGAGTAAGCGACGTCAATTTGAGGGCTTGCATATTAGACACAAAGGAGTAACAAGCTATATTTCTCACACATATGCATACATACTTCAGCCAAATCGAGTAAGATCCTTACCTCGAACTTGAATGAAGTAGGAAAATTATTGATACGGGCTAAATAAATGGGCTTTTAATCAAAGCCCGTAAATTGCGATCCAAACTTATTCTTTGGGGCCATAGAATTCGAGTGGATTAGACCTCAATAATTTGAAGACATCTAAGATCAGTCAAACTCTACGACTCTTTATTATGCATACATTAAGGTACAAGATTGAAAGGTATACCACTCTTTTATCTTTTAGTTCCCCATAATTAACTCTACGTAATACCCTCCTCTATGGGATACTAACTTAAGGCGGAGAATTTTTGTTAGGAAACACACCAACATCCCTAACAATTTATTTTCGAGTACAGGATTTACATCGAGTGGATACTAAAAGGTGTTCGAGTTCAAATCAAGAATGAATTTTTCCATACTCACACCAGAATGCCTACATTTAAATGAATTGAAATGATTTTCTAAACACCAAGATGCATCACTCATGCATTTCTTTTTTTCATTGATTTATTATGATTTATTACTATTTCTATCAGCTATTGCATCACTCATGCATTTCTTTTTTCATTGAATATTTGTTGGTTTTATAATTTCAAATGACATTATTTTTTATTTGATGGCATACATTACATATATTATATGGAATCTAATTAATAATGTTCACAATAAATATTTGACCTAAAAAATTGAAAGTATATTTATAATGTTAATGTACAACAAGATGCTAAAGGGAAAATGGGTTCTAAATTTTTTGTTTCCATCTAAATGGGTTGGTCTAATAGTGAAAATGGATATGGTTCGCTTGGTTACAATTACAGTGAACAACTACAATGAAAAAGCTTTAGGTTTGAGGCAAAGTGGAGAAAATATCACAACAGATTGGTGATGGGGTCGAAGGAGTGCTAGACTTGGGGGCCAAGAATAAATGTTTGATACTTCAGTTTTTTTTATATTTTCACATCGTGTCTCCTTAGGTTTCTATGAAATCCAATATCAAAAACTTATAATCATAAATTGTTATGTCAATATTAAATGCCAACTAATCTCGAAAATGCATCGTTGTGAAGAAAATTGCCGCCACATTACAAAAAGTTAAGTGCATTTATGCAACTATGACCACTACTGAACGTATGACAAGCTCATCTATGCAAGGGTCATTGACTCATCGTGACATTGAAAATGAAAATAGCATGAGGATGCTTTTCATGAGAGGGGTAATGTTGGTGCATATGCTCGGGGATGATGTTGCCGACAATGACCATTCCTCACCATCAACTTCACAAGTCCCTTGTGCATAATGTAGGCTTTCTACCTCAACATCCGGCTCTTACCATAGGAAAAAGGCCATGATTCTACTGTGATGTTCACTATGCATTCTTTCACAAGGGCTAGTAAGACCATCACCACTCAAAGTGATCTGGCTTCTATCATTTCAGTGGAAATGCATGTGTAGCAGCTGAGTGAGATACTTGATCTGTTTGATGACTTATTTTACACAACTCTAACTAAATTAGATGACCCAACTAGATGTAAGATGTCCATTTCCCCTCCCTCGAGCATAGTCGATGCTATCTTGAGAAACTGCCTTGATTATCTACCGACGTCATATGATTTTCGCTTGTTTTGTGTTTGCTTATTTCTAGGAACATGTTATATGCCCCATTTTTATGTTACTCTGACAGTTTGATGTTACGTTTACCTTATTTAAAATTATTGTCACTTAAAAAATATCACTTGTGATAAAATAAAAGTTATTGTCACTTAATATATGTTAATAGTGACTATTTTATATTGTCACTTATTTTTTGTTACTAATATTATAATTTTTCTTAGTGTAGGGATATATTTATCCTTACAAACAAGGAAAGAAAGCACAGACTATTCACTTTTTATACATAGGTTATATAATATTAAATAGTATAAACATTAATTAATGTCTCTAACCACTTTGTAATCCCTATTGGAATTGAATAATGAAAATTAATTTTAAAATTATGAAGAAAGTAAAAATCTTAGGATATTTTACATTACATCTTTGCTATATAATTTAACAATGTAATTAATAATCATTATAAATTCCTAAACCAACCATTGATTGTATACCCCAAAAAAGTATCTCATGCCCCTCTGATTAACCCATTTAACTAAGCAACTATTTTGAGTTTATTTGGCTTGTAAAACAGTTATTGAACTTGAAATCATCAAAATTGCACGAACATGCGCATTATTCCTCCAAGGCCCAACCATCAAAACTCACAAACTAACATGTGTTATTATAACCCAATATCACACCAGTAAAGGTTGAATGGCAATGAGAAAAGAATTGTGCTAGTTTGGGAGAGACATATTGAGAAGATCATTGCATTTGATACAGAGTGAAAGCACAAAAGATCACCTCATCAATTACATTATTGAGGATGATACATACAAAACATCAAAACTCACTGATCATACTTACATATTTGGAGCTTTCGTGAGTTCAAGGCCAAATAACTTTAGGTGAATGTATGTATACAAATGAAAAAAATCATTAAACATTATAAGAGATTATTTGGCAGTCCAAAAACATATACATAAACTTAGCCATCTAAGAAGTGCAAGGCAACAAATGTACCCATGAACTTTGCTCGAAAAAAGAATCGAGCAAGCAAATGAGGATGGCATTTGAGAGATGCTTCCTCATAAAAATGCAACTTTTGCAAGATGAGAACAGTAGCTAAGTTTTTAAACTTCTCATCTACCAAAAAGGGTAATCTAACCAAATAAATTTGTAAATTTGATATGAAAAAATTGATGTTGACATTTTAAGAATTACTAAGTGTTGAGTACACCTCAACACTACCACCACCACCCCAACTATATGTTGTTTTCTGATTCTCTCCCACCCGCCCACACATACAAACTAATAAATGTTAAGAGTTATCCCCTTAAACTAATGTTTGGACAACATTACCCTTACATTGTTTATGTGTGTGTGTGTGTATAGTTCTCAATATATTTTGAGTATTGTATACAAAAGATTCAACTTAAAATTCTTTCTTAACTAAAAAGAAAAATTAGTCTTGTGAAATAATACTGGAAAAGTTATTAATAAGTTTAGTGATTCAAATTTTAAAAGCTAAAGTAATAAATTAGTACAATAATGAACAAAATATTAAACATATAAAAAAAATATTTTGATTATGGAAATATTGAAAAATGTTATTAACTATCTAACATATATGAATTTCAATTATTTTGGGTAAAGATGAATAAGTATAACTCTATTAACTTAAATTTAATTTTTTTTAAAAAAATTGAATAAAGATAAATTTCATTAAATTTTGGATTCTTTTGAATAAATATGTTCGTTCAATTAAAACATCTAAAATTAAGTTAATGAAAATATTGTTATTCATCTTTATCTAATAAAATCCTAATTTAAATAAAATAGCCAATGAAATAATTTTTAATTCAGATTATCAAAATAACTTTTTTTATGTCTTAATTTTTTTCTGTATTCATCACATCAATTTTAACATTTGAATTATTTTAGTAATTAATCAATTTTCCTATATAAAATTAAAAAATTATTCTTTAATTAATATTGAGTTTGAAATTGAATATAGGATTAAAGTACTCAAAATATTGAAAACTAGATAAAATATACATTGCCTAAAGGACAATTTTGTCTAAACACTTATTACAAGGAGTAAATGTTACAATTATTAGTTTGCAGGGTGGGGTTGGACTGGAAATAGTTGAGGGGGGGCAAAAGTATTGGGAGAATTGCGAATAACCCGCTATGATAATCAAAATAAGCGAAAAGTCTCCTATTAAAAAAATATACAAAAATGCACCTTGTATTTTTTGAAATCATGCCAAAAAAACCCTTCGGTGTTGGAATAGTGCCCCATAAGCCAATTAGATTGGCATTGTAGACTATTTCACTTGTGATACAATCTTGATTGAATGATATTAATGATATGGCCATCTTTGTCTTATGCTCTTTATTACTTCACTAGCATTTGGTTGAAGCCCTTAGATCACATAAGACTATGGGACTTGGTCACACACTGGGTGGTGATCATGGAATAAGTCTTACATGGTTGTAATCTTCAATCTTCCAAGTCATAAGATCTTAAGAGATAAGGCATCTAAGATTCAGATAGGCTTGCACTAACGATGCATAGATCCAAGGAGTTGGATATTGCTCTATTCCATGGGCAATCCCATATGATATATGGATACATGTTAGTGGGTGCTTATTAGGGAACAAGGCACTGAAGACTCACCCGAAGAATCCACTAGATAGCCGAAGCAGCAAGTCGGTAGTGGCAAGTTCTCCTGCTTACGCTAGTGCATATAATTAGTCCTTTGAGCTGAGGATCCATGGTAACCTTGTGTTCAGGTTCTCATGCTTTGACTCCTCCCTAGTCACCTAGCGGGCCGTTTGGGTGGTAACTGGGTATGAGCTACTTAGGCATGGAGGTTTGTGAGATCCAAGATGGAATCCAACCCCTCGTCTTCATGAAGGGTGAATACATCTCCTATGTATTCTATAATGATCAATTCTAAGAAATCCTTGCACAATGTAGTATGACAATTTGGAAAAGGAGTTTTTCAAAGATGAGGTCATAAAGTGGAATCGAACATTGGGAATAAAGATATAGTATCAAGGTATTAGGGAGCCGGCAAATATCTTACCCTAGGCCTCTTACGGGAGATAGAAGACGGAAGGACCGTATTTGCATGGTATGCATAGAGCTATAATGGTTCTCCAAGAGCATTCATTTTGGCCAATTAGTTGGGCTCCATGGGCTTGAGGTTTGACATCAACCATGGAGATTGAGTACTCTTCAATTAATGAAGATTAATTGAATTAAGTCAATAAGTTTAAGGGAGTTTAAACTAAAAGGAATATACGATATTCAAAAGTCCCAAAGAGTTGTGAGCCAATGTCCAATTAATGGTAGAACCTATCGAATCACACACAAAAGCCAATTACATTTCCTAAGTAATGGAGGAACTTTCTAAATGTTAGAAAATTCACTCCATAGAGACCGATTTTGAGTGAACGAAAATTGAGGTCATTTTAGCTTTATTAATTTTAATTGTTAAATTGATCAACTAATTTAAGGAGCTAAATTAGACCAATAATTAAAGAGTTAATTACTTGGTGCCATGTGACCATCAATTGGTTAGCTTAAAGAGTTAAGTTAACAAAATTAAGCTTAAAGAGTTAAGCTTGTTGACTTAAGAGTTAAGTAAAGGATTAATTAATTAAATTAAAGTATTTAATTTAATTAATGAGAAGAATATATTTTGGAGGAAAAATTCAAATGATAGGATCATTTTAGCGTGGCATTTAATTAATTTGAAATTAGATTTCAAATGTAATTGAAATGCACATAAATTCAAATTAGATTTAAATTTGCCAACTTGCATGCAATACAAGCATGTTGACGGTTCCCCCTTGAGGAAGGTGTGATGCCAACTTGGTATCACACCATCCTCCCTCTATATATAGATATAGAGGTGAGGGTGGGCGGCAACTAAGCTAATGAAGTGAAGAATTAGATCTCACTCTTTCCCTCCATTTTCAAGGTGTTCACTCATGTGTTGAAGTTCACCTCTCTCTTCTTCTCCAACCCCACAATCGGCCATCTCCCTCTCTTCTTTTCTCTCTTTCTCCAACTAAAAGTAAGGATTACGAGGAAATTGTATTGGTATGTGGATCATTTCGATAGAGGCAAAACAAATGGTTTCCTAAGCCTTTGGAGATCCACCTGTGAGACCAGTCACTTGGCGATTTTATTCCAGAAGATCCAGAATGAGTTTTCTGAAATTTCATAGTAGCTTCATCAAAGAGTTGAGAATCTACTAGAATTTTTTTGAATTTTTTGGAGTCCTTTGGATCGTGCAAAAGTTGCTCTCTTCCAACTGTGCCACTGCTTGGCAGATTCTGTTTTGAAAAAAGAGTTCTTCAATCTATCTTTGGATTTTGCTAATTAAGGTAACTCTCCATCCAAATCTAAATGCTAAAGCATGTTTAGATCCTTAGTTGCTTGTAAGCACTAGTTTATTTAAGCTTTCAAATTTTTATTTTTGGATCCTAGTGTCCTACTTGCTTTCATTCAGAACAAGGAGTGAGTTGCACGTTCCTTTACTGCAAGTGTTCAAGGTTTTTTAAAAAGATCACAATGCCCTCAATTACATCAACCATTGAATTCTTTTAAAAAATGAATAGTTAAGATTAAATAATATTTAATATTTATAATATATATAATATATTAATACATACATATAAATTAATATAATATATATATATAGTAATCCACCCAATCCTTCCACACCAAACCCCGCCTCCTCTGCCACCAAAACCCCGCTCCCCCCACCTCATGGCAGTCGAAGTTATAAATATATACACACACACACACACACACAATACATATAATATATATAAAATAATCCCCCCACACCAAACTCGACCCCCCACCTCACAGTTGCCAGGCAGCCGAAGTTATATATATATTAATCCCCCAACCGCCCCTTCCCCTCCCCCGTCCACATCAAATCCTGCTCCCTCTGCCACCAAAATCCCCACCCCCACCTCATAGCTATCATGATAACCAAAGTTATATTTATATATATATATAAGCCCCACCACTTTTCCCCAACCCCCACCCCCACCCCCCACCCCTCCACATCTTTAAATCCCTCATGGCTACCATGGAAGCTTGGTTCCAAGGAAGTCGAATTCATATATACATATATGTAATATATATATTATAAACCCATAAATTCCTCACCTACGAAATCTTCAGCCACCCCACCTCCACCTCCAAACATTCAAATTTAGTCAGCGGGGGTTGTGTTGATGGCAGTAAATAGCCACCATGTATTTCTCTACTACACCACCATCCCAACTTATCTTCAAATTCTTGTGGTTGTCATGATCTCGACCATATTAGTGCTAGGTATAAAGGTGGGATGATAGGTTGGGATTAGAGCACAGCGTATAACTGTGGAGTTTTGGCCAACAATGACGATGGCAATAGTAAGAATAGATAGGTGGAAGAAGAGAAAAATAAGAAATGAAAAGAAAAAGAAAAACTATAATAAAATTTAATAATAAAAAATATCTAAATTGAATAGAAAATATATAAAAATAATAAGGGTAATTTAATCTTTATACATTAAAATTAGGTTAAATGGACAACAACCATGAAATGGGGGGGGGCAGTGTGCATGATTTTAGAAAACACAAGGTGTAATTTTGTATAATTTTTTTTATAGGGAATATTTCGCCTGTTTTAATTATCACATAAGGGTTATTTACAATTCTCCCCAAAAGTACATTAAATTAAGGGCCACTTATTTAAAAGTACCAAAAGCACTTTCTCATTTTGTGATCAATCCCCACTTGATTTTGTTTAGAATAAGCTCCCTAATTTTGTTAAAACTTGTAGAGATTACTCTCTACTCACTTGATTTGACAAAAATGCCCTTAAGTATAATATTTTTCACTCATTTTTTTTCACTTATTCATCATCCACATAAGCAAACAGTAAACTCTAGCATATGTACCTTCATTACCATAAATAAAGAACACATCAAGCTCCACGGCGGGAACGAGAATAATCTTCGAAGCTAAAAACCACCAACCCGACATCTGCATTGTCTTCTTCTCTTTTTATTTTCATCATTTTTGGGTTTCTTCTTCTTCTTTTTCTTCTTCTTCTCAGTTTCTTCTTAGTTGTTTTGAGTTTCTTGTATTTTTCCAACAATGTCAACCATAGTGAAGCAGGAGTGTTCAATCAAGTTTTAGGGAGTTGCCGCTACAAAGACGAGCTCCATATAATGTCAATTAAGGATGGTATGACTTGAATGGACATGTACATTAATCTCGCAAGAAAATGGAGTGAAATCAACCCCGAGCTTTTCAGTTTGCAATACATAGCTCCACATCAAAGATTGTACGTGACTTTGACTAATGACGATGATGTCATGAAAATGATCTTACTATATTTGACATTGAAGATGAACATTGTTGACATCCTGGTAAGTCAAAATGATGAATCAAGCAGCAGTGCAAAGAAGAGCATTGATGTTTTAAGGTAATACTTCTACAGAATCTAAACTGTACTGCAGTTTGTAAAGTTTTGTACTTGAAATGTTTCGAAATTGTACTCTGTTTATTTGAAAATCTTTCTCTACTTGGAGTGTTCTACATTATACTTCACTACAAATAAAATTGTACTTCATCTCACAAAAATTATACTCTATTATGTAAGTTTTATACTTCAAGTGTTCTACTAATGGATTATCCAAAATTGTATTGCAATTTCTAGCGGTTTATACTTGAAGTGTTTTCAAACTGAACGTCTTCTATCTAAAATTATACTTTTGGTTTTTTGAAATTATAATTCATTTTACCTAAACTTGTACTTCAGTTATCTGAATCTATTATTTAAGTTTTATACTTCAAGTGTTCTATTAATGGATTTATCCAAAATCGTACTGCAATTGCTAAGGTTTTATACTTCATGAGTTTCGAAATTGTACTTCACTTTATCTAACATTGTACTTCTATTTTCTGAAACTATACTTCATTTTATATATCATTTTACCTAAATTTGTACTACATTCATTAAAGTTCTATACTTCAAGTGTTCTGAAATTGTACTTTATTTTATGTAAACTTGTACTTGAATTATCTGAATCTATTATTTAAGTTTTATACTTTAAGTGTTCTACTAATGGATTATCCAAAATCGTACTGCAATTGCTAAGGATTTATACTTCAAGTGTTCCGAAATTGTACTTCTTTTTTCTGAAATTATACTTCATTTACCTTAACCTATACTCTATTCATTGAAGTTCTATACTTCAGGTGTTCTAAAATTGTACTTCATTTTATCTAAACTTGTACTTCAGCTATTTGAATATATTATTTAAGCTTCAAGTATTCTACCAATGGATTATCCAAAAATTGTACTGCAATTGCTAAGGTTTTATACCTCAGGAGTTCCAAAATTGTACTTCATTTTATCTAAAATTATACTGCAATTGCTAAGGTTTTATACTTCATGTGTTCTGAAATTGTACTTCATTATATCTAAACTTGTACTTCAATTATCCGAATCAATTATTTCTAATTGTACTTCTTTTTATATAAAATTATACTTCTGTTTTCTAAAATTACAGTTCATTTTATCTAAACTTGTACTCTAGTCATTGAAGTTCTATACTTCAAGTGTTCTAAAATTGTACTTCATTTTATCTAAATTTGTACTTCAATTATTTGACTATATTATTTAAGTTTCAAGTGTTCTACTAATGGATTATCCAAAAATTATACTGCAATTGCTAAGGTTTTATACTTCAGGAGTTCTGAAATTGTATTTCACTTTATCTAAAATTGTACTGCAATTGCTAAGGTTTTATACTTTAAGAGTTCTGAAATTATACTTCACTTTATCTAAAATTGTATTGCAATTGCTAAGGTTTTATACTTCATGTGTTCTGAAATTGTACTTCACTTTATATAAACTTGTACTTTGATTATCTGAATCTATTATTTTAGTTTTATACTTCAAGTGTTCTACTAATGGATTATCTAAAATTGTACTGCAATTGCTAAGGTTTTATACTTCAGGAGTTTTGAAATTGAACTTCACTTATCTAAAATTGTACTGCAATTGCTAAGGTTTTATACTTTAAGTGTTCTGAAATTTTACTTCATTTTATCTAAATTTGTACTTCAATTATCTGAATCTAAACTTTAATTATCTGAATCTTTTATTTTAGTTTTATACCTCAAGTGTTCTACTAATGGATTATCCAAAATTGTACTGCAATTGCTAAGGATTTATACTTCAAGTGTTCTAAAATTGTACTTCTATTTTCTAAAATTATACTTCATTTTGCCTAAACATGTACTATATTCATTGAAGTTCTATACTTCAGGTGTTCTGAAATTGTACTTCATTTTATCTAAACTTGTACTTCAGTTATCTGAATCTATTATTTAAAGCTTCAAGTATTCTACTAATAGATTATCCAAAAATTGTACTGCAATTGCTAAGTTTGTATACCTCAGGAGTTCTGAAATTGTACTTTACTTTATATAAAATTATACTACAATTGCTAAGGTTTTATACTTCAAGTATTCCAAAATTGTACTTCATTTTATTTAAACTTGTACTTCAATTATCTAAAACTATTATTTAAGTTTTATACGTTAGGTGTTCTACTAATGGATTATCCAAAATTGTACTGCAATTATTCTAAAAATTGTACTTCTTTTTATATATAAAATTATACTTCTGTTTTCTGAAATTATACTTCATTTTGCCTAAACTTGTACTCTATTCATTGAAGTTCTATACTTAAGGTGTTCTAAAACTTTATTTTATCTAAACTTGTACTTCAGTTATCTGAATCTATTATTTAAGCTTCAAGTGTTCTACTAATGGATTATCCAAAAATTGTACTGCAATTGTTAAGGTTTTATACCTCAAGAGTTCTGAAATTGTACTTCACTTTATCTAAAATTATACTTAACCTTTTACGTAAAATCGTACTACATTATTTAAGTTTTATAAAGTTCTATTAATTTTTATACTTCATTTTACCTAAAGTTCTATACTTCAAGTGCTTTACTTATTGATTATCCAAAATTAGACTGCAATTGCTAGCATTTTATACTTCTATTGTTTTTGAAATTGTACTCATTTATTTAAAATTATACAACCATGTTGAATTGTTCTACATATTGTACTTTATTTTACCTAAATTGTACTTCATTTGTCAGTCGAGGAGGAAATTGGTTCAACCAATGCATCTCACAATGAATTGGCTTTAATTAGCAACTCAATTGATGCATGGAGAAATTGCATATATAGAGAGGGTCAGACATTCAAGGATGTTCAGGAGTTTAGAATTATGCGGTGTCTGCTTTGCGGTCATTTAAATACAAGAAAAATGACAACAAAAAAGTCATAGCCATTTGCAGTGATGAAAATTGCACATGGAGAATCTATGCATCAATGCATGAGGCTGATAAATTATTTGGCATTCGAAAATGCAATCTAGAGCACACATGTGGTTAGGCTAATCTTCGGACAAAGGGACATCCTAAAACCAATTCCGCTTGGGTTGCTAACATAGTGAAGGATAAATTGAGATCAGAGCCATGTTATCGACCCTCTACCATATTGAAAGATATCCACAGAGAATACGGTGTGGAACTTAGGTACCATAAAGCATGGATGGGTAAGCAATTAGCTATGCATGATATCCATGGAGCTGAGAAGGGATCTTATGATAAGTTGAGATGGTACTGTGATGTTGTGAAGAGGACAAACCCTGGAAGTATTGCGGACTGTGAGATAGACCCAATTAGTCAAAAATTTCGTCAGCTATTTATATGTTTTAGTACCTACCTTATTGGTTTTCTCAGGGGATATAGGCCATTGATATTCTTAGACAACACCTATATTAAAAATAAATACAAATGAAGCTTACTCAGTGCTGTCAGTAAGGATGCTAATGATGACTTATTCACGCTAGCATATGCAGTTGTTGACTTTGAAAATGATATTAATTTGGAGTGGTTCTGCTTTAAGCTAAGAAGTGTCTTAGATTCTCAATAATTGCCTGGCTTATCAAGGTTTACTTTCTTCTCCGATGGACATCCAGGTCTTCTTAAGGCTCTCCCCATGATATTTCCTGGTAACCACCATGCATATTGCTTGAGACACTTAGTGGATAACTTTAAGAAACAAGTAAGAACTTTATCTTTGCTTGTGAAACAATTATGAGAAATAAACTCTAATTCATAACATTTAGCACATTAATGGTCTATTATTTTAAATTCAAGTATTAAGGAAGTACCCTCTACATAACAAAAAACATTGGTGTTCTATTTTTATGAAAGCTGCATATGCACCTACAAGGGAGGAGTATACACGACATATAGATAGCATCTTGGAGTCATTGCCGCTTGCCAGAGACTTTATTATGCAGTCTGACCCACCATGTTGGGCAAATTCCTTATTCAGTGGAGATCAATGGGGGCAATAAACAATAATCAAGTAGAATGTTGGAATAATTGGGTTAAACCAGGCCGATTTATGTTAGTTGCAGCTATAGTTGATCACATACGCATGCAAATAATGGCTATGATGCATGATCGATGAGAAGAATCTCATAAGATGGTTGGTCAATTATGTCCCAAGCAAGAGAAGAAGTTGGCAATCAATCATATGTGTTCTTGTAACTTAAAAGTTGTCATGTCTAGTGGTTGGAGCTTTGAGGTGATTGAGCAAGATAAATTGTATGTTGTAGATTTACATAGTAGGGTTTGTTCATGCAGAGCATGGAAAATTGATAAAATACCATGCAAACATGTTTGTGCTTGTATTGAGTCAAAGTCACTTTCACTGTATGACTTTACCGATCAATACTACCAAGTTGAGATGTATCAACAAGCATACTAAGCAGTGATAAACCCTATTCCTACATATGATAGGCATCTATTCCCTCTAGATGAGGGTGGCGTCATTAATGCACCTGATTGCCGATCTCAGCCTGGGCGTAGAAGGACACAGAGGATTCCATCACAAATTAAGAAACGTGTAATTAAGTGTAAAAGATGTGGTAGAACAGGGCATAATCATCGAACCTGCAAAGAATCAGTAAACTAGCTAAATTTTGTACCTTAATCTGAGAGATTTATACTTGATTTCTTGACAATTGTATTTTATTTAGGCAATTACGTATTTTGATTTAGCGTGAATTTTGCATGTTGTCCGAGATCAGTGATTTTGTACCTCAATCTGGGAGATCTATACTTGATTTCTTGACAATTGTACTTCATTTCCATGATATTGTACTCAAAACCGCTGTCCAGTTTCATTTTAATAGAAGTGTACTTCAACATAGCACCATTTATACTTTGTTAGTTCTAGGTTTGTACTTCATTTCTCTCATATTGTACTCAAATTCAATGCCAAATTTCAATTAAATTAAAGTGTACTTCAACGTAACACCATTTATACTTTGTTAGTTCTGGGTTTGTACTTCATTTTCCTCATATTGTACTCAAATTCACTGCCAAATTACAAATGAATTAAATTATATTTCAACACAACACGAGTTATACTTTATTTGTTCTACGTTTGTACTTCATTTTCCTCACATTGTACTCAAATTCAATATCCAGTTTCAAATGAATTGAATTGTACTTCAACGTAACACTATTTATACTTTGTTAGTCCTAGGTTTGTACTTCATTTCCCTCATATTATACTCAAATTCACTGCAAAATTTCAAATGAATTAAATTGTACTTCAACACAATACCATTTTTACTTTGTTTGTTCTACGTTTGTACTTCATTTCTCTCACATTGTACTCAAATTCAATGTCCAATTTCAAATGAATTGAATTGTACTTTAACGTAACACTATTTATACTTTGCTAGTTCTATGTTTGTACTTTATTTCCCCCATATTGTACTCAAATTCACTGTAAAATTTTAAATGAATTAAATTGTAGTTCAACATAACACTATTTATACTTTGTTTGTTCTACGTTTGTACTTCATTTTCCTCACATTGTACTCAAATTTAATGTCCAGTTTCAAATGAATTGAATTGTACTTCAACATAACACTATTTATACTTTGTTAGTTCTAGGTTTGTACTTCATTTCCCTCATATTATACTCAAATTTACTGCAAAATTTTAAATGAATTAAATTGTAGTTCAACACAACACTATTTATACTTTGTTTATTCTACGTTTGTACTTCATTTTCCTCACATTGTACTCAAATTCAATGTCCTGTTTCAAATGAATTGAATTGTACTTCAGCGTAACACTATTTATACTTTGTTAGTTCTAGGTTTGTACTTCATTTTCCTCATATTGTACTCAAATTCACTGCAAAATTTCAAATGAATTAAATTGTACTTCAACACAACACCACTTATACTTTCTTTATTTACTTTTGTACTTCATTTCCATCATATTGTACTCAAATTCACAGCCCAATTTCAATTGAATTGAATCGTACTTCTACATAGCACCATTTATACTTTGTTTGTTCTATGTTTTTTCATCGTATTGTATTGAAATTCACTGTCCAGTTTCAAATGAATTAAAATGTACTTCACTTCATTTCTCTCATATTGTACTCAAATTCAACTTCATTTCCCTGATGTTGTACTCAATTTCACTTACAAATTTCAATTAAATTGAAGTATACTTCAACATAACACCATTTATACTTTATTAGTTCCAGGTTTGTACTTCATTTCTTCTTAGTTTCATTTTAATAGAAGTGTACTTCAATGTAAAACCATGTATACTTTGTTAGTTCCAGGTTTGCACTTCATTTTCCTGATATTATACTCAATTTCACTAACAAATTTTAAATGAATTATATTGCACTTCAACGTAACACCATTTATACTTTGTTGATTATGGGTTTGTACTTCATTTCCCTGATATTGTACTCAATCTAATTGCCAAATTTCAAATGAATTATATTGTACTTCAATGCAACACCATTTATACTTTGTTTGTTCTAGGTTTGTACTTCATTTCCATCATACTGTACTGAAATCAAAATATTATAAATACTTGATAGAAAATTACACTTACTTAATAAACAATATTATAAATAAGGTATGCTTCAATTTACATATGTATTTACATACAAAGTATGATTCAAGCCTTGGCATTTTCATGACTTAAAATGGTATGTGCCATATATCCACGATATTCATTGATGCCAATTGTTTTAGTAGTCCTCCAGCACTCAATTGTGTCTATAGCAAAACATTATGTCCAAAGGCACACATAGACACCACAATCCACTGAACCCTATTGTTGTCTGCTTCTTTTTACCTTTATGTTTTTGTCCACACGACACCCCAATGAAAGTTTTATGTACCAAGAATAGAATGCAGCCTACAAAAATATTGATCAGTTGTTGACTCCCTACTTTATGAAGAAATCTTAGGGAAAAGAAGCAAACTTACAATGGCACTAGCTATCGGTTTGTATCGGAGGCCATTATTGAATTCATGTACAAGAAAAAATGAGTCGAGGTGTCAAGGACAACCAAGAACCAGTGATGGTGCCAACAAATCGGTATGAGTATAAAACGACATTGGTTTACAACATCTAATGCGAGCTCTTCTATATCTTTATGGGTGAAGGAGTTAAGTTTATTTATGAACTCCACAAATTCTACATCCGTAATATCCTGGATGTTGTGTCCCTCGAGTCAGTCTAATATATCTTCCTATGAAGTATAAAAAAAATGGTTAGACTCATTTGAAATGTGAACTAAATTAAGTTAGGAAACCACCACATACCTGCGCTATTGTGGATGTAAACCACACCTTTTGGTGACTCTCGTTGCCGAAAGATGGGCTACATAAGATCGACATGTAGCAATCCACTATGTCACCGGTAAGCTCTCATCTAAATAAGAGCTCACAAAAGTTTCTTCCATCTAGAAAATGTCTTTCTCCCTTCCAGACAGTCACCCTACACAATTGTTAATTGTTTGTTCAAACACTAATTTATCGAAAAGAAAAATAATAAGCAAATTTTTTTACCTCAAATTATCTCTTCTGAGAAAGTTGTTGATGACGTCTCGCTCTATTTTCGGAATACTAGCATGACCTCTATAATCAGCTCTTCCTTTACAGGGATCAAGCAATTCAATATTTGAGCTGGGTGGTTTATCTGCCTCTTGAATTAGGCCGTTGTCTTCTATCTCCTGGGGTGCAAAACACAGCATATTAGGTACAAAGTATCAACTATTGAAGTACAAAATATCAGCACATTAAGTACATATATCACCAATATCAAGTACAGATATCTCCAACATGGAGTACAAAAGATCAGCACATCAAGTACATATATCTTCAACATGGAGTACAAGATATCATCACATTAAGTACAAATATCACCAACATGGAGTACATGATATCATTACATCAAATACAAATATCTCCAACATGAAGTACAAAAGATCAGTACATCAAGTACAAATATCACCAACATGGAGTACAAGATATCAGCACATCAAGGACAAATATCACCAACATAGAGTACAATATATCATCACATTAAGTAAAAATATCACCAACATGGAGTATAAGACATAATCACATTAAGTACAAATATCACCAACATGAAGTATAAGACATCATCACATTAAGTATAGATATCTCCAACATAGAGTACAAAATAACATCACATTAAGTACAGATATCTCCAACATGGAGTACAAAATATCAGCACATCAAGTATAGATATCTCCAACATGGAGTACAAAATATAGCACATTAAGTACAAATATCACCAACATGAAGTATAAGATATCATCAATTAAGTACACATATCAACCAATCAAGTATAAGATATCATTACATTTAGTACAAACAGATAGTTTACAAATGAAATACAAATAGCAAAAAATCAAAACATTAAGTAGATTACAACACCTTCTTCTCTTCTTGTTCTTTGTTTTTTTTGTGCACGACCATGAGGACGACAGGTCTTTGTCACTTGTCTTGCACGTTTGGCTGGTGTGGTCCTCGGGGGGCTGACAAAATCTGGAGATTCCTTTTTAACTTCCTATCAGCTCGATGATGTACATCTATCACAATCGAGAACATGACATTTACCACTTCAATATCAGATTCCTCAAACTCTGCCACATGAATTGGTACATTAAGTTCTATCTTCAAAGGGATGGAGGAATCTGAAAGATCATGACGGTGTTTTGTTCAACTTTTTTCATCCACCGTACCATCAGATTCATCCTCTTCTTTCTTTGCATCATCTACCAAATCATGTCCCCCCTGTATATACTCACTAGCTTCCTGTTCATGCTCCCCCTCCTCAGCTAGATGATTGTCTTTACCCTACTCCTTCATTGGCATCGCATCGAATGAATCAGTATTTTCTTTCAACGTTTTAATTTCTTCATCTTTCGCTTTAATAATTGCTTCATATATTGTATGATTGCAAATATGGACTTCATTGATAGCAGTGCTGGACGCCTCTGATTTCTTGATCAAAACTGCTAATTCAAACTCCTCTGGAGCAAGGTTGAGGGTTACAACCTATTACAATGAAAATAATTATCAAATTCAAATTATTATACAAAAAACTAATAATGAATTATTACAATTATTACCATATATGCTGTAAATTGTTTCAATTTATTCTCTGCCTCCTCCACATTATTTGGGAGCTTGCTATCCTTCCACCGATAAAAGCGTGGAAACTCAAACAAACTCTCTGGTGAACCCAGTGACGAGATGCGTTTATAAACCTGTGCCTGTCATTCATAAATCAAAAAATTATACTCACTTAAATATAAATATAATTAATGTTATTAGAAAAATGAAGCAAACACTTACCATCAAACCGACTATGCACCCATCAATGTACTTCTTAGTTCTTTCTCCACCTCCTCCTAAATGGCTCCTCACATCTTGTACAAGAAAATTGTATGCAACTATGCCCCATGCATACAGACCAACTCTAGACAAATTGTCCAAGTATGGCAGGAGAAATCGTGGAGTCTAATAATTAGATGTTGGAAACATAAAATAATTAAAAACAAAAAGTATGTACAACCTACAAAAATCATTCAAGTCATCCTCACTATCCTTATATACATACTCCTCAAACTTTTTTGCTATTTTAGATCTAGTTATATTCTGCAGCTTTTCAGAAAAAAGGCGGTCAAAGGTTGAAGACTTCATCTTCAATGTTATAACAACAAATTGCCCCACATGTGGCAACCCTAAAACCATAGAAAATTCAGTTGCAGAAAAAGGAACCTCAACCCCCTCCGTAAAAAGAAATGACAGTGTTTTTGGGTCAAACCTCCTAACTATAGCTTCAAGAAGAATGAAGCTTGAATTTAACTTAGGCATATACATGTATATATAGAAATGGGTCTTCTTCAATGCATCAAAATGTTTTGACCCCATCTTGGATTTCACAAGCTCCAATTTACTTTGAAAATATTAGGGGAAGCAACGAGAGCAGACCTCATAATGTCTTGGCTTTGCTACAATCAGATAAAGAAAAATTAGTATATAAACAGATTATAAACTAATACTTTTAGATAATGTGTACTGAAAGCTTGAATGTTTTGTACTACAGATGTGTATATAATGTACTGCAGATACACAGATTATATACTACACTTTCAGTTAGTGTATACTACAGGCATAAATGTTTTGTACTACAGTTGCTTCTAAAATGTACTGCAGATACACAGATTATATACTACACTTTCAGTTAGTGTATACTTCTGGCATAAATGTTTTGTACTACAGTTGCTTCTAAAATGTACTGCAGCTATACAGATTATATATTACACTTTAAGTTAATGTATACTGCAAGCTTGATGATTTTATACTACAGATACTTCTAAAATATACTGCATATACACAAATTATATACTACACTTTCAATTAATGTATACTGCAAGCTTGAATCATTTGTACTACAAATGCTTCTACAATATTTTGTACTACATATGCTTCTAAAATGTACTGCAGAAACACAGATTATATACTATACTTTCAGTTAGTGTATACTGCAAGCTTGAATGTCTTGTACTACAGTTACACATATTATATACTACACTTTCAGTTAGTGTATACTGCAAGCTTGAATGTCTTGTACTACAGTTACACATATTATATACTACACTTTCAGTTAGTGTATACTGCAGGCTTGAGTGATTTGTACTTTCAGTTATTTTATACTGCAGGCTTAAATGTTTTTGTACTACAGATGCTTCTAAAATGTACTGCAGTTACACAGATTATATACTATAATTTCATTTAGTCTGCAGGCTTGAATATTTTATACTACAGATGCTTCTAAAATGTACTGCAGTTACACATATTATATATAACACTTTCACTTAGTGTATACTGCAGGCTTGTTAATGTATACTGCAGGCTTGAATGATTTGTACTATAGATGCTTCTAAAATATTTTGTACTACAAATGCTTCTAAAATGTACTGCAGATATACAGATTATATACTACACTTTTAGTTAGTGTATACTGCAGGCTTGAATGTTTTTGTACTACAGATGCTTCTAAAATGTACTGCAATTACACAGATTATATACTATAATTTCATTTAATCTGCAGGCTTGAATGTTTTGTACTACAGATGCTTCTAAAATGTACTGTTGTTACACATATTATATACTACACTTTCAGTTAATGTATGCTGCAGGCTTGTTAATGTATACTGCAAGCTTGAATGATTTGTACTTTCAGTTATTCTATATTGTAGGCTTGAATATTTTTGTACTATAGATGCTTTAAATGTACTGCAACTACACAGATTATCTACTATAATTTTATTTAATCTGAAGGCTTGAGTGTTGTGTACTACAGATGCTTATAAAATGTACTGCAGTTACACAGATTATATATTATACTTTCAGTTATTCTACCAAATGCTTCTAAAATGTATTGCAGTTACACAGATTATATACTACACTTTCAGTTATTTTATACTGCAAGCTTGATGTTTTTGTACTACAGATACTTCTAAAATGTACTACAGTTACACATATTATATATTACACTTTCAGTTAGTGTATACTGCAAACTTGTTAATGTATACTGTAGGCTTGAATGATTTGTACTACAAATGCTTCTAAAATATTTTGTACTACAAATTATTCTAAAATGTACTGCAAATACACAAATTATATACTACACTTTCAGTTGGTGTATACTAAGGGCTTAAATGTTTTTGTACTACAAATACTTCTAAAATGTACTGCAGTCACACATATTATATAGTAAACTTTTAGTTATTTTGTATTGCAGGTTTGATGCTTTTGTAGTTACACAGATTATATACTACACTTTTACCTAATGTGTATTGCAAGCTTGATTGTTTATACTACATTTGCTTATAAAATGTACTGCAATTACACGTATTATATACTACACTTTTGCCTAATGTGTACTGCAGGTTTGAATGTTTTGTACTATAAATAATATACTACCACTTTTAGATAATTTCACCATATAATTTCAGGTAAAATGAAGTATAAACCCCCAAAAAGGTGAAGTACAACTTTCATGCATTTCAAGTACAAATCAGAAACTTCTCATCTCACAACAAAAATCATATATATCAAATGGGTTCAAGTGTTTAGCAACTAAAAAAGGAATAAAAACCCTAAGCATGAGAAAATAGACAAGAAATAAGTGTAACACCGAAAAATCACGGACATTTAAAACTGTAAATGCAGAAAACATACCTTTGAATCTTTTGCTCACTTCTTTTTGTACTTCGCTTCTTATTGCCGTTGTTTCTCCTTCCATTGTCGCAGAAAAATGACAGAAATTTTGGTGTCTTTTTTTTTTTTTTCCCCCTCTCTTCGTCTTTCCGCATTAATGGTAGAGAAACGGTTTCGTGCCCTTTTGTTTGGCCGGTTGGAGATGTTGTCGATTTTAAGAAAAAAAAAAAAAAGGAAAGCGTTTTTCTTGAAGAGAAAAATGCATTTTTCAAGTATTTTTGTTGTTTTTTCCACCTACAAGGATATATGAGTCTTTTTAAAAAATATGGGGGGTGATTTCTAAATTTTGTGAAAAAGTGGGGAGTTTAGTGTGTAAAAATTTAAATGGGAACTAATCACTAAAATAAAAATAGAGTTAGGGATTTTTTTCAAATTAACTCTTAAATTAATCTATTTACTAATGATATTTCAATTTTTTTATAACTTTTATAAGGGCTAGTTTGGTTGAGATGATAAGGTGATATAATATTTTTATAGCATTTTATCCTATGTTTGATTGAAGTGACGATAAACACTCATACTCACATAAATATCAAAAGTCCGTACTTATATGTGCAATTCACATAATAAATTAACATGCTATCTTTTATGAATTTATTTATTATGTCAATCAAATTATATCAAATGATAAAAAATTTATAAATTATTATATAATAAATAATTATGAGATAACATAAAAATTCAACTAAATAGCTGAATAGTTTTACAACTCTCAAACTTTGCAAAACCACGCTGAGACGTTATGATATGCAGCCACTTTCAATACTCCCATCGATTTCCACAAAAACGAGAAGACATATTGTGTCCAAATGTACCAGTATCTGAAACACTGCAAATAACGATAAATTTTAGGTACACAGTACACACATTCCTTCCTGACGGAATGACTCCCCATTTCCCCTGGGTCTGGGTGCTAGATTGTCGGTGGATTAATTGCCTGACCCTCTTTCCTCTCTCTAAAAATCTGTGACCTCACTCTCGGCAGCTCAGCTGTCGTTTTCGTCTGTTACACTCCATTTCTTTTCTTTATTATTTATCTACCTATTTTTCATCATCATTCATCATTAGCTCATAATAATAGTAATAAATTTTCAGCTATATACTCGTTAACAGCTGCACCCCTTTGTATATAGGCGTACTTTTATATCTCTCTACAGAGAGAGAGAGAGAGAGAGAGAGAGAGAGAGAGAGAGAGAGGGAGAGACGGGAAGGGAGGCCGACTGCTGCTGGTTCTTCTAACTGTATCTTCCTCCATTTCCACTGCTGTACTGGTGCCTCTTATATTTCACCTGTTTATGTGCTTTTTGGATCTAGGGGATAATTGATCTCTTGTTTGATGAAATTTTAGTTTATTACGTAGGGAATTTCGTCCCCAATCTCAGTATCGTGAGGTGAGTGTTACGTTGCCGTGTACTGTTTGCATTTACTCTCTATGTGGAATGCGTGGCCTGTTGATGGGTTTTATTTTTTTCTTTTTTATTTGTAAAATTGGAAATTAATGCAGCGGTTAAGTTTTTGAGAACTTTTTCAAGTGAATTGAACTATAGTTGACTACCACCTAATTTCAGTTTAATTACAAGAATTTAATGCGTCTTATTTTAGAGTAAATAACTAAATAGATATGAGACTTTATTTGATCTTTTCTTTTTGGCCGAAATGTGTTGTAATTGATTGTCGTGGTCGAGAGTTCACATCTATTTGGCTTTAATGTGACTAGAAGTAGACCGATCTGTAGATTGAGGAAATCTGTAGATTGCTTTTCAGTGACAGAGTCTGAAAATAAAATTCTATTCTATGGCCTTTTGCAGGAGGGCATTTTGGAGGCTCTAGGAATGTTAACATCTGGTGAATCTCGTATCTAGCTGACTGTGAATTCATTGATCTCGTCCAAGCCAAGTGACGATGGAATCTGAAGCAGAAACCAAGGTTAGTCGAAAAGTTTTGCTCGATATTTCCTTTTTCTTTTTGCTTTGAGCAATGTGGAATCTTTGTGTAAGGATGCATAAACTATCTAGAAGCTTGACTGTTTAATCGGGTTTCTCACTCTTCGCTGAAATCATTTTGTAATATTTACTATCCACTTATTATGGGTTTTCTTTTTTCTTTGTTTCCCCATGTATTTATGCGAGTAATTAAGCTGTTTACTAAAGTGGTTTGATAGACTTAAACCTTGTGTAATATCAGATATCCTTTAACTAATTGCTGAGTTTGATTGATAGGGGAAGACACTGAAGAACATGGGAAGTCAGGTCTGTCAGATCTGTGGTGATAATGTGGGCTTGACTATTGACAGGGAACCATTTGTTGCTTGCAATGTCTGTGCATTTCCAGTTTGCCGGCCTTGCTATGAATATGAGAGGAAGGATAGGAATCAATCTTGCCCTCAGTGCAAAACCAGATACAAGAGACATAAAGGTATTTTTAGTTTCCATATGAGCGTCTGGCAAATCTGAGTTGTTTTATTCTCTTTCAGAATAGGCATAGCATCTGCAGGGACTATCTACATATTCTTGGTATATTTTAACACGAGATTGATTGTAATCTACATTAGTATGTGATAGATAATAATAGTTAGTTGCGACTACCAAGGTTGTATCAACAAGTCTCCCCAACTCAAATAGGTAAAGTATTAGCATACAACATTGCATTTGATTTTGCACAATGAAAAGCAAACAATTACAATAGCTAGAAGATCTGTCATGGGAATGTGGAATGGGGATCTGCTTTATTGGTGAGAAGCTGCATTTTAGGTTAAGGATGAGAAAAGCTTTCTTGAAGAATCCCATTTGTAGCACCCAAAGCAATAGGATAAAAAAAAAAGAAGCCAAAATTCTACTTTCAAAAATTATTTTGACATAGTTTTTTGTGCCCTTCTTTTTTTCAAGTTTTCTTTGGGGTGGGGATGGGTGGTGTTAGCCACTCTTGCTTGCACCCTTGTTTGATCTTTCCATCATACCTAGGCCTTCAACTGCCATACATAATTTTGGGTGACCTACTGAACATTGAATTTTGAGTAGTGACTTGTAACTTAAATCTGGTTTACTGAATGCTTACAAACAGGAAGTCTCGCAATTCATGATGATGAAGAGGATGGTGCTCCTGCTGATGGTGGCAATGATCTCCATTACTCTGAAAATCAAAATGACAAGCAGAAGATTTCAGAGCGTATGTTTAGCTGGCACATGAGTTATGGGAGAGGGGAAGATATTGGGGCACCAAAGTATGATAAGGAGGTCTCTCATAACCACATTCCGTTGCTTACAAATGGAACGGATGTATGTTTCTGTCCTTTGTTTATATAATTATATTCTGTTCTCCTGCAAATAGTGTATTTTTGGAATCTGTGACACCAAAAACTCTCTCGTGTTCACAGATTTCTGGAGAACTGTCTGCTGCATCACCTGGACGTCTTTCTATGGCATCTCCTCCACCTGGTGGTGCTGGAAAGCGTAAACCTCTGCTCCCTTGCACCTGAATCTCTATGTTGTTTTTTATGAATCTCTCCTATACTGCAATTTACATACTCTCTTCTTCTTCTTACCTGTTTGCAGCAAGGATTGTGGATCCAGTGAGAGAGTTTGGATCCCCAGGCTTAGGAAATGTTGCTTGGAAAGAGAGGGTTGATGGCTGGAAGATGAGACAGGAAAAGCCTGTTGTTCCAATGACTAATAGCCATCCTCCTTCAGAAAGAGGAGCTGGAGATATTGATGCGAGCACTGATGTTCTTGTGGATGACTCTCTACTGTGAGTTCTTAATTTTGGTGTTATAGAAGTTTCCTTTTAATACAGTTTATTAATTGAGCTAAAACTCTGACTACATTGTTTAAAGCCCATACAAGACCTTAACATTTTTTTTATTGGCTGGAAAAGACTTACATATGATGGATGAAATCACATACATGACTTATTTATATATATGTTGATGATTTTTGTAAACCTAGGGAGCCATTCTCTTATCTGCTTAATTTTCTTCTTGTTGCAGGAATGATGAAGCCCGACAGCCCTTATCAAGGAAGGTTTCTATTCCATCATCAAGGATAAACCCTTACAGGATGGTTATTGTCTTGCGGCTTGTGATTCTTTGCATTTTTTTACACTATCGGATAACTAATCCTGTGCCCAATGCATATGCTTTGTGGTTAATTTCTGTGATCTGTGAGATCTGGTTTGCTATATCATGGATTCTAGATCAGTTCCCAAAATGGCTTCCAGTAAACCGTGAAACATATCTTGACAGGCTTGCTCTTAGGTGAGAAAACTTTCCATCTATGCATATCTATGAGTTGTTTGTGGTTGGAATACTTATGCTGTAATAGGGAGATAAATGCAGCAGCATTGTTTAACCAAATACTGTAGCACCTGTATATCTAATTCTTTTTCCTTTATGTTGAAATTATCAAATGCCATCTTTTTCTCCAAGGGTATCTTTCTGGATATATGTATGGACAAACTTCTTTTTTACCATCTGATTTTGAAAATATGTAATTTCTTTAAATTGTAACAGATATGATCGTGAAGGAGAGCCATCACAGTTAGCTTCTGTGGACATATTTGTCAGTACTGTTGATCCTTTGAAGGAGCCTCCTCTTGTTACAGCTAATACTGTCTTGTCCATTCTTGCGGTGGACTATCCAGTGGACAAGGTCTCATGCTATGTTTCTGATGATGGTGCTGCCATGCTGACATTTGAAGCTGTATCAGAAACATCAGAATTTGCAAGAAAATGGGTTCCTTTCTGCAAAAAGTACAACATTGAGCCACGGGCTCCAGAATGGTACTTTGCTCAGAAGATTGACTACTTAAAAGATAAAGTTCAGCCATCCTTTGTAAAAGACCGTAGGGCTATGAAGGTGAATAATGTTTTGTGTCAAGAAAAGCTATTGGCTCTTCACATTTAGTCAAGCATCTTACATTTGTTCTCCTGTTTATCCTGCAGAGAGAATATGAAGAGTTCAAAATTCATATAAATGCGCTGGTTGCCAAGGCCCAAAAAGTTCCTGAAGAGGGTTGGACCATGCAGGATGGTACACCGTGGCCTGGAAATAATACAAGGGATCATCCAGGAATGATCCAGGTGAGCTAAGTTTTCACAGATCATAGTGTAAATGTTCCTTAATATATTTAATTATTTGTGTGGATGGTCTATAATACTTAGCTTGCATGTGCAGTGTACGTGAGATTGTGATAAAATCTGTTGGATATTAGCAAGTGCTAGGTGTATTTTTGAGCTGATAAGCTACCATAACTTATATACAGTTACTTACAGTTTTTTCCTGGTTTCTCTTCAAAATATATCATTTTATTTTCCTGCTTGCAGGTTTTCCTGGGCCAAAGTGGAGGCCTTGACAATGATGGTAATGAGCTGCCTCGGTTAGTATATGTTTCTCGTGAGAAGCGTCCCGGATTCCAGCATCACAAGAAAGCTGGTGCCATGAATGCACTTGTAATTGGTTAATGGATGTAATTTGCACTTATAATTTTGTCCTATTGGCAAAGTTAACATCATAAATACACCTCTTGCAGGTCCGTGTGTCAGCAGTTCTTACTAATGGACCATTCTTGTTGAATCTTGATTGTGATCACTACATAAACAACAGCAAGGCCTTGCGTGAGGCAATGTGCTTTCTAATGGATCCTAATCTTGGGAAATATGTATGCTATGTTCAATTTCCACAAAGATTTGATGGTATAGACAAGAGCGATCGATATGCCAACCGCAACACTGTCTTCTTTGATGTAAGTTCTTCTTCACTCTTGTGATTGTTTTTGGCTCTTAAGCCTTAGTTGTTAGATTATGCTAAGAATTCTAGTAGCACACTTGAATTAATGCTTTGCAATTTGATATAAGTTAGTTTTTTGTGGCTATCCACAACATGAATTTCTTCCGTTTTTGGCTCAGATTAACTTGAGAGGTCTGGATGGAATTCAAGGCCCTGTATACGTCGGCACTGGATGTGTCTTTAACAGAACAGCTTTGTATGGTTATGAGCCTCCTCACAAACCTAAGCATAAGAAACCTGGGTTGTTCTCTTCCTGTTTTGGTGGGTCAAGAAAGAAAAGTTCTAAATCAAGTAAGAGGGGTTCAGGTAAAAAGAATTTTAGCATGCATGTGGATCCCACTGTTCCTATTTTCAGCTTGGAGGATATAGAGGAGGGTGTTGAAGGTATGCTTCTCTTCAAGTCAATAAGAACCTTATTAGGCATGGTGCTTACTATTAACTCTCCTGTTAATATAGAATAGTTGCTTTAGTAAATATTCTACTGTTTCAATGTCTATGCTCATGATTCTTTTATTGCATTCTGGTACTGCAAATGACCTTCTATTTTTTCCCTTTTGTCTTGTATGATCATTCTTATTTCAAGTTTTGTGTAATTTCACGTCTTAGCAGGTCATTGGTCCTTGTTTATTGAGTTTTCTCTTTTTGTCTTGCAAGGAGACAAAATTACCAATGGGAAAAAATGTTAATGCATCTCTTTGTTTTGTTACTATTTCTTCTTTCTTGGTGATTTGAGTCAGGTACTGGATTTGATGATGAGAAGTCATTGCTCATGTCCCAAATGAGCCTTGAGAAGAGATTTGGCCAGTCTGCAGTTTTTGTTGCATCTACCCTAATGGAGAATGGTGGTGTTCCTCAGTCTGCCACACCAGAGACTCTTCTGAAGGAGGCCATTCATGTTATAAGCTGCGGTTATGAGGATAAGACAGAATGGGGAAGTGAGGTAAGTCTGTATACTTCTTTTGTATCTTAAGTTCTTTGTCACACTAAATTTTGTTTACTCTCAGGAAGAGCAAATGTTACTAGTAACTTGGAATGGTATAAGTTGTAACAGAATCCAAGAGAAATTGTGAAATGTTTTGGAAAATTATGGTATGGCAACTCTACTAAATATTAAAGAGCTTCAGACTTTATGGTCACACTCAATCTTCTTTTTTGACATGATACAGGGAACTATAGTACATTGTATTTAATAGAGATTGAAGACTCATGAAACATTCATATTTACTTTAGCTCTTCAATTGGCTGCATGTAGAACTTGAAGTATCCGTGAAAGCCTTCATGTCACTTCCAGTGAAATCATTTGTGGCCCAAAGAAATGAATCAAATGACTAAATTTCCTTGTCTCCTTTACTCCCCTACTTTGCCTTGGATAAGTTCTTCCCTCTCTCTTGGGTTTGGGGACTGGTCATAAAATTAAGATGCAGCCTTTATATATTTAAGGGGCCTTTCTGAAATTGAGGTGTAAAACAGATCTTTACAGATGTGTGGATATTTTTATTCTGTTATTATACTTTGACCACACCTAGTGCCATTCTTTGCTTAATCCTTCAGGAGAATATTAACTTCTGTGAACTGGAATTTTAAATAGTTTTGTTGCATTTTTAATTCGGTTGAGATCAATATTATTTTGGTTGGTATTCTAATGCTAATTTTTTCTACCCATCAAATTCATATTGCCTGTAAATGTGCGTTTCCATCGTAATGTCTCAGTTCCAAAAATGATTTACTCCATATAATGTCATAATGAGACTCTTTTCTTCTGTGTGCAGATAGGATGGATTTATGGTTCTGTCACAGAAGATATTCTTACTGGATTTAAGATGCATGCGCGTGGCTGGCGATCAATTTACTGTATGCCTCCAAGACCAGCCTTCAAGGGTTCAGCTCCGATCAATCTTTCTGATCGTTTAAACCAAGTGCTTCGATGGGCCTTGGGATCTGTGGAGATTTTATTTAGCAGGCATTGTCCCATATGGTATGGCTATAGTGGACGATTGAAATGGCTAGAGAGATTTGCATATGTCAACACAACAATTTACCCAGTCACTGCCATTCCTCTTCTACTTTATTGTACATTGCCAGCTGTCTGCTTACTCACTGGGAAGTTCATTATCCCCCAGGTTAGTTTCTGTCTCCAAGTCCTAACCTGTACTTAAACTTAGCCTTCCTAATATTCGATTACATTGCATTGTATGACTGAAATATTTCTTGGAACTTTAAGATGTTATCATGCTCATTATACATCCACCAAATGTGATGCGGCCTCAGTTGGTGACAGTGAGATTTATTATCTTGAATATGCTCTTAACACGTCATTTATCAACAGACCAATGTGCTAGCATTATATAACTGCATCTTCAGCACCTTTTATGAAAATTTAAAGAGAAAATATTGAAAATTAGAATTTTCTATGTTGCAGATTAGTAACCTTGCTAGTATCTGGTTTCTATCCCTCTTTCTCTCCATCTTTGCTACTGGTATATTGGAGATGAGGTGGAGTGGGGTTGGAATTGATGAATGGTGGAGGAATGAGCAGTTTTGGGTCATTGGAGGTGTCTCATCTCATCTCTTTGCTGTCTTCCAAGGGTTGCTCAAAGTTCTTGCTGGAATAGATACCAACTTCACTGTCACATCCAAGGCCTCAGATGAAGATGGAGATTTTGCTGAGCTCTACATGTTTAAATGGACGACTCTTCTAATACCGCCAACAACTCTTCTCATCATAAACTTGGTGGGTGTTGTCGCTGGAATTTCCTATGCTATCAACAGCGGTTACCAATCATGGGGCCCACTCTTTGGGAAATTATTCTTTGCCTTCTGGGTTATTGTTCATCTCTATCCTTTCCTCAAAGGTCTAATGGGCCGCCAAAACCGGACACCAACTATTGTTGTGGTATGGTCCATTCTTCTGGCCTCTATCTTTTCACTGTTATGGGTGCGAGTTGATCCATTCACCACTAGTGTCACTGGCCCAGATGTCGAACAGTGTGGAATTAACTGCTAGAGTGGACATGATATATGTTTGAATAGTTCACTTTAGAAAACGTCGCAGAATCTAAACTTCAAGAGGTAGTAGTGTGATAATCCCATTTCTCTCCACATCCTGGTGTACCTTTTTTGTCCATGTGAAGTTCCGTTTTTGTGCAGAGATACGTAAGCTATATAAATTATATTTCTTATTTTTACAAGGTTAATTATGAAGAGAGAGAGAGAGAGATGATTCCGAAGAATTGTAATATTTGTAACTTGTACACTTCTTACCATTTGTTCAATTATCTTCTTCACTTGGCATAACTTTACATATCATACAGGTTTAAGACTCGGTTCCAGTTGTGCACACATTTTATTCCTCTTGTTTTCTTCCTCTCCGTGTTTGTCACGGTCGCAGTTGATTTATCACATATGTTTGAGATAGTATAGAACTTGTAATTGCGATCTATTTGGTGTGGCTTGAAGAATTTGCCTTGGCGATTTCCTCAGAACATATTTAGGAGTGGTTCTCCTAATTTGCAACTACAAGTTTCACGAGAATTACAGTGTGTTAACTGAAAAACTTCGAGGCCAACTGATGGAATCTTCACTCTCTCTCTCTTCCTTGAAAGCAACAGGATTCCACATTCCGATTCAAGGTTCCACCGAATCTGTTTTACCTAACTACGTACCCAAAGCAGAATGGGACAGTTGGCAGATGTTGCCACATTCCAGTATGAGATGAGAGACTAAGAGCCGCAGCTTGTAAAAGTAGTTTAAAGCATAGTCCTGGAAAAAATTGGGACCTCAGAAAATTCTAATCCAAACAACAGAGCACTTAGATAAAATCCCACAAATATCACAAGTCAATTTCCAGACACTTGAAGAGCGTAAAAAATACTAGAGCTCTTCCAACAAATTACAGGCGCCCTGCCTTTTGTTAATATTCATTCAACATTCTATACTTAATTCCTGTCTGAGTTTCAGCATCAGCAACAAGTTTGGGACACGAGACTTTTTCAGATGGCTGGAGCTTTATGGGTCTCATCGTGCCCGTGTTTGTGCTTGTATTCGATGTCTTCAAACACGTTAAGTGTCAATCCTCTGTGTTTTTCGAACAACATGGAGAAGAGAAGGCATGTTAAGAAGCTGAGGTTGGTGAATTTGAGCAGTTCTTTCTTGGATGCATGGCATGAATGGCATTTGTCTGCAAAAATGCTCTCATGCTGCACTATAAATGGCTGTTCAAGGAAGAGGCACAGGCTTCAGGGCCTCGTTATTGTTGATGAATTGGGAGGTCAGTACGAGGATACCTTCAATGATGTTAAAATGGTGAGTCAAAATGTCTGAAATTTCCAGTACCAAGTGAAAGAAATAAAAAGAACTATATGCACCAGGCTTGTTTTGGGACAGTTTTACAGCATTTTTTCCTTAATATGTGGATCAGAAAAAATGTAGCAGAGGCAAAGGGCCCTATATGTATTCTGGGCCCTCTTCATTTGAAGGTGCTATTGATGGCCTCTGCAGAGCAAGAGCCAAGAGAGGTGTAAGAAGTTTCAGATATGTCAAATTCAATTGGTCTAGGAGGATTGCCCTATGGAAAAACGGAAATTAGTCTTTCTTTTCAGTCTCTAGAAGGTTTAACCTTCTCTTCAGAAGGGAGCTTATTATGTGTAATAGTTAGCAGTCAGTCGAAATTATTAATTGCCCCTAACCTTGTTGATTAGGAATAATATGCATTTGCTCATATTAACTAACAAAACACACACACACACACACACACACACACACACATAAGCTTGCTGGAACTTCATGTGAGCACTAGGTGTACATCATGTTATGATCGATTCTATGGCTGCGACACTTGCCAGTTTTAGTACCTTTTAAAGTAACAGCGACAAAGAAGCATAGTAAGTGCCCTTTTTCACCTCAATTTTCGGTTGTGATTGTGTCGTGAACATGGGCATTTGCATGATAATCTTTATTAGCTCCTTCAGATTCCAGTTGTTAGCGTCCAACGAAATGCCTTTATTTATTTTCTGATTAATTGATATCTGGGAAAATTGAGGAAATGTGATCTGCTTTCAGGAGATTATCAACTACTTCACATTTAAAGCCGTAAGGACTGTCCTTGAACAACTCTATGAGATGAATCCACCGCAATACGCCTGGTTCAACAAGTAAGCAAACTAATTGCCTTCTCTTCTGGAACTCAACGTCTGTCATACGGTGTCATTAACTTTCTCCACTTTCACAGCTTTGTTGCGGATAATGTACCAAACAGTGGAACACGTTTTCTTCAGACCCTTGTGAAGGTAATAAATAATATTCAAGAAGTACACCACTGATAAAAGCTAGGAAGATCATCAAACTTGGTGTTTAGCTCTAAAGGTTATGCAACAAAGGGTTCTTCCTGTTTGCTGTTAAAAGCTCAATTTGGACCAAAAATAACCAACCTTATGCTAGGAACAAATAATATTTTGGTGTGCTTCTACTCAGTTTTGCATGCATTAATTGCAGGAAAGGCAGGAACTTGCTGAAAGGATAATGATAACTCGGCTTACCCTATATGGCAGATGGATAAAGGTACGTCCACGTCTCTGTTCAGACTTCAGAACCAATTTTGTAGCAGCCATCACATGTCAATTCGAAATGAACCTCATGCGTTCATCTTTGATGTGTTGTTTTACATGTAATACTAGAAATGCGATCACAGTGAAATATACAAAGAAATCTCAGAAGAGAACTTGAAGTTGATGCGAGACAGGCTATTGGAGACCATTATTTGGCCATCTGATGAAACATCCCCTGATCAGAAAACAGATTGACACCCACCATACTGATTTCATGGTTGCATTGATTATTCTTCAGCTCTTGTGCTTAATATTGTGATTTGTGATCATGAGCAACAATTTCCTTGTGCATATTAGTCTTGCAAAGATCAAACTATGTCAAAATGGTTTATATGTGCCGAGCATTTTTCACAGACGAAAGACTCTTACTACTTGACTAGGCATGATGGATCCCAAGACCACTGGTACAGGACATCAAAACACAAACATCTTGGTATATCACAAGACAAGCATCTTGGGACTCACTGATCCTTGGACCTGTTGGCGCAATCCATTCTTGATAGGCACTAACCAACCTCCTAACTACTGTCATTTCAGTTTTGTATGCAAAACGACTTATTCTGCAAGACCTAGTGAACTACACAAGCTAAATCTTTAACGGCAAAATGCCAATTCCTAAAATATCCTCTTTCCTCTGCTATTCTGAAAACGAGAAAATATCTTTTAGCATTGCGTCCAAACTTTAATTGTGATGTCATCCACACTTGTCCAGGGAGAACAATCATTTCAGAAATAATACAAGCAAGATGGAAGAGAACATAAACAGATGGGAGATAATCCGCTGGGGCGGGGGATGAAAAGATATTTTGAAAAATGCAATTATAGATAAACATGAAAGAAGTCAAGACCAAACAACTACCAATGGTAGAGTACTGTACAATATTTGTGCCAAAGATCAGTCTTGGGTCGAGCAGGACAACAAATCCATCTAATGTTATATCAGCAGGGACATGAGTTCAAAGGCAAGAGAGATTTAGCAACAACTGCTACTGGATGCATCGGACTCTGGAGGTTTCTGTTTGAAGATATTCTTCTTTACACCAGCCGAGCCTTCAGCTAACAGACTTGGTGTCTCCAAGATCTGTCAGAAAACGAAAAACAGAAGCATAAATATTATTATGTAGAAGGCTGGCTGTAGTGAAGCACCACATAACTATCCAAATAAAGTTTTAATGTCCATGTTCATTGCAGAGGCAGCATCATGCAGAGTTCACATCATCACTATCCCATGATCCAGGTAACATATGCAATATGTGACCCAACTCAATAATGCTTTTCAACATATCTTATGGACACTATAGGCCCTAAAAAGGTTTTACTTCAAACAAAGCCAACATTTTTTATGTCCATATCTTTCATTAGAGATATTGTTCTAAATATCTATCTTTAACTAAAGATAGATATTACTCTAGAATGTCGGTGCAACCTTTGACCTACATTCCTCATTGCCAATCCATCTTGTGAGGCCTTCCATCTCTTGACTTATGGAAAAAGTCAAAACTCTAATTTTAGTTACTATTTGATGATCCTGTCATTATAAAGTTTGCGACCTCCAAACTGCCAGGATATCCATTCTAAAGGTAGATATTACTCTGGAATGTCGGTGCAACCTTTGACCTACATTCCTCATTGCCAATCCATCTTGTGAGGCCTTCCATCTCTTGACTTATGGAAAAAGTCAAAACTCTAATTTTAGTTACTATTTGATGATCCTGTCATTATAAAGTTTGCGACCTCCAAACTGCCAGGATATCCATTCTAAAGGTAGATATTACTCTGGAATGTCGGTGCAACCTTTGACCTACATTCCTCATCGCCAATCCATCTTGTGAGGCCTTCCATCTCTTGACTTATGGAAAAAGTCAAAACTCTAATTTTAATTACTATTTGATGATCCTGTCATTATAAAGTTTGCGACCCCCAAACTGCCAGGATATCCATTCTAAAGATCCAGATTGTCCAATTATGAAAGTGACCTACAGCCTTTCTAATTCAAGTCTCTTAAAATGGGTTGCGCTTAAGTCTTGGCAGATACTGCTCCTCAGCAGTATAGCAGTTAAACTATAATTGAGATAGAAAGGCTTGTTATTCAATCCATAACATGGCATATATATTGCTTGTCTCTAATGATTGAGGAAGGGAGGTACTGGAGTGGCGGAGGCTCTAGGGTGAAGACAGGGGATTGGGGGCCTAATTTTTAGGAGCTAGGGGAATGTAAGCCCCAAGAAATTGGAGTAGGATCCCTGTGGAGGCCCCAGCCCCTGAGGAATAAGGGATTTCAACCCATACATAGCAGAGGGCTCACAGAGGGATGATTACCCATCCCCTGAATGGAGGGGTGCAACAACTAAAGCCTTACAGGTGGAGGCCCCTTGGGAGTAAGGATGCCCAGCATGGGGTTGGTGTCGAGGCCCCAGGGGGAAGCACCCTCAGCCCAACTGCCCAAGGGTGGAAGCCCCTTGGTGGTGCAGGCCACCAACCCCTGGTGTGGAGTGGGTAAAAGTTTGCATCACTGCAAACCTGCGAAGTTCTAGCATGCAGAAATTTATCATTTATTTGCAAAAGAGAGTGCCAACTTCAGGAAAAGAAAGAGTGGTGTGGGTGGGTGTGTCTTTTTTTGGGGGGAGAGGTGGGGTTTGGGGTTTGGTGAGGTTGCAGCACTTTTACCCTCCAATGCATGAGGGTGGATTGCCATATAGCCCAGTCCATGCAAAAGATCAATGACCATTAACAAATAACTCACAAAAGAATCTCAGGCAATGCACTAACCTTCAAGACAAGTTCCTCAAAACACTGTTCAACATTTACTCTAGTTTTGGCACTGCACTCTATGAAAAGGCATCCATACTCTCTCGCAAAGTCAATGCCCTCTTTTTTGCTGACAACCCTTTCACTTTCCTGCAAAAGATGCACGTGATACATATTCACAAGCATGGCACAATACCACCAGTATTACATTTGTAATGTTATATTTTAATACAAATATGAGAACACATACTTGCAGTTAGGCGAACACGGAAGCTCTAAGCAAAGAAATTAAACAAGAGAAATATCTAAACATAATCAAATATGAGACAAAGCAAGGAATTCCATTATTTTCCTAGAAGATGGTAATCTCCATACCACTACTAAAGGGAATATATAATCAATTTCAGATGCTACTGCTAATGGAGATACCTTATCAACTTTGTTGCCAACTAGCATCTTAATGCAATCTTGATTTGTTGAGTAGAGGTCAATTTCTTTAGCCCAAATATCGGATAGATTTGTGAAGGTTTCTTGCCTTGTCACATCATAAACTGTACCACAATAAAATGGCTCATATCTTAGACATACCAGAGAAGTGAAACCGTATTGCAAGTGTTGAAATTAAGAGAAACCACTTGAAAGGTAAAACCAGGAAAATTAGTTTTTTGTGATCTGCATTTATAGTGATAATGAAAGACGATATTATATCTTAAGTTACAATATATCATGCAAGATACAGGCTGACAATTAGAGACCTACATGCAACAGAAATAACAATGCAAACATAATATTACACTTGCCTGTGTTACTATAGTCCTACAATGCAGGACAATGCCATGCAATGAAAAGACAAACAACACAAGAAATCCAAATATGCTAGCATGACACTCTGGCATACACATTCTCTGTAAGTGCCATCCAGCTTCAGACAAATACACCATTAACTTCTGATGACCATGCAAACTTCAAGACAAGAAGAAGAGAGGAACAGAGCAGGAGAAATCCTGCATTTAGTGTCCATTTCTCATCCAACCATAGCTTTTCTATGTGCTTCTTAGTAAAAGCATCCACAGGAACTCAAGAAATACACAAAATAAAAAACAAATTTGCTTCATGGATAAAAAGTATAACCCTGCTGCCTCACATAAATCAGGTTTTTCAGGTTCTAACCCAAATTTCCTGGCACTACCTTAAAAGGTGGAAAAAAGAAAATGGAAAAGATAAAGCTCCAGAAATTTGAACATCCAAAAATACATTCCGAGGAATGATCCATGGTCTAGTACTAATAAGTTCTTTAAGCATAGGCATAAATATTTTAGCACCCATAGTCAATCTAATTATCGATACAATCTCTAATTTTTTTTCCTCACAGACAGACATCAACTTACATGATAAACAGTCTTTTAGAAAAGAAAAAAGCATACCCATGATGATTCCTTGAGCTCCTCCGTAATATGAACTAGTCAAAGTCCTAAATCTTTCCTGTCCAGCTGCAATGCAACATGAGAACTTAGATCACACAAAACCGTCATGTATAGCTCCTCAAGCAAAGCACAGTCTACTTCTAGCACAGAACATTCATATATAAGTGCCAAGACATGTGAAAGCATAAGCAGCAGACGCCGTGCAGTCTTTTCAACAGAAAAGAAGACAGATCGACTTACATTACCTACAGGCTGGCTAATGCATGCTTATTGGCAAAGTATTTCTAAGATCAACTCGTCTCCAATTAATGTCTTAAAACCTGACCCCTTCAATCAAACTGGAAGAGTGTTTTGCACATTACTAGTTCAAGGATAGTTGACTGTAATTTTGGAACATGAAATTTGCAGAGAAAACCATTCAAATAATAGAAGAAAATAAGCACAGATTAGTTGTTAAATACGAAAGGCGGTGCGAGGCGACAAGGCCTCTAGTGCCCAAGGCGAGAGGCGCTCACCTTTTTGAAGCGAAGCTAGAAAATAAAAATTTAAAAAATACATTATGTATTTAATAAATTATAGTGTAGGTAGAGTAGAGAACCTATAAGATATGGAACAAATATAACATAATAAATCTAACTCAAGTTACTCAATCAAGTTTTAAGTGCAAATCATCACAAATAGTTTTAAAAGAAAACTAAAATGCATCAAATATCCATAATTTCAAGCCAAATCTCAAATCATAAATTCTAAATCTAGTCAAACAAGTCATCATCAAAGTTGCCTCCATTATCATCACTCCCATCAACATCATCTTCATCATCGCTACCACTTTTGTAACATGCATTATCTTCCTCTTCCACCTCTGTCTCACTATTATCAAAGTTGTTTTCTTCCTCTTCTTAATCTATGAGATGAAGATGAAGTGGTTTTCTTTCTTCCTCTAAGGTTAGCTACCGCAGCAGCCTTTGATTTTCCAATTGGAGTAGATCTAGAACTAGATCTATAATTATAGGCTGGCTCATAAACTCCAATAGCTCTTGCAACATCTCCCTAGGTTAAATCTTCACCATCAAATACAGCAGCATCCTCTTCATTTTCATCCTCCTCCAAACACCCAGTCATCCATTCATTACTTTCATCAATTTGTTGCAAAGTGATTTGATCAATTGTACCAGGCTTTTCATATCTATGCCTTAAAGCTCTATTATATTTGATGAAAACTAAATCATTCAAATATTGTTGCTCCAAGCGATTTCTTCTTTTTGAATGAAGCTACACAAGTTTAAAAATAATTAATTAGTATATATTATATACATGCATACAAAACTCAAAGAATTAATTAAGATGCATAATAGTATTTTAGCAACTTACGTGCTCGAACATGCTCCAATTTCTCACACCGGAGGAACTATAAGTAAGACTAAGAACTTTGATTGCAAACTTTTGTAGATTTGGTGTTGAAAACATGGATGTAGCCCACCACTCAGCTAAAAGTTAATAAAATAATAAAGCTATTAATTGAGGAACAAATAGTTTATTAATTAAAGAACAAGAATATGTAATAGATTAATTTTGTTTCCTGGACTTTTTGTGTCACAAGTCCTTCGTCTAATAGCTATTGGCAATGAAAACATCCCTTTACCTCTCACGTAGATATCCAACTCATCAGAAATTGCATCTTCATCGTTAGGGTCATGCACTAGTCTTTGTATGCTTTCATGTAACCCTCTCATAACCTCTTCATCTTGTTGTATTTCTGAGTTTGAGTAGAAAAATTGCGGGTTCAGAAAATGCCCGACTGCATACAAGGGTCGATGAAGTTGAATGAACCTTCTTTCATCAATGATTTTGAATACTTCTTTATACTTTTCCTCTTTGTGGCCAAATGACTTAGCAATTATCTCCTTAGCTCGATCCATTGCCTCATATATATATATATATATCCCATTGCAGACCTTTTCCCACTATCTACTAATCGAAGCACATTAACTTGAGGGCTAGCCAACTTAACAACATAAGCAACATTGTTCTAGAAAGAAGGCATAAATATAATGTCTGCAATTTTTCTACCTTGTGCCTCCCTAGCAAACTTGCTATCAGTCCACTTCTTTGATGTAAACATCTTTTTCAAGTTTGTCTTTTGCTTCTAAAACCTCCTCAATGTGAGAAAAGCAGTTGCAAAACGTGTTTTTTCCAGCCTAACCATTTCCTTTTGCCCGGTAAACTCTCTCATCATGTTCAAAATAAGAGTTCTATTGTAAATGTACCCATTCACGGTGACTGCTCAATAATAATTTTTCTTCAAATTAGGTATTTTGAAGATATCTTCAAACATGAGGTCTATACAATGAGCAGCACATGGAGCCCAATACAAATGTGGGTACTTTGCTTGTAATAACTTTCCTGTTTAAGGAAATGAATTCAATAAGTTGATATAATGATGTAATATGCTCATGTTAAAAAATAATATCAAGTATATGAAATAATATTTTCTTACTTGCTGCAACATCTGAACTTGCACTATCTGTCACTATCTGAACAACATTATTCTCCCCAATTTCTTGAACAAACGCATCAAGCAACTGAAACATTTTATCACCAGTGTGAGCATAACTTGATGCATCAACAGATTTTATGAACATGCTTCCTCGTGGGCTATTCACCAAAAAATTTATCATTGCCCTTCCTTTTTTATCTCTTCTATCATCGGCCATTATTGTGCAACCAAACTTTTCTGTTTTTGTCTCATGATCTTTCAAGATTGCTTTTGTATGCTCCAACTCCTTCTTCAAATAAGGAACTATCAACTCATGATAACTTCGGGGCTTCATACCAGGACCATACTGACCAATAGCTTCAATCATAGGACCAAAGCTATCGTAGTGTACAACATTGAAAGGTATTCCGACATCGTACATCCACCTAGCAAACTTCTGCATCGCATTATCCCTCTTTTTTTTTTTCTGGTATTTGTCAAATTTTTTCGGATTTTTATCACCATGTTTTCTTTGGTTCACAACTTCATCTTCATCTTGATGAAAAAACCAATCTATTGGACCAATTTTCCCTGGCTTTTTTTGTTGGGAAGCTTCCATTTCATTTGATGCAAGACTTGATGAACGAGATTGATAAGACATAAGCCGCTTTCCACGTGCTGTAGAATCTTGTTCACCTTCCCATGGATCTTCTCCATGCATTTCATCAAAAGGGGGTATTGCATCCATTTTGTTTTTCACTTCTTTCTTCTTCAACATATACTCCCTCAACTCTTCTTTCACCAATTAAAGGCATTTTGGACAAGCCTTTACATCCCTAAATCCTCCAACAAGATGTTTCTTGAATCTATTTATCCCTCCATTTGTTTCTTTGTTACAATAATTACACTTGACCTTCTTCGTATCTTTTGGGTTTGGCAAAGTTTCAGAATTCCATGCTGGATACTTTTTGTTTACATTTTGAGAAGACATTTTTTTTTCTCTATATTCTGCAAACCAAAAAAAAAATGAAAGAAATTCAAATGTTAAAAATGTATATATTAAAAAGGTACAAACCAAAAATAAAAACACAAACATCAAATAACTTAGAAAGGTACAAAACCAAAAATAACCAAACAAATTAGAAAGGTACAAAACCAAAAATAACCAAACAAATTCAAGTTCTCAAATATCAATAATAAATTAATAACTATTCTTAAAATAAAAAAAAGTAAAACACACACACACACGGAACATTTTAAGGAAAGCAAAAAGACATACTACATTATACATTTAAACTTACAAATAATAAATACATAATAATTGAAATGAAATGAACCAAAAACACATAATAAATACAAGCTAACACACTTAAACTTACAACATAAGGCTGAGAGAACAAACAAAAATAAATAAATAAATAAATAAAAAGTAAAAGAAATAAGCGGACAAAAACAGAAGAAAAAAGCGACAGAGTAACAGAACAGAAAAAGAGAAGAAAAAAGGAGAAAAAAAAAAAATTCAGTCGGCGCCTTACCCGGGAAATGGGTCGCTGGGAAGTGGGTCAGCCGTCGGCGGGAACTGGGAAATAGTAGGTGCAGGCGTGCGGACTTGGGAAGGGGAGGTAAGCTTGGTATTTTTTTTATTTTTTTTTGGCAATCTGTCTGCTTAGGGCTTTCTTTATGTTACGTTTCTTCCCATTTTTCTCTTCTCCTTTCCCTTAAAGTCACATTTTTACCACAGACAACCACCTCAGAATTCTTGAAAAGAACTGGGTTCAGAGAGGCGCGCCTTTCTCGCCTGGGAAAAAGGCAAGAAAAGGCGCCCTTTTGTCGCCTTTTGAAACTGCATCGCCTAGGCGAGGGAAAAGGCGATTTTCCCTCGCCCATGTTGCCTCTCGCCTTTGACAACTATCCATAGAAAATCATAATCCTACACATAATACAACATCCCTAGTCTTTTACCACAGTAAACCACAATAACATTATTACCAGTGTCCCAAATTGCAAGCTTCAATTTTTTCCCTCCAGCATTAACATACTTTACCTTGAAATCCACTCCTGTAGGCAGATGTACCAAATTACATTACTGAAAGCAGACTACTGGAAGAAATAGAAGAATAATAAACAATAATTCCAATTTAACATGTTGCATCTCAAGAATAAGCATATTGAAAGAAGTAATAACTTCTCCGATAAGAATAATGATAAATAACTATTCCAACATTATACACTTACTCTTAAGACTATGTAATGATTGGCAACTCTTAAGACTTTACATTATTAATTTATATTACTTAATTTATTTCTGACAAGCATGGTAAAAGGACTAAATCCGTTAGAACAAGAATATTGTATAATGAACACTATCGAGCATGTCATAAAAAATTCAAGTTCACTCATATCCACTATTAAACCAAGTTCTATTCATTCCAATTCACCAATAGGGTGAGACGGCTAGATAGGTTCCCAATAGGCACATCACATGGGAGAAATCCTGCACAAGAAACACAAAAACACATACAAACACAAATGCACCAACAAGAAAAGAAAGAAAGAAAGAAAGAAAGAAAGAGGCAATTAATACAGCATATTAGGAGAACACAAAACTGAAATGAGAATGAATACTTGATACATAGAGTAAGCTAGGGATGATCAGACTAAGTTGCCTTCTGGCTGATATTTTGCTTATTTTATCGGAGAATGGGAGGCAACCTGTGTTGGTTAGGGCTGTTTTTCCATTATTAATCATGTCTTCTATTATAAGTTACAATCTGATACCCAAAAAGTCATCTCTTCGCCTTCAAAACATAAAATAAACCAACTCTAAAAGAATCATAGTTCTTCTATCATTTAATATTTTCTGGAAAAACAAAAAATACCAAAACTACCAATATATGAAAGTAAATTTCAACCTGAATATGCCACCAAGTGACTTCACATAAACTGTAGGATTTAACACTATGCAACCGTGTTACTATGTAATTCTTTTGATGGCGGTAGAATTTACTGTAAAGCAACAAAGGGACCTCTCCCTCAAACATATCACAATCCATCCACACCCCAAATGTTTGGCAGTTGGCTATACTATCGTATGGCAACATTATGGCTTCCTGTGACATATGATAGAATGTACCATGTACCAACAAACTGGCCTCTCTTCTCAATACAGCACAATCCATCCACACCCACAAAAACAAGCAGAAGGCTTCAAATAAATAAGTTAAAATTAAAAATAAATAAATAAAATAAATCTCAGTGGGAAAAGAAAAAACAGACATTTAGCGTGATCAATGACGGCATGTAGAAACCAACAATTGCACAAGCTTTTCATCTTGACCCTACCAATTTTATATTTATGGTATCGCATTTAATTTCCGAATTCACAAATTGAACAGACAACATAAACAAATGTCAAAGTATACTAGAGGATCATGAAGCTACCGATGGTGGGAGAGAGATCTTCAAAAGTATCAGAAGTGAAACTGAGCAGAAGGCTGCTTTTCCCAACCCCAGAATCGCCTATCAACAACAGCTTAAACAAATAATCAAATTCTGGCGGTGCCCCCGATGATGATGCCATATTTCTTAGTCCAACGTTTCAATTTTCGAAGGAACCTGATGCCCAAAAAATTCCAATCAACCGATCTATATTTGATAAAAACCCATAAAAATCCAAATCAAATAGAGAGATGACCTGAAGGCTGAAAATGAACTGGATGGAGACAGAGATGGGGCAGATCGGAGATAAAATTTAATGTGCGCGTGTATTGATATGAAATTAATTTCTTTATATTTGTTAACATGTTTTAAAGTATTATGCTTATATATGTTACAATATGTCCTAAATATTATCTATCTTTATAAATTAAGTATATGTCTTTATCCATATCTACATAAATATACTTATTTGGTTATTATTTTAGATTCTATATTATTGAGCTCGTTTGTTTGCTTTGATATTGTATGATACATACACAATTCAATTTAATTTTAATGTTTGGTTCATTTTTAAAAACCCTTAATACAGTTATAGCTCGTTATAAATTTAAGGCCAAACTTGACTTGTATATTAAGGCCTTGGAGTGTGGTATGTTTTTTAACTTAAGTTGAAAAGAAGTTGTAGTTTGTCAAATGAGATAGTTATATCAAGCAAACAATCAAATTTAAATATTAAGTTATTTAAAATATGCAAATAAACATTAGATATGATACACAATAATTCACTATTTATCCTAATCATGTGTATCATGCATAAGGATGCAAACGAGCTGAGTCGAGCTGAGCTTTGACTATTTTTTCAGGCTCGAGCTCGACGAGCTTAAGAAATTGAGGTTCGAGCTCGGCTCAGCTCAGCTCGATTCATTAGGCTTGAACTCATAATCAACTTAAGCTCGAGTTCGGTTCGGGCTTGAGCTCGAAAAATTAAATTATTTTATAAAAAATTTTAAAATTTGTATATTTTTTTATAATAGGCTCGAGTTCGGCTCGAGCTCGAACTCGAAAAGTTAAATGATTTTATAAAAAAATTTAAAATTAATATATTTTATTTTTTTATATATATAAATATCTTTTTAAATAAAAAATATAGGCTCGTGAGCTTACAAACAAAAATTATTTGGCTCGAGCTCGAATTCTTCAAACTCGAGCTCGAACACTTTTCGAGCCAGCTCGTCAAGCTCGCAAGCTGGCTCGATTCGTTTACATCCCTAATCATACATAATTCCAACACACCAAACAAACGAGCTTTAAAGTGTAAAATTGGATAGTAGTTTCTTTTATGTATGCAGATTAATTAATGTATCTTATCATCTATCATTATTGCATTAAAAGTATTTATATAATCATTATAAGATGAAACTACACTCCGGGTCCGTTCACTTAATGGAATGGAATATGGTGTCATAGATGAATTAATGGATGAAATTAAGGATTAAAATAATTTTATATTTTAAAATATATATTTACTTTGTAGGATAAAATGACGGATAAAAATTGATATTTTTATTAATTATTTATTTGAATGAATGATAAAATTAAGATAAATATTCAAATGACTAAAATAATACTTACAAAATGGAAAGAAATATATATTTGGATTTTACTTCTAAGATCGATACTTGCGTTGTTCAACTCTTTTCTCAACCCAAGAAAGTTGCATCTAGTCCTCATTAATTGCCACGTTGAAGTATCTAGTATCTAATCTACTCTTAATTTTGAATTGTTCTAATATGCTACATTTATGTGGTCATGGCGACAACATTTTTTTGGTTCCACAATGCGAACACCTCATAATAGAGGGCTTAAATTTCCCATAAACATGGTGGTGGCGTGATGGCTTAAATGGCCATTTTAAAACATCTTCAATTTGATTTGAGATTTTTAAAATTAGATAATATTAATAAATTTATAAAAATATGTACTATGTATAAAGTATCCACCTTTTTTTATATATTTTTAGTAATTTTTTAAATTGTTCTTTTTATTATTTTTTAAAATTCATAACTAATAGCTTTCTTGTCTCTTTTCTAATATTTTTCTCTTTAATTATTTTTTCCTTTATTCTTCTATCTTAGTTTTTTTACTCATTATAAAAAAAATTTGTTAGGATTTCCTCCAACAGTCAAAATTTTGATTATGCCATTTTTAAACGAAAGTTAATTTAACCTTGTATGGTAGTTTTCAGTTTTATCTATATGACAGGTGTAATTTGTATGGTAACAAACTGATACAACGAAATCTCGAACTTCCCATGATTAAAGCCAAAAGTATTTTTGGCATCTTACTGTTGCACCATCCAAGGAGAAGATTGAGCTAATTAGAATCACTATTGAGGATCTCATATTCAATTACTTAAGTAGCAAAAGTCTTTGATGTAAAGAATGCAAGTGCTATTCGAAAAGAGTAGGATTCTTCCTTTATAATTTGTCTCTCTTAAAACTGCAGTTTTACTTGCTGAGTGTTTGCTACAGTACTGTGAGGTTTTGGGAAGTTAGGGCTACCCTTTTGTACTTGTTCTAATCTTTTTAATTAATAAAGTGCAGGTTCAAAATCTTAAGTCCTCTGGCTTAGGTAGTGGAGTAGGCCTGCGAACCACTATAACTATCTTATCTCGTTTATTTATATTTCTGCTGTATTTGGAATTTCAGTTATATCTGAAAGTTCCAGTTTATTCTCTGATATACTGTTTGACTCCTTTGAGTCCATTACCCTTTTGGGTCTTTATGCTCTTTCAATTGTTATCAGAGCGCATAAACTGGTGGCAAATTGTATATCTAGGCGACTGGAAATTAAATACAGCAAGCTTCCGATCATACCTCTGTATGTTGTTTCATCCACACTTTTGACTTCAAGATCAAGTTCCAGTTTTGCAGATGCAGTCATGGGAACATTTGATTCTTTGTAATCCTCCATTTTGAATTTCTGCAGCAGTTCCTTAGTATATTTTTCTTAGGATATGAAAGTTCCTTTCGTGGTTTGTTTGATTTGAGACCAAGGAAAAGGTTTAACTCACCCATAAGACTCATTTCAAATTTCGTTGTCATGCATGATGCAAAATCATCACAAAGATCCTTATGAGTATCACCAAAGATTATGTCATCCACATACAAGTAGTAAATGACCATTTGATGTTTTTGTAAAAAATGGAGTGTGTACTTTACCCATGCAAAAACCTTTTAAAATAAGGACAGAGCTCAAATGCTCATACCATGCTCTTGGAGCTTGTTTCAAACCATAAAGTGCTTTTGGTAATTTAAAAACATGGTTTGGAAATTTTGAGTTTTTGAAACCAGGAGGTTGCTCTACAAAAACCTCTTCTTTTAGACATTCATTTAAAAAGGCACTTTTGACATCCATTTGATAAAGAGTAAAGTTTTGTGTGATGTATAAGCTAGCAACATGCGAATAGATTTAAGTCGTGCGACATGTGCATAGGTTTCATCGTAATCAATACCCTTTTGTTGAGAGTACCTTTTTGCAATAAGTCTTGCTTTGTTTTTAACAACTTCACTATGTTCATCCAATTTATATCGAAAAACTCATTTAGTCCCAATGACAGGGTAGTTATCGGGTCATTTAACTAAGTTCCAAACTTGGTTTTTCTCAAATTGATTTAGCTCTTCTTTCATTGCATTCAGCCATGATTCGTCATTCAATGCTTCACTTATATTGCATGATTCTGCATAGGATAAAAACACAAAATCAGATAGTTGTAATTCATTTATTTTGGTTCTAGACCTTGTTGTGATTCCTCCTACTAAATCTCCAATGATGTTGCTTGTTGGATGGCTTGAGGTATGCTTGAATTCGCTGATTTTGTCCCTTGTTTCATCGCTGGAAGTTCCACTTAAGGTTGAGACTGTCTCGGTGAGATTTTGTGAAATGTCTTTTTCTCATTCTCTTTCCTGCTGAAGTACTTCTATCAGTTGATCGAAACCTGTAGTTTCTATGATCACAAGGAGTCCTTGGCTAGTAGAGGGTCAGTTTCATCAAATACCACATGCATGGATTCTTATATTGTCTTTTTTCTCTTGTTAAAAACTATATAAGCTTTACTGTTTGTTGAGTAACTAACAAATATTCCCTCATCTGATTTTGGATCAAATTTAGCAAGGTGATCTCTATCATTTAAGATGTGACATTTACACCCAAATACACAAAAATAATATATGTTGGTTATCTTACCTTTCCAAAGTTCATATAGAGTCTTTTTTACGAATGGTCTCGAGAAGACTCTGTTGATAATGTAGCAGGCTCTGTTGACTACTTCAACCCAGAGATTTTTAGGAAGATCATATTTGTTCAACATTGTTCAAGCCATTTCCTGTAAATTAAAACTCTATTTTTTCTTTCAACTATGTTGTTTTGTTAGGGTGTTCTTTGAGCAAAAAAGTTGTGAGTATAGCCAAGATCATTACAAAAAGTAGCAAAGTCATGATCATCAAACTCCATGCCATGATCACTTTTGATGGTTTTAATCAAATGCCCTTTTTCATTTTGGATGTTCTTTGAGAGAGTAATGAAATGAGGCGAATATTTATTTTTATGTGAAAGAAACATTACCTATGTATATCGAGAAAAATCATCCACGATGATAAAAACATATTTATTTCCTCCAAGAGATTGAGTTTTCATGGGTCCAAACAAGTCAACATGCAGAAGTCCCAGCAGTTTTGAGGATGTAATGTCATTTATTAGCTGGAAAGAAGTTTTCACTTGTTTGCCTTTCATGCATGCATCACATATTTTGGTTTTTGTGAACTTCATTTTAGGAATGGCTTTCACTAAATCCTTTTTGACCAAATGATTTAGGAGTTTCATATTTGCATGACCAACACATCTATGCCAAGTCCAATAAGATTCATTAGTAGCAACTAGGCCTTCAACATTTTTTTTGGATAAATCATCAAGATTTATACAATATATGTTTTTTTCTCTGATTGCAATGAAAACAGTTTCATCATGCTTGGTCACCACACATTTAGATGGTTTGAAGTGTGCCTGATACCCATTATCATATATTGACTTATGCTGAGAAGATTATGTTTTAGCCCATCTACCAGCCAGAAATTTTCGATGGAAGTTTCGTCTTTGTTTTCAACTATTCCTTCGCTAATGATTTTTCCTTTTATGTTTTTCGCAAATAGTACATTTCCTCTATTATATTCTTATATTTCAGAAAAGAATGACTTGTTTCCCGTCATGTGTCTGGAACATCCGTTGTCCAGATACCAATGATCCATTTTAACTTCCCTCTTGACTAGTTCCTGCAACATAAGAGTTTGTGCATTTTGGTACCCAATTTTTGTTGGGTCTTGAGTTGTTAGACTTAGGCACCCACATATACTTGACTCCAATTTCTCTTCTCGTATGACATTTGTGAGCCATATGACCTTTTCTAGAACAAGAGTGACAAGTCTTTTTGAAAAATATTGTGTTTCTATAACCAGAATCAACTTTATTTTTGCCCTTAAGAGATATTTTCAAATTATAATTATTATCAAGCAACAACTAAATTTCAATTTCAAGGCGCTGGTTTTTCTCAACTATTTTGTTTCTTTCCTCAGAGCATTTCTTTCTGATTTTGTCATAGTGATGAACAAGTTCTTCCTTTTCATTAATGGCGTTCTCTAATTGATCCTTAAGAAGGTTTATTTCTGTTTGAAGTTCAGTGAGTTGATTGTGAAATTCAATGTGAATATCAAGATCTTTATCAAAATCATAATTAGCGTCAAAACTGCTGGAACTTAATTGGGACTGTAAAGTTACCTGTTTGTCAGCCATGAGACAATTTTCTTCATTATCGCATTGGTCCAAATCTGAGTTATCCCAAGTGATGGTCATGGGTCTTTGTTTTGGACTTTTCTCAGTCTTTGGACTCCGATTCAATTTTCGACAGTTAGGCATTTTGTGCCATACTTCATAACATTCATGACAGATGATTTGCTCAATTCTGAATTCGTCAATGTTTCGTCTAGAATTTGTTCTAAGATCTCTCCTAAAGTGAGTTTTAACTTGGGTAAGTTGTCGCAGTCGTCTAGTTATCATGACAATTTCTTCATTTACCATTTCTTCATCTAGGTCATTCGGATCTTCATTCCATTCCCTTATTCAGCATTGAAAGCAATGTTTTTCTTGTTTTTGGTGTCAAAACTTTCTTCTTTGCCGAGTAGAGTCATCTTGTGGGAGGTAAGTGAACCAATTAGTTTTCCCATAGTTAATTTTTTAAGGTTTTTGGCCTCATGAATCGCAATAACTTCGGGATTCCACTTCTTTGGTAGAGATCTTAGGATCTTCCGAACCTATTCACTTTCAGATATTATTTTTCCCATTGCGAACATGGGATTCACTATTTTCATGAATCGAGCATACATTTGGTTGCTCGTTTGAACAACAAGCTTTCCAAATTTGTATCTCAATCAATCATACATTTGGATGATCGTTTGATTAACATACCTTCGTTTTTCCTTTCGCAAGTAATCCTGCAGTCGTTGAACTTTTTGATGATGAAGGGGAGAACATGTTGTTGTTCTACTAAATCATTGTTAAAACTGATGGTTATTTTGCTTACATAGGTTGCATAAGTCTACTGGCTAAGCTAATATTTTGTTATTGCTTAAGTCTGCTACTGTTATGTTTTGTTATTGCTTTGAACATGCTGAACTGATGTTGTTGCTTACATATTCTAAAACTAATATATATATATATATATATTTTTGTGATCTGATGCTGCTATCTCATGCTTTATGAATTTAGCATATATGATATCACTATAACAACTGTTGTATCATACTTACCTTTTTGGCATTTAAGCTTTCTAAACAGGGGGTGAACAATGATTGTGCATGTCTTTAAGTATCTAGATAGAGGGAGAAACTAACTTACGCAATAGTCCATTTAGACAGGGGAAGAACAACAAAAATGACATCATCAAAAGGGGGAGATTGTTAGGATTTCCTCCAACAGTCAAAATTTTGATTATGCCATTTTTAAACAAAAGTTGATTTAACCTTGTATGGCAGTTTTCAATTTTATCTATATGATAGGTGCAATTTGTATGGTAACAAATTGATATAGCGAAATTTGGAACTTCCCATGATTAAAGCCAAAATTATTTTTGGCATTTTACCGTTGCACCATCCAAGGAGGAGATTGAGCTGATCAAAATCACTATTGAGGATCTCATATTCAATTATTTAAGTAGGAAGGATCTTTAATGTAAAGAATGCAACTGCTATTCGAAAATACCAGGATTATTCCTTTACTCTATACTTTGTCTCTCTCAAAACTACAGTTTTACTTGTTGAGTGTTTGCTGCAGTACTGTGAGGTTTTGGGAAGTTAGCTGCCCTTTTGTACTTGTTATAATCTCTTTGATTAATAAAGTGCAAGTCCAAAATCCTAAGTCTTTTGGTTTAGGTAGTGGAGTAGGCTTGCCGAACCACTATAACTATCTTGTCTCATTTATTTATATTTCTTCTATCTCTGGAATTTCAGTTATATCTGGAAGTTCCAGTTTATTCTCTGATATACTTTTTGACTCATTTGAGTCCATTACCCTTTTGGGTCCTTATACTCTTTCAAATTTAAAAAATATATTAAAAAGTTAAAAAATTATAGTAACATATAAAAAAGTAAATTATTAAAAAAGTTAGCACACTCATCGAATATACTAAAATTACTAGTATTAATAATGATGATGTTTACTTGATGTAATTATAAGTTATTATTCAACAACTAATTTAATGGTTGCTTCTCTTTTTCTCCCTTTTAGCAATTTCAGAATAATTGGCATCCATTTTTAATTGTTGCTTCTCTTTTTATTTCCTTTTGGAGGAAATTAAAAAAAAAAAAAAGATAGAAAGAAATAAAGGAAGGAAGAAATGACCTCTCTTGTTTCAGAATAAATTTAATCACATGGGAGGACATCATCATAATTTGCCATGCCCATAAGGAGTATATTATGGGAAATTTAAGCCATCATCCCACCACCATATTTTTTGTAGGATTTTCCACCCCTTTTAAGGGCCCTTTTGGTTTTATTTTCATAGCCACTTTTTTCATTTTCTACTATTTCAAAAATCAAAACCATCACATTTTAGAAATTTTCACCCAATATCAATTTTATTTTTATTTTGAAAACATATTATCCAATAACCTATATATCTTCTCTCTCTATTCCATTATTTTTATCTCTCTCCACCTGCAACCTACTAAAATCAATATAGTCATTATATTTCCAATATTTCATTCAAATATAAACTCATTGTCAACTCTTTTTCACTAACTTTTCAAATTTTAAAAATGATGAAAAAGAAAATTGAAAATGAAAATAAAACAAAACAAAACGGGCCAAAGATTAAGAAGCCTGAACCGACATCCAACACCATGTCCCTACAGTAGCAGGCCATAACTTTCTTATTAGGCTCTTGGATTCAATATTAAACATTTGAATTTTTATTTTAAGGGATGTGAGCTATTATCCCTCAACATCCCATAATGTAAACAGACTATTAATGTTTTTATGTGGACTAATATATCTTATCTAATTGTATATATATATAATATAAGTAGATTATATGATTATGTGATGAAATATATTCTCTTAATGATTGTATTTAATTCAAATAATTAATAAATTTGTCATTTAATTAGATGTCAATTAAGATAGAGATAGATAGAGCAATAAATCTATAATCATAAGGGTGTTGACTTTTGTATTTCATGCTTTACCTATGGCACTTCATCTTCTATATTCTTTAATTGCAAATGACTTAATTATTCCAATTTATTTTAGGTTATATTCTTCAACTTTTCATGGACAAAAATATCCTCTTTTTACTTCAACACTCTTATACTACGTATTTAACCTTTTGTCTTCAACTCTTCCTAATTTCTCATAAAAGGAAAGAAAATTGTCTTTTGTATTACAATGTTTAGGATGTATTCAACTCTTCTAAATTTACAATGTTTAATAGCTATCATAATCGTCTTTTTTCGACAAATTTGAATTTCATCAAAAAAAACTAAAAAACAAAATTCAAATTAGACTTTCATATTCACATCTAGAAATTTTGAAAATTACCAACCTCTTCTACTCTGCGGACATCAAATCAATGTCACAAGATTGATTTTCATGTTGCTGCAGAACATCCTCCACAATTGAAGCCATAGAGCCACCATTCCAAGCATATTCATAATTTCAAGAAATCTCAAAATCATCCAAAATAATTCGGTGAATCTTATCTGAATATCTACCCATAAGAGCATATTCACGTAGGTTTACAAGATCAGCGCAAATATATACACACAATTAATATACTTTGAGGAAGAATATATTGTTAACTTTTTTCTCACTTACTTTTGAGCATTTTTTTCAAGTTGTACTAATTCTTCATTATCTTAGTTCTCTGTGTTTGCTAGATTAATTCTTCACAATTTATTGAGAAAAAGAGTTGGAGACAAAAAGGTTGATTACAAAATGGATAATAAGCAGTAACAAAATTTTGAAGCGAAAAGGGGGTACTTTTGTACATAGACAATTGAATAATATTATTCAAAGTAAATTAAGATAATTGAGTCATTTATAATTAAAGAACATAGGAGATGGAGTATTGAAAAAAAAGCATGGAGTGCAGAAATCAACACCCTAACCATAAATATATTTTGAAAATCATTCCAACTCCAATTTCCCAGTGAACCGCCGTGCATGTGGTGTGCAAGTGTAGCAAGGAGTGAGAGGAGAAGGTTCATCTATTTGGTTTGGAAGAAAATCGGCTGTCGGAGGATAATGGGGGGAAAAGGAAAATGGGGGGGAAATGAAATTTCCATATATATAAGCTATTTTTGAAATATTCTAATTTAGCCCCAATTTAGTATGGTTAGTGCAATTAGATCCCCCCCAATTAATTAAAAATAGAGCTTTACCCTGGTTGACTTAAAGCTTTTCATGGAAACCCCAACTTTTCAAATTTAGTTCAATTAAGTTTTTTGAAAATTACCAATTGACCCCATAACTTTCCAAATTATTTAAATTAAGTAAAATTTCATAAATAAAATAAGTAATTAACATAAATCATGAAATAATTAGAGGTGTTACAGACCTTTCCCCTAAAAGAATTTGGTCCCCAGATTCTCACCTGAATACTGGAAGAGTTCAGGGTATTGTTGGTGCATAAGATCCTCTCATTCCCATGTGGCTTTTTCCACATTATGGTTGCGCCATAACACCTTTATTTGTGGTATTCTTCAATTTCCAAGCTCTCGGAACTTTCAATCCAAGATGCGAATTGGTTGTTCCTCATACTTCAGATCACCCTTTAGTTGCATAAGTTCAGGGGATATGACGTGGGAAGTATTAGGGTAGTATTTCCAAAGTTGTGACACGTGAAAGACATCGTGTATTCCTGCCAGATCCTGGGGTAGTGTAAGACAATAAGCCACTGTTCCAATCCTCTCACACACTTCATACGACCCAACGTACCTTGGACTAAGTTTTTCGCCTTTACCAATTCATCTAACCCTCTTCCTCGAAGATACCTTAAGGAATACTCGGTCACCAACCTCAAATTCCAAGTCCTTCATTTGCTTGTCAGCATAACTCTTTTGTCGATCTTGGGCAGCCTTCATTCGCTGCTTAATAACCTGTATCTTTTCAATTGTTTCTTGAATCAACTTAGGTCTTATAGTTCCTAGAGACTTATCAGTGTTAACTCTATGCTCTTCCAGATCCTAATACAATGGTGACTGACATTTTCTACCGAATAATGCTTCGTAAGGTGCCATCTGAATAGTTGACTAATAGCTGTTGTTTTATGCAAATTCCATTAGAGGCAAATGTCGGTCCTAATTTCCTTCAAAATCCAAAACACAAGCCCGCAACATATCTCCCAAGATATAGATAACTCTTTTCTTTTGCCCATCCGTCTGAGGATGAGCGGTGGAGCTAAATCGTAATCTGGTTCCCAGTTGCTCTTGCAGACCCTTCTAAGGTGTTGAAGTAAACTTTGGGTCTCGATCCAATACAATACTGGCTGGAATTCCATGCAGTCGGACAATTTCCTTAATGTACAGTTCAGCTAGGTTCTCAACACTGTACCACATCCCAACTAGCAAGAAGTGTGCAGATTTGGTTAGCCGATCTACTATCACCCAAATACTATCATAACCACATCGTGCCTTCGGTAGACCAGTTATAAAATCCATCATGACCTACTCCCATTTCCACTTAGGGATTGGACACGGCCGCAGTAACCCTGATGGCTGCGGATGCATTATTTTTACTAGTTTGCAGGTCAGGCACTTCTGCATATAATCAACAACATCCTTCTTCATTTCGTTCCACTAGAATTGTTTCTTCAGACCCTGATACATTTTTGTGCTCTCCGGATGTACTATAAACCTAGTTCTATATGCTTCCTGCAATAATCTTTCTTTAATCTTTTCTGGCACACATATCCTTTTACGGAATAATAGGGTACCTTGGTTGCCAATACTGATCTCGGACTCCACAGAACCCTCAGTCTTTTTTCTCTATTTTTCTATCCACTCATCACTGTCCTGGACTCGTCGGATTTTGTCATACAATTCAGGTTGTACCATTCTACCTACAATCCAAGCATGCTGTTTCAACCTTATCACAGTACCCAATCTTAGCCTACTAAATGCCTCTGTCCCTTATGAACAAGCCATTCATGCTTTTCGAATCAAGGCATAGGCTACTACATTCGCCTTTCTAGGGTGGTAAGCGATAGAGAAATTATAGTCCTCCAAAAATTCTATCCATCTTCGTTGTCTCATGTTTAAATCTTTCTGCAAATGTAGGTATTGGAGGCTTTTGTGATCTGTATATACCTCAAATGTGGCTCTAGAAAGATAATGCCTCTATTTTGACAATGTAAAGATGACCGTTGCAAGGTCTAGGTCATGAGTTGGATAATTTTCCTCATGAGGTTTTAACTTCCATGATGCATATGCAATGACATGACCCTTCTGCATTAATATACATCCTAGCCCTTTGAGAGAAGCGTCTGTATACACCACAAAATCCTTCAATCCATCCAAAAAGGTAAAAACTAGGGCCGTAGTTAATCGGTTCTTCAGTTCTTAGAAGCTCTTCTCGTAGTCATCATTCCATTTGAATAGCTGATCTTTCTAGGTTAGTTTGGTTAATGGACCAGCTATCTTAGAAAAATCTCATACAAACCTTCGATAGTAGCCGGCCAATCCCAGAAAGCTTCGAACCTCAGTAGAATTTTTGGGTCTTTTCCAGTTGATAATTAGTTCCACCTTAGAAGGGTCAACTTCTACCCCGTGTTGAGTAATAATATGGCCTAGGAAAGCTACCCTATCAATCCGAAATTCACACTTACTAAATTTAGTGTACATCTGGTGTTCCCTTAGGGTTTGAAAAACTATATGTAAGTGTTTCTTATGCTCTTCTCTGGACCTAGAGAAAACTAATATATAATCAATAAAGATAACTGCGAATTGGTCCAGATATGACCTGAAGATTCGATGCATCAAGTCCTTGAATGCTGCTGGGGCATTAGTTAGACCAAACGGCATCACTACAAACTCGAAATGGCCATATTGAGAATTGAAGGCCGTCTTTGGAATGTCCTCTTCCCTGATTCTTAGTTGGTGCTAACCCTATCTCAAGTCTAGCTTTGAGAAGACCTTAGATCCTTATAGTAAGTTAAACAACTCTTCAACATATGATAAGGGACACTTGTTCTTGATGGTGACCTTGTTCAAGTCTCTATAATCAATGCACATCCTCAGAGACCTATCCTTCTTCTTTACAAACAGTACTGGGGCTCCCCACGAAGATGTGCTGGGTCTAATAAACTTTTTCTCTAATACATCATACAGCTAGCTTTTCAACTCGTTAAGTTCTGTGGGTGCCATTCGGTATGGGGTCTTCAAGAATGGCGTTGCCTCCAAAAGAATATATATAACAAATTCTATCTCTCGTTCATGAGGCAATGAATTCAATTCTTCAAGAAATACATCTGGTTATTCGGCTGCTACTTCCACTTTTTCAAGTTTGGTTGTGTCCCAAGGTTTGTTAATCAAGTATGCCAGAAATCCTTGCCTACCTTATTTTAAAATCTATCTTGCCTCTAATGCTGATATTATTTGTATCAGAGAGTTGTTGCCTACCGAAGGGCGTGTTGCTATTGACGTCCCTTTCCCAAGCGTAATGCACTTAGTATAGCAGTCTACCTGAGCCTTATGATTGTATAGCCAATCTATCACGAGTATTACATCGTACCCCTGAATGGGCATTTGTATCAGATTAGTTGGGTACACGTGGTCCCCAATTTCTAGTGGGCATTCTCAAAACATGGTGTCAGTTACTAACCCTACTCCCAAGGGCATCTGAACTTCTACTTGGTATGCTATGGTATCATGTTGCATTTTTAATTTTTTGTGAAAAGGAAATACATATAAAAGAATGTGAGGCACCGGGATCATATAAAACTTCACCACAAGTTTTAAGGATAGTAATCATACCTTCCACAACCTCATTAGGGTCCGGCACATCTTCGCCAGTTAGTGCATAAGCATGGGCCAAAATCTTTTGTTTCCAACTAGCTCCCGCTGTAGTTTTTCTTCTCCTCGCAGGCGGTGAGTTTCTCTTCTTGGGACAGTCTTTCAGGAAGTGTTGGTCATTTCCACAGTGTAAGCACCTACCTTGCTTCTTCCAATAGTTCAACTCTTCATGGCCTGACGATCTACAAAAACCAAATTGCATAGGTGCTTTATTCGAAGTCTGTCTTGTCATCTCGCCCATCCAGGGGGTTTGTTGGGAAAAACTTACAGATTGCAGCTTGAGTTGTTTCCTGCCAGTCCTACTCTCCCCTGCTATGCGGTCCTCCTTTCTGACCTCGTTCTTTAATTTTTTGAATTTCTTGAAATTCTGACTCCAACTTTAACGCTTTACTCACCGCCAGGTCAAAATTCTAATAGCCAACCTTTATCTAAGTTCTGGTCGCAGCCCTTGCATGAATCGTTGGGTCTGTTGGTCCTTATCTTCCTAGATATAAGGGGTATACTGAAGAAGTCGGCTAAACGCTGCTTCTTACTGACTCACCAACTGACTTCCTTGAATCAAATCTACTTACCAACTGACTTCCTTGAATCAAATCCATAAACTCCCGCTCTCTAGACTGCTTGACTACCAAGGGTATATATTTTTTTTCTGAACTCCTTAGTGAAGTTGTCCCATGTTCGGTGGGTCCTTATAGTTGTCCATCAATGATCAATCATCTTCCACCAACTTCTAGAAGGCCCTATTAAGAGGAATGTGGAAAATCTCACCTTTTACTTATCTAGATAGTGTAAAGTTTCAAATATGACTTCCAAGCTTTCTATCCACTCATCTGCTTTCCGATCATCTGGATCTCCAAAGAACTTCAACGGTTGGAAACATAGAAACCATTCTAGAGCTCGGTCATCTGTGTTCACATTGACTGCCTTAGCTCTCTCGGTTGGCTAGAAGTCCTAACGGCTAGGCCTCGATTCCTCACAAGGACTAGATCCTATCGGTGATATTGCCAGTTGATTAACAGCAGGAGTTTGTGAGACCTCCTCATCTGGTATAAGTGGTTGATATGCAGGCATTTCCTATCTGGTAACTCGTGGTGCATTAGTTGGTCGACCAACTGGTCTTCCTCTTCGACCTATCTTGACCGGAGCTGGTCTACCCGTATTCCCATGGGAAGCCATTACCACTTGTGATTTTTTAAGTGGATTTATGCCTGCGACCACATATTTTCAAAATAATATCCTAACCAGCATTATGCTTTCAAATCTCTTGAACTCGAGAACAAGAAAAGAAAAGTAAAGTAAATTCAAACTTATAATAACAAAAAAGAAATGAAATTGAAACCAAAACATAAGATCATTCTATGGCATACTAAATTAACTTTAGCAGTGTTAAGAAAATATATAACTGGTTCCAAGTTTAAAATAACTATGCTAACTACTTCCTGAATCAAGTTTAAAATGATAAGGCAATAGAAAAAGAAAAAGGAAAAACATATTAGTCATTACTAAGCGTCTTAAGTCCTATTTACATCAATCTTATATACATAAGCACCAAGCCTCAACAGGAACACCTAGTCGTTACTGGAATCCTTTTCGTCCGTAATGTCAGACTCAGCATCCCTTTCATTGTCTGCCCACCGATCAAAATCAACCCACATCAGGTTCGAGTCCCATATCAGGTCCGACTCCACATCATCGCCCTCATCCTCATTGTCAACCTCCATCTTCGCTACTATCAAGGGTTCTGGGATAGGATTCGCATCGAGGGCCTCCTTAGGCTCTTCCTTAGGTGCCAGTACTAGCTCTTTTATCGATCGTTCCTCACTCTGTAGTCCCTGTCCGTTCTCAGGTGTAATAGTTGGATGAACCCCTAAAGGTTCGGCCTCCATGTCGATCCCCGTGCTGACGTCGATAGCCTGGTCGATAGCTCTACATAATAGTCCATTATCCTACTAATCTCATCTACTGCCAAATGGGTGACATCAATAGACCTTCTATAGTCTGACTCTAGTGCTCTAAACGTAGCCTCCATTTGAGCCTGTATAGTACAAAGTTCTTGAATCTGTGCCTCAGCTACACTAATTTGTACGTCTTTCTGTTCTACGTTAGCCATAAGTCAATCCATTAGGTAGTCTCAAGTTCCCAACATTAACTTAAGCTGGTGTGATTCTGCTTGGGCTTGCATGAAGGATTCATGCTGGCTACTGCTTGGGCTTGCATGAGGGATTCATGCTGGCTATAGAGTCTTTCTTCTAATTCCAGCACAGCTTCCGTAAGTTTTTCTTATCATCTTCTAAAGTTTTGACCCTATCTTCGGGGGTCACTTTGCTTGGTTCATCAATTGGTTCCTTGCCTTTCCTGTGATTGTTTGCCATCCTGCAACACATGAATTTGCATAAATCTATTTCATTAGTACTTAAGCAATAAAATTCATTCCCAATTCCTTAAATCAAATAAAAATTTCTAATAGGCCTGAAGTCCTCAAAGTTTAAATCCTAGCTGACCCAAACAATAGGTTAACTATAAACCCAATAATGTTCAATACCTAGGTCATCGCTAACCTAGGCTTTGATACTACCTTCTATAGCACCCCACTCAGAGTATCTCCGAAGCTGAGACACTAAATAGTTCAGTCTTATCCTGTAAAACTCATTCATCAAATAAGGCCCATAACAACAATTCAAAACCTATCAAAAATCATCAACAGAATTTAGCTTAACAGGTTCACAAATCTTTAAGTACATGCATAACCTATCTCGAGACATAATTCACAATATTTACATATCAAAATCACAATTCAGACTTACATATCACAACCATTGTAAGTTAAGAAAACCTCAAGTTCAAAAGAGATCTATGCACATACATATTACATTCATGGTACTATTATAAAACATATCTTCCACGCCTTCAGCTCAAAATCTTCTCAATCCATCACCTCTACCTGTCTGAACCAATAAAATATTGTGGGAGGTAAGTCCAAAGGACTTAGTGAGGGATAATAACAAAGATAAACAGTGGAGATCTATCGAGGAAACATCAACTTAACAGATCATAATATACAGTCAGAAAGAAACATATCAGAAAATAGGTAGTAACAATTTAGCAATCAGGAAATTTTCTTACCTTATTACTCCATGAATAGATTACAGGCAGTCAGGAAACAATAAGATATAGAAACCCCGAAGTATATGCATTTCAACAGAATATAACTAGACATGCATATCAAATTCTCCTTATACCAGACAGTTATTCAGTATTGCCAAAGCTTGGCAGCTTGGCACATGGTTGTGCCCATATGGACCGTATGGCACATAGCAATGCCCAGGGGGAAATCCCTAGCACAACGCCCGATACCAAGGGGAAATCCCTGTGTATCTCAAGTACTATGATGCCCAGGGGGAAATCCCTAGCGTACTGTTGATACCCAGGTGGAAATCCCTAGCGTACCAGTCCAACCCTTGGCCGTTCAGTTCTTCGTTCAATAATAGGTTAATAACAGTTTGCAAATGCCCAGGGGGAAATCCCTGGCACATCCCTGATACCAGATAAAGGATTATGCCGGCAAGGCAAACAATAACAGTATAGCTAGCAGAATAAACATATAGTAAGTCGGATATCAAAACAGACAGATAAAAGTTTTGGGCGCTAGAACAAACAGAAAATAGAGTCATAACAGGAATAATCCTCACAGGGGTGTCTGGATTAAATAACAAAATATCAAAGATCTCAACAGATCACGAATTTCAATAACACAGTACAGTCAGTATAGAAACAGTAACCTACAAGGGGTTTATCATTAATACGAAGAGTGTAAAAAGTGCCAGATTGGCAGACCCTCACCTCCGTGATCCAAAAGAAACTGTCACCACCTACTGCTCCGCGGGACCCACGTCTTCGTCTCCTAACCAAAATAATATTTCCACAGTCAAAAATTCATGTTCAACTTTAATAATTCGATTAATTAAACCATTAATAGTCTAAAATCTCCATTTGCTCGGTTAATACGGTAGCCTCGATAAAGACTTGCTAGTTATGCCAATCTCGATAAAGAAATATAATCAGATCCTTAATTATATAATATTATCATAATATCATCATAATCCACAAAAATAGTTTAATCCCTTCATAATTAATCCTAACCAATGCCACTTAGTCTTACATTTTTTATGGATTAATCACTTAATATACTTATTTTATCCAAGTTGGGCATATAGCATGACATGTTCGGGTCTACTAAATTGTATATTAATCCTTGCATGGGGATCACACACACACACACACACACACACACATATAAATCACCCAAAATCTTCAATCTTGGCATAGTTACAAAGTTCTTCAATGGAGAAAGTACAATATACATGTATATTTTTATATTATGATTACAACCAAAGCTTAACCTAAGATTGGCCATCAGAGTTCCGAAACCACAAACCAAGTACATGGGTGCGCTCGTTGCGACGAGGAGGAAAAATTGACTCTCTGCCGCCGCCGCCGCGCTACTGTCCGCCACAGTTCACTGCCACCGAAGCAGACTAACATCACCACCAGAATGCGCCTTTCAGTCTCTTGAGCCCAATGCCACCACAAATTTCAAGTTTGTGGCCAGTAACACCATCAAATCGCACACTGAAGCTGCCACCAAAACTCAAGCCACTGTCTCTGTTCTTCCCATTTCCACTATCGCTGTCGTATCTATCTTTCAGCTAAAAGTACAACTAGCTTTCTCATACCGAGAGCTTCCAGAAACACCACCCAGAAGTGAGTTCTGGCCACCACTCCACCGTCGCCCATCGAGTCGTAATCGAGCTTCAACTCCAGTTTCCCGATGAACCACCGCCCAAACTGCTGTGCATGTGTTGTGCGAGTGTAGCTGGGAGTGAGAGGAGAAGGTTTATTGGTTTGGTTTAGAAGAAAACCTACTGCCGGGGGAGAATCGTCGATGAGAGGAGAGGGGGTGATGTGGTGAAAAAGAAAAGGAAAATGGGGGAAACAGTAACCTACACGGGGGTTTATCATAAATACCGAAGAGTGTAAAAAGTGCCAAATTGGCATACCCTCACCTCCGTGATCCAAAAGAAACTGTCTCCACCTATTGCTCTATGGGACCCACGTCGTTGTCACCTAACCAAAATAATATTTCCATAGTAAAAATCCATGTTCAACTTTAATAATCCAATTAAACCATTAATAGTCTAAAATCACCATTTGCTTGGTTAATACGGTAGTCTCGATAAAGACTTGCTAGTTATGCCGATCTCAATAAAGAAATATAATCAGATCCTTAATTGTATAATCATTATCATAATATCATCCTAATCCACAAAAATAGTTTAATCCCTTCATAATTAATCCTAACCAATGCCACTTAGTCTTACATTTATATCATCCTCAATTTATGGATAATCACTTAATATACTTTTTTTTATCCAAGTTGGGCATATAGCATGACATGTCCGGGTCTACTAAATTGTATATTAATCCTTGCATGGGGATCATACACACACATACACACACACACATATATATCACCTAAAATCCTCAATCTTGGCATAGTTATAATGATTTTCAATGGAGAAAGTACAATATACATGTATATTTATATATTGTGGTCACAACCAAAGCTTAACCCAAGATTGGCCATCAGATTTCCTAAACCACAAACCAAGTACACAGGTGCGCTCATTGCGTCGAGGAGGAGAAATAGCCTCTCTGCCACGCCTTTTAGCCTCCTGAGCCCAATGCCACCACAAATTTTAAGTTTTGCAGTCAATAACACCCTTAAATTGCACCCCAAAGCTGCCACCTAAAATCACGTCACTGTCTCCGTTCTTCCCATTTCCACCGTCGCCACTGCATCTATCTTCTAGCTAAGAGTACAACTAGCTTCCTCATGCTGAGAGCTTCCAGAAACACCGCCTAGAAGTAAGTTCTAGCCACTGCTCCACCGTCGCCCGTCGAGCACACTGTTGCTGAGCTTCAACTCCAATTTCCCGGTGAACCACCGCCCAAAGCGTCGTGCATGTGGTGTGCGAGTATAGTTGGGAGAGAGAGAAGAAAGTTTATCAGTTTGGTTTGGAAGAAAACCTGTTGTCGGAAGAGAATCGCCAGTGAGAAGAAAGGGGGTGATGCGGTGAAGAAGAAAAGGAAAATGGGGGGAAAATGAAATTTCCATATATATAAGTTATTTTTGAAATATTCTAATTTAGCCCCAATTTAGTCTGGTTAGTGCAATTAGATCCCCCCCCCCCAATTAATTAAAAACACAGCTTTACCCTGGTTGACTTGAAGCTTTTCATGCAAACCCCAAGTTTTCAAATTTAGTTCAATTAGGTTTTTCGAAAATTACCAATTGACCCCATAACTTTCCAAATTATTTAAATTAAGTAAAATTTCATAAATAAAATAGGTAATTAACATAAATCATGAAATAATTAGGGGTATTACACATCACATCATCAATTCAAAAATGCATGACTTTTAATATAAAACACATAATATCCAAATATATCTCATTTCAACCCTATGCAATCATTTCATTTTAAACAAAGCATCCAAACAACATTTCATTTTCAAATCTAAACTCATAACTAACATTTTACTTTTTAGAAATGGTAGAAAACAGAAAATGACTTTGAAAACACATCCAAATGGGCTAAGGGGCTGTTTGTTTTCATTTAGTACCCCTTTTCATTTTCACCACCATTTGGAGAAAAACTATCAATGTCTACCCATTTTCACTTAAAATATTTCTCTTTTTAATTTTTAATTTTTTCTAAACCTACTATATTATCATATTATCATATCAATCAAATCAAATTCGATTTGATATAAAATACTCATTATCATTTTAAAATTAATAAAATATACAAAAAATTTCAAAATAGAACTTTTTAAATATAAAATAAATATAAATCACCTTATTAAATTTCAACTCTATACCTATCCTAATCATTATTTTTAATCTTCAATCAAATGTCCAAATACAATCTCAATTTCATGTCTAAAACTATAACTAACTTTTTAACATTTTCAACAAAAAATGAAAATGAAAACGAAAACATATCTAAAAGTGTCCTAAATGTCTGGTAGGTTGTATTTTCATCTTATGCTATCAATTTGCAGCATTTCCAAGATTGCATTAAACGTGTTTCTATGTCAAAATTAAAGACATATATATTTGGATAAGTTATTTGTAAAATATTGAATAAGGAGTATTTTTGGAAAAGAAATGGAACATTTATTGAAAATTAAATATAAAATTAATGTGATAAATTTGGAGTAATGTTTATGATAAAATAAGTATTGCATGAAGTATTTTAAATGCTAAATATATATGAGACATAAAAATAAGAAGTAATAAAATAAATAATTATGAAAATATGCATTTCAATACTGATTAATTGATCAACGTATTTACCTTAGAAATCATGTTATATATACAAATATAATTTTTAATATATATATACTATTATAAAAAGAAAGCACATTAAATTGAAAGTTATATTTTCATTATTTACATAAATTGTCCTTTAACTTTTTCAGCAAATAAACAGTATTTTGAAGGACAAATTGAAGATTTCACCATACAAAAAATAGTTTGGGTACCAATTTATTAATATTCTAAATTTACCCTTTCAATTATTCTTAACAAACAATTCAATAAAATCAAAATTATAGTTCTAATAAAATCCACTAACCCACAATATGAGAACTTTCCCTCAGCTATCATCACTAGAGGTGTCAAAACGGGCCTGGCGGACCGGCCCGGCTCGCAAAAAAAATAGGTCCAACTCGGCTCGTTTAATTTTTTAATATGGGCTAGGCTGGACCAGCTCGCTTGAAAACCTGTCTCGAGCTGAAATTTTGCAACTCGAGATCGGCTCGGCCCGTGGACCGTGAAGGACCGTGGGCTAGCCCAGCTCGTGGGCTAAACGAGCCGGCTCGCGGTCTAGCCCGCTTAGCCCGCAATATTTTTTTTAATTTAAATTATAAATTATAATTTTTAAAAATTTAAGAATTTATAATTTTTAAATTACAAATTATAAATTATAAATTTTAAAAAATTATAAATTTATAATTTATAATTAAGAATGTATAATTTATAATTTATTACTTTATAAATGTATAAATCAATAATTAAGAAAATTTAATTTTTAAATTATAAATTATATAAAAAAAATTGAGAAAGGTGAAGACCATATTGCCTCAATTTGAAGAAGACGATGAAGAATGACTTGAAACCGCATCCACCATCGCATCTCAATCCGAGAGCGATTTAGATCACTTGAGTGAACGACCGGTTTATCATTGGACATGTTTAGATGTTTAGATATTACAGAGTTGTTTATTTATTTATTTATTTGTTATTATTATGTACTTTCATTTAGAGGTTTGATCAAATCCATCTCTATGTAATTATTTTTTCTAAATTAATAATGGGTAGAGGGGTCCATGCCAAACCCCTCAGCACCTTATTTGGTGGTGTTTTTGGAAAAAATATAATTGATAAAAAAATTAATATAAGTATAAATTTTTAAGTTTATATAAAAATTTAAGTGTTGTAAAATATTAAAAATTATATAAGTATAAATTATTAAGTCTTTTAAAAAAGTATAAGTGTTGAAAAAAATATTAATAATCACATAAATATAAAAACTTCAAAATTTTACATTCATTTTCAAAAAAAAAAAAAGAAACTCGCGGGCCAACCTATGAGCCGGCTCGCTTGCCGGACCGCGAGCCAGCTCGCGAGCTGGACCGCCTAGCTCAGCTCATATATAAACCGGCTCACCTATATAGTGGGTTGGTTTTGAGTTGAGCCGAACTTTTAGATTTTCAGCCCGTCACGGTCCAAACTATGAATGGCCCGCGAGCCGACCCGGGATCGCCATTAACCATTTGTTAAACGAGCCGGGCTGGCTCAACCCGGCTCATTTGACACCTCTAGCTATCACACTTCTCTGAATAACTAAATCACTTAAGGTCCCCTCACGCTCCCATCATTTGCATCCCAAAGGTAAGTGTTGCCACCTCATTTTTGGTTTTATTTTCTTTTTTTGTGTGTGTGTTTCTTTTTGCGTTTGCAATCAGTTTTTTGTCATTCTTCTTATCTATAGAGAAAAATATTTTTTCTAATTTTATCAAATTGAACTCTAATTAGGATTACTATTAGATCAAACATCATATTCTAGGGCAATAATAGGGACACCAAAGTCGAGCATTATATTCATCCATCTCGATAGGTAAACACAAACACGTAGATATGTCCTTTAACCGTTGTAATTCAAGGTAGAGGTTTTCATAATCTAAAACAAGTTTGCTTCCTCTTCCAATCTTTTTATAGTTTATTTGTGGTGAATGATTACATGTATAACTATCAAATTATTGACTTTTGAGAACTTAATTGACCAATATTTTGTGAGATTGAAAGGAAAATGATAAAATAATTAACACCTAAAGTAATGGTCTTGAAAAGAATTTGTACTTTCTAAAAACTGAGAACGGGGTTGGATAAAGTAGTGATAGGGTTTGGAAATTAGGGAATTATGCTGTATATTTAAATAGATCACTGTAAAATTGTATCTCCACTATAATATTTGAAAATTGAGAAAATGTTATAATGTAGGTTCTAATATGAATGCAAAAATAAATAATAATGTAAACATAAATTATGACTACAATAATGGTGAGAAGGACACTGCACATATGACATATATATGAGATGAGTGACTCATTAGGTTGTACTATTTACTACAATTGTGCCAAAATTTTGTGAGTGATTATAAACCTAATAGGGGGGTGAATTATGCCTAAGGGATTTTAATGCAGCGGAAGTTTATCACTCAAAACATTTTTTGGTCTTTCAAAATAGTTTAGTCTTTTGCAGAAAACAGTTTTAGTTACTGACTGAAATTTGTAAGAACCAATTAAACTATCAGTCAGATCAATGATAAATAATGCAGTAAAACAGAAGTAAAATGACACTGATATTTATAGAGGTTCGGTAAGCCTACTCCTCTACCTAAGTTTTCACTTAGAACTTTGAGCCTATCAAATCAATTAAAATATGAGAATATTTTACAAGTAAACACAGTAATTTGACAGTATGAAAGTAAAGGATCAGAAACACCCTAGCAGGGTTCTCTTTGCAAAGAGCTAAATCGGAATCTCATATGGGATAAGACAGATTCCAAAGTACTGCAAAAGCCAACTGCTTTGTGAATAAGGGAACTTCTATTAGATTCACTTGCACAACCTCTGTGGACTGATGCACAAGTTGCTATCACTCTGTACACCAAGCTTTAGACTTTCCTTCCAGACTGAAACTTAGAATATTGCAAAAGATTCTAGATAATACTGCTCTATTGGTTTCTTCACCTAGAGAACCTTAGAGCAACCAAACACCGATTTGTTCTCTTTACGGGGTTTCTTGAGAACAGGTACGGGGTTCCTTGAGAGCAGGTATGACTCTCGTCCCTCTTCACCAGTGGGTCCTTCGAGACACAAACTGCCTTGCCCTTATCTCCACAAGGTCCATCGAAGGCAAGCTCCCATTGGCCTTTTTCACCACAAGGTCCCTTGAAAATACACGTAGAGTAAGAAATTAGCAACACTTAAGCACAAAATGTGTATTAGAGTATCACATAATCCTCAAGACACTTAATAAAGATCTTTCCCCGACTAAGTGATTCACCTATTAGAATGCTGCATATTTTCATATTTATATGCTTATGTCCAATGGCTGTGAATACTTATTTAGGTAAGTGTCTGTTGGAATCATATAAGGAAATAAGATATTTAAGTAAACATACATTAGTTCCATCAATTCAGGATGAATCAATGATTACAGTTGGACATAATCTCTTTCCTAAGTTATAGAGATCTGAATCAAGCTAGAATCTTCAAAAGATCTTTTAATTATGGAAAATAAGTTACAGCGTATAAACAGATTCAAGCAGATAATATGGAAAGATATTCATAATTCAATTGCATGCTTTTAGCACATAATTGAATGTAATTTTGCCATAATCAAAACAATGTAAATCATCAAGGGATTAACAATCTCCCCCTTTTTGTTGATGGAAAATTTTGAATAGAGAGAAAGGATATCACCTGATCTCCCCCTGTTTATGTGCCTGGTTCTGCTAGCTTGTGCTCTCCCTGTCTATGTCCTCAAGAAACCAGAGAAACAACAGATACTAGATAATTGATTAATAACATGCCTCATCATCAAAAAAGTAATCATCTAGAATAATAAGTTTACAGGCCCGTAAAATTGTTCATCATCCAAGCAGATAAAATTTAAAAAAAAAAAAAAAAAAGTTCCAACCATCAGAAAAGTTCTAGCAGACAAAAAGAGTTTCAAAATTTCACTATTCTTCCCCTTCAGCATCAAAAAGAGCCTAAGAAGCATCCAGATAAGCTCTAACTTTCTCCTTCAGTTGAATAACACTAGCACGAGTGCGACTGGATTTGCGAAGAAAATGCTTGGGCTTGTAATCCATGGAATCAATAAGGGTTTCCAGACGTCCTGCAAGAATCTTCACAGCCTTAGTAAGATCATCTATCTTAGCTTCAAGTCCAACATCCACCTTCCCAGCTTTTCCTTGAGCTCTTCTTGGTGTTTAAATGGGAGCGAGGCGAATATGAGTGGATTCTTTAGATTATGAGCTAATAGATACTGGAATTTTGGATTTACGAGGTCTAAGCTTGATATTACTAGGGGTTCTACCAACACCCCTAAACCATCTATTGTCCTTAGTATACTGGATTTTCATTTTTCTAAGGCTAGCAAGGTCTAAGATTTTATGATCATGCTCTCCCTCAATCCAAGCATTCGGTAAGAAAACTCTATCATGCTTAAAAATATAAGTAAGGATCATGGAGTACGAAAGATTTTTAGCTTGATGGGAGAAGGTATGGACCATGTATTTTAGAATTATAAAGTCAATATTATCTGTTTCTTGCTTAACAGCCTTAGCCATCACATAAAGACTCATGGAATTTAGATCAGTTGAAGGACCACCACTAGATACCGGGAATGAGACAATAGTACAACTGAGCATTTAATGAAGCAGAATATGTTCAATTTTTAACTTATTTAAAGCAGCCCCACCAAATAAAGCATATTGTTTACCACCCCAAAACAAATTCGTGATTTCATCATAGAAAATGTCAGCATTATATAAGTCTCCAAAACTTTAAAAACTTAGTACCATCATCAGGAATATCAAGTAAAAAGTTCAGTTTTGATGGAGATACCACAATTATTTTCCCGAACACATAGGACTCAATTGAAACATCATCTTTAGACTCAATGAAGGTAAAGTTGGAGTAAAATAACTTCACAAGATATGGATTGGACCTTTCATCCACTTTTATAAAATTGTCCTATTTTAGATTGCACACAAGATCAATGCCAGGAGGTTTTGGCAGAGAATCAAAATTAACCGTTCTTCCCCAATTCAAATTTCAACCAGAGATTTTTTAAAAAAAATATTTTTCACTTTCAACAGAATGGAATTTAAGGAATGAGGGAATCTTATCAAAATTCCAGTTGGTAACTTCTTCAAGATTGACTGGAACAGAGGATTTATGGCTTGACAAACCCTTATTTGAACCACTTGGTTTTTCAAGAGAACCTATGGGAGTGTCCTTAATACCAGGTTCCTCAGAGCCTAAGAACTCAAGCTTAGTAGAGGAGGATAATTTTTCAGCATCAAAGCTGGAGTCATTATACTATTTTAGCAAGAAAGGAGCTTCGGATACTTCGATAGAAACGGGTTCAGAGGAAGCTGAAGGGAGTTTTGTTTTCTTTGAAGAAAAAGGTCCAACAGACTGAGAGCTTCCTCTCTTTAGCATTTTGGAAAAGATCAAAAGAAAAAGGCGAAAAGGAGATTTTCTGTTGCAAAAACTTGAAAAAAATAAAGAAAAGACAAGAAGTGGGTTTCTATGCATAAGAGAAGACGATGAATCCATTAGAAATAAAGAAAGCTTGAAAAATCTATTTTTGGAAAGTGGATCAGTTAATTATCACATTGGCCGAGAATTTTGGAAATAAAAATGATAATGGGGAAGGAAAATCTAGCAATATTAGGTGGTTTTCATGATGGAATAACTTCCAAGTTTAATCATGGTTTATTTCTCCCGCCAAATCAAATTTGATTTTATTCCAAATTTATTCTTTATATCAATGAATTTCCTTTCCTCCAATGCTTTAGTAAAAATATTTGCAAGCTGATTTTCAGTAGACACAAAATTAATTGATATATCACCTTTATTCAAATGATCACGCAAAAAATGATGTTTAATTTCAATGTATTTTGTGTGTGAATGCAAGACTGAATTTTTAGAAATGCTAATAGCACTGGAACTATCACATAAAATGGGCACGCAAGGCACATTAATACCAAAATCATGTAGAATATGCTTCATGTATAATACTTGGGTGCAGTAATTGCTTAGGGCCATATATTCTGCCTCGATTGTGAATAATGCAACTAAACTTTGCTTTTTACTGCACCATGAGACTAGACAATTTTCCAGCAGTTGACAACCACCACTAGTACTTTTCCTATCTATCTTACAACCAACATAATCCATACAGAATAGCTTATGAAATTAAAAGATTTAGATTATAGATACCATAAGCCATAGTTAGATGTTCCCGTAAGATCTCTCAATATTCTTTTAACAGCATTCAAGTGGGATTCCTTTGGGTCAGACTAGAATCTAGCACATAAGCATGTTGAGAACATAATATATGGATAGCTTGCGGTTAAATAATCTAAACTACCAATCATATTATAGAATTTCTCATCTACACTCTTACTATCCTCTTCAAGTTCCAGTTTGGTATTTATACTCATGGGAGTGGTTGCAGGATTGTATTCACTCATTTCAAACTTCTTTAGAACTTCCATTGTATACTTTTCTTATGAGATGAATGTCCCTTTCTCAGTTTACTTTACTTGAAGTCACAAGAAGAAGTTGAGCATTCAAGTGGGATTCCTTTGGGTCAGACTAGAATCCAGCGCATAAGCATGTTGAGAACATAATATATAGACGGCTTGCGGTTAAATAAACTAAACTACCAATCATACTGTAGACTTTCTCATCTACACTCTTACCATCCTTATCTACTTCCAGTAAATACTCATGGGAGTGGTTGCAGGGTTGTATTCACTCATTTCAAAATTCTTTTGAACTTCCATTGTATAATTTTCTCCCTTTCTTAGTTTACTTTACTTGAAGTCCCAAGAAGAAGTTGAGTTCTCCCATTAAGCTCATCTCAAATTCTTGTTTCATTTTCTCAATAAACTCTTGACAAAGCAAATCATTAGTAGCACCAAAAATAATGTCATCGACATATTTGAACAATAAGAGAACATTTTTCTTGGTGCTTAGTGACAATGTGGCATCTAAGATTCCAATAGAAAAAATATTAGTTATAAGAAAATTACTCAATCGATTGTACAAGCCCTAGGAACTTGTTTTAGTTCATATAAAGCTTTCGTCAGTTTAAAACCATATGAGGAAAGTTTTGATTTTTTAAATTGGGGGATTGCTCAACATAAACTTCTTTTTTCATGAATCCATTTAGAAAAACACTTTTTATGTCTATTTGATAAAGCATAAACTTTTTATAAGAAGCAAATGTAAGAAGTATTCTAATTGATTCTAACCTTGCAACTGGAGCAAACGTTTCATCGTAATCAATGCCCTTTTGTTGGCTATAGCCTTTTGCTACCAGTCTGGCTTAATTCCTGGTAACTGCACTAGTTTCATCCAGCTTATTTCTGAAAAGCCACTTGGTACCAATGACTGGATGATCTAATCATCGTTCTACCAGCTTTCAGACTTCATTCTTTTCAAATTATGCAAGTTCCTCCTTCATTGCTTTAATCCATAATGGATCTTTTAATGCCTCTTTGACATCTTTAGGTTCAATCATTAAAATGAGAGCACAATTGGATTCATCTGGAGGAACTTGTCTGGCTTTGGATCTAGTACTTATTCCAACTTGAGGATCTCCAATGATTTTATCAATATGGTGACTGGAAGTATGTTTAAACTTTCTGGTTCTTTGTTTAGTCCTTTTCACTGATTCACTGGAATCAGGTTCATTAGTGGGATTTGTTTCCTTAAGTGATTCTTGTTTCTCTTGATTTGAAGTAGATAACTCAGGGTCTAGAATCTTAATTAGTTCTTCAAATCCTGCAATTTTCTTGCTCAAGGTTTCCTTGGCACAAGATGGATTAATCTCATAAAATGTTAATATGCATGGCTTTTTGAACCATTCTTTTCCTCTTATTAAATATACGATATGATTTACTATACATTGAGTAACCAACAAAGATCACTTCATCAACTTTGGATTCAAACTTTGTCAAATAATCTCTATCATTGAGAATGTAACATTTGTAACCAAAGACACAGAAATAAGAAATATTTGAAACTTTATCGTGCCATAATTCATATGGGATTTTTCTCAAAAGTGGTCTTAAAAAAATACTATTTGACACATAATAAGTTATATTCATGGCTTCACCCCAAAAAAATTTTGGAAGATCATATTCATTAAGCATGGTTCTAGCAACTTCTTGCAAAATCTTGTTTTTTCCTTTCAACCACCCCATTTTGTTGTGGAGTCTTAGGAGCAGAAAAATTATGAATGTAATCATGTTCTTCACAAAACAAAGAAAACTTTATTTCATCAAACTTAGTTCCATGGTCACTTTGAATTTTCTCAGTAAAATAACCTTTTTTCATTTTAAAGTCTTTTGTTGAGTGGAATGAAAGCACTTAAAGCATCATTTTTATGAGCAAGGAATAGAACTCACGTAAAACGAGTAAAATCATCTACTATCATAAACACATATCTTTTACCTCCAAGGGAAGCGATTTTCATAGGCCCGAATAGGTCAATGTGTAGAAGTTCGAGTGGCTAGGAAGTTGTGACTTCATTCTTTGGTTTGAAATATGTTCAGATTTGCTTCTCCTTTTGGCATGCATTACATATCCTGTCCTTGGAGAAATTCAACTTTGGTACCCTTTTGACAAGATCTTTCTTTGTAAGATGAGATATAAGTTCCAGGTTTACGTGGTTCAATCTCCTACGCCATTTCCAGCATTCATTATATGAAACAGCTAAACACTCCACATTTTGACATGTTAAATCATCAACGATTATATAATAAATATTTCCATCCCTAGTAACAGTAAAAACCAATTTTTAATTTTGCTTAATGACATAGTGAGTAGGATGGAATTGAACCTCATAACCTTTATCACATAGTTAACTGATACTAAGCAAGTTATGTTTAAGGTCCTCAACAAGCCACATATTATCAATAGTTGTAACACACCTAAAATTCAAAATTTTGGAAAATAGGAGTTTAGAAAATCAAGATTTTGATTGGTCGGATTTTAGGGCTCGAAAAATAGACGAAAAGGACTTAATTGCAAAAAATTTGAAAGTTTTAGGGTCAAAGTGGAATTTAGAAAGACTTTATTGGACCATAATTTCAAAGTTTTGGGGTTGCATGGTATATATTCTTGGTCAAATGGGTTAATTTTAGGCACTCAACTTTTATGGGGCTCAATTGAAGAATCAACAGACTTTAAAGGACTCAATTGCAAGCTAGAGGAAAGTTTTGGGGGTGAAAACATAATTTTGGAAATTTGGCCTTTAAATAGCAAAACCAGCCATTGACTTCTTCATTTTCTCTCATGCACCACCATGACTTCCTTTCACCAATGATCCTTCTCCGGCAACTCAAACCCTATCATATTTGGTATCATTTTCTTCCTCTCCTCATGATGATCACGTTGGTACCACTTTCACCCAAAACCCTCTAGCAAGGCGGCAAGAAATTGAGCTTGAAAACTTGGCCACGACGGAGGTGTTGGACGTGACTTCACTGGTGATAGAAGCTAAGATCTAGGTAGTAGGTTTGGAAGCCCTCAACTCAAGGAAGAAGTTCGTGGCTTTGGATTGAAATTTAGACCACTGGAGCCGGCAAAATTTGGAGAAAATCATGCGGTGGTGTGAGATGACACAGATTGATCGGAGCTCCAATTGAAGGGCAATTTGGTGGTGAATGGAAAAATTGACCTGGGCATCTTGTTATTTGAGCTTAAATGTGTGTTTTGGTGATAAGATTTGGGTTTTTTCGGCGACAGTAGATGGCTGCGGACGGCGACTAGCGACATGGTGATAGAGCTAGGATAGAATTTGCAGCTCGTCATGAGGACCGTGACGGTGGTCTTGGTTTGTGATTTTGAGGTCCAATTAAGCAATTTCACTGGTAAAATAGAGTTAGATTATATATGTTTATATATATAAGTATATACATGCAACGTACCATTATTTCCATAACTTTGTAATATGCCAAGGATGAGGATTTGTATAAGACTGATATATATTTCCATGCATGGACTATAGTGTAGTTAGTGGCCACGGATCTGTGTTATTTTACGTCATGTTAGGATTAATTGAGTTAATTAAGTGATTAAACTACGATTTGATGAAATTGAAACTTGAGAATTGATAATTGGGTGAGTTGACATGATATGGGACTAAGACTCGGTATATGCATGTGCCAATATAAGGTTGGTAAACTTGGATTGTATTATTTTATGAAATGTTGGGAATTATCGAGTCAATTACAAGAGAAAACCCTAATTTTGTGAATTTGGAACCTAAGTGAAAAAAATTGGGATAATTAGATAAATAGGGCTGTCATTGTTGATTTGGGACCTTGATACGAGGTTAATTAGGTAGTTACTGATTTTAGACTATTAATAATAAGACTGTAATTATTGAAGGTTATCGAGGTCGAATAAGGATTTTGATTGTTAATTTATTCCTTTGGTTAAGTAATGAAGGAGTAGGTCCCACAGAACAGTAGACTGCTAATTGAGGTTGCAGTTTTTTGAGACTACGGAGGTGAGGGTCTGCCAACCAAGCACTTCTTTCAATTATCTGTTATTGGGATAAACCCCTGTGGGGGTTTTATATTTTTGTACCATATTGAACTATGTTTGTTGAAATCTGTGAATTGTTCAAAATCTGCTTGTTATCTGTTAATTGACATGTATAGCCCTTGTGAGGGTTATCTTTTGATTGATTATATTATCTATCTGTTCTAGTCGAGAACATCTTGTTTGTTATCTGTTCAATCTGTTATCCGACTGTTTGTTATCTGTTCGATCTGTTATCCAATTTTCTATTATTTGTTCGATCTGTATTTGACTGTCTACTATCTTTCCGTACAGTTGGTGTTGATCGTTTTGTCAACAATAAGTTATGTACCAAGCTGGCATGCCTGGGTAAGTTATGTACCAAGCTATGCTTAGGTAAGTTTTGTACCAGGTTGTCACGCTTGGGTAAGTTAAGTACTAGGTTATCACACTTCGGTAAGTTTTGTTCGATTTATGTAAGGTTAAGTTTTTTACCAGGCTGTCACGCTTAGGTAAGTTTAGTTTGATTGGAATAACATACGTCTTTGATCTGATCTGTTTACTTGACCGATTTTTGATTGTTCGATTGTTTCTTGATTGCCTGCCCGTATTTTGATATGTATCTGCCTGACTATTGATTTACGGTTTGTTAAGTTGATTCTTCCTCAACAGATCCCTTCTACTTATGCTTACAATTATCCCTCACTACGTCCTTTGGACTTACCCTTCCGTTTTATCTTTGATTCTCTCAGATAAGGATTAAATGAAGAACTTGGACTCCAGGCTGGACATGAGCATATTTTGTAATAGATCAGGTGTTTGAATGTATATATGGAAACATCTTAATGCTAAGCATGAACTCGAGACGTTGTGATATGCAATGTGATGACTGAAGATGTGTAAATGTTTCGTTAAATGTAAAAGGTGAATTATGGCACGTACTTAATGGTTCATCGAGTCTGTTAAGTTTGAAATTCCACTGCTTTTGATAAGTTGAATTTGGAAAATTTTGTGGTATGTATTTAGTGTATGTGTTGTCTGTTACGGGATTGTTTAAGATTTGTTTAAGTTGGAATTCGCTGCTATTTCTGATAAGCTTGAAATGTTTGATTATGGGCCTATTGATTTGTATTTTGTGTTCAATTTAAGGTTGAACTGAGTGACATCTCAGCTTAGGTGCTATCCTGAGTGGAGGCGTCACAATAATAGTACTAGTTTGCTTGTCAATGGTACATTTACCTATTATGTGTTGTCTGCATAGAAAACATTTCCTACAATACAATTGTTAAGTTTGAGGAGCATGGACATGTCCCTGTCATATACCTGGAACATCCACTATCTAAGTACCACTTCTATTTCCAAGAACCTGCAAAACATTAGTTTGTTTTAGGTCCCTAAACTATGTTGGGTCCTTTATGGTTGGTAGCAGATAACTTTCTTACCCAAACAAACTTGGTACCAATGAGTTTCTCAATCAGACATTTATAATTGACATAACTAGGTTTACCACAAGTAAAGCAGGTTTTTAGAATTTGTCTGAAATTTTTTTTGAAAGTTGTTGAAACCAGTTTGGTATTTTTCTCATTCATACTGTTTCTAAATTTTCGATTCTTTTTAGCATTAATTTAGATGGAACATGCATATATATATGTGTGTGTGTGTGTGTGTTTAACACTAGTGGAATATTCACTTATATCATCTCTAGCATGACAACATTCTTTAACAACCATTTTTACTTTGATTTCACAGCTCATATTTTCAATTTATTTCTTCAATGAGTTATTTTCTTTATAGAGCCAATCATTCATTTTCTTTTTGCATTCGACATCAAGAGTTTTATTATTTTTAGCCATTTGCATTTCAAATTTTTCTTTATGAGCTCTATCCAGTTCTTCTTGCAAATAATCCACTTTATCTTACAAAACTTTATTTTTATCAACAAGCATTTTGACATGAATTTCATAAAGCTTAAGCAATTTTTGCACATCCTCATCAATGTCAATTTTATCACTAGAATTATAATTAAAACATGAAGAGGTACTTACTTGATTTACCATGAAGCAATTCTCTTCATTATCAAATTGTTCACCATTGATTCGTCCCATGTAGTTGCCACCACCTTAACTTTGCCTTGTTTTGCATTTTCCCTCAATTTGGGACAATTTGGTTTTCTGTGTCCAATTTCATTACATTCATAGCAGCAATGTGGCTTGGTATTTTGAGTTTCTAGACTGGGTCTTTTTGAATTTTGATATGTTGTTTCAAAATTTTCTTTTGAAGTTCATCAGTTACTTTAATCTTCAAGAAATCCAAATGATTTCATCCTCAACCTAGTCCTTATCAAGATCTTCTTGAAGTTTTGAGAAATCATGGCCGGTATTAAAAGCAATATTCTTTTTGACTTTTGTTTCCGAACCTTTATCTTTATTTAGTAGCATCATTTTATGGGATGTGGGAGATCTAATCAATTCACCCATGATTATCCTGTTAAGATCATAAGATTCCTAAATAGCAGTAACTGTTGGTGTCCATTCCTTGGAAAATGATCTAAGAATCTTCCAGACTTGCTCATCCTCGTTTATAGTTCCATCAAGTGCAAATAAAGGATTTATAATTTCCATGAAACACACGCACATCTAACTTATGGTCTCATCAGGTTTCATCTTGAACATTTCACATTTGTGAATAAGAAGAGCAATCCTCTCTTATCGAACCTGTCTGGTACCTTTAGGGGTCACTTGCAATATTTCCCATATTTGCTTTGCTGTAGCACATCTACTAACTCAGTTGTACTTCTCTTTTGTGAGAGTGCACAACATAATATTTTTGGCCATCCTATTCATTAAGATAGCATTTTTATCATCATTAGTAAATTCTCGTCGCTCCTTTGGAACTATCGGTCCATCAATCAATTCCATTGGAACCATCAGCCCTTCACTGACCACATCTCATAAATCAAAATCCATGGCAATTATATATTCTTGCATCCAGTTTTTCCATGTAGCATAATTGAAACCATCAAATAGTGGAGGCCAGTTGTGCGATTATCCTTCTACAAAGACATCAGGAGTGTTAGTGGTCATATGATCTTTTACTCTGGTAGTTACACCACAATATAGAGAATTAATGCTCCTATACCAATTGTGAGTGATTATAAGCCTAAGAAAGGAGTGAATTAGTCTTAAGGGATTTTAATGTAGATGAAGTATATCACTCAAAATACTTTTTGGCCTTTCAAAATAGTTTAAGTCTTTTGCAGAAAATAGCTTTAGTTACTGACTGGAATTTGTAAGTAACAGTTAAACTGCCAGTCAGACCAGTGATAAACAAAACAGTAAAACAGAATTAAAATGACACTAGTATTTATAGAGATTTGGCAAGCTTACTCATCTACCTAAGTTTTCACTTAGGATTTTGAGCCTGTCAAATCAATTAAAATATGAGAATATTTTACAAGTAAACACAATAAATTGACAAAATGAAAGTAAAGGATCAGAAACACCCTAGCAAAGTGAAAACCAACTCTTCACAAAGAGCTAAATCGAAATCTCAGATGAGATAAGGCATATTTCAGAGCACTGTGAAACTAGCTGCTTTGTGAACAGGCTTAGGGGAACTTTTACTAGATTCATTTGTACAACTTCCGTGGACTGATGCACAAGTTGTTGCCACTCCATCTGGAAAGTTCTAGACTCTCGTTCCAAATTGAAACCTAGAACACTGCAGAAGATTCTAGATAGTATCGCTATACTGATTTCTTGACCTATAGGTCTTTAGAGTAACCAAGCACTGATTTATTCTCTTCATAGGGTCCCTCGAGAGTAGGTACACTTCTGTCCATCTTCACTAATAGGTCCTTCAAGATACAAACCGCCTTGTCCTCCTCTCCCTAAGGTCCATCGAAGGCAAGATCCCTTTGACCTTCTTCAGCACAAGATCCCTCGAAACACATGTAGAGCAAGGAATTAGCAACCTTGAGCACAAAACATGTATGAAAGCATCACATAATCCTCAAGACATTAACAAAGATCTTTTCCCGATTAAGTGATTCACTCATTAGAATGCTGCATATTTCATATTTATATGATTATATCTAAGAGCTATGAATAATTATTTAGGTCAGTGTCTGTTGGAATCAAATAAGGAAACAAGATATTTAAGTAAACATGCATTAGTTCCATAAATTGCAGATGAATCAATGATTATAGTTGGACATAATTTCTTTTCTAAGTTATAGAGATGTGAATCAAGCTAGAATCTTTAAGAAATCTTTTAATTATGGAAAGTAAGTTCCAGCGCATAGATAGATTCCAACAGATGATATGGAAAGATATTCATAATTCAATTGCACGCTTTTAGCACATAATTGAATGTAATTTTGTCATAATCAAAATAATGTAAATTATCAAGAGGTTAACAAATTTCATGAAAGACAAGAAAGTCCTCCATTACAACTCCTAACTACAATTATTTGTTGGTGGTATCACGCAAAGTATTTCATTATAAGACATGAAGCTTTTGTTCTAAAGGTGGAAAAATAATTCTACCTAAAATTCTTGTGACTATTGAGCTTCACCAATCTATTTATTGATCAATGGTTGAGGTAGGATATTTAGGCAATATATATTTTTTCAACCATGTCTTTTCATTTACCTCTATGGGTGGTAAATTAGATTAAGTTTCAGTAACAAGCTGTCAGGGTATATATACCTTTGGAGCCCATGGATCAATTATCATACGATTGGTACGTTATTTCTATTTTCTACTTTCTAATGATAGATCAAGATGTATCCAGATATCATTTATGACATGGAGCATGAGATTGAAAATTGTTTGCTTGAGAATGATGGTTTTTAATAAGGGTTTGATTGATAAGATTAAGTGGATACTCGATGTACATAATCTATTTGTCCAAGTACCACGTCAACTTTTTCAGTGTTCTAATATTCATTATTGTAAGTTATGAATTAAGGAGCGACCTACCACACACATCCAATATGCACCTCCAACTACATCACAAGTTGCTGCGATAATAGTTGGTACAGAAGAAATAGTCACTGTTAATAATAGATATATCATTATTCAAACAATTGGTGGTTAATTAATAAATATCAAGGGATTCCAAGCTATTATGATCCTTTACGATACCCTCTGCTACTTCTTATGGCACACAAAGATGGGATATTGATTATCATACAATAAATGGTAATAAACTCACTTGTGTGATATTATTATGCATGCATGTTATAGGTAATGTTATATTATACTTTATCTGTAGTTACCAATAAATAGTTTAGTTCTTATGGAATATAGGGGTTCCTTATATCAGACTCGAATGCACAAATCCTCTATCCTTTTCCATGGAAGGTATTTTCTACAACAATATGTCATGGACAATTATGTGAAGATTGAAAAGCAAAAGCTCAAATATGTAAGAATATATCAACAAGAAATTAGAGCTTAATTATATAAAGAACTTCAAGATTGTTTAAATGTTGGAGAAAAATTGATGTTGGTAACTTCCATAAATTTTATATTGTGTTTCATTCTTCTATTAACATAAATTATGATTATTATGTTATAACATATCTGACTTAAGCAATGTGAGGCATTGTACAATTTTGCCATCATCTTTTATTCGAAGCCCCGAGATATGTATCAAAGGTACCGAGAAGCAATGTCAATGGTTCAAAATTATATGGTAAGTTAGAACTCTTTATCACATATCATGTAATCCATCATAGCAAGAAATACAAAATGAGCTTCAACCTAGCTAAAAACCTTAGGATCAACCTGATTCGTTAACTAGAATTTTCACCAGGAAAACTGCAAAACTAAAAAGAGATATCTATACTAGGGAATCATTATAAAAGTTCTAGCATATGTTCATGTAATTTAATTCTAAAAGAGAGGTCTACCTCATGCTCATATACTGGTGATCCTATATGACAATGACAAGCTCAATACATTGGATGATTATGATAACATAGTCATAGCAGAAATTCCCAACAACAATGACGGGCTAAAATTATACGAAGTTGTTTAGAGACATATGATACATGGGTCATGTGGACAAATGAATGTCAATGTTCCTTGCATGAAAAATGGTATATGTAAGAAATATTATCATAAGTTGTTTGCATCAACCACTGTACAATACATTGATTCCTATCCAATACATTGATATCGCAATGATAACACATATATTGCTCTAGATTGCACTTAGATTGTTGTTTTTTCTTTTCTTTTCTTTTATTTTTTTTTTCTTCTTTTGATTAGAAGATTGCTGGCGCACTTAGATTATTGTTGACAATATTGGGCAATACCATAAAATGCTCAATTATTGTTGAAGTATGATTGTCATGTTCATTAAAATTTGAAGCAGCATAAAAAGTATAAAACACTTATATAAATATGTGTACGAGGGACCTGACTATAGTAATTGAGGTACGCCCAATGCCAAACTATGATGAGGTTAGCCAGTACATTAATGAAAGGTAGGTTTGTACTCCAGAGGTGCCATGGAAGATTTATAAGCTCCCAGTGAGAAGAATCTGTCCATCTTTTGTAAGATTACAAATTCACCTGTCAAATATGCAACAAGTTTAGTTTTACATTTCTCAAATGATTTTTGATGTGTTATCTGATGAGTGAAACTCTCGAACCACGTCAACTGAGTTCTTTTGAGTTTACAATAGAGATAGAGTACCTAATAAATATTTATATAGTAAAGTTTCTAAATATTACTGATGGATGACAAGAGAAAAAGTTTGGCTAAAAGTGAAGAACACAAAAAAAATTTCATAGGTCGAGTATGTTGTGTGTCACCTACTGAATGAAACAGATTTTATTTACGCATTTTACTCAGTCCTGTTATAAGTTCCAAATTATTTGATGATCTATTGATAGTGAACAATATGCATTATCTAACATTCAAGCAAGCTACTAAAGGATATCATTTTCTTGAAGAACATAATTGTATTTGTTAGTATATAATTGAGGTATGAACTATTAGAATGCTTTTACACTCTATCAAGCAGTTATTTACTAAGTGAAAAAATTATGGGAAGAAAACTATACCTACAAGATCGACGATATCCTTCTTCAAGTTCCACAAATAAGTTGCTTATTATGAATTAGCTTCTACTTGACTTAAACAATATGCTTTTGCAATATAAAAGAAGTTTGAAAGAGTTTGACTTCCCTCAAATAAGTGAAGACTATCCAGACTTAGGTAATGTCTCTAGTTTAATAGTAGATAAACTAGTCATAGCAATCGTGGAAGATGATTTACATGTTGTTAGCAAACTTAATTTAGGTTAGATGCATGCATTTAACACCATCAAGCATGCAATTATTAGCAGGCTAAATGGAATTTTTTTGTAGATGGAATTGGTGGAAATTTGGCAAAATATTCATATATTGAGCTTTATTTGAGAGTTCTTGTGAGGATGGGATTATAATACTAGCCACAACAACATTAGGAATTGTATCAAACTAGCTCTTAGATAGTAGAATAGCACATTCAAAACTTAATATTACCCATTAAGTTGGATTTGACTTATGTGTGCAATTTTAGTAAGCAATAAAAAATGTATCAATTACTAGATTGGACATGTTCAATTATTCAGGATGTGGCTCCCATTGTAGATAGAAAGACAAATGAAACTATAGATCAAACACTAAGAAATATGCTTGGAATTGACTTACTATTCGGCAAAAAAGTAATAAATTAGGAGGTGATTTTCGTTAAGTTGTTCCTTCTTGTTGGGGACACTAGGTGACAAGTTATGAAGGCGAGTATTGTTGAGTCGTGTTTATGGCCCATTATTAAAGTTCTTCACTTGGTAAAGAATATTAGAGCTTTAAATGATCAAAACTTCTCTGGTTTTTGCTTCATGTTGGAAATGGTGAAGAAGCCTTCGTGCAAGACAATACAATAAGAATTTCGAATTCTATGGGTATACCATGGGAAGGCTGAATATTCAATTAAGCATTTGATTGAATCCATTCCTGGAGATTTTGATCCACAAACTTATGATCCTGAGTATATGATGGATATAGTGTAAATAACTCCATTAAATGATGGCTTAAACACACTCAATGGAAAAGTAATTCAAGCTTTCCCAAGTACAAATGAAGTTGCACATTACCCATTTAACTCCATACTGGATGGCCCGAAAAATTTGTATTTGCTAGAATTTCTAAATTTCCTTTCTCCTAGTAATCTCTCACTCACAAGCTGACTCTTAAATAGGGGCCCCCAATTATACTTCTAAAAATATTGATTCAAAAATTAGGCAATGTAATGACACTAGATTAATCTGCCGGAGATTTGGTAGAAATATAATTATTGATTTATTGTAGAAATTTTGACTGGGCTATAAAGCAATTAGAGTTTTCTTATCATGCATTCCTTTGAAAACATCAAAAGAGACAAAAATGGCATCTGAAACGAAATAAAAGCAATTTCCAATTAGACTGAGCTTCGCATTGACAATTATCAAATTTCCCAAATGCTGGAATTTCTTATTTGATCACATTTTCAATCATGGCCAAATGTATGTTGCTCTTTCGTGAGGTCCTTCAACCATAAAAGTGGTAGTTAAGAAGGAAATAATTAGACCTAAAGGGATTTATACAAGGAATGTTGTTTTCCTGAAATTTTGCAAAGTTATGGAATAACTGTAACTAAGAGGTATCTTTTCAGAATTCTAAAAAATTGATAATATCATGAATGTTAAAAGTTTATTATCAAGAGTATTCCTTAATGCAGATATGTTTGAATGTAGAATGGTTTGATATTTTTTTATGAAATTTATCACATGCATGTACATCTACATAGATTTATGAAATCGATTCTCTTTTTTTATTAATTATTGAAATCTTTTATTTAGTAGCTAACATTGTAAGCAATAGCTTTGATCCAGATATATATAAGGAATGTAATTCAAAGATGTTCTATTACCATAAACTAAAATTTATTTTGCTTTCTACATAATATACTTTATAAAACAATTGAAAATGTGAAATAAATAATTATAAAATATAATATTGTGTGCATTTTCAATTGTAATAGCCTTTTTCATATTATCTATAATTTTATTCACACTACTAAAATTAAAGAATTTGATGAAAAAGTGACATCATGGTACGTATATGTGGAAGGAATTTTGATCGCAAACTACATTTTGAAGGATATGTAATTAATTTGTTGGAACTTGGAACTATAATTCATTGTTAAATTAGAAACTTCTTGCATCAATTACTAAAGATGATTTTTATAAAACAAATAAACAAATGGCTTGATACAGCCCTTGAAGATGCAAATATTCAGTATAAGTTGGATAGAAGGATTTGTTGAATACAAAAGAAACAAGAAACACAAAGGTAAGTGAATCGGAATTACTTTGATCGGGAAAATCGAATTGCTTGGATAAAAAGGTGAGATCTCTCAAAGGTATGATAAACATATAATTCTCAATAATATGGAATTTATAATTTATTAAACATGTCTTACTAATTTTGCATAGTGGTATAACAAAAAGAAAAAATATGGATGAGATGATTTTATGATATTCATTTTTATTAAATCAACCACACATATTGTTGATTCATATATAAGCACATTCTAAAATTGTCTTTTTTATGTCTTATTATTAGAAAAAATATTCAAAATATTAATGATGCTGATATATAAGTGATACAAACCAAAGGTAAAGGTTACATAATCTACCATCTTTAAAACTAATGTAGTTGAAGCTTAATGTTTATTAATTCTCATACAGTTTTTCAAACAATGTGGTGCACAGACATAAGTAGCTACGAGCTAATTTCTACAAATTATATTCTAAACTACATAAGAGAAATATTAGAAACCTGTGATTTTGTGTAGCTTTAAAGGCAATGTTGTCATATTACATGAGTATTCATGGGTATAATCATCAAAGCTCAAATTCTTTTTCCCCCATCTATAAAGATTACACAATCTGGGCTCAAAGAGAGAAATTAATTATCAAATACGATGAAAATTATATATCGAACTATAATCTATCCTGCTTAATTCATTAGTACCAATCATTTAATACAACTTCATATAATAGACTATAAAAGCTCCATCCATAAATGTTGTGCCCCAAGAGAAAGTCATATCTAAAATATATGAGTTCATAGGAACAGATTCTAGGCTGCCTTAAGCCCTAAACCCTTTAACAAATTTATTTATTCATTTATTTAATTTTCTTTCCTTTTTTTTTTTTTTTTTTTTTGTTGTTGTTATTGGACGATCTATTACCTTCTTTTGGCAGCCAAATATATATATTGGATTAGTAAGAATAGTCCACGAATTACACAAAAATAAGCATAAAAAGATGTAGCTCCATTTAGAATATTGAGTTTAGTGCATTTTTTTATTTATATATAAATATACACGAAATTAGAAATATTCCGATCATTTTAATAAATACTACATGTATGAACGTGGACTTTGAACTTTGTCATCTAAAAAGATCCATATTTCACTTTATTAAATTTGGATAAGTATAAATATGAATTCAAAAATACTATTTCTATGTTCTGAATCTAGTGTTGAAAAATAAATCATATTGAGACAATAATTGAAATCATTTGCTAAATCTCATTTGAAGTTAATGCATTAAGGATATAATTCAAGCTTGAGTAAAAAAAATTTCAATAAAATTGAAAGTTCAACTCATATAAAACTTCTTTTAAGTTTGACTAAATTAATAATATTTAACTCAAACATAATTTTAAATTAATAAAAAAGTTCAAATTAAATTGAACGACACTATATTAGACTCAATTTGGTACCTCGCATACCTTCACTTTATTTGGGTTGGAGTGAAAAATGACACAGTAATCGTTAAAGATAGTAAATCTGTAAAGTCCCATATTTTTGTAGTTGATATAAATCTTAATTAATTGTGATTAATTAATTATTTTAAAATAATTATATCTTATTTATTAGAATTACATTGGCTTCTTATTCAAGTTGGAAAAAAAAAAAAAGGATGATATAAATAATAATACACAAGCAAATATGTAAATAAGGATAGAATTTTCAGCAATTCTAATCCTTGTAAAACTCCTAATTTATTAAGTCTTCTTTTCCACGTCACATTCAAATTAGTTTTTCCTTTCTAAAATACACACCAAACCTTCAAATTTCTAGCAAAATATTTCCCTTAAAAAGTCCTCCAAACGGTAGGGCAAGGAAAGGATTGATAATAAATCTCAACGCTCGACTCTTGTTCTCCCTTCTTCATAGGTATCATCCCATATTTAAATTATGATATAAAACATAGGTTTTGATTAAACTATATGTCATAATATTTGTAGTTTGTGCATATGATGTTTGCAAAGTTTAATAGCTGATGTTGCCAAGTTTTGGTTTTCAAATTCCAAGTTAGAAATTTTACATCAATTTGTGGGATAAATTATGGTTATTTTATATCAAAAATTTTCTGTATTAAAGTAAATGTGTTCAGAACATATTTGCAAATTTTCACGTTTAAAATTTTCTTTCTTGAATCTTAGAAAAATCCAAAAGGATACCCTACCAGACCAAGTGGTGAGTCTAGGTAGGTTCAGTTTAGAAATTTTTTTTGCCCATCTAAACAATAGTATTTTAAAGTGATAAATTTTACTAAGAAATTTTTTAATGTATTAGTAACATTACTAGAAAGTTTCATGAACTCAAGCTATGTACTTGTTTTTTTCTAAAATTCATCAAGTTTAACTACTTGAGTACATCTTGGGTTCGAATTATTTTTAACTTGAGGGATTTATTACCATGATAATGGAAGTGTTTTGACTTTTTCATTTCTGTACATAAACTTAAAATTATATAGAAAAAGAGCAAATAAAATATTAGAATCTCATATAAATCATTTCAGTTATTGAAAGTTACGAAAATTTACTACTGCAAAATTGTGGCTTACTCTTAGAACAACTTTGATTTCAAAAAATTGCAGCTAAGTTAATGATATTTCTCTAATCTTCAGTGCTATACGAGTGTTATAGTTTGTGTCTAGTTTTACGCTAATATAAAAAAAATTACTCTTAAATGAAGATTATTTATTTCTTGAGATCTTTGAAGGCCAATTACTAACTAAAAAGTTAGGTACTTACTGAGCCTTTAAAATCTTAAGTGGTGCTTGCGAGTTCATGATTGTGTAATCGACGGTAACAAGTAAGGTTCCCATTACGGTTTGTTACACTAAATTTAGGAAGCATTGCTCATGTATTTAGGCCCTTCTAGGCATTCATCATAAAAGTATTATACGGGTATTCTAAAATGAGTGTGAAAGTTTAAGCCCTTGTTGAAGTGTTCATTAGATGAAATTGGTTTAATTATTATTATTACTTAGCAGGCTATTTAAGCTAGCCCCTAAGAGATCATTGATCATACGAATGTAGAGTACTGTGAGTGCCTAAACCTATATAAATATTATATAATATTATTTTTCAAATCCAGAAGGATATATGTTATATTGTAATCCATGTGTGATAACTTTTTTCTCATTTTGCACTACACTATAATATTCCACTATATGCAAAAGTTTCTTATATTTTGTTTCGTGATGCAAGAAAATTATGTTCCTTTCAGCCTTCATTATTATTTAATAATGTTTTTAGATTAGAAGTTAAAGATGATCAACACTGATAACTGAATTTATTGTTATTGACACTATACGTTGGATCCAACTTGATCTAGGTGTGCGAGGGACTTCACCGGACAGCAGCAGGCTCGCCGATCGAACCCCAAGCTCCCATGACCCAATCCCCCAGCGTACAATAGAAGCCATTTGTAGCTGAGGTGGATCGTAGGATTTTCTAAGAGCCTAGGCTCGGGACACTTTTTGGTAAGATCGCGCCTTACCTGGAGCGATAAAGGACTGTTACTGTAGGAGTCATAAGATTGACTTACTTCAGCAAATACTGGTTTGATCATTGCATTTAAATATGTTGACCTATGAAAAATGTTTACTCTTAAATTTTTGTCTTATTATTGTTGAACGTATAACTGTTTTTTACTTGTTTTTGCAAATTTTTTAACTGAATAATTATCTAATCATGTTACATATATAAACTCACCTTGCACACGCTTGGCATTGACAGAGTCCTTTACTCACGTTCTATCTTTTTAACTTTCCTTCTGGCAAATCTAGACCCTAGCCCTGGTGAAGAAGTGGATCCTACTTTGGACAAGAATGAGAATTGAAATTTTATTTTGGGACTTTAGTAGTTTTAGTACTCATTATTGTGTTAGCATATTAGTTTCTCTTTTATGGATCTTTTAGTTGAGGTTAGAATATTGGCATTTAGAATCTTCATGGTGCAAGATTTGCTTAAATTATTATGAGTGCTTAAAGTTCTTTTGTTTAAGATTATTCATAGGTGACTTCTTTTATCTGAGATCAATTTTTCACTCCTTGAGACTAGGCCATATGATTTGGTTTTAGAGCGTGACAAAATTAGTAATCGAGTCTAATTTGATTGTATTTTCAATCGAAAATTTTAATTTTTGGTATTTCTAATATTTGTAAAAGTAGTTATTAGTTTTTGTATAGAAATGAAAATGTAATAGAATAATCTATTTGAGAATGTTGAGTAGGATAAGGATAAAAATTTGTCAAAGTTAATAATTTTTTTATACATGAAAAGACATAGTTTCAAAAATATATTTATATTTTAATTGTCTTGAACTAATTTGTGGATGTTTTATGTTAAATCTAACTTAATTTTAATCAATGTGTTAATATGATGATAGAAAAAGCGTAAAAAGAATTTAAAAGAATAACTTATACTTTATTTAAAAAATAGTAACAAAAATAATTTTTAAATTTTAAATAAAAAAAAATACTATCTAAAAAATATAAAGAATCATGTTGAGGAGTTCCCACTTGCCATTTCCAAGGAAAAATATCTTAGTAATATACACAATCTTGTCCTTTTTATTTAGACAATGGACGGTATGGACAGGCTTCTTTTCCTTTCTTTATTACTTTGGAGAGAGTAAAAGTGGTTAGGTAAATTCTGGTCTGATCCGATAATTGAAATAGATTAATTTATAACTTGTACACTAATCAAAATATACTTATAAAACGAAGAAACATACAAAATTGGTCCTATAAATATATCCTATTGGTTAGTTAGAACTTTAACTTTTCAAACCTTATAATAAATATACTATGTCTTGAAATTTGGGTTGAGGACAAACTGAACTGGAATCGCAATTGTCCCCAGCTCGAATCTGCATGGCAAGTAAGGCGATGCTACATGGCGCCTTGTTATAAAGCTCTTCCGCCACACACCTACATGGCCTTTGGTGTGGCATATGCGCTTGACATCTCAAAAAAATGGACAAGTAAACTAAAGTAAATAACAAATGCCACATCATAAAATACAAATTTCAATAATAAAAAACAACTAAACAAAAGCCAATAAGAAAAATACATTGAATTGGGTACTAAAAGAATTTAAAGATTGTACATCAAAAATTGAAATATCAAATAGTTGGGGTGCAATTGAGTCGAACCGATTCGGGTTTGGGAAAAAAAAATTAGCTCAAACTCAAGCTTGACGAGCCTAAAATTTTAAGTTCGAACTCAATTGGCTCGGCTTGATAAAGTTTGAATTGTCAAGTGAGTTGTAAACAATTGCACGTTTGAGTTTAAACTCAAAAGAAAAATAGTAATATAATATATATTATTAATAAAATAAAAAATAGTATTTACTTATATACTGACTCGTGAGCTGATAGCTTGACTATGCTCGAATAGGTAAAGTTCGAATTGTCAATTGAGTCGTAAACAATTATGAAATCAAGCTCGAACTCAAAGTAAAAATAGTAGTATAATATATATTTATTAATAAAATAAAAAATAATATTTAATTATCTCGCGAACCTCGAGCCAAATACAGGCAACTCGAAATAGAGCTTGGGCTCGATTCAGCCCGACTTGAGCTCAAAATAACTCGAGCTTAGCTCATGATGCTCTTAAGCTGACTCCGCTCATTTGCATTCCTACTAAATACCACCTAACATTTAACTTAATCTTACATTTTTCAGAAGTTAGTAGCTAGCATTAAAGAAAATTACGATGTTAGCAGAAATTTTTTTTTGAAAACTCAAAAATGTCTTCAGGGTAGCTAATTTATTGAGACTAAAATGTTCTTGAATCGATTTGTAATATTTTTGAATTTATAATAGTACTTTATCTGTTATCACCTTAAATGTTTTTAAAAATCTAAATTAATGGGGGGTGGTTGTTAATATATATGTGTATTATAGTTTTTATATATGTATGTATTGTGTATATTTATAAATATATAAATATATTTCAAAATTTATGCACTTTTTTGTTTTTGTTTGTTTTCTATTTTATGATGTGTAAATCAAAATTATTTTCAATGCATATATCATATATGTATTATTTAGCGTCACAAAGTTATCTATGATTCTGTTGAAGTGACAAGTGAAGTTGCCACATCAAAGACCATGCACGCAGATGGGACAAGAGTTTGATGATAAGACGCCATGTGACGTTACATCACTTGCCATACAGAATTGGATCGAAGATAATTGTGATCGAATATTTTTGTCCTTAAATTGTCAAATTTAAAGATATAGTGTAATCTATTATAAGATTAAAAACGTTAAAATCTAACTTAGTAATAGAGTTTATTACAAGACTAATTTTGCAGTTTTTCTTATAAAATGCAATGGAATACTAGATAAATTCAAGACCCTCCGACATGACATATCCATCGTGGCAGGTTTCCATAAGTTAAACAAACTATGCTTTTCAATACTTAAAAACATTACGATTGTCTATTCTCAACTAGTTTTACTCCAAAAGTCTAAATCTTAGACTATTTTATTTTTAGTGTACTAAGTTGAACTCTTACCCAACAAGTCCCCAGATTTTAGTTGCTTGGCGAATACAGCAATTTGATTTGGTCATGACTCGTGATTTGGACTTGTATTTACAGTTCTGTGACTAATTCATTGTACTAAATAGTTACATTCTTTCCCATCTACTTTCAAATAATATAATATATTTTTTATGTGGGTTAAATGCAAACAACCCCATGTGTTAAGAAAACTGGGCAAATTACCCCCCTGTGAAAAAAAAAAAAAAAGACAAAGAACACCCTTGTATTTTTAAAAAATCATGCAATGAACCCCTTTGAGAGCGTGGGTGAATGACACACGCTCGTGCGTGCATCTGGATTTAAATTTTTCTATATATATGAAAAGATAATTATGCCCTTATTCATCAACCATTGGATCTTTTTTTAAAAAAATCAACGGTCTATATCAAATCATATTATTTTTAATATATATATAATATATTATATACAATATAATATATTATCATATATATAATGTGTATATATATATTATATATCACTACCCCACCCACGGGCCATCGGCAGCCACCACCAGCAGCTGCCACTGATAACATAAAAAAAAGATGGGCAGCCATGGCCACTAGCATCTGCGAGAGGCGGCATGGCCGCCGCTCGCAGAGGCCTCCATTGCTGCTTCATGGTGGCTGCTCTGAGCGAGGCTCTCATGGCGAACGGCAGCCATGGGCGCCACTCGCAGAGGCGGCATCCGTGGTCTCGTTTGCAGCGGCCATGGAGGCATGGCTGCTCAACCCCTGCGAGCAGCAGCCATGGGCACTACTCATTGAGGCAGCCTACATGGCTGCGTTTGTAGCGGCCATGGAGACCTGGCCGCCGCTCGAAACGGCGCCCATGGTCGCGTTTGCAGTGGCCATGGAGGCCTAGCCGCTCGGCCCCTGCGAGCGGCGGCCATGACCGCTGCTGGTGGCAAGTAAGATGGGGTGGGGTGGGGGTATAAAATATAATATTAAATATTTATTTATAAATATATACATAAATATATTTATGTATTTATATATTTATTTTTTTTATTATATTCTATATTTTATATTTATTGTATAATATAAATAAATAAATAAAATTAAAAATAATTTAAAATTTTAAAAATAAAAAATTTTTATAAAGGAGATGAATATAATTGATAATAAAAATAAAAGTGATTTTAATTTTATAAATAAATTTATATATGTATAAAATGAGAATATATGAAATAATGATAAATTTATATAGATGTATAAAATGAGAAATATATGAAATAATGGAAGAAAAGAGAAATGAGAAATAAAAAGAAAAGAATGAAAGAAATAATAATAATAATAATAATAATAATAATAATAATAATAAAAGTTTATTTAAATTGAATTGAAAATATATTAAATGATTAATGGTAAATTAGTCTTTTCATATTAAAATTATATTAAATGGACAACAAATGAGAAGGGGGGAGGCGGTGTGTGTAGTTTTTTAAAATATAAGGAGGTATATTGAACATTTATTTTTTATAAGGGGGTAAATTGTCTATTTTTTAAAACACAGGAAAGTAAATTGCTAGTAGCCCTTTTTTATGTTTCAAATATCTAGCATTTCCTACACATATTATATATTTATTATGATAATGAACTCGTTACAATTTATTTGATCTTGTTAAGTACATCTTTTTTTATGAAGTTCGTAAACATATGTGTTATAACTATCACAAATTTGTAACTTCAATCCAAATTTAACATTCTAATCTCGATGTATAAGTTAAAAATCAAATATCCTATATTTAGTTCACTTGCTTTTACCAAGTGAGATTCATTAATATTTGTTTTTAGTGGAATCCCCATTAATTATTTGCTTAATTGAACAAAAAAAAAAAAAAAAAAAAAGAAAGAAAATAAGGAGAAATAGAATTCCCAATGGTTTCCTTTCCTTTCCTTTTGCAATTTTTTGTGTTTAATTAATAAATCAAGATTGACTAATGTACTATAGTGGCTGCTGTCCCGTTCGTGCCACTTTGCCTCTTACTTTGTGGCGTCATAGGCGGACTCATATCCCCAGTTCCAAACCAGTTGAATTAGTAACTCAAATCCGTGAGGCCCTTCCGGTTCCGGCACCGGCACCGACCTGATTGACTTGACAAACCTCATGGATAATGCCTTGTTGGAAGGTTTGACTCGTCTCAATTTCGACAATTATTATATTCATTTTTCTTTGAACAATAAGAAAATGTGATATGTATGTATATATATAATATATCTGCAGTGCTTATATTTTAAAGACAATCACATATTTCTACTATAATGTAGATTTTTTTATTCTTTTGTTTTATTTTATGTATGATAGTCAGGAAAATATTCTGTTTCGAAATTTTGCCCTAAATTTTATTGCATATAGCCGATAGAATATCATTATTTTGGGCAATATCTTTTATTTAGATGATGTTTGGCTAAATTCATATAAAAGTTTTTATATCTTACAATATATTTTAAAACTTATAAAATGTTAGATCTTATTATTAAAATATATAAGTTATTGCCAAGTGGCCTATGACCCAGTGGCATAAATCTCCCACATAATGTGGGAGGCAAGGAGTTCGAGTCCTAATGAGCTCCTGGTATGTGTGCGTGTGTATAAACAAATAAATATATATATAATAAGTTATTAAAATATTTGGGTAAAATAAAATTTTGAACCTTATAAGATGTTTGTATTGATAATTTTGTAATTAAAATTGTTAAAATTGAAGGAGCTTATTGAAATCTTAAAACTAAATTATATAGGATCTTCTCGCTTTTTTCAAAAGAATTTATAGGATCTTATAAGCTCATTTTTGGAAATATATATATATATATATAATATTTTCTAGCATCTTATAAACTCTTAAATATCCTATAAGATATTTTGAAAAGCTTATAAGTTCACCCAAATATATTTGTGGTGTTTACCTTTGCTATTATATAGTAAATTAACATATGCAAAATGATTCAAGGTGTATCAATTTTAAGAATTAGCCAAAAGAAAGAATTCAGCTCCTAAATGATTATTTCAATGAGTTTTAAATTACTTACAATAAAGTTATCAAAATAAAAATATATAATAATAAATAGAATAATACGAGATTCCACTTAGGTGGCCAACTTCGATATGCAATAAAAATTAATATGTTAAACATATGTTTCCAATTAGTATAATCTTAATTCCGCAGTTGATCAAGTCTTGGAAATATTTTCTTAAAAATAATATATGGAATTTCTTGAGTTTGCTCTGGTGAGGAAATAATTAGAAGTTGAGCATCTATTTAAGAAATATGCACTCCCAAAATTAGTAGAAAAACGTACATCTTTTTTTCAAAAATGAAAAATAAATTAAAAGCCTGAACTTATAAGAATAACAATTAAATGAAGAATTTTCCATTTGATGAATTAAATAAAGAGAAAACTCTAGGAGATCTCGTGGTTATATCATTTGAATTGTATTAATAATGGATAAACCTTTCAGATGGCTAAAATTTTATTTTCTATCTATTGTTGCATCACATATATTATCTATTTATATAGATGGAACCTACACGCAGATAAAATTACATGAAGAACATCAAGATAATTGATAAACCAATATCGCAAATTTGATTTGATCCGATTTCTTATAATCATAATCAATTTTAATTTGATTTCGAAGCTATCTAATAATCATTCTATTAAGTTTTTACTCTCTTTTCCGATTCTCTTGATTTATCAGAAATGAAAGATTCTACATATTGGTAATTTTCTCTTATAAATATTGGGAAATAATTAATTTACTTAAAATGGGAATTATGAGATTTGTAAATAATCATATTAGCATTTTTACAGTTTTCGACGAAGGACAAAATTGATATTTAAGTTACTAGAATTACAAGCGAAGCACTTCACTACAACAAAAGTGTTATTTAGTGGCATTTTATATTTTAATGTCATAAAAAATATAATATAATGATGGTTGTTCAAAATGCCACAATAATATAATATTTAGTGGCATTTCATTAATAAAAGATAAATAAAATTATGACACTTGATTGAAGATGTCAGCATACATATCATTTAAAGACATGTAGATAGTGCCACTATTTTCTTGAGGAAGAATGCCACTTATATTTACTTTTAGTATCACTTAAAAAAATATCATGAAGTATTAGTGGCGTTAACTTAATACTGACATTTATAACCCAATGACATAGAAAAATTGCACAGTGGTAGTTATAAAAATGCCACTATATAATAATATTTAATGACATTTGTTTAATAAGTTACACATACAATAGTGATATTTAATTAAACATGCCAACATAAATATATTTTAAAGACACTTAACCAGTGTTACTAATTGCTTTCAAATACTACTACATTTGTAAATATATATATATATAATATTTAGTAAAAATAACGTTATTTCATTTTATAGTTTAGTTTGGTAAATTTAATAAATTCAAATAAATATATTTAACGGGTGCCACTATTTTTTTCTTTAAATGCCATTCATAGTTACAATGTTAATTTGAAAAATAAATGAAATATAATTACATTAATAAATATATAATTACAAATTAATAGAATATTATTTACAAAGTACCATATGACTAGAATGTTGACTTTTTTATTTTTTTGGGCAACGCCCACATAGCTTCCTTTCACTATTTTAAAATTATAACCATCCGTTTAATCCTTTTAGTTATATTGAATAGATGTGGATATGACCAATATATAAGTTCTATAAATTTTTTTATTTCAATCCGCATAGACTAAATTCATGATTCTAATTACAAATTATATTTATTGTCATTAGTGTATTAACCAAATAAATCATAATTTTAAAAATTAGATACCTACATAACAATAGGTATCTTCTCAAATTAAAGTCATATGTGAGGAGTAGAGTCATCTAGAAGGTTGCGTTGCTAAAGCATATTTGGTGGATGAATGTCTTAACATTTTGCTACCATTATATGGAGGGTGTAGAGACAAGGCTAAATTGAGTTTGAAATATGTGGGAATTGATGCTTGATGCCACACCCAGGTTTCTGCTGAAAGCAGGCTTGAAATTTTGCAGCAAGTTGGATCGATCATGGGTTATTTGGAGATTCAACTGTCTTTGTTAAATTTGTTGAAATGGAGACTTGAACTCTATACCTCTTGGTGCTGAAAGCTTTCTTTGCAAGGTGTCCAATTTCTTGTTTGCTACAAGAAGGAATCGAAACTAGGTTCTTTTGGAGGGTCAAATGCCTGGCTAAAAATTTTGCTTAGGCCCCATTTAGTTTTGTTTCAGTTTCAGTTTCAGTTTTCAAAATTTCCAAATTGGTGAAAATTAGTTATATGATGTGATGTGAAAATGAAAATGTGTTTGGATGAGTTGTCTGGAAATTTGGATTATGTAGGTTTGGAAATGAAAATGGATTTGGATTAAAGGAATATAGAGTGTGGGATTACGTGCATTTCTAAATAGTATGATTTGATATTTTGTGTGATTGTAAATATAATATTATTTTCATATGTATAGAAAATAATTGTAAATGGGAACTATTCTTTGCCAATTAGCCTTTTTTTTTTTTTTGGTTCAAGCAAAATACTCATTTTATGTAGGGGTGTAAATAGATATTAAACGGATCGGATACACTGTTTTCATATTCGTATCCATTTAACTTTTTGAATATTCGGATACGAATACGGATTTGATGGATATTTAAAAATGACATCGATCGGATTCGGATATATCCGTATTTGATTATAATTATTCAGATGCATTCATATTTTATTAAACTTATCCGTATTTGAATTATTATTTTATATTCATATTCGATGATAATTATTTAGATATTCATTTATGAATATCCTATATGTGAATCTATGAACTTATAACAAATACATATTTTAATTAATAAAAGAAACTATATAATTTCATTAAAATGAAAGCAATCAAACAAATAGCATAATTTTTAATTAATAATTGACTTTATAATTGATTAATAGTACTTATTATTATTATTATTATTATTATTATTATTATTATTATTATTATTGTTATTATTATTAATGGCATTTAAGTATATTAATTATAAAGTCAACCAATAATATGTTGATTAACTTTATTCTTCAATTTTTTCTCTATATTACAATAAATTTTTAAATTTATTCTTTTTTCTTCCCTATTCTTCAATTATAATCTTTATATATACATATATGAATTATGAGATTTTATTGAAAAATATAAATAATATATTATTTAATAAATATATATTCGGATCGAATATTAAACGGATCGAATACGCATTTACCATATCAGTATCCATTTATAATCGAATATCTACTAATCGAATACGGATAATATCCGCTTTAAACGGATGCACATAAATTTTATATAAATGGATACGAATACGAACGGTAAATGAGTTTTCCAATATTCATTTACAGCCCTAATTTTATGCATGCAATTTGTAAACATCTCAAAGATTCTTTATAAATTATTAGTCCAATGTCAATAGACTTCCTCACCATGGAGCAAGTGGAAGACGTGATATCGTGTCAACACCTGTGAATGGAAGCAAAAGAAGTTTCAGTTAATGTGAAGTGAAAATAATTATTTGACCCATAAATAAAATGGACTATTGGCATAGAATTAGAGAAAACCTCCATGCCTATACATTCTGTTGTCCACATTTGAAATCAATTCATACCCATAACACGCATACGATGTTTCTAACTTTTTCACATCAATTAATACATAGAAAAAGAACATGAAAGTGCACTGGACCATGGCTAATTCAGAGGGCAATGGCATCGAAAATGTGTTGAAAACTACTTGCCATTCCCCACATTCATTAAATTCATCATTCACATAAACATGAGGCAAGCTATGCACAAGTTTTAGTAGAAGTTGTTCAAATTCAGCTTACATCATGACAAACTGCTAGGAATAACATTTACACATTACAAAGTTCAGTCATGTAAAACCAAAATGGGTGCATTGATAAGTGTATTTGCAGTAGGTTTGAAGTTAGAGTAGTTAAAAGCTCCCACTCCAGTTGTCATGTTATGCGGCCATCGACTGCACACTATGGTTATCCATGTCATTGTCACTACTGTCTGGATGGTACTGCACAGTTTCTTCATCCAGGGGCCATGTTCCAGAACTTGATTCTTCATTCATGCGGCTAATGTCGGACCCAAATGAAGATGAGATAGTGACAGTGTTGGCTCATTCATATGCATGTCCCTGACTTTATATTCAGTGTTTCGATCCCTATCACCACTACCGCGCTGAGAGGCTGTGGAACGGTTTGAATGGCTTGTAGAACTAGTCCTAAGAGTTAGTGGAGGGAAAGCTTGAATGCTGGGTCAATTAGAGTTGTCCAAAAGAATGATGGGGTTAAATGGGCCACCCACTTCCACTTCGTCCTTTGATGGCTCAACAATTTTCAATAGCTCCACCATTTGAGATTCATCCAGGCCAAAAATAGCATTAAGTGATGGACAATTTGGAAGGCATTCTGTAAAGAACTCCTCTACACCTTCAATAACATGCATCAGGGAAGGATGAAACAAATAAATAGTTCATATAATAGTTCTTCTATTGATTATTAGATGTTGTTCACATAAGTGTAAATAAATTACCATAACAAAATTAGGTCAATGCAACTCTTCAAATATAACAACTTATCTTACCCTTCGAAGGTTACAACGTATAGGATGAGGAACAAAGACTGTGCATTCCTAAAGTTAGTATTGCACCCCTGGTGTGCTGATGATCTTAGAGAAAATTTTGTAGTGACACTGAATTTCAGAAAACTTATATCTCAGTGTTTCAATATTATACTCACGCCTAAATAGGCACGTTAGGCGGCCACGAATCTCATCTAGAACAAACTTAACAACCCTTCCATTTTTCAAATGTGATAGTGACCATGCCTTAAGTAGGTATTGGAGAAATTTTTCATCCTTCTATGGTCCACACTGACCACTCTTAGAGAAGTGTGACCTTGTGCACTTGGATGGACCGACGGTGACTATCAATATGAAATAAGTAAGCACCACTAAATAGCAGTCCCCCAACAACAACAACATATTACATTTGCATATCTTGTAATAATTATAAACTTGCATATTTCACATTATCAACATAATAGTAAGAAAGTATAAATCACATAATCCTCAGAAACTGACATACAAAATAGATTTATACATCCTAGTAGTACAACAACGAAGCAGATTCAGCTGAGTAACCAAAAGCAACAGCAAACAAGGTATAATACATACTACAAGTTGCCTCATATAACATTTATAAGTTGTTAGCTACATTAAAACATCATGATCTTAGCTACTATGGTTGCAAAGACGAAGAGGAGTATGCAGAGGGATATGAAACATACTCTTAAGCAACAAAAAATAGCAACTCGATTTGTTTGGTGCAGAGATGGGTCCATCAATGCAGTTGTTGTCTCAGAAAGTACTCTAATGAGATTTGGGGGTGCACAGTCCACATTGGTGTGGGGTGTGAATGAGGTCGTGTGGGATGATTCACCTATATAAATAGATGAGGAACCGATCCTCTCATGCAACGTGTCCGTATATGATGCACGAGAGACTGTAGATCCCGAAACCCACATAAACGCACCCTAATGATTAGAACCCAAAGGATAGTGGTAGAAGGATCGGCTATAATTAGTTTTTGTATGAGCCATGCGAAGAAGCATTGGCCCTACTCCACAAGGGCACATCGGCATGTCATTGATTGTCATTTTGGTCAATGGAGAATGCTTATTAAACTATATAGCTGCATTGGCATATAGCTAATATAAAAATCAAAACACATAACCCATAACATTGATCAACATTGTACATAAAAAGTCAACTATAAAGAAGTCATTATCGTATGCTACTACCACTTCTCACTATTCTTTAAAGGGAACAACTATATGAAGCACACAAAAACACACCTACGGATGCTCTTAAATGTGACACATAAGAACTACTTAATGTGGTACATGCATAAGATGGTACTTGAAAACATAATAACAATACATATGTTATTTTAGTAGTACGTAGCCAAGTGGAGATTATAAATCTACATTTTCCCCATAAATGTTACACATACCCTCAATTTGCCCACATAATGTTCGTTAAGTTATCACGAAATCTTGATATCCAATCAATATCATTTTGCGAGGGTAGGTGGTGTCCACTGTCATCACGGCCATTACCATTGTTATATTAGTTCTGTTTCTCTATGAAGAAAGAGTCATCTTGAAAATATTTTCTTATGAAATTATGGATGACGCAACAAGCAATGACTATTTGTACTTGTAAATGAAGCTTGTAATGTGGCATACGTGCAGACAACATTGGGAATCGTGTCTTCAGCACACTAAAAGCAATTCCACAACATTTTGCAGTTTAGCGTGCCTTTCATTGAAAAGCTCTGCAGGTCCCCTTGGTTGATGGGTTCTAACACCAAACTGGTTAATGTGTAACAATGCATTCTGTATGGAGCTAGGAAGCCTGGAAAGTTGCAAAAACTGGAATCCAATACATAATATTTCCCTACAAGTAAGATTAAAATATTATTACATTCCATAAGGACCTAATACAATATCCATGTTAATGTAAGACACAAGACTAAGCATGAGGTGGCCATGGAAAATTAGGATCTGTTCTTAAAGCATGGACAAGAACACGTGAATCATTTGCACTCCCTTCCCAACCCGCATATACATAATTAAACATTAAATCCATATCGCAAATAGCTAACATATTTTGTGCGATAGTGGACTTGCAACAACGGTATGCATTTTGGAGTGAAGATGGTACTGAGGCCGACATATAGGTACCGTCAACTGCACCGGCACAGTCTTACATGGAAAAATGATTGAGTGAATGGATATAATAGGACCAAACTATAGTGTTAAGAAATGTAGAGAACACTTTTTGCTTACCTTGAAATAAGGATGGAAGGTGCGATTGTATAGTATGCGAGGGTGGACATTATCGAAGTCAGGAGGGGTGATGATTTCAGGAGCTACATAACATAGATCTTTAGCAACTCGACAGACATGTCGGTGAATAGTTTCACTAGAGTGCTAAAAACCTCTCATAGTTATCAAGCTGGTAGTGTCCTTGGCCTACCATTTGCAGAAAAATGGCTATGGCCTCCTTCAATCCTACTTTAGCTAATCTACCCGCCTTAAGTAAACCCATGTTAGAAATTATGCTATATAAAGCATTGAAAGGCTCATTATTCATTCTTAATGCCCTCCTGATCCTATCGGGATGACCATCTAAAAATTTTCCTACCTAATTAGCCCATCTAAGCCATGAGGTGTACATTAGAATTCTATCCTTGAAGTATGATGGGCATAAGACCTGGGAGAGGAATACAAATGCCATCGCATCATCAAATCTGCAAGACTGTCAGTATTATTTGTGGATTTGTCACTTGATGAAGATTTATCTATTGTAGTTTCAGTAGTTGGGGAACTACAACAATCATCTTCATTATTTGATTCTGGGTAGTGATTGTTAGTATGAGATGATGAAGCACCGTCCATTATTGGTTGTGCATACAAAGCATCTTCTCATTCACTCAATAAACCTATTCAATGAGGTTACCAACTGATGAATATATTTATGTAAGGATAATGCATATGTATGACATAATTGTCTTGTATAAATCATTATATTGAAGAATTACAGGTAAACAACCAAAGATTTGGAAGAATATGTAGTAATTATTTAATTAAGCCCTTTTAAATAGTCTTGGTATTTTATTAGTGATTACAGGGGCATAGATTCCAGTTCATTGTTTTCTATTACATTTCAAAAGTTTTAATATGATAAAGGTAGGTTCATGGTTGTCTGAAAATACGATATGAAGGCGGAACCACATATTATTTGAAGTAGCTTTAGGATTATATTCTTATGGTATAGTCATGTGTTGTATACATTATTAACATATTGATACCCTTCAAAATGGCAAAGTTAGGGAATTTGTGGGGATCATGCAATTATATAACAGTTTTGGGGTTTGACTTGTTAATGAGTTGTAATATTATGCCATTGGAGCATAGGTATCGTGTAGGCAAAAAATTGTTTTTTGATGTAGTCGAACTACTCTCCAATTAAGTAAGTGAAATAATTTGAAATAGACAAAGAAAAATTTATACTAGCATTGGCACATGGTATTGCCAATTATAGCAGCCAACGGTGTGGAAAATTTGGTTGCAAACGGACTGTCATTTCTCATACTAATATTCTAAAGTCAAATACATACTATTCTACTAATACATAATGTTACAACAACATTAAAAGTTCAAATTAGACACAAGAAGTTACATTTAAAAAAAAAAGGAAAAAGGAACACAAAAACAGTGCAATAAGCAACAGTTTTCTCCATCTAATACACACAAGCAATGATAAAGTAACCCATCCTCAAGCATCTCCCAAAGATTCCACCCATTTCCACCTCTCCTCATCACTCATAAAGAGGAACATCCTACAATGCGTCTTACTCAAGAGAGCATCTTGAGCCTTGAAGAAAAGTTGGCTGAGTAAGCTATCCATTTTCTTCAAGGACTCCATGCAAGCCTCCACACTTGCATTGGAGCTTCTTTCCACCTTCCTAGCTTTGGCACTATTGATATTAGTCCAAGTATCTACGACTTCATCAATTCTTGAGGAATGATTACTCTTAGATTTATTGGACTTATTGCTAGGACCGATATGATGCATGGGTAGTTCGAACACATTAATAGAGACTTCATTGTTTGTATCTTGGAATGTTTGGTTGGGAAACATTGTTCGGCTTAACTCTTCTACACCTAGATTCGGCATATTAGGATCAACTTTCTCGTTGCTATCAACTAGTCGTTGAGATGATGAATGTGCACCACTCCCACTAGCCACTGTGTTAAGAAACATTTTATGCACCAGTGATAGTGTGGAAGCCCCTACTTACGAAGTATTCCCTCCTTTAGATTTTCCTATCAAGAGGATCACATGATACAGTTAGTTAGTGTCATTTAAAAAGGCTTTTTTAAGTGGAATATTGCAAGTGAACATCATCAGCATAGCTAAACTATTTTAGTTACCAACAACCAATTGTCCCAATGCTCATCTGTTGCTGCAACAATCCCCATAATGCTATCCCACCCAAAACCAGTATGAGTTGTCATGAGGTCAGGAAATTTTCTACACAACATACGTACCCTAGACAATTTACTCCTAAGTTGTTCAACATCATAGAACATATCGGTATGTTCAAGCAACGCTCTTTGAATTTCTAACCAAATAGTAGTGGTGAAGGTTGTTGAAATTAGTTGTCCCTTAAGGAACTGATCATACATCAGCTTAATCAAGATAGATAATGTGAGAAAGTCCTATTTTACATCATTTGCCCTACTTCGAAACCGGCAGAACCACGAGTCATGTAATAATACGGGGGCGGATATGTAAGATAGGCATTCAACTTTTTTTCAACTATAAATTAATGAAATAATAGCTGCTAAAAGGAATAAATCTTGACAGTACATTAATGTTTTATCTAAAAGGGTTCTAAAAATTGATTTTAATTTCTTATATCCTTCCAAACCTACCTCAGCAGAAACCTGAACTATTTAGGCAACAAAGCACACAACTATGTGAACCTAACAAATTTAGCATATAAAGCAGTTTATATTCATTTTGAAGTAGCTAGGTCAGACAACATTGACACAATGCGTAGTGAAATAATGATACATATATTCAACAATTTGTATACAAAAACATGGCATTACATATGACATAAACGATAGCAATGATGTCAAATGCTCACAGCTAGACATCATCAATAATGATACTTACAACCAGACATACAAGCAGATCTAATTAATTATGTTCGACTTTGTACAGAGCATGGGCTAACATGCTTAGTACCAACAATGAAGAAAAAATCAACTCTTTCTTATCACAAACATAAATAGATACCTCCTAAGATAAATAGATATCTCTCAACACAAATATGTATCTACCTTTGACATCAAGAACTACAAAAACAATAAGTTATTTTTACATTGACATCAAGAACTACAAAAACAACAAGTTATTTTTACATTTGGGGCCAATCAGCAACATGTAGCTTCCTCATTCTTATTTATTCCATAATAACAATTGACATTTGAAACACAAAACAAATATATTACGAGAGAGAACATAATATGGGTAATAGAAGCACAAAACTTACATTCACATTTCAAAAATCGACTAACAATGCAAATGAATGTTGTTAACAATCACTCCTTGCAGCGCGCAAAGAAGAATAACCAACAAATATAGCAACATTTCCTCTATACAAATCCCATTATTAATGCAGAATCATATAAAACCCATAAAATCACAGCACCCATACAATGCTTACATGTATACAGTAGACCAATGTCTTGTTTGAACCCTGGAGGAGGATAGTACAAAATCAATTTCTACATCTCCTCAAAATGAGGCCACTACATAAACTCACCGAGGTCGAAGTATTAACTAGGAGGACACAGATTCATAACTTCCATCACGTTGGTAGATGTAGGGGAGGATTGTTCTCGCTGGATGATGACACTATTGCTCTCTTCATTATTTCATTTGAGGAAAGATTGGGGTTAGTGTGTGTTGGGAGTAGGTGCCGAATTGAAGTTTGCTGACTAATGTGAAATGGGATGATTGATGGTGGTGGTTGTCGAATCCAACAAAAATAAATTCCTACTCTAAAGATATAATTTGTAATCAGTAGTGAGTAGGGTTGCATTTCACAGAGATCGGTAAATTTTATTTCTTTCAAACTTATTAATAAAATAGAAAATAATGGGAATTTTTATGAAATAAAAAAAAGAGTAGAATTTTAAAAGTAAAATAAATCAAATAAGAAATCAATGAGAATGAAATCTAACCTAAGGTAAAATCTCAGTTTGGTTTATAGATTTGATCATTGATACAAAGATAAATTTCATTTTTCTTGAATAAATTGGTTATAAATACTCGAACGCCCTAATAACCAATATCTCCTTATTATATCAATAACTAAGAGAAGCTCGTTAGTTATTTCCTTGCCAATAAACAACCCTAAAGAAATGCTCCTAAGATTTAGTTTATCAACAGCATTAAAAACTAGAGAGACCCAACCCTAGCCAACAAACACACACCAGCGAGGCTCATTTAGACTAGATTACTTATCCACATAACATAAATCATGCATATCCCCACACATAACTATGTTATTTGCCACAATTAATAGTACAATTAAACAATTACGAATTTAACGTTCTAATTGACAAAACAAATATTCTAACCTATCAAATTTGGGCCCTAAATTCAATAAACCTAAATATTCGTAATGAAAATAGAAAATAAATAAATACTCAAGAAATAAGAAATACGAATCAATTATTTAGATCTCACAAATACTGAAAAATCCAAACATTGATAATTCCCTTAGGCTAAAAAAGGAGTTTAGCAACTAATGGAGAGAAGAAAAATGCAGGAAAATAAAATACGATGAATGAAAAGATGTGAAAAAGCTTCCTATGAAAGATTCCTAATTCTCTATAAATAGTGTACTACTCCTAATGCAATTGAGAAACTAATTAAGAGTCCTACCAAAGTAGGAAAATTTTAATTATCCTAATTAAAGAAATATAAATAAAAACACAAAAATGTACAACTGCCAAAAGAAGTTGAATGCTTCCTAATTAAATTTTCATAAAGTCTTGGGAAGTAAAACACGTCCGCATTCAAATTATTTTCTTCTACCATTTCTCGGCTCCTCAGGAATGTGATTTTTGCTCCAAGTATGTCAAATACTCGATTTTCAATTGCATTTAGCTTGAATCTTCAATTTGCTTCACAAAATATAAAATGAAAGTTAAAATCCAACAATTAAGCATTTTTACTATTAATTATGAGGGGAAAATTACAAATTAAATGACAAAAATACAAATTAACAGATGGCTCTTTAGCTTTCTGCCGAACAATTGAATGGAGTAGGGGGAGGTAGGTGTGAAAATGGGATATTTTAATGGGGAACATGAAATTGGAAATGAAAATGGGAAACTTGTCTGTTGGAAATGGGCCTGTCCAAACCATTTTCTTTATTTGAACAGTTAAAAGCCTAAAAATGGCCCATGGAAATGAATCCAAATAGGCCCTTAAATGCTTGGGTGAAAACTTTCCATTATATTTTTAGTTCATGTATGTGTAGTATTTTTACCTCAGTTTTAAGAGGACATGAAGTTTTTATTTTTACCTCGAACTCAGCATTTAAATGACAAGTTTTTCTTCTTCTTTCTTTTTTGGTTATTATTTTTCCTTTTTTCTATCATTGGGACACATATTGCAGAACTGAAATGTAAATAGGAAAAAACTTAACCCTCACTTTGACAACAGTTGTTGTTTCCCATTGACCTCAGCATGCAAAAAGTAATTTACGACAAGTAATTATTCCTTATTTATTTTGAAAATTATTTGAGGTAAAAAATTCTGAATTCACGTGCAGGCAATGTTTTCATCTTTTTACAATGTTCTTTGTTGGAATATTCATCAAACTGAAGCTTGATCTTTTTACCATGTTCCCATTGATATCCATGGTTAAATGAACTTTAAGTGAATTGAATATATTTTTATCATTTTTAAATAATTGATTCAAGATTGAGTCACAACATCTTTTTTTATCTATTTTTAGATGATAGTTTGACAATCAAATTCTAAATCATATTTATCAAGAATGATTAAACTTGAGCTAACTAGAAACTCAAATGGTTTGCTAATTTTTTATTTAGTACAAATATTAATATATTAATTGCACAATAAAATATTAAATAGGAGCTATATTTGTCCTTTTTTGAGGCCAAGCTCCAGTTATAATGCTCCCACTATCTTTTTGGGCAAACATAATATCAACCCAAAGTCTTTCGTTTCCTTTTCCTTTTTTTTTTTTTTTTTTTTTTTTTGTTAATTTTGTTTATAATTGGAAAGTTTAAACAATTTGATCATTAATTATGTGCAACAGTGCAAATTACATGCCAACATTCCATTTGATGCTTTTTAAAGCATATTAGTACAAATCAATTAATAAGTATTAGATCTCTCTTTCCTTAAAACTCAATCATCAAGCATGGTAATCTGAAAAACTCTCTAAATATTGAAAAATATTAGAGGGAGATCACTCAAATTATTAGAAGGTGATAAAAAAAATGGAGGGAAAGCATATCTAGGACTTTTTAAGAAAATTATTATGTTTTTCTTTCACCCTCAAACTCATAGTGCATCACTATTTCCTAAAGGTATGGGTATTGTCATGCCATAGTTATGTTATTAGTTTTTATTTATTTTATTTATTTTTTCCTCCAATCAGCTTCAACTACGATTGATTTCAACAAAATTCCAAGGTAAAAAACTTACGTCCAACCTCCTAATTTGTGATGTTGAATGCTTGAATATCATTATTTTTGTAGCCTCCTAATTCTTTTAGTTCCTTTGAAAACTAACTATATTTACACAAATAGTCCTACTTAGAAAAGGCACGATTTTTTTAATGATTTTGATAAATAATTCTCCATTAAATTTGATAAGAATCTTACTTTGTCAAACTGCAAAAAGGCAAAAGAGTGAAATTTTACTGATTTGTAATGATGTAATACCATGACTTATGTAATAGACTATTTGATTATGTATGTTAATTTCTTTGTATTATTCATATTTTATAGATTTGAATTGATCCCTACATGAAATTTTGTTTAAATGATAATGCAAGATACAAAAATGGAAGTGGATGTTGATCGTGTTATGAATACAGGTACATGTACTTTATATTTTAGATCATTTTAAACTTTGGACTTTTTTGTTTTATGGCATGGCAAATTATTTTTATTTTTGGCCTTTTTATTTTATGAGTAGCAAATCATTTTGTAGTGGATATTTTGATAGAAAGAATTGACAATGAAATAATTATTTTATGGATGTTAATTGTGCATGCTTTGTTGAAAGAAACGAAATAGTTAATAAAATGGTTTGTTTTTATATGTGATATGATACACTTTGAACAAGTTATGTTTGAGGTTTCAATTTTTCTCGTGGGCATTATAAATCATGTGCAGTGTTAGAAGGGTAGGGGTAATGTGGGTGCGTATATACATTAATCAAATCTAATAATAAAGAATAGATCATTAGGAGAATATAATCTCTCAAGTATAACTCTGTTTGAAATTTGCTTTGTTTGAAATTAACTGACAATGTATAATCTCTCAAATTTGCTTTATATCTAACAATAAGAATGGATCATTAGGAGAATTGAAATTTGCTTTATAATCTGCCAAATTATAGCTTCTGGTAACACGTAAAAGAATGGATCATTAGGCAAGTCTTACTAATTAACTACCATTAAACTTTCTCTTTTGTATAACTATAGTTAATTTCAATGTCATACTACTGCTACTTGTTAATTTCAAATATAACTACTATTAATTTCAATGAAAACAATATACTATTGCTATTATTTCAATGTTATAACTTCAACATTAATTCTTCAGAAAAACAATGTAATCCAACTCTTAAGTATATATTAGGACAAATTTTAATCTCCTTTTGCTTTATTTGAAATTTTAGATAGCAGTATTATATTGTTTTCTTGCATTACTTTCTCCCCTCTAGTCTCTTCTTCAGGAGTTAAAATTTTGTTTATGTGGAATCTCTCTGTAAAATATCATAATATAATACCATCATCTTTTATAAATGTCAAGTATTTTGACACAAAGTTTTTTCAGATGCAGGAGGTGTTAGAAAAAAATGTAGGGGTTTTACTCAATGCCGTAGTATTTGGGGTAGACGTGAAAGTGAAGAATCACTAAGAGTTAGTTCAAATGAATTTGGGCAACTAGATGATGAAAATGCAACAAAGTTGTCCAACTTTATTGTACTTTGATAAGAGATGGAAAAAATTGCACAACTCATTTATTTAAACTGGAATAAAGTTCCTCAAGATTATAAGGAGAGAATGTGGAAAATCCTATAGGTGATATATTTTATTATTTTTTAAACTTTATATATTAACTCATTTATAAATATATATATATATATATATTATTTTGTCGCCAAATTATTGTTCTTTTAATTATATATGCTAATTCAATATGTGAGGTAGACCAAGTTTGATCTTTATGATTCCGTAAGACATGGACAATGCAAAAATTTGTTAAAAAATTAAGAGACTGGAGGAACCAGTTGAAGAAAAAGCATTATAGGAAGGATTTGACTTTTGAGGAGCAAATGAAGTTTAAAGATCCTAGGGTGTATGAGGAGCACTATGAATACCTAGTCAAGTATTGTTCTACTGATTGTGCACAAAACTTAAGCAGCAGAAATAAAATTAGTTGTGCACTTCATGTCCACAATTATACTAGAGCTACAAAAAGTTTCACTGGAGTTAGAAGAGAGGAGGTTAACTCCTTTCCCTATCTCTTTAGATTACTTTTTATTTTTCATGACATATTTGCTAGAGATGCAACATTAATTCTATAATATATATGATTTATTGTAGAAAGACCGATTTGGGCATGCTCCTACTTGAGCAGAATTATTTCGGTTTTATTTCACAAAGAAAGATGGCACCCTAAGTGAGACTATGAAAAATGCAATTGTATATTTCTAATAATATTTTTAAATATATGATATAAGTTTATGAATAATTGATATCTAATCATGTTTGGAATTTGGTTCTAGGTCAAAATGAATGAGAAGGAACAAGAAGATTCCAATTGGTCAAATGGAGATGCATCTAGGAATGACTCATATGCACAAGTAATGGGTAAAGAAAAAAGTAGGCAAGTTCGAATGTATGGTGCTTAGGGGTGTAAATGAGATGAGACTATTCGGAAACAGTTCGGACTTGGCTCAATAAAGCTCGAATTCAGCTTGAACTTAAACGAGCCGAGCCGAGCCCAAGCTCGTTAGCCAAGCAAGCCGAGTCAAGCTCAATAATATTCGTCTCGATAGGCTCGCGAGCCTAAACGAGCTTTTTATTATTATTATAATAATAATAATAATAATAATAATAATAATAATATTATTATTATTATTATTATTATTATTATTATTATTATGTTTGTTATTATAAATTTTGTTTCAAGCCTAAACAGGCTCGAGCTCAGCCGGGCTGATACGAGTTGGAGCACATCCGAGCTTATACGAGCTCAAATTGATTCAAGCCTATGCAAATCGAGCCTTATCGAGTTTTAGCAAGCTGAGCCCGAGCCTTTGCCTATTCCGACGAGCCAAGCTCGAGCTTGGTTGTCTAGGCTCAGCTCAGCTTATTTACACCCCCAATGGTGCTGGAGTTTGTCCCTCAATTATGTATAATGATATCTCTAGTCGTGGAGCAAATCAAAATATAATTTTTAAATCTTTACCAGAGCAGAACCAGAAGCTAAGGGATGAACTTGATCAATTAAAATCTCAATCTATTCAAGTGCCAAGTCATGAAAATTCCGCTAATGATTAAGGGTCATTCGTGTGTTTCACTAGCTTTACTTTCTTGATAATAATGTTTAAATTTTTTTGTAGGCCCTTGATGATTTGTCTCCAATTTTGTAAGTGGCAAGGCAGAATGATTGGTCCTTATCATTTTCTGATACTTTTGGTAGTCTTACTAACAACATTCAGGTGAAACTAAATTTATGCAATTTGATATTGAATTGATAAGAATTTTTATTTTTCATTATAACAAGAATATTAAGGTTTCTTGTGTTTAAAATATGCATTGGTTTAAAATTTTTCTATTTAAGAAATATGCGCTCCCAAAATTAGTAGAAAAACATACATCTTTTTTTCCAAAACTGAAAAATAAATAAAAAGCCTGAACTTATAAGAATAACAATTAAATGAAGAATTTTCCATTTGATGAATTAAATAAAGAGAAAACTCGAGAAGATCTATATAATTTGAATTATATTAATAATGGATAAACCTTTCATATGGCTAAAATTTTATTTTCTATCTATTGTTGCATCACATTTATTATCTATTTATATAGATGGAACCTACACAGTGATAAAATTACATGAAGAACATCAAGATAATTGATAAACCAATATTGCAAATTTGATTTGATCCGATTTCTTATAATCATAATCAATTTTAATTTGATCTCGAAGCTATCTAACAATCATTCTTTTGAGTTTTTACTCTCTTTTCCGATTTCTCTTAGTTTATCAGAAGATGAAAGATTATACATATTGTTAATTTTGTCTTATTAATATTGGGAAATAATTAATTTACTAAAAATGGGAATTATGGGATTTTTTTTTTTTTTTTTTTTGGAGAGAGTATTACAGATGATGAATCTTTATCCTTTCAACAAATCAATATTTTTTTTATTCTCAAATCAAATAAATTAAAGTATAAACTATACACAATGCACATAAGGTGCACAACGCGCTCATTTTGAGTCAAACACAAAACCTCCTACATAATAGAGAAGACAGATGTCATTTGAGTTACAAACCACTATACAAGGATATGTAAATAATCATATTAGCATTTTTACAGTTTTCGACAAAGGACAAAATTGATATTTAGGTTACTAGAATTACAAGTGAAGCACTTGAAGTAACTTTATAACATTAAAATTATAATATTTAGTTATCCAAATTAAAAAGGACAGGTGGTAACTCAAAGTGAGAGAGAACATTACATGAGGCTTTTTTTATTTGGTGGTGTTGTCTGTGTATCTTCCAACAACTTTAAAGCCTAAGCTGTTGTTTGTACTTGATCAGACATGCATCTCTTGTAAGACAATTGATATAATTTTGTTTTGTCACTTAAGACACGGCTTTTGTCCATTCCAAATTACAAACCCATAGCAAGCATTCTCCAGTATATACATATTGGAGAATATTTGGGCTTTGTTTGGTTATATTTTTTCGGAACAATATTGTTTTGGTTATGTTTTCTCTGAACAACATTATTTTAGGAAAATATAAACTAAATATATCCCTTTTTCCGTTCAAAACTCATATTTTCCAATATATACATACATATATTATATATATATTATTTTTTTTATTATTATTATTATTCTAACATTAAAATAATAACTCAATTTCATTTTCATCCCAAAAATCCAACAAAAAACCATTAATTTGATTGCTACAATAAAAAATATCTCCCCCAAAACATAAACAAATATGTCAAAAAATTACTTTCATATTCTCCAATAATTCATTCTCCCAAAATACATAATAAACATATAATAAAAACAAACAAAAAACATAACCAAACATAACCTACGGAATTTTTAGGCTTTTGTCTGAACAATATGGATTAAGGAGAAGAATATCGATCGGGGGCAAAAAGAAAAAGAAAAAAAGAACAATTCATTTCATGTCTGATTCAAAAGTAAAGAATGAGGTTAATTTACTTGAAAGTATAATTAGGTGGAGCAGATATTTTGCGCGTGCTGCATTTACTTTTTCGATATTTTTTTTTCCCTTATATTATTGAAAACTTTTTTATCTTAGTTTGATGTTATTTTTCAATAATATGTATATTATCTATTTCTTCTAGAATATTTAAGGTTAAGGTCACGGCAACATTTCGCAACATTAATTCCGTTCTATAAAGTTTCACCATGTAAATTCCGTAATTTTTATTAAACCAACAAGCACTATTTTCTTCAATATTTAATTCTTCTGCACTGTTATATTTTTCAATTATAAAGCATTAAATTCAAAATTCAGGTCTGAGATTCCAATTTCATCATTTCATATCATTCATCAATTGAAGTCTTAAATTTGATTGAAAATTTCTAAGGACTGATAATAACAAGTGATTAGATCCAAATTTGACTCATATTTAAGATTGGTCCAAATTAAAATTATAGTGTGATATATTATATATTATTCAATATATTAATTAAAACAAGGCGTAAGAAATGACGAAAACTATGCTACCGATGTCGTGAAATTAATTCTATCACTGTGGTGGGGTGAGATTTTGATTTTGAAATAAAAATTTCCCACATACATGAGAATATCACATTTATAGGGATACAAGTGAGATTGATTTTAAATAATAAAATACGAACTCATATATGTCCAAAAATTAAAATCAAACTAGCCTTCAAGTAAGGACTCTTTTCTTTAAGGTTTAGTAATAGTAAGATTTACTCCCTCTATCATGTTTTTCCAGTTAAATTTCCACTTTTTTTGATAGAATATTAAAGTAGTATCGATTACCAATATACAAGTGAAAAATAAGTTGATCATCGAATTAACTTGTGTGACACCCCACTCAGGGTAACTCTAAGTTGAGATATCAAAACATTTCAAGCTTAAATTCTAAACCTGTAATACAAACAATAGGCCCAAAAAAAATTTTCTTTTCCACTTCCAAGTCATATAAAGAAGATGACAATTTCAAAAGCAGCGGAAAATATCAACTTAAATAATACTACCAACCATTAACATTCATGCCAAGGTTTAAATCTTAAACGTTCAGCAAAATTATGTACACAAGCTCAAGGTAGCCCTGTCAACCCTGACATACCTCAACATCTCTATGTTATCATATAGCATTCTAATAACCCATATACAAAAGGACACCTAATCTATTACAAAAGAAACGTTCCTACGCTCCAAGTCAGAACTTTACATTCTTAATCAACCCTATTTGCAAAAATAATGAAAAACGGGGGTAAGTCCAATGGACTTAGTGAGGGATAATATATCAAACGATAACATAACATGTCAAGGGAAGTGCATCTCAACAGATTTAAAATCAATAGCAATACAAGTACAATCACAATTTAACAAGAACGTATATAGCAAACAAGAAACTCTCTTGTCTTATTGCTCCAAGAACAGATTACAAGCAAGCAAGAAACGAGTACGAGCGAGCAAACCCTTATAGAATATGCATTCCAATAAAACGAGTTAAGATATGCATATCAGTTCACCTTATACCAATCAAACAAGTACTTCCATAGCGTGACAACTTGGCATACAATTGGTGTGCCCATACGGATTGTATGGCACATTACAGATACCTAAGCGGACTGCTTAGCGTATCATAGATACTTATGCGGACCGCATAGCATATCCTAGACACCCAGGCGGACTGCAAGGCGTGTCCCAAGTATCCCAGCATTCCACATAGGATTGGCACTCAGCCTAAGTACTATCTCCAAGCAAGTACAGCAAGTACCAATCAAGTACAACAAGTACAAATCAAGCAATTAGAGTTTCCGATAAGGCAATATACAAACAACTAACAAGTACAGACAAGCCAACTGGCTAGATATCAGGATTCAAACAAACGAGTATGCCGACAAGGCATCTGATAACGATTCAGGACAGGAACATACAAGTATGATCAAGACAAGTACCGATCAAGACAAGTACCAGACATGACAGACAGAAATTCTGATGCCAAAACAAACAAGAACAAGTGAAACAAGTACTAACCCTCACAGGGGTATACAAGTCAATAACAGATAACGAGCAGGTAACAATCAATTCAGATTCTAATAAACGAGCATGTGCAATCAAGCAAATTAACCCTCACAGGGGTTACGCCACAAGAACAGATAGATATAGCGAGGCCAAAATGGCAAACCCTCACAGGGGTTCAACAAACAAGAAGTAGCTTATACAAGGAAAATACCAGAGCGGTAGACCCTCACCTCCATAATCCTAGATGATGTAAGTCCTGCAGATTGTTTATTGGTCCTTGTGACCTAAGTCGTCGTCATCTAACCAGAATGATATATTTATAGTCAGAATCCATTTTTAACTCCTAATACATCTTTATCATACTTGTTCTTAACTCTAAAATTTACTAATCAACCTATTAGCATGATAACTTAAAACGTCAATATTGTTATTGTTCCAATAATGGCTATAAACTAGGCTTGCCACAATAGCCTCAATTCTTATATCGTTTTCACTTATCATAATAGCCAAGTTCTTAATCACATGATCTTCATAATGTCACTTTAAATCACAAAATTGCTTAATGTCTCATACATAGTCCCAATAATTTCCACTTTAGGTCCCAAATTCACAATTCAAGGTTTAAATTTCTTATCAAACTCATAAATTACAAATTTGGCATATAGTACAACATATTCGGGTCCACAATATAACATATTCCATCCATGCATGATCCAAGAACCAAAATATATAGAATCCATGCACCCATTCTTGTAATACTACACAACTTATAGAAATACAACATGACATGTATATATATATCCAATTCCTTTCTAACTATTTTACCCACGAAACACCAAATTGAGACCTTGAATTCAACAACCGAGGCTACCGATACGATCACTGCGCTGAGAAGTAGATTCTGCCTCAGCTCCGCCGTCGTGCCGCCGCCGCCGAAGTTGCTCAACTTTCTCACCAGAATGTTCTCCTCGAGCTCATGAATCCAATGTCGTCCTCAGTTTCAAGTTTCACGACTTGTAGCTCCCTCAACCGATTTCAACAGCCTTCAAAAATGGTTTTTCACCACCGTGCTCCGATCACCATTTCCCATCACCGACACTATGTTTCACCGCCATGCAATGCCTCCACGGTGTTGTCCTTGTCGAGTACTGCCCATACCACCCTTTGGAGTCAAAGTTGGTTGCCGAAAAACGAGAAACCCACTTGCTGCCGTGAAGTTTGCTCTTGGTCTCTCTCGCAGTGGCTCACCAGAGTGGGATTCAGCCGTGCATGGTGGTGTGCGAGTGTAGCTAGAGTCAAGGGGAGTTAGTAGGTCGGTTTAGTTTGGTGAAAGGCAGTCGCCGGTGGAAGATCGTCGAGTGAAGTGATGGTCACGGTGGAGGAGAGAAAAAGGAAGAAGAAAGGAGAAATGGAGATTCAAATGCTTTCTGCCATATTATAAAATTGAATTCCTCAATTTTGCAATTTAGCCCCAAGGATTTCCAAATTTTTAAAAATTACACTTTTGACCCCATTGACCAAGACCTTTCCATGCAAACCCCACTATTCTCCAAAGTTGCGCAATTCAATCCTCTATAATTACAAATCAGCCCCAGAAGTTTTCATTAACATGAAATCAAGTTTATTAGTATTATATATTGACCACAAAACTTCTAAAACACTAATGAAAATAATTTGACAATTAAGTTATCACAATTCAAGAAAATTCTAGGGGTGTTACAACTTGTATCGTAACTAAAAGAATATATTGCATGTAAAGGCCATTTGATTGGTATTTGAGGGACCAATTTGAGGTTCACCAATCCAATTATTCGTTGCTATGTCATTAATCCCTTCTACTATGAATAGCATGTCAGGTTACTTTATTGAGGTATGTTAAATTTTATTGAGTTTTGTAGTTAATTATCCAATTTAAACTACGAATTTGAAAGCTAGAGGATGGTCTCAACAATCTCTTTGATCCTAATATTTGGTGTATTGCGGGACTACAAAATTTAAATCACCCAAATTGACAATCAGGATATGCATAAAGGAAAAAGAAATGGAATCCTATACTCACATTAGATGTTATGAAACAATAAATTGAGTCTAGAAACTAGAAGATAATTAGATGAAATTTATTTCCACACCTGAAAAATAGTAGTAATTATTAGGCAGGATGGACTTCTTAAATTCTTTTCCGTTCCAAAAATCGCACTACATTGTGGATAGGGTGGACTTCCTAAGTACTTTATTCATTTCAGAATCGCTGATTTAGTTCCAAATGAGAATTAAGAAAGTATGAATTATATATACATTAATTTTATTATCATTCTTTAAAAGAGTGAGAGAATTGATAGTATCAAGTTAAATGATATTTTTAAAGAAAAAAGTTTTTATTTGAAAAAATAAATTTTATCCCACGACACTACAAAAGGTGAGAACAATAAATTTAAGGTAAAGAAAATGCGAACTTATATGCAATGTAAAATTGAGGTTTTTCATTTTTGTTGGTGACTTCCCAAAAAGAAAATTTTTCTTATCATCCATTACTACAAAAAAAATATTATATTAGTAACTAAATAATAATTGACAATGTAAAAATTATCACTAATGATATGTATTAAGTGACAATAACTTTAATTTTGTCACCGGCGATATTTTTTATATAACAATTATTTTTGTTTTGTTACAATATGACTAATTAGTGAAAAAAAAATTAATATTTTAAGGAGTCATCATCAATAATTAGTGACACCCTATGGTGACAATCTAATAACAAGAAAAAATTACCACTATTATTTGTGATAAGATTTTCATTGTCATTAACTTGTCACCATAGGGAATCACTAATTATCAATAGTAACAACTTAAACACTATTATTGTCATTATTTAATTTGTAAAAATCATTAAGGTGACAAAACAAAATCTTTTGTCACCTGATATATATAATTAGTGACAATTTTTATATTATCACTTATTATTTTTTCATTAACTTATTATTATCTAAAGTTAAAACAATTATTAATTGACATGTTTAAGGAAATTGTAAGAAGGCATTCTAGACTTACGAATTTCTTATCCGTAATATTTTTATTCTTTATTTTTGCAAGTTTTACTATTTAAACTATTTTTTTTTTTTTGTCTACAATTTTTAATAGAAATATTGCTTGTTTGTATTGTCTTATCTATAGCCATCATTTTTAATGTAAAATATTTATTTATCAAAGTCTGACCCTCATCATTGTTTAATATTATATTGGATGAAATTTTACAATAATTAATTAAATTCATTAGCTTATTAAACAAGAATTCCTCTTTCTATGATCATGTAATATAATCAGGCCTATTAAATTTAATAATAATTTATTTCATTTTAATTTGACTAATGAAATATAAAGAAAATAAAGGACCCATAATAATATTTTATTGAATTGAAACAAAAAAGGTAATGAGACCCATATATCAGTATTATTACATCAGAATATCATTTCTAATAATTTTAAATAATTGTCCTATATATACTTTTATTTTCACACAAAAATTAATATATAAAATCAAATTATTTCAAAAAAAAAATTAAAAAATTAGAATGAAATCAGTGGAAATTTTTGCGGTCTTTATTTCAAGTTTTTACTACTGTAGCAATAATATATAATACAAATTCCCAAAAAATCACCAATCAATGGTGTCTGTTTGAAGTGCAAATTTTAAAATTAAAATGGCAAAAGCTTGATGCTAATATAAACCTGAGTGCTGCAAATCTGCTTGCCTCATTAGTATATTTGGGCACCGGCAAACTCCATTGTAACATCGATCAGATAAATTCATTGCATTTTATTGAAGTTTGAAGTAAATATTAACACACTACAAAAAAATAATTTTGTGCTTTTTACTACAATTAAATATGTACCGTAATTAGTGATTAAATGTAATAAAAAGTTATTAAATACGTTTGTGCTACACTTTTCAAACCGTAGACATTGCAAGTGAGGTAAAAGCTTAGCTATACTTTTTCAACCGTGGTAATTGTCTTTTGCTACAAAATTATCTTCAATTATTGAAAATTTAATGCACTTAAGATTCTCTATTCCATTTCATATTTCATCTTCTATTCCAACTTGCTATATTTATGTCAAGTGTATCTGCTTGTCAATTAATTATTTTTATAAGAAAATATGTGTCATATATTCATGAAATGAAATAGAATATGGAATAGAGAATGAGATAGAGAATTTAGTCCGTAATTTAATGTGTAGTTAAAAAAACTATCCAATACACTACTATCTTTCGCCACAATTAAAAAAGTATATTATATAGTAGTTAATCACCACACTTCAAAAAATGTAGTAAATATTTAAATAATTTTTTACCACAATTAAATATAATAAAAATAAAATTATTTATACAAACCCGCACCATAAGTTCATTAAGACTCTAACTTTTGACCTTACACAGTTACACTTATGTATGTTAAAATAATGCCACTTGGCCAACGACCACTTTGTTGCTAGTTAGCTAATTTAAATATATGTAATTAATTAATCAATTTTTTTATAGTAAAAATTATTGGAGGCAAATTTTTATTTTACTTCCAAACTTGGTTTTCCTACTATTTTAAGGGACTTTTCTACCTAGCTAAATTAAGTATTTAATTGATTAATTACATATTTTGCAATAATAATTACAGTAAAAATTTTATTTTATCTCTAATCATATTAATTAAAACTATGAGCAATTAAGAATCTTTTGAAGGGTTTTATTTGTTAATTTAGGATTCAATTAATTAATTAATTATTTATTTAATAATAAAAATTGAAAGAATTTTTTTTTTTGCCTTAAATATTATTGATTAAACATAGCTTTCAATATATTTTACCTTCTTTTTTTTAGTGAAAAATTTTGATTTAAGATTTTAATCTTTGCTACCAAACTTTCATTTTTTTTTAATTCACTAATGAAAAAGTATGGTAAATCATCAATGTTTTTGTCACGATTTATGTAAAATTATAGTAAATGTAATATATTATTCGCTACACGTAAAAATTATAGTAAATAAATATATCTTTTACTACAGTAAGATGAAATGTAGTATTCAATATGAGTTTTACCACAAATTTAAAATTTTATACTACAATAGAAAAATTATAGCAAATAGTCCTTTTTATTATATTATTTTTAATGAAGTAAAAAAATATTGTAGCAAAAGATATATTTTTTTGGAGTGACATTTCATATTTTATTATATTGTTTAACTAATGTTTAATATGTGGATGTATGAATGGTGTAATAATTGTTCTCCCAAGGAAATTGATTAATATTGACAGTTGAGATGGTAATCTAATAATTAGTGAGAATGGCATGGAATTGGCTTGAATGAAAATATCAAACAAAATATACATTTTTAAGTGGTTCTTTTAAAGTGATTAATATGATTTTTCTTTGAAGTGTTCTAAGAGAAATATTTTAGTGAAATATATGTTAGTAGGTTTGGGAAATGTATAAAAAGAATAAAAAGTTTCGAGAAAATAAATTTTATTATGGATGTCTTTTTATGAAAACTTTTTGTTTCATACAATATTTTTTTACTATTATATATTATTATATTGATATAAAAGCAATAAATATATATTTTCAAATGATGTACAAAAACAACAAATATGACAAATATATTTATACATAAACATAAAAATAAGAAACATATAGTTATATTAAATAATGATTAGAAAAAATAAGTATACATTTTTAGTTTAATGTAATGATTGAAATAAATAAAATTGTTAATAGTAATTAAAGATATTTTTTAATAATATATTTATGTAGCGCCCTGACCGAAAGGCGCCTGCTTCCGACCGGGATGCTACTCTATCTATACCATAATCTCCTGGATAATAGAAAATGCATTTCTGAAAATTCAAAGTATTTAATTTCTACATGCGACATCCAACAAAGGCATAACTATAAACCGAAATGTCATAAATCATGCACAGCTCTTTTACCATCTTCATTACCTTACGTATCACCTGAGTTAGTTTATCTTCATCACTCAACCTTATCTAGGGTGAAAAACGAAAAGAAACAATACAAATAAGGTAAGTTCGAATGACTTAGTGAGATATTGTAATGATAACAATAGAGTGACAATTTCATAAATATTGTATAAGAGACATGTAGAGGCATTAAAATTTCCAAAAGTTGTGAAAGAAGATTTCAGTCAAATTTTAGGTGATTCATCCCACCACCATCCCATACCGGTGATGGGACTTCACAAATATTCGAGTTTCAAAGCATAAACATCAACCTGAGAAATTAACCAATTACAATTTAGCAAACAATTAGAAGTTAAAGTTGTTGGTGGTTCTCCTACCTTGTCACTCTACTTTCGAAAATATGAAAATCCTTATTCCTCCAAGTTTCGAGTGATATCGACTCGGATACTTACAAACATATGTTAGGCATGGCTAGCCGCGTGTCTTATCCTACTCTAGACGGCTACCTCTAACTGGTCTATGAGTAGGGATTATACGTACATCGCGTACGGGTATCAGCAAAATGATCTGTCACCGCGGACCATTCAGCCCAGCCGTCTTTTGTAACTGATCCCAAGGCCCACCCCCAAGGGTATTAATCATATTCATATATGTCATATAGCATGTCCAATAGCAATTTAAATAACACGTCACTCCACCATGATAAGAAAGCAAGCAATCAATTAATATCGAATTCATCTCAAGGCAGTAGTCACAGCAAGATTAGAACGTGTATTTCAAAATCCATTTTCCACGCATAATCATCAATTTCACATGGGATCATAAATCTTAATCAAATAAGGGTCGTACTTGGTGTAAGGGGTGATGTGTGGTGAGTTTCTCAACATGTAGATTGGAAGGAATACTAGGATATATAACGAGGATATATTTTCTTTTCCCAGCAAGGAAATCTCATATTATTGAATATAACTCACCTGGCAAATGCAGAGGAGTTCCTAGTTGTATGGTCGTTCAGGTCCTACTTCCTAGTCAAACTAAGAAATTTCATAAGATAACCTGAGTTACCATCCTATTAATCCTCTAAATCTTATGTATAAATAGAGTTAACGTCTTTATCAAACTTAGGGTTATATAATTCTGGTGATTGGATTTCATATCCAGATACTTAAGACAGTTGGACATGGTAATCCTTACTTGTTTGGAGAGTCAATGTCTTTGTTTCCTAATCAATTCAAAGTTCAGAATAAAATAACCTAAACTAATATTATGATCATAATTCTTAATGTACTTAAATGTCCTTATCAAGTTCCATATTCACATAGATATTTAAAATAATCACATATTATTGTCCTTAACTAGACAAGTTGGTAAAAAAGTTGTTAAAATCTTACTTAAGGCCCTAACAATATCCATCCGAGTATTAGGCTCAACACTATAATAATTATAAGATTAATTCATAACTTAGGCCAACTATAGTTTAATAATCTTAGTTCATGAGATAATTAGACTTCAATCTGAAAATTCAATTACATTTAACAAATTAATCGAATTAAAATTTGATTATTGAAAATTACCCAAATTGACTCAAATTGAGATCCAATCTCAAGTCGGGAACAACCCAGAGGAAACAAAATCTTATTTTTAGCCCACTATTAGACTGCCGTTGACCACTCGCCGTGCTCAGCTGCCGGAGATGGAGGCCACCACCACCCACAAGTGCGCCTCACCGAGGCGAATAAAAGCTCCCAATCAATTTTCAATTTCGATGCTCTTACACCGGTCAGTTGGCCTCCTAAACTCACCACCAAATCCTCACGCCACTGTCAGCCACTACCTCAAATTCCTTCGCCACTACTCCCGGTTGCACCAAATTGGTTCCACCATCACCTTGCCCATAAGCTCGTGACCAAAACCCACCTAAGCCCACTTGAAACCCACCGTTGTATGCCGGAGAACCGCCAAACCCATCGACCGTCCACGTCAGTTTTCATTTTTGACAAATTCCTTTGGTGGTTTTGGTCAAGCTAGGTATGGTTATGCTCCTCTCAGTTAGAGAAAACTAATTGCAATGCTATTTTCGGGTTTTTTGGTTGTTTTCCAGTGGTTCGCACATTGGGTAGGGAGTGGGGCTAGTTTTGCGAATTAGATAAAAATTAGTCCTTAGGTTATAAATATAAAAATATTTTCTGCACTTCACAAATTGATCCCAATACTTTTAGACGACTTCACATTAGCCCCAAAACTTTTAAACCTCCTTCACTTTGGTCCTTAAGCTTCAATTGAGTCCTTCAGATTTTATTTCTTATACATTAACCCCTAACATTTCTATTTCTGGGCTATTGGGTCCAAATTTAATTATTCTAAAGTCCACAAACTTTTAATTAATTCATATTGACCTCATAAACTTTATAATTTTGTACAATCAAATCCTTCTCTTATTTACAACTCAAACCTTTGGTTATAAATTTTTAATTCTAGATTTTAACTAAATCAAACCCAAAATTAATCTAGCCAAACTTACCGATTTCACATTTTTCCATATTTTAGGATTTTAAAATTCGGGGTGTTACAACTCTTTCTCCTTAACGGAATCTGATCCACAGATTCCTCTATAACACATGAAAGATCTTGTAGTGTCATCACTTACCATCTTACTATTGCCAAGAATAATTTTGTTGCGGTATCCTATCTCGTTCAATCCCATGGGTTCCATATACTCTCTTCTCCAATATTGAGTGATTCTTACTTGTCGTAGAAAAGTGGAAATCCTTTTGATTGGGAATCACTGCTGTAAGTTTCTTCATCTACTCCCACTCACTTAAGCATTTCATATTTCATCATACATTTGGGGTTGCCTTCCATATCCCAGGTCCAACAAGATCATCTGTTCTTATGTCTCAAGTCTTTCCAAGGTATGTAAGATCATTTCCCCATGACCCCATTTTCGTTTCCAAGCATAGGCATATTTGATATTTTCTTAAGTTTCCCAAAGAAGGGTAAAACTAGTACCAAGGTTAATCCATCTCTTTAATTCTCAAAATTCTCTACACGTCTCTATTCATTCAAAGATTAGTCCCATTTTAATTATTTCAATATTTGACAGAAATTGTCAAAGCCTAAGAAACTTTTGTTTCTAACATTTTCTCCAATCTTTTTCAGCTTACCATATCCCAACTTTGGTAAGATCAAATTCTATTTCTCTCGAGGAATCATGTGCTTCTCAATATCCAATTTCAAATAGAACCTCACTATTGTAATTTTTATATATAATTTTATTCATCTTGTTCTTTTGATTTAGATGTTTATACTTTATGCTATAATCTATATTTTCCAAGAAATTCCATTAGCCCCCAAGAGAGAGATTTTGTTTTAATGAGGCAACCTAAAGCAACAAGTCACATACTTCTTGAGGGAATAATTCAACTTTCAGGATTTAAGTTTTCTTGGGGTAGCTATAATCCTTTTCTTGCAATCTAACCTTTGGTGTGAGCATAGCCGTATAGAACAATTCTGTACATTCTATAAGTGAAATAATAACTAGCACAAGCTAATTATCTTCTTTATTTCATAGGATCTCTTCATATCTTTCCCTACATATTAAGATTGTCATTTATTCTTATTTAAACGAATCAACATATCCATTATCTAATAAAATCTTGAATACACATGTGATACTGACGAGTCGAACCCAAAGGACTTTGTATTTCTGACCTATTCCCTGTTTGTCTTCAATCGTCTAAAGATCTTGGTTTTAGTAGGGTCACTTCGCTATTTCCCATGAGGTTACATATCTTTGCATGTACTTTCTTTCCAATTGATACTCAGATTATTACTTAACATATACTTGGTATTCCTATAGGCCTCCATAATCTCAATTGTAAATATAATATGACTCTTCCTTTTATCGTAAGTTCATCAAATGTCCTTAGTAGAATCGTTGGAAATCGATCCTAAAAATCAAAACATCCTGTATATCATGTCCACAATGTTGTAGGATCCTAATCACCCAAATGACATTGTTTTGGCCCATAGTACCTATATTATGAATAAGAAGTAATTCCCAATATACCTTTTCCACCAACTTCTAACTAAGAACATTCTCAACATAGTTCAACCTTAAATAAACTTTACATTCTACACTAAGAGAAGTAGTTTGTGGGGCAAGGTGTTTCAGTTTGGCACTCAATGGACTAGTTCTATTCTTATTAATATCTCCCAAATTGGTATCAATAACCCATGGTCCATTTCTTGGCACTTAGAGGATTCCTTCACATTTTCAATCAGGGCCCTTATGTTCTAATTGTCAGTCTCCTCGTAACCTTTGTTGAATAGATTTCAAATATCCGTGGCATTCTCTATAAGGTCTTTTATTATATTTTTAGAATTACTAGTCTAGTAATGTCTATCACTAATCCACAAAAGCATCATTTCCTTACAATCAAATTTCATATTCTGCCTCCTTGCTTTATAACCTATTCATGAAATTGGTTTAAGGACTTGGCATCAGCGTCTATCTCTTCCTATACACTTTTAGTTAGAGTGTACTCATCTCAGTGTTCGATTTTGGTAGTTTGGTTAATTGGCATTAATTTGGTATAACCTAATGGGTTTTGCATTTCTGACATATTCCTTAGCTGTTTCTGAGTGACTATGACCTTGATCTCAACAGGATTACTTAGTTGTTTTCTCATGGTGTTATACACCTTTGACTAAACATCTCCCTCGATCGATACTTAACCGGTTAAGCTAACATATAGTTTGTATTCCTATAGGCATTGTCGACTTTGAGCGTGACTGCAATAGAACTCTTTCCTCCATTTTGAATATATTAGATATCCTTAACAAAATTGTTAGAAACTAACCCAATAAATCAGAACACCTTATACATCATCCTGTAAATGCTACTAAAGCATTGGTCAACCTAAAAATTAAATTAATTTAATTCATGGCAATCTTATCATGGCAGATGGAAATTCTCATTATATCTATTCTTAATGTATGTTGGCTTATCCTTAAGGTAATTATAAATTTTCACCCTAGACCAGGAAGCTTATATGAAGACGCATCTAGATTCCAGTTCAAAGAGGCCCATTAAGTTCTTATCGTTATTCCATAAGTCTTTATCAGTAATACTTGGTCTTTTCTTGATACTCAAGGATTCTCTTTCATTTAAATCAATGTCCTTGTGTTCTAGTCGCTAATTCTCTTATAAATTTTGGTGGGTGAAACCTAAAAAATTATGCGAGATGTTTCCCACAAAGTTCCCTATAGTACTTTTTAAGGTTACTCGGTCTAACCCTATTTATTAATTGACTATATAGACATCATTTTGCTACAACTAGGGTCCTATCCTACATTGTTTTGATTTATAACCTATACATGAGATTGTCGTAAGGGAGTTGGCGTCGCTATCTATTCTTTCCCGAGTGTTTCTACTCATGGCGTTCGCATTGTGGTATACGAACCAGTTAAGTCGATTAATTGGCAACTATCTGCTATAACGTATCGATCTATGTTTATGTCTTATGGCGCATCAATTTTCTGGACTTTCGAACTGATCTTGGAGCAGTGAAGTATCTTTCGTTCAACTCAAGATATTCCTAATAGTACTAAAGTTGTTATAGTGTTGCAGAGCGTAGAGTACCTGAATATATGATGGGGTTCCTAGAATTCATATATGTGCATACAATTATGCTTATCCACAAGCTACCGAAAATATGTCTATGTATATGTGTGTCTCTATGTCTATCTAATTCTTTAAGAGTACTGGAACTTTCTTTATTAGACTTATTAAGTGTTATATCAACATCAGTCGCTATTTCATTTCTGAAGCGACGGGATACTAAAATGGGGTGTGAGACTTTGTGGAGTTCAGTTAATATGTCCATTTTTAGCTATACACAAGCCTTACCTATAGTTCCATCAATATGGGTGTATATGAATCTCATTTTTAACAGTATTAGGGTCTCTTTTTTTTTTATCCAATTGATTGCTTTAGTTTATGGTGAGAAAACTAGCTTTATCCATCATATTATCAATAAGAATATCTATTCAATCACTTCTAATATATGGATGTACGGGATCAAGTTGCCCTTATGGGGTATACTTATTCAGGTTCTATATTATTTTGATCTCTATAACTCAAGATTCTAGTTTTCTGTGGTCAAGAGTTTGGATAGGGTTTCTCATTTCCAAACACGAATCTTTATCTTTTATTTCCTAGTTACAGGTCTTATGTCTTTTTCAGTTTTGGTAATTAATTACAATGCATCAATATAATAGCCTCCTTCCTTCATCACTACCCTCTTTGCCAAGGTTCCCGCAACAGTCCCTATATCCTATCATTTCCATTGGATCCCTTCAAATCCTTCTTTGTTGATTTCTATATCCCTACAATATATTTTCCTTTAAGCTTCCAGTACTAACTTTAGAGGTCTTCTACATTCTTTAACAAACGTTATCCCTTCCTCCTCCTGTCACAATGTCTTCTCTACAGCTTCATTCTTATAGGCAACCTTTCTCTCATTTTGATTTACTATCACATTGTGCTCATACTAATATGCTTCCTTACTATTTATGAGCTAATTTCTCCAAACATTTAAATCATAACCGTACACACTTATCAATCATATTTTCCTCAAAAGATTCTCTCATGGGAAATATTCCTTATATCCCTCTCAAATACCAAGACACAGTTATACCAATTAACTTCGTAGTTGAAGTATTGATTTCCTTGAATTAGCAATACCCTATGGGCCTAATGCCTCAACCATATGTAGAAGCCAAAATACAGACTATTCCCAAATGACCCTTGGCTTCCCAAGTTCCATTATCACAAATACACCTATACCACAATATGATACCAAGAATATTATCCCACCAGATATCACTAAAGTCATATGCTTGATATCTCTCAAGAGTAGTGGATTAGATACTGGTTGGCCATCCCAATACCAATCCCTTTCTCTTTTGACATCAAGCAATATCCCATAAGTTCACGTCCTAGCTAGGTTTTCATGTCAATCTTAGCCCCTTTAATCCTAGGGTTCCATATTCAAAGAAGATTCGAGTTATCGGCATATCACTTCCCAAATAGTCATATCATCTGCGTCATAAGGTATTTTTATGTTCAAAACATCTATTTGAAAAAGATCTTCTACTTATCCAATTCAGCTCTATCTAAAATGGTCATTAGTTCACACATCGACTAGAGTGCTCTCGAACAAGTTCTTATCCAATACAAGTCCCCAAATTATGGTTCATCCCAAATATAAGAAGTCACATGCTCGATACTTTAGGAATTACGGATTATATATTGGTCGCACGCCCAACCATAACCCTTCACATCCTTCGAATCGAACATTATCCCCAAAATTCATGTCCTAATAAGATTTCAGAGTCATGCTTAATCTTTACTAGCCAAAAACTTTCATGTCTCATTCAAATCTTAGAGTCAAGCTTACTCTCACTAATCAAACCTTTCACATTCTAAGGATCATACCCTAGAGTAGCTAAGGTTTTCAAACCTAAGCTCTCATACCACCTTTGTAGTGCCCCGACTGGAAGACGTATGCTCTCGATAGGGCTCCTACTCATTCTATACCACAAGTCTCCTGGATAACAGAAAATATATTTATGAAAATTCAAAGTATTTAATTTGTACAAGCAATATCCAACAAAGGCACAACTATAAATCAAAATGTCATAAATCCCGTGTAGCACTTTTACCATCTTCAATACTTTATTTATCACCTGGGTTAGTCTATCTTCGTCACTCAACCTTATCTGGGGCAAAGAACAAAAAGAAATAGCACATATAAGGTAAGTCCGAATGACTTAGTGAGATATCGTAACGATAACAATAGAGTGATAATTTCATAAATATTATATAAGAGGCATGTAGAGGCATTAAAATTTCCAGAAGTTGTGAAAGAAGATTTTAGTCAAAATTTTAGGTGATCCATCCCACCATCATCCCATATCGATGATGGGACTTAAGAAATATTCGAGCTTCAAAGCATAAGTATCAACCTGAGAAATTAACTAATTACAATTTTGCAAAAAATTTCAAGTAAAAGTTGTTGCTGGTTCTCCTACCTTGTCACTCCACTTTCTAAAACATGAAAATCCTTATTCCTCCAAGTTCTGAGTGATATCGGCTCGAATACTTACAAACATACGTTAGGCTAGGATAGCCGCATGCCTTATCCCACTTTAGATGCCCATCTCCAACTAGTCTACGGGTAGTGATTATATGTACATCCGTACGGGCATTAGCCTAAAGATCTGTCATCGTGGACCGTTCAACCCAACTATCTTTCGTAACCGATCTCAGGGCCCACCCCAAGGGTATTAATCATATTCATATATGTCATATAACATGTACAACAACAATTTAAATAACACGTCAATCCACCATGGTAAGCAAGCAATCAATCAATTAATATCGAATTCATCTCAAGGTAGTAGTCATGGCAAGATTAGAACGTGTATTTCAAAGTCCATTTTCCACACACAATCGTCAATTTTACATGGGATTATAAATCATAATCAAATAAGGGTCATATTCAGTGTAAGGGGCAATGTATGGTGAGTTTCTCAACACGTAGATTGGAAGGAATCAAGCAACTAAGATATATAACGAGTATATATGTTATTTTCTCAGCAAAGAAATTTCATATTATTGAGTATAACTCACCTGGAAAATACAGAGGAATTCCTAGTTGTATGGTCGCTTAGGTCCTGGCTTCCTAGTCAAGCCGAGGACTGTCATAAGATAACCCGAGTTATCATCCTATCAGTCCTCTAAATCTTACGTATAAATAGAGTCAACATCTTTATCAAACTTAGGGTTATATAATTCTAGTGATTGGATTTCATATCTAGATACTTAAGACAGTTGAACATAGTAATTCTTAGTTGTTTAGAGAGTTCATGTCCTTGTTTTCTAATCAATTCAAAGTTCAGAATAAAATAACCTAAACTAATATTGTGATCATAATTCTTAATGTACTTAAATGTCCTTATCAAGTTCCATGTTCACTCAGATATTTAAAATAATCACATATTATTGTCCTTAACTCGACAAGTCGGTAAACAAGTTGTTAAAATATTACTTAAAGTCCTAACAGTATCCATCCAAGTATTAGGTTTAACGCTATAATAATTAAAAGATTAATTCATAACTTGGGCCAAACTATAGTTAATAATCTTAGTTCATGAGATAATTAGACGTCGATCCAAAAATTCAATTACATTTAACAAATTAATCAAATTAAAATTTGATTAATGAGAATTACACAAATTGGTCCTAATCGAGATCCAATCTCAAGCCGCTAACAGCACTGACGGACTCAAAATTGCATTTTGAGCCCATATTAAACTGTCGTAGTAGCGCCGCTGCCAGAGATGGAAGCCACCACTACCCACAAGTGTGCTTTGCCGAGGTAAACGAAAGCTACCAATCAATTTTCAATTCCGACGCTTCTATATCGGTTAATTGGCCGCTTAAACCTACCACCAAACCCTTGCGCCACCGTCAGCTGCCACCTCAAATTCCTTTGCCATTGCTTGCGGTTTCACCAAATTGGTTCCACAATCACGTTGCCCATAAGCTCGCGACCAAAATCCACTTAGGCCCACTTGAAACCTGCGATCGTGCGCTGTAGAACCGCCAAACCTATTGTTCGTTCGCATCGATTTTCATTTTTTAGCCAATTCCTTCGGTGGTTTTGGTCATGCTGGGTATGGTTATGCTCTTCTTAGCTAGAGGAAACTAATTGCGGTGTTATTTTCGGGTTTTCTATTCATTTTTTGGTGGTTCGCACATTGGGTAGGGAGTAGGGTTGGTTTTGCGAATTAGATAAAAATTAGTCCTTAGGTTATATATATAAAAATATTTTCTACACTTCACATATTAACCCCTATACTTTTGGCGGACTTCACATTAGCCCCGAAACTTTTAAACTGCCTTCACTTTGGTCCCTAAGCTTAAATTAAGTCCTTCAGCTTTTATTTCTTACACATTAACCCTTAACATTTCTATTTCTGGGCCATTTAGTCCAAAGTTAATTATCCTGAAGTCCTCAAACTTTTAATTCACTCATATTGACCTCCTAAATTTTATAATGTTGTACAATCAAGTCCTTATCTTATTTACAATTCAAATCCTTAGTTATAAATATTTAATTCTAGATTGTCACTAAATCAAACCCAAAATTAATATAGCCAAACTCATCGATTTCATATTTTTTCATATTTTTTGGGATTTTAAAATTTGGGTGTTACAATTTATTTTTATATTAGGGAAATGAAAATAATTTGAAAAAATAACTCCAATCATAATTTTGAAAAGTGACCATAACTTACAATGACAAATTTATCCTTTAACAAGACTATATTGTCTTGTCATCAATATGGAATCAAGTAATTTTAAGTACAAACTTCACAATTTAAATAACAAAAAAAAAGGTCAAGATCTTCTTTGTTTGGTGTTGGTGTATGTGGTTCAATAGGAATCAAATGAAATTTGGGGAGGGACAATGGATGCCTTTTGGCATTATTGAATTTGCTCGAAGTTTTCGGCAGGCATCAGCGATAAGTTCTTTTTCTCATTGGGATGACAAAGCTACCACTTGGACAGCTCCTTTCCAGCATTAAATAAAGATTAATTTTGACACCGTGGTATTCCAAAATATTCAGTCTATCGACCTCGGTGTGGTTGCTCGGGATCATTGTGGGCATTGTATTAATAGGACTTCTCAACTTTTTTTTTTGGTCCTATTGAGGCAAAGGCAGCAGAAGCAATTGTAGTCAAGTTGGCTTATGACTTGTGTGCGCATTTCTCATGGGATAATGTGATAATTGAAGGAGTTTTTTTATTTGTAATTTGAGTTTTCTGAGACAATGATCTCAACTTATCCCACATTGGTCCTCTCATATCTGATGCCAAGAAAATCCTTCATTCTTTGTTTTGTTTCTCTTACCCACGTTCGTCGTAATGTAAACCAATGTTCACATCATCTAGTTAGAATGACTTACCCTTTATCTATGTCAAATCATATTGATCCTGCCTTAGCTCTTGATGCTTAATAAAATCATCTACCATCTCCTCTCCAAAAAAAAAAAAAAATGTTATTGTAAGGGCTCATTTGGCATGTTTAATAAGATTTGATAGACTATACTATCAAGGCTTGTCAAATGATTGGTATGATTGAAATAGCCCCGTATAGATGAATAGCCCAATAGTATATCCATTATTCAATTGATAAATAATCAATAGGTATGAAGTGAGATAATATAATCCAAATACATAAATAAGATGGTAATTTTGTGTTTAAAATAGTGATGATATTCTTAAATCGGCATTTGAATTGACATCATTGTCTTATTATAATAGGTATTTTCGTAAATTGTACGACTCAATTAGTTAATTCTTATATCCAAACAAAAAATTGATAAAATATATACATATTCAAAATATATAATTTAAATAATCAAATACAATAAATATTATCTCATCTTCAATAATATAATCTTATTAATTATATATATATATATATATATATATTAAAACGAGGCCTAAGCAATCGAGGCTTCGATCGGAAATTTGGAATTGAAAAATTCTCTCTTGATAAAAAGAAACAAAAAAAGATCGTACCAATAAATCAAACATGGTCGCACCGTCCAAACTCCTTTTTCTTTTCCCATGGCCCCACTTTCGAACCTGACTCTTATTCCCACTTCATTTCGCGTGAATTTCAACCTCATTTCATCTGCATTTCCATTTCAATTTTAATATCATCTTCATTTTCATTGTCATTTCAATTTCTAAAGCGCTCCACCCCCCACTCATTCTCTCTCCAGGGGACATAGACACACACCTAAAACACTTTCTCTCACTGCGCTACACAACAAAACAAGCTTCCCCTCATTTCGCTTTCTCTCGATTTTTCTCCGCTCCTCCCTACCTATACATACGCCCTCCCGCTTGTATGTATACATAAAAACTACACTTTTTTTCTTCAATTTTTTTCCTGTAACTTGTAAATTTGCGATGAAGATCGCTTTTCCTGCTGCAGATTTTTTCATTTCTTATGATTTCTTTTTTCAGTTCAATGGATAGATTGATTAATGAGCGAGTGATATGATCCAGTTGCAGATCTTCGGCGAAAGCTTGGGTTTTTAGGAAGTTTGGTGAGTTTTTCTTTGTTTCAATTTTTTTTTCCTTTCCTAGTTGAGCTAGTGGATTGAGTTTTCGTTGACTTCAGTTGAACTGATCTGCTTTGATATGATAGAGTAGATTTTGGTAATAAAATTTGAAATTATTTTCTTTCGAGTGTGAGTATGCTTTATTCCTTCGATTTTGAACTTGATTTGCGTGTTGGGTTAAATTTATACTGATATATCGATAGTGATTTGATGTTGATTTCTACTTTGCTACCTTTTTTTTCTTCCGATCTTTACTATATGCGGATGGTCTCAAATGCATTAGGTTTATGTGGATAGGTGAATATAGCTGCAGTTATGTGTATTTGGTGAATATATGCTTTTTGCATTTGAAGATTCGTTTTCTTAGGGTACAGTTTAAGGGGACATAGGAATTATTAGCTATTTTGAGATGGAGTGCAAAGTTAGATTCTATTTTTGACTTCTCCTTAAATATTGTCTTTGTGACTTCACACGGACTATGTGCTCTATTGCGTTCCCTTGATGAGATCTTTTTCTGTTTCCGTTAAAGATAAGAATGAAACTTTGTGAGTCTGCTGTCTCAGATTGCCTGCAAGTCAGTAGCTTCGGGCGTCGTATGTAAGAAATGTTCGGCCTAAGTTAAAGGCTTGCAAAACATTTTAAAGCATGTATGGGTATTTGTATAAATTTTTGGTTGCCTGCTATTTTATGATGATCATGGTTACCAGCACACCTTTCTGTAATTATAACTAAATAATGTTTCTACTTTTGCAATAGATGGAACTTTCTTGTGTTTGGTTTTCTGTTGAGTTTTAACATTAGGTGCCCTGCTGGATTAGTTCTTATATGAGAACTTTTGAATCTTATAATCTCACCTCCTGTTCCTATATCTTTTTCATTTGATAGGGTTACCTTTTCTTAGATATAATTCTTATGAGGCATACAGGACATTAAAATTTCTTGATTCTTGATATAACTAAAGATGTTGGTTGACTTACAGTTGATTGGAGTATGTGTGGTGGGCCAGAGCAGTCAGATTCAAATTCTTCTATGACCCAAGGGGCTGCTGTTATAAAATCCAACAACATGAAGGACTTAAACAAATTATCTGTGGAGACGGAGGATTCCTTTTCCAGTTTGCTTGAATTTGCTGCCAACAATGATATTGAATCTTTCAAGAGATCTATTGAGCTTGATTTGTCTCTAGTTGATGAGGCTGGATTTTGGTATGTTCGCAAGAAAGGTTCAAAGCAGATCACCCAGGAAGAAAGAACTCCATTGATGGTAGCTGCTACTTATGGTAGCATTGATGTATTGAAGTTGATTGTTGCTCTACCTGAAGTTGATTTGAATAGATCATGCGGCCAAGACAAGTGGACTGCTCTCCATTGTGCTGCTTTTGGAGGCCCTGCCAATGCAATTGATGTTGTCAAGCTGCTGTTATCTGCTGGTGCTGATCCAAACATTGAGGATGTCAGTGGCTGGCGCCCGGTTGATGTGATTGTATTTCCTCCAAAGCTTCCTGGTGCTAAAGCTGCTCTTGAGGACTTGCTTATGAACAATGTCTCTGATGGTTCGGCTGGCCAGTGCAATCTACGGGTCTCCATATCTAGTTCTAATGCATCCTCACCTGTATTATCATCATCGCCGGAAAGTAGGTCTCCATGTTCACCATCTGATTCTGTATCTTCTCCAACAGCCCCTAAGTTTGGTGAAGCTGTTGTTAATTCTGTATCAGAGAAGAAACAGTATCCAGTGGATCCATCTCTACCAGACATCAGAAATAGTATCTACTCTACTGATGAGTTTCGCATGTTTTCATTCAAGGTCAGGCCTTGCTCGAGGGCCTATTCTCATGATTGGACTGAGTGTCCTTTTGTTCACCCTGGAGAAAATGCTCGCAGAAGAGACCCAAGGAAATATCATTACAGCTGTGTGCCTTGTCCTGATTTTCGAAAGGGTGCTTGTAGGCGTGGAGACATGTGTGAGTATGCTCATGGTGTGTTTGAATGCTGGCTACACCCTGCTCAGTATCGAACAAGGCTATGCAAGGATGGGACAAGCTGTGCCAGACAGGTGTGCTTTTTTGCGCACACTCAGGATGAGCTTCGTCCTTTATATGTCTCCACTGGATCTGGTGTTCCTTCTCCAAGATCAGCTGCCTCGGCAGCTAGTTTCATGGACATGGCTGCAGCTTTAAGTCTTGTGCCTGGATCCCCCACTTCACAGTCTGTGATGTCTCCTTCTGCATTTAACAAAACCATGTCTCCTACGGCAAATGGAATCTCTCATTCATCTGCTGCTTGGCCTCAACCAAATGTTCCCACACTTCATCTTCCTGGTAGCAACCTCCAGTCCAGTCGCTTGAGATCCTCCCTTAATGCCCGTGATATTCCGTCGGAGGATCTGAATGTGTTACAGGATTATGATGCCCGGCAGTTGGTTTTGAATGACTTGGCATGTTTTCCACAGCCACGCCCCAATTCTGCTATGTTGAATTGTTCTGGCCTGTCTAAGACAACACTAACTCCTTCCAATCTTGAAGAGCTTTTTTCTGCTGAGATCACCTCATCTCCAAGATTATCAGATCAGGCAGCTGCATTTGGTGTTTTTTCCCCTTCCCACAAATCAGCTGTTCTTAATCAGTTTCAACAGCAGCAGAGCATTTTATCACCTGTTAATACTAACATGTTTTCTCCTAGAAATGTTGAGCACCCTTTACTGCAGGCTTCTTTTGGTGTCTCATCTCCACGGATGTCACCAAGAAGCTTGGATCCAGCATCCCCAATGAGTGCTCGATTCTCAGCTTTTGCACAGCGTGAGAGGCAGCAGCAGCAGCAGCAGCAGCAGATGCGTAGCCTTAGCTCCCGGGATCTTGGATCCAACCGAGCCCATGTTGTTGGGTCGCCCACTACTACTTGGCCTAAGTGGGGATCCCCCAATGGAAAAGTTGATTGGTCTGTTAGCGGAGGTGATCAAGGTCGTTTGAAGAGATCGTCTTCATTTGAACTAAAAAATGATGGAGAAGAGCCTGACTTGTCATGGGTGCAATCTCTTGTCAAAGAATCACCACATGAGATGGGCAAGCCTGCAGCCCCCATTTCTGGTGCTGCGCCATCCGGTGAGTGTTTGATATCAAATTCTCAAATTGACTCCATTGATCACTCTGTTTTAGGGGCTTGGCTCGAGCAGATGCAACTTGATCAGCTCATGGTCTAGCAAACAGAACATGAATTTATTTCCGGTCGGTTAGACAAGAAACTTTTTAGGAAGTATATACAAATTTTGGGCTCCTTTTTTGTCTTTTTTGGATGGTGTAAAAGGGTGCTAGTCCAAAGGTAGCAGCAATGCTGGAGCTTGGAGGTTTTTGGGTAACATTGAAATTTATATTTTTTAAAAGATGTATTCGACCTTAATCATTTATTGATTATTACGACATGATTTTTAATTTGTTATCTGGGCTGTACTGAAGAAACCCAGCTCAGTTTGAGCAATATTCTTTTGTACTTTATAATATCTTAAGGTTATATTTCTCATGTATTGATTAATCTGTTCCATTTATTATTTTTTTAGTATCATTGACATTATCCTGTTTTGCTATTGCTAATTTCTGAAGCACCAAGCATTCTGGTCATTGATAATAACTCTACCTATTGCTACTGAAATTCTGCATAAAAAAGGAAAATAGTATCTCTATTTTTGTGGACGAAATGGAGGCCCCAGTTGATGCTTCGTTTCATGGGATAAAACGAAGGGAGTTCTGGTGACTTTAGTTTAGAAGATTAGATTTGATGGACGCTGGACAGGGACATCTGGGTGGTGAGGTGTTAGTCTAAATTTGTTGAGTTGGAAAACTCGGACCCAACTTTATAAAGTAGGTGGGCGGTGTGGGTGGGGCTCTTTTGCTGGTAAATTGATGGATGATGCATTGTCCTGGTTTTCTTGATGTCGATTTGTGGGGCTGAATAATTAATGAATGGCGATTGCGTGTCCAAGTTCATGCACAGGTTTCAAATATCAGCACCAAAATGGGTTCTACATATCCTACAATGGGTACAAAATGAACTAGATTATTGCTGGTGGAACTAGGAAATTCCAAACTAGGCTTTAAAATATTCGTCCACGAGTCACAGCACAAACAAGGAATTTGAGACAAATAACAAGAACAAAAAGAAAAAACGAGTTTGAGTTGAGTTGAATCTGACACAATATTCTTTGTTATATTATTTTTGTTTGCAAAGGACAATTTCTATTTTTCTTTATATCAAATTAAGATTTTGTTTTCTAAAAGAAACTATTATGTTCCTGCTTAAATTACCATTTCAATTGATGTATAAAGAAACTTTACTAATTTTTAATATCATTTTTGAAAATAATAGTAGAAAATACATAAATTACCCCCAGTGGAAATAATAGTTAAATTTTGTCTTTAATACTTTGAATCAAGTTATTGAGTACAGGAGTTGTGCATTGCCGTTTGAGTCTTAACTTGGATGGGAAAACGATTCGTACTCAATACGCAAGTTATGTACGAGGAAGGAGCCTCATGAATTGACAGTAGGATGAGCATCAAGATTAGGTAAAACCTCGTACAGATGAAGGGACTTAACAATCAGCTGTTTTGGCCTAGCCCTTTCCCCCAACTCTCTTGGGTCATTATACCCACAATTCAATTCAATGTTAAGCTATTGAATCAGAAGGGGGACAGTATCCCTATGGTCCATCGACAGGCCAAGAATTTCTCATTTTCCACAAGGCCTTTGAATGTTGCAAGGAGGAAAAATACACACACACACACATCGTAAACGAATTTTGTTTTTATTTTTGTATAGTTATTTACAAAGAGATATTTAGAAGCTCGATAAAATCTAATGTATTAGCTCTTGCAAGTGCGATCATAATCAATTTTTACAGGGCTTATTTGAATTTGTTAACTTTATAATTCATTAATAATTGTTTTCCATTCCTTACTAAAAACAATATAATGAAAAACACTGCATACTTTTCATTCTACAAATTCAACTAACCTAGCTAACCTCGTAATTTCTGTTTTCTTTCAATGTTTTTGCACTTTAATTTTAATTTTTACAATTCACATTTGGACCGCATGCCATAGATCAGTTTGGCTCATCGAACCAGAATTATTGGCAGTACTTCATTAATGTTTGATATCTTAAATTATTAATATATATGACGAATAATTAATTAATCATTACCGTAAAGATAAGATGAATGCATGTGAAACTCGTATCTACCCTGAATTTATTGAGAGCTGGATTACAAACCAATAATTTCATTCATATGCTGCCACATTCTACACAAACTTTCAGAACTCGCACTTTTTATTAATAATAATAATAATAATAATAATAATAATAATAATAAACAATATGAAAATAGACGTCTTATAAATTCATTAGGCATAAATGAATCCACCCATGTGATGATGCTCACCCCAAATTTATAATTAGTGTGCCACTCCTGCATACTTGACCCGGTACAGAGGAAATTAAAAATAAAATAAAATAATAAGTTGCTTTAAGGTTCTTGATTCATTTTATGTGAGATGAAATTTAATATTATTTTACATAATTCAAAATGCACTGAAAGAACACTTAAAATTGTTTATTTAATTCTCTATTTCATCTTCTATTTTAACTTAATTTATATATGTGTATATCTAATTTTTAGTTAATTATTTATACAATAAAATATTTAATACCCATATCATATATTTATAAAATAAATATATATAAGATGAAATATAAATTAGAATAAAGGATTTAAACCGCTGATAAAAGATTTCTTTATGGGAAAAGCAAGATGCCCACAACCTTAAAAATTAGATTCTGAAAGAATAGGAAAAAAAGAGTTTGGTATAATATTTACATATTATATCTGAACTTGTAAGAGTGGTCCGATGTGTTCGACAACAAGTGGAAAATCTGAATGGACTCTATGCTAGTTTTCTTGGCAATGCTTTAAATTCTAGGTAGGGATGATTCTAACAACTCGGAATATATATAAGATCAAGCGTATAGTATAGAAAGCACCAATAGATGGATACATGAGTTGTGTGATTAATCAGGACGAATAAGTTCACTTATCACTTTCACAGTCCTTGTTTGCATCGATCATTCTATTTCTTATTACATATATATATATATATAGTCCACTTGCTTTATGACAAAATATGACAATCTCTTCTCAACCAAAATTTGGGGTCACCCACATTTTTATTTATTTACGTAATCCCTTGGTCCTTACAATATGCAGACACAGTAGGATATACATATATATATATATATATGTAGCAATAACCATACAAATAGATATATAGGGGGCAGAATGTAGAGGGTGTTTGGCTAATTTTATTTAAAAGATCTTATAAGTTCCTACATCTTATAAGATGTTAGATTTAAAAAAAAAAAAAAAAAGTTCTTAAAGTTTGGATAAAATAATATCTTGGAGCTTATAAGATGATAGTAATGTCACTTTTGTAATTAATGTGATTGAAAATAAGCTAGCATGTTAAGATCTTCAAAATAAGTTAGACACTCTTTACTTTTTTAAAAAGAGTTTATAAGCTCATAACATTTTATTTTAGGAGTATATAAGCTCTTTTAAAAAAAAATTATCACACACGTTTTCACATCTTATAAGCTCTCAAATATCTTATAAGATGTTTTGAGGAGCTTTAAGCTCACCCAAACACCCTCGTAGTATAAAGAAAATTCTACCCTAAAAACATGAATAGAAACACAAAAATATATAATACAAAAGGGAGGAGGAGAAACTTGAGCTCTCTATAAATAAATTATAATTTACAAATATAAAAAATTTCATATGAAAAATTCTTAAAATTTTGATAATAATGAATAAATAAATATATATTCATATTAGTTTAGAACTTCAAAATTTTAATTGTACAAATGCTTCACGAATTATGTTTTGCATTGGTTAAAATTTGAATGTTAATAGCGGAAAGAAAACAAGTATTTCTTCCTGATATAAGAGTAATAAACAAAGGAATAAACTATAAAATAAAATATAAACCTATGTATTGTTCTCCAACAATAGTTGCACTATTTCTAAGAGTCACATGGATAGACTCATTCTTTCGGATTGCATTATTGGATGCTTGGTACCTTTTCTGAACGGTTAGGTTTCATCTTATATCATCTCTTGGAAAAAGAAATGGATATTGCAGTAGGCTGTAACCTTTATAATAATGTGTTATTCTATATTTATGATCTCAGCATGCATAGACAATAATATCTTGTTCCACTGATATATTATGATGATTTCCTTTGAACCAAATTGCCGTAATTTGATAAATATTTGGAGAATTAATATAAATTAAATTAGTTTATTTTCATGTTTTTTACAATATGGAGTTGAATCGTTCATTTAAAGGTAATAATTTAACCTTTTGAAGATCTTTGCATATGAATTTATCTCCATAAATATTATAGGTTTTCTCATAATTACTTGTAATAAGTGTGATTCTTTTAGTATTTCTATTCTCGAACTCATCTTCTATTTTGGCAAAATACAACTTAAAGTTACCATGCCTATTTTCATTTGGAAATTAATCCTGAAAGACCATGATATACAATGCCTTGTATTCGAAAAGTATAAACCCACCCTTGTAGATGCAAGTTTTTATCTAATTTCACATTAAATGAAATAAAAGAGGACATGCAGTTCAAGACTCAAATATAAATGGTTTAATGGTAATTGCAACCAAATTAAATTTATTTTTAATTAGGCTGATATATAGAAAATAATAACTATACTTAACGAAATCAAATCTTTCAACTTATTGAATAATGTACATACACCAAATGTATATACATTGTATTTAGACTCATAGAAAATAATAACTATAATTAATTAAATCAAGTCTTTCATCTTAAATAATGTATATGCATTGATATGTTTCATTGTATCAATTTCATTTCTTACAAATTAAATATATTTTTAATTAGAATTATACAAAATAATAATTACATTAAAATTAATTTCATAAGTTTTCTACTTAGCAAATGTAAGTACATATATTGAGATTATCATGTTTAATGCACATAATTTAATGGAAATCACAACCAAATTAAATTTATTTTTATTTAGACTTATAAAAAATAATAATTATAATTGATTAAATCAAGTCCTTCCTGCAACACCCCTAAATTTGGCATTTTAGGAAATCAGATTTTAGAAATCAAAATATTGATTTGACAAATTTTTGGGGCTCAAAATATAGATATGAAGGACTTAATTGAAAGAATTTTGAAAGAACTTTGGGGTCAATGTAAGACACTTGGGAAGTGAGAGGGAGCAATTGAAAGTTAGAGAGGGCAACATTTCAATATAGGAAAACTTGAAGATTTTTAATCAGATTGCTGTGTTGTCTTCTCCACCGTGCACCACCATTTCTCCTTACCATGCAACACTATTTCTTCACCAACCCATTTTCACTAGCACCAAAAAAATGGAGAGATAAAACCACAATTTTCTTCCTCTCATCGCAATGAACGCAATGGTACCTATTTTTCTTAGAAATTCCAGGTGAGTTGGCGGCAGTAGGCAGCTGAACGGCGGTGGCGGCGGGTATGGTGGTTTCAGTGGCCAAAACTTGGAAAATGAAGGTGTATTCTGACGGGCTTGGAGAGTAGAACACAACAGTAGCTTTAATTTTGCAAATGAATCATCGAAGAAGAAGTAATTGAATAGAAAAGGCGTGGTGGTTTCGACAGCTCTGACACAATTTTTCTTCAATTAAACGAAAATCAAGAGTCAGATTGAGAAATTGATTGGAGGGTTGTGACCAGCGCAGTGAGATGCACTTGGTGGTTCTGGCCGCGCATAGCTCCGGCGGGTGGCTGGAGGCGGCAAACGGCGGCCGACGGTGACGGCCTGGCGGCGGTCTGGCGACTTTAGGGCAGAATCTCCGGGACAAAAATTCGGACGCATGCGGGCTGGTTCTGGGTTGTGAATTGACCTCAAACTTGGTCAATTCGGTAAAAATCTGTTTATTTGATTAATTTGATTCCTAATTTAATATGAGTAAATCGTTAGGCTAATTTCTGATGTAAATTCACGTTAGTTGGATGAAAATTATGATTATTGAGTAAAATGATTGCATAAGAGTTCAATATAGGTGAGATATAGGCCTGGAATCAAATAAAAGACGTTATTAATATTAACTGATCCAGTATGATCTGTATATTGGCAATTGGCCGTTTTGGCTTCCTTGATTCGTTTAGTTTATCGTTGATTGCCTTGTTAGCATATTCTTCAATTGTTCTGCCTTATTGGAAATTGATTATTGATTATCTTGAAGGAAAATGATACAGGAGAATTGTTGGGCCGAGGGCCTTGCCAAGCTATCATGCTTGAGCTACCGTTATTGTTGAGCTATCATGCTCGAGCCACTATTATTACCGAACCGTTATAATTAAACTACTGCACTGTTATGAAGGTATAAGGGTATTCTGATATGCATGCTATGCTCTTTTTTTGCAATGCATATACTGTTGAGTTTGTATTCTTAATTGTACTATGCTCATGGAGTAATAAGGTTGGAGTGAGTTCCTAGTCTAGATCGAGTTGATGTCACGGGCTAAATGAGCTGTTTGTATTTCCTCCTGAACTATGATCGGTTGAGACGCTCTATACCTTTCAAATAGCATTAGTTGAGACGATCTCGAGCCTTTTGAGCAGACGGTTACATCTCCCGACCTAGCATTTGCTAGTCGTTTGAAAACCGTTCTTTCCTTCATTCTAGCATATTTGTATTCTTCCGTATTTCCATGTTAACAAATTATGCTATTGACTTGTTGACTTTTGACAGACCGTCTATTGCTTTACCTTATCCCTCATTGAGTCCTTATGACTCTCTCTCGTGTTATTCATTTCCTTTTTAGATGGGTATGAGACAGGGAACGAGGACTGATGGCAGGTTTTGACTAAATAATCTATAATAGTGTTCGGGTGAATGTATGGTTATATATGAATTCATTGTTGGTTACATTTTGGCTTTAGAGATGTTGTAATATGGCAGGATGAATGTCAGACTTACGGCATGTATGAATTGTGTTACTTGTGATGACGATTTGGTTCTGAATATTGTTGGGTTATTAGCATGAATTATGGTACTTTGATATTATTGTATTAAGTTTGAAGTATGCTATGAGTTTATAATCATTGTGGTTTTACTGGAGAATTGTGAAAAATTTTATGGGCCTATCAGATATGATGTTTGCATGCTATAAGATTGAACTGAGTGGCATCCCGACTTGTGGACTATCTCGAGTGGGGTGCTACACTTCCACTTAGCAAATCTATATATATCAAATGTATATATATTGTATTTATTAAATTTAATCCAAATTAACTGTATCTTTAATTAGACATATAGAAAATAATAATTATATTTAAAATTAATTAAATAAAATTTTTTGACTTAGCAAATATAATTAGGTATATTTAATTAGACTTAGCAAATTGATGTATATTTAAATCAAAATTTTCTACTTAGCAAATATAATTAAGTATATTGAAATTTATCCTTCTATCAACATATTTAATTGAACTTATGTAAATAGCAATTAAATTAAAATTAAGCAATTAAATTCTATCCCCATCTAATGAAGCTATTACTATCGAATTCAATACATGTGGTTGTATGGTAAATTATGACTAGATTAAATTTATTTTAACTAGAGCTCATAGAAGATATTAACTGGATTGAAATTAATTAAGAAAAAATCAATTGATGACGAAAAAATGATACTTCTTAAATACATTTGTAGAGATATTCTTTCTGAGCTCTCCCCCCAAAACAAGAAAAGAAATATTTTTTATATATGAAAATGTGTGTTCAATTCAAATGTAATAGTAATTTTAATATGACAATGAACAAGAATAGTTTAAGCCTCACAATCACATGTTTAATTGATAAGGGAAACAAATCATATTTCATAAATATATTTGTAAAATTATGGGTTCACCTCAAAAATAAATGGAGAAAAATATTTATTATATATTAAAATAGATGTCTATCTCATATGTAATATTATATTTAGTATGATAATAAAAAAGAATAAACTAAGTTTATGTAATGCTTTTATCTTTTCATATATTTGTGTATTTATATATATTTCTGAAACATATTTCAGTTAATTTTTACATATAATGATGTGCACATTTTATTTTCTTAAAAAAACCAATAGCAAAAGATGCTTTCATGTTATATCGAAAATCCAAAAAAATTACTTAACCTTTATTTATTTAAGTTAAAAGAAAAAAAGTAGGTAAAAAAAAGAATATATAGTTGATAGCTCTATTAGAAGTTGTGAAAAAGAATCAACCAAAATTTTATTTCTTTAATTAGAATTTTTGAATAAATTAATTTTCAATTAAAAAAATAATGTGGCATTACTAACTCTCTATAATTATTTTTAAAAGGCAATAGGAAAGAAATGCATATAAAATCTATTTTCAACAAATAACTTTTTGAAGGATCAAACTAAATTTTTTTATTTGGAGGCATGACGGAGGATGAGAAAGACCTTGTCAAGACCAAGTTTTGCATGACTTAGCTAATTATATGGTAAACATTGTCAAAGTATATCAGCAACATAACAAGTATGATTCACTCATTACATAAATGACTTGAACTTGGTCATATTTAATTAAGATTTAATTTTTTCCAGAAAAGAATGTATTATTGAATTGATAGTTATGTAATTCAAACTATTAAGCTTAAAAAATATTTATTTGATTTTAATAATAACATTAATATGACATAGTGAAATGTTTTCTATCAATATATAAAATAGAATATCAATAAATACATTCCACTAGATAAAATATCACATTAGCCCATGTATATCCATCCATATGTACTCTACAAATATATACCCAAAGATGCAAAGTATATACCCCATTAAAATACATAGTATCCAAAAGTCAAAAATCCTTATTTTTTGATATTATGAAATATTAAATAATTAATAAAATACAAATATTTATTTCAAACAACGAATTTCATTTAACAATTCTGATATATATTATATTAATGGCCAACTTAATTCAAATCCAACTCTTAAAGATTTATAAACTAGCAAACTTTCGACAAAATAATTTTTGCACTTTTTTTTTAACAAAAAATTTTGAACAATGATATTTAAAGTTTTAAATTGACCAAAAATTATTATTATTTTTTTAATTTTTGGCTTAACTAAGAAAAGACAGATGTGAGAACAGAATCATTATAAATAAATCGAATACGTGAGAAAGTTTCTTTTTTGTAATTTTAGATTAAAAAAAAGGCCCATTAAAAGTCTAAGCTTAAATAAATAATATAGGTTTTTGTTTATTTATCTAAATCATAGAGGAAACCAATTTATAAATCGCTCTAAATCATTTGAATAATATTTTTAGTTTTATTCCATAAAATAACAATTGAAATTTATTGTTTAAAAAATCAAAAAGTACTTTTCAATTAACAAAAAAAATCACCCCAAAATGAAAGAATTCAATAGTCGGCTATTGTTAATCATTATATTGTAAAAGATACATATAAATCATGTTTTTTAAATGTTAAGTTTTTTAAGATATATTTTATTTTAGTCATTATTCAATTCACAAGTTTTCACTGTTCTACTTTTTAGTAAAGAATTCTTAAAAGAGTAATGAATCAACAAATTTCTGTCTTAAATCAACTTTGTATTTAGTTGATTTAGTATTGAATATTCTGATATATATTTAAAACATCACTGTATATGGCTATTTAGAAAAATTTCATGATTCGGAACCCCAAGTATATATTGATCCCGAAACCCCAAACACACAAATTGATATTAAATGAACCCTAGAATAAAAACCATCCCTATTTTCACCCCTTAGATACCTAATCTTAGAAATGCAAATAATTAGGAATAAGAATCAGAAAATTGAATAAATACTAGCAATAATTAGTACCTTGAAAGAAACTATTCAATGTCTTGATGTAACAAGCAAAGTTGTGGTTTTTCTTGAGAGAAAAACACAAAAAATAATTCAAAATTCATCAAAATCTACAATACATGTTTTTAATAGAGTATTTTTACTCTTCTTGTAAGCCCTAAATAAAATAAGCTATAAACTAAGCCTATGGATAATAATCCAAGTCCAAATCCAATTAGAAACAAGAGTTTGACTTAGTCATAGCTTCTTCTTTTCTTAGTGAGTCCCACAAGTTTGGGACTTATTTTGGCCTTCTTGGGCCTTTTCAAGCCTTATACACCAAGCATAAGGTGATGGGTTGTCCAACCTCATTCCTTTGGCTTCTTGACATGTTCTTCTCTTTCTTGGCCCATTCTTGATGCATCTCTTCAACAAATGATTTAGCCAAATTTACAAAGCCATCTTTCAAACTCTTTGCTTTTGCTCTTGTGATAGGTCCCATTGGTAGGTTGCAACATCCATTTTTCCCTTCAATGCCGAAATAACCATCTTGCCTTTCAGAACCTCTAGTGGCCATATCAGTCCCTCCATCCTCTAAAAGATTCGTCCTCGAACCTGAATCCATATCAAAAGGAGAAAGATCAGAAACATTAAAAGTAGCAAAAACTTTATACTCACCTGGAATGTCAATCTTGTAAGCTTTATCATTAATCTTTTTCAACACTTGGAATGGACCATCTCCTCTAGCATCAAGCTTGGATTTTTTTTTTATTAGGAAACCTTTCCTTTCTCAAATGAACCCAAACCTAGTCACCAGGTTCAAATATCATTTGCTTCTGCCCCTTATTCACTTTTGGGTAGTCAATCTGTTTCTCTTTTCAATCATCTCACGTGCCTTCATAGGTATAGTTTTAACCTTTTCAGCCTTGCTTTCACCATCTAAATTAGTAATATCACTCAAAGGTAAAGGAGTCAAATCCAAAATAGTCAAAGGATTAAAACCATATACAATTTCAAAAGGTGAAAAACTTGTAGAAGAATGTATTGACCTATTATAAGCAAATTCAATAAAGGCAAACAATCCTCCGAAGTTATCAAATTTTTTCCTACAACAGCACGCAACAAGATACCCAAGTTCTATTTATCACTTCAGTTTGTCCATCAATTTGTGGATGATAAGTAGTAGAATACAAAAGTTTAGTACCTAACTTACTCCACAAAACCTTCCAAAAGTAGCTTAAGAACTTAACATTCCTATCAGAAACAATAGATCTAGGGACGCCATGCAATTTGACAATTTCTTTAAAGAACAAATCAGCAATGTTAGTGGCATCATTAATTTTATGACAAGCAATAAGGTGTGCCATCTTGCTGAATTTATCAACCACAACAAATATACTATCTCTACCCTTCCTAGTTCTAGGCAAACAGATCACAAAATCCATAGAAATATCAGCCCAAGGTGCAATAGGAATAGGTAAGGTGTATACAATCCATGAGGCATAGACTTAGATTTAGCTTGTTTACATGCAATACATTTAGAACACACTTTCTCAACATCTTTTCTCATACTAGGCCAATAGAAATGCTCACTCAAAATATCTAAAGTCTTATGCACACCAAAATGACCCATCAATCCACCACTATGTGATTCCCTAACTAGCAACTCACGCATAGAACAAACAAGGACACAAATTCTATTGCTACGAAATAGAAAACCTTCATGTTTATGGAATTTATTAAATGCATGATGCTCACATGTAATATACAAACCAACAAAGTCAACATCATTTGCATACATATCTTTAAATTGCTCAAATCCTAACAACTTAGATGTAAGTATAATGATTAAAGCATATCTCCTTGACAATGCATCAGCAACAATATTTTCCTTTCCTTGCTTATAGCAAATCACATATGGAAAAGCTTCAATAAATTCTACCACTTAGCATGCCTTTTATTCAATTTCCCTTGGCCCTTTAAATGCTTCAAAGATTCATGATCAGTATGTATAACAAATTCTTTAGGAAACAAGTAATGTTGCCAAACATCCAATGCACGACCTAAGGCATATAATTCCTTATCATAAGTGGAATATCTAAGTTGAGCACCACTCAACTTCTCACTAAAGTATGCAATGGGAAATTTTTCTTGCATTAAAACAGTACCAATCCCAATCCCAGATGCATCACACTCAATCTCAAAAGTCTTATTAAAATAAAGTAAAATAAGAATAGGAGCAGAACACAATTTATTTTTCAATGCATTGAATGCATGTTCTTGTTCCTTTGCTTATCTAAACACAACTTCTTTCTTAATAATATCAATCAATGGAGCAGCTATAGTAGAAAAATCATGCACAAACCTCCTATAAAAGCTAGCTAATCCATGAAAACTCCTAACTTCACTAACTGTCTTAGGAGTTGGCTATTCTTTAATAGCCTTTACCTTCTTCTCATCGACCTCAATGCCATGTGTACTCACAACTAACCCAAGAAATACAAGTCTATCAATGCAAAAAGTATATTTCTTAAGGTTTGCGTACAACTTCTCCTTTCTAAGAAGAGTCAAAACAACCCTAACATGCATTATATGATCATCTAAGCATTTACTGTATATCAAGATATCATCAAAATAAATAACAACAAATTTACCCAGAAAATCACGCAATACATGGTTCATTAATCTCATGAAAGTACTAGGTGCATTAGTCAAACCAAATGGCATAATCAACCATTTATATAGGCCATATTTTGTTTTCAATGTAGTTTTCCACTCATGCCCAGGTTTCATCCTAATTTGATGATAACCGCTTTTCAAATCAATCTTAGTGAAAATGCATGCACCATGTAATTCTTCAAGCATATCATCCAACTTAGGGATAGGATAGCGATACTTAACTATAATTTTGTTGATTGCTCTACTATCCACGAACATCCACTAAGTTTCATCCTTCTTTGGAACTAATAGCACAGGTACAGAACACGGACGCGTGCTCTCCCTCACATGTCCTTTTGCTAGCAACTCCTCCGCTTGCCTTTGAAGCTCCTTCGTCTCCTCAGGATTACATCTGTAGGCTGGTCGGTTAGGAAATTAAGATCTAGGTACAAAGTCAATTTGATGCTCAATTCCTTTCAATGGTGGTAAACCTATGGGCATCTCGTTAGGGAATACATCATCAAACTCATGTAATAAAGAGACAAAAACGCTAGACAAATCAAGGTTAAGGTTAGTTTCAGATAATAAAACCTCCCGATACCTAATCATTATCAAAAACCTCTTACCTAGAAAAGCATTCTTTAAATCTCTCTCTCTTTTGCATAGAAGCATTGTTTTTTCTCAACTTTTTCACTCTTCACTAACTCTTTCTTTTCACTCCCTTAAACTTTCTCATTCTTTTCTCTCTTTTCGCTCACCAACTTTTTCTCTCCTACAAATCCCTCTTTCTTGTTTCCACTTGTGCAATCACCCACCTTTGTGCCTTTATCTTTATTCTTTTCTCTCATTACTTTTTTTAACCTCACTACCCGAACTCCCACAAGAAGATTGTTGAAGTTTAATCTGGTCAAGGTAAACTTCCTTGGGTGATAGAGGTGCAAGAATGACTTTATGTCCATTATGCTCAAAGGAATATCTATTCTTGTACCCATCATGTATTACACGCTTATCAAATTGCCACAGCCTACCCAACAACATATGCCAGCCTGCATGGGTACTACATCACAAACTACCTCATCACTATATCTCCCAATAGTAAAAGCTACCACAACCTGCTTAGTAACTTTCACCTCTCCATTATCATTCAACCATTGTAGCCTATATGGATTAGGGTGTTTATCACACTTCAACCCCAATTTCTCAACTAAAGTGGTACTAGTCACATTAGCACAACTTTCCCCATCAATTATTAAGCTACACACCTTACCACCTATCAAGCATCTTGTGCGAATTTTTTTTTTGTTGTTGTTCTAAGCTCTCATCCTTAACATTCAAGTTCAATGCATGCCTAGCAACAAGAGATTCACAATGAATAGCATATTCAACATTATCATCATCACAAGTAACATCCTCTAAAGGTGGCATATCATTATCACTACCATTAGACTTATTATCATCATCAGACTCAGATACAATTTCACTACCCATAACAATCATAGTTCTTTTGTTTGGACATTCAGATGCATAATGACCCAAACCTTGATATTTAAAGCACTTAATATCCCTTTGTCTGGAAGTAGTAGTGGAAGAAGAAGAATTAGAAGTACCGTTTTGTAGAATGGACTTCTTATTCTTGTTCCTTTATGCATCCACCCCTTTCTCCTTAGAAACTAAGCCCCTATCTCTTTTCTTTTCATCATAATTTAGCCATTTGAACCCTATTTTGAGTTAGAATTCTAAAATGCACGGGCTGCCCCTCTTTACTTTTGTTGTTTCTCCACCTTCATAGCTATACTATCCAAATCCTCCATCTCCACATAATGTTGTAGGTCTACAACATCAGTAGTTTCTCTATTCAAACTACTAATAAATCTAGCCATTATCACTTCTATATCCTCATCTCTATTGGCCTGAATCATCAACATCTCCATCCCCTTATGGTAGTCCTCAACTAACTTAGACCCTTGAATGAGTCTTTGTAGTTTTTGGTGTATTTCCTTGTAATAGTAAGATGGAACAAATTTTTTCTTCATAACGACCTTCATATCTGCCCAAGTCTCAATAGGTCTCTCACAATTTCTCCTCCTAGACTGCACTAATTGATTCCACCAAACTAATGCATAGTCAATGAATTCAACTGCTGCAAGTCTCACTTTTTTCTCTTCAGAGTAGTTATGGCGGTCAAAGATCAACTCCACATTTCTCTCCCACTCCAAGTATGCTTCAGCATCATTTTGCCTTCTAAATGATGGAATTTTCATTTTGATGGCATTTAAATTGTTGTCTCTCCTAGCTTCGAATCTAGCTTCACCAAATCTATTCTTAGCCGAACTACTATAATCAAACTCATCCTCAAACATCTCTTGATTAAACCTATACGGAGGCCTATTTCATCTACCATTCCTAGAAATATTCTGTGCCACTTCCTTTCTCTACTCATCCATCTCATAAAGTCGGCAATTCAAGTTCTGAAATTGACTAGTAAATGCCCTGTACATCACCTTTATATCTGGTGTCATATTAGCTTCCTTATCAGAGGGTTCTTTCCCCTCCTTCCTTGGAAGAATATTACTCATTTAAAAAAAAACCTGCAAAAAATGTTAGCAAAAATAGCCTCACAAAAGAAACACTCCCTCACGTGTTTCACTCAAGTAGATGTGAACCCTCATGTTTGCACTCATTTCTGGCTTTTTGCCCTCTTTATGTGCTCACTTATTTATGCCTTTTACCTCTCTTGACCACAGTGAATGTTGCACTTTAGAAATCAAACTAATTCAATTCAAAGCAAATTCACCAGTAGTATTTATATGGGAGTAGCAATGAAAAACCTAACAAAAAAAAAAAAGAAAAGAAAAGAAAAGAAAAGCACAAAGTCTAGAGGCAAAGTAAATGTGACCAGTAAGGAAAATGATGTGATGACACATGAGAAAGAATGTGTATCATGTGATTTTTATGCAAGCTAAGTAACAAGAATTCAATATATTACTTATCTATCATGAACATATGCAAATTAGGCTAAAACAAAGAAAGAAAACACAAAGAATGAATAAAAAAAATGACAAAATAGAAAATATGCAAAGAATTCGGTTAATCCCAATGGAAGCCCGATTATGACTCAATTCTAACCCAATTGATGTATAATAAACTCCAAACAGCAACTAAAAGTAGCCAATTGAGCTTATGCAATGGCAATTTTAAATTTGAAAGCCTAGGTCAAAACCCCCCTAATTGAATCACTCAAGAACCCTAATTTTAATTTCTCAAAATTAGAGCAATCCAAGGTGTATATTCTGCAAATTTAACTTTTTATGTTCAATTGGCGTTCTCCAAGACAGGAATATGCAAAATATTGCAAAAGAATCACAAAACCATAGTCAATTCACAATCTGATTTTTTTTTTTAATTTTTTTTTTGCTAGAAATAAAGACAAGATAAATAGGAATTTATCTCAAGTTGACTCTAGATACCAAATGATGTGGAACCCCAAGGATATATTGATCCTGAAACCCCCAACACACAAATTGATATTGAACGAACCCTAGAATAAAAACCCTCTCTATTGAACCCCTAAGATACCTGATCTTAGAAATGCAAATAATTGGGAATAAGAATTAGAAAATTGAATAAATACTAGAGGAATTAGTACCTTGAAAGAACCTATTCAATTTTTTGATGCAACAAGCAAAGTTGTAGTTTTTCTTGAGAGAAAAACGCAGAAAATAATTCAAAATTCATCAAAATCTGCCATACACATTTTTAAGAGAGTACTTATACTCTTATTGCAAGCCCTAATTAACATAAGATATAAACTAAGCCTACGGATGATAATCCAAGCCCAAATCCAATTAGAAATAAGAGTTTGACTTGGTCACAACTTCTTCTTTTCTTAATGAGTCCCACATATTTGGGAATTATTTTGTCCTTCTTGGGCCTTTTCAAGCCTTATACACCAAGCATAAGGTCATGGGCTGTCCAACTTAATTCTTTTGGCTGCTTGACACGTCCTTCTCTTTCTTAGCCCATTCTTGATGCATCTTTTCAACAAATGATTTGGCCAAATTTGCAAAGCCATCTTTCAACCTCTTTGCTTTTGCTCTTATGATAGGTCCCATTGGCAGGTTGCAATCTCCATTTTGCCCTCCAATGCCAAAATAACCATCTTGCCCTGTAGTGCCTCTAATGCTCATATCATTTCAAATATATTTTAGATATGTGGACATAATTTTCTAATAATATTATTATGGCATATTTATTTTGACAATAAAGAAGAGATAAGATAGAGAGAAAACATGCCACTATGAGTGTTATAGAGTGACCATAGGTATACATAGATAAAATTAAAGAGTCCAAGAAAAATGAGAAAATCAATTAAATTATCAAAGGAAAAAAACCATAAAAAAAATTAATATGTTGGCACCTCTCTTTCAATTTAGCTTTGAGTGAAAAAGAGTTAATTCATAAAGTTCAATTATCAATATTCACCAACTTATAACTTCTAAGAGCATTGATGATTTCTTATCAATCAATCAAAATGTTGGTAGTTTTTTTAATAAATATGTACTCTATGATTTTTCAATATATATCATATACGCTGGCAAATATTGTCATATGCTAAAAGTTTAAAATTTTAGTATCATTCTTTAATTACGTTTGAGAATTTATAATCTTGTGTGCTTGAAGACTCATAAATTAAATAAGATACGTAATTACAATTGTTGTGATACTGTAAGATTTAAAAGAAACTTTCACATTTCATTGTGGCAATAGAAAAAATTAGACTTGCTTTGGTTTAAGTGTCAAATGAATTCATAAGTTCTTTAGTTTTCTATCAGAAGAGGTTATGAATTTTCAAAAAAATATTTGAGTCTCGAACTTTATATTTTCTTTTACTTCATTTGATGTGAAATTAGATAAAAAAAAACTTGCATCTACAAGGATGGAGTTATGCTTTTCGAACACAAGGTATAGTATATAAAATCTTCTAGGGTTAATTTCCAGACTAAAATAGACATAGTAACTTTCAGTTGCATTTTGCCACCCCCCCACTCCCAACAAAAAAAAAAAAGAGCTTGAGAATAGAAAATACTAAAAAAAATCAAATTTATCCGAAGCAATTATGAGAAAATTTATAAAATTTATGGAGGTAAATTTATAAGCAAAAATCTTCATAAGGTTAAGTGATTATCTTTCAATAAACGATATTAAGTTCCATATCTTAAAAAACATGAAATTAAATTAATTTAATTTATAGCTTTCTAAATGTTTATCAACTTGTTGCAATTTTGGTTGATGGAAATAATCATAATATATAAGTGGAATAAGATATTGTCGCCCATGGACATTGAGATCATAAATATAGAATAATACATTATTATCAGTGTTATGACCTACTGTAATGTCCACATCTTTTCCCAAGGTGTGATATAGAATTTCATCCAAACATTTAGAAAAAAAAAGGCACTGAAACATCCAATAATGCAATCTACAAGAATGAATCTATTTAGGCGACTCTTACAAGTAGTGCGACTATTGTTGTAGAATAATAAATAGGTATCTTGTCTTACAGTTTATTTTGTTTATTATTCTTATATTGAGAAGATATACTTATTTTCTTTTTATATTAACATACAAAGTTTAACTAATGCAAAAAATAATTTGTGATGCACTTATACAATTAAAAAATTTGGATTTTAATCTAAATATGAATATATATATATATATATATATTTGTCTATTCCTTAATATCAAAATTTTAAATATCTTTCATATGAATTGTTTCATATTTTCAAATTATAATTTATTTACATAAGATCAAGCTTTTATTATTGATCCTGTAGCAATTCCTTTGGATAAAAATTCTATATTGGTTCAACTTATTGACATAAAATTGAAAACAATAATATTGATTATTATCGCTATAACTTATCAAATTCGAGATTTGAATTTTAATAAAGAACGATGGATATCACCGTAAAAAGAGAGACAAGGTGTAGTCAAATTGAAAAAAGAATTGTTCTTCAACATCTTCTATTGTGAGTTCAAATGTAGATATTGGTAAAATACTATGTTTGGAGCAAACAAGGTAGACATTGGGATGGGAGGAAGCAGAAAATGTAATAAGTTGCATACACAATTCTAATCCCATATAAGAAGAAATATACTACCTTAGATTGTTTTTAAACAATGTTAGAAGCCCGACATAATTTACAACTTCAAATGAAAAACTATCTTTTATTTTTTATTTGTCTATTTGATAAGCATTTTATTCAGATAGCTAGAAATAGAAATAGTTTATAGAATAAACGAAAGAAAAAAAAAGTCATATGCATCGCATGTGTGCACCTTTCTAGTTTTGCTACTATACATAATGACACTAGTATCATAGGTTCAGATTTGTATTGTAAATAAAAGTTGCATTGTTTCAAGAATATCATAATTTTGATATCAATGTACATATATATACATATAGATATGGATGATATTGTGCTACTAATAGTTTGCTTTGTTAAGAATTTGGCAAAAGCATGTAGTTGGAGTTCCAGAAGAGTCTTATGAGCAAGTAAACTTTTTCTAGGACTTGAAGTAAAATGAACTTGTGAAGGAACATTCATCATATAAGGGAAATACATTGATAATTGTTGAAGAAATTAAAGATGATGAGTATGCAAGCCTTCATAAACTCTTATGAGTCTATTAACAAAGTTAGACAAAGATGAAAATGACAAACAAATAGAAGAAAAACTTAACAGATCATATGATTGGTAGTATACCTTATCTCAATTAAAACTATTTCCTTTGATGCTCTCTTCTTCACATACATATGTGCTAGATTTCAATCTTTTAGAGAATCTCACCTACGTATGGTTAGAAGAATTATAGAGTATCTTAAGTGAACTACATATTATGGCCTATGCCATCCACATTCAAATGCATTTAATTTTGCTAGATACTTTCATGTGGTTTATGATGACAGTGGATTATATAGAATAAATATTAATGGTGGTTGACAACTTCTAGAAAAATATATTGTAACATGGTCTAGCAAAAAACAACATATTATACTCTATCTACCACCAAAGAAAAATACATGGCCTTAGGCAATTGTTGCACTAGATCTATGGAAAAAGAATTTCATTAGACTATGGTATGAACATACATCTTATCCCCATATTCTGTGACAATCCTGGTGCAATTAATATAAAAAAAAAATCTAGTACTTAATTCTCATATCAAACATATTAAAATTAAGCATTATTTTATCCATGATCATGTGTAAACTAGGAGTATTAAAGTTGAATTTATCTCTACAAATTCAAAATCCACCATGGGTTAAGAGATGAGTTTCGAAATCAAAACCATTCCTATTTCAGAACTATTACTCCCATTCTGTTGAAATGGTAGTTTTGACTCAGGTGATTTGTCCTACAAGTTTAATTGTCTCCACTTCTCTTGAAAAACTCTCCTCATCTCTACATCTTGACCAAGAATTGGAAGAAAACCCTCAACGAGCTTTCCTAAAATTCCACTACATTCTCTCCATAAAAACCATCTCAATCCACAATTTCTGATAATCCAACTCTATCAAAAGTCAAAATTTCCTTTGAAAATGAAGGAGATTAATCCTCTCCATAGCAGAGACTTCTATGAAATCCACCATTATCTTCCTATTCTAGTGCAACAAATAAAATCCAACCTAATTGTTAATGTTCAATGGTGGAAGTTTGAACTTAAATTCCTCCATAAAGTTGTAGAGGATGCATACAATAAAAAGGCATCTCATGAAAAAATATCAATTATTGAACAACTGCAGATTTTGATTCTTTACGAGAACCTAATGTGTTTGAATATATCAAAATTCTAAAATGGGATAAAATCATGTGAATTGATGGGTGCTCCTATTCTATTGCTGTCAAACTTTTCTTTCTTTCAAATTGGTACTTTGAAAAATCAAAAGATGACATAATAGTGAAATCAATTATTCTTGGTATAGAATTTGTCATGTAGCATACGAATCACCAACTTGGTGTGAAATGAAAAAGTGGTTTTGAATATTAAATTCAAAGAGACATATGCTTAATGTATTCATATTGATGATGAGATGTTAATAGTGTATTTACATGCCCAATTAATGAAAGACTAAATGAGAAAATGAAGTGTAAAGTGAGCCACTTGAAAAGGCAATTTATCAAAATTCTAAAATGGGATAAAATCATGCGAATTGATGGGTGCTCCTATTCTATTGCTATCAAAATTTTCTTTCTTTCAAGTTGGTACTTTGAAAAATCAAAAGATGACATAATAGTGAAATCAATTATTCTTGGTATAGAATTTGTCATGTAGCATACGAATCACCAACTTGGTGTGAAATGAAAAAGTGGTTTTGAATATTAAATTCAAAGAGACATATTCTTAATGTATTCATATTGATGACGAGATGTTAATAGTGTATTTACATGCCCAATTAATGAAAGACTAAATGAGAAAATGAAGTATAAAGTAAGTCACTTGAAAAAGGCAATTTTGTGGGCAAACCAAGGGTCAAACCAAGTTATTTTATATCTAATTGATAGGATTTATAGAGCTTGGGTGTTGTGTGAGTGTGGGTGTAACCAGATTAATTTGTTTTGGACATAATTTTAATTTTCAGTCCAAAAGTTACACCTCTACAAAAATGATCCTTGAATTGATTGGCGTGCCTCTTTATTTTTTGGCCTCCTTAAGTTGCCAAGTTAATTGCTTTATTAAACAGTGTCTCTTGACTCTTGGCCCATTGGGTTGCCCGATTAATTACTCTTTATGGAGGAGTAATGAGGCCCAATTAAACTATATCTGCTCAGGCAGCCATGTAACACCTATAAATAGGACAAGTTAGAAGGGGATAACATACACATTCACTAGCATTCTAGCATACATACTATGCATATAGTACATTTTAGTGATCTTATGAAGAAAGCATCTCAAGTCAGTAGGTTCGGTGTCATAGCCAATTGGAGTGCCACCTTTGGTTGTGGAAGAATTGTTTATCTTGGGAGCCTGTTCGTCGGAGTCTTTTGAGCACTAGTTGGGGGGGGGGGGGGCGAATAAGGCCTTAAGGAAGTTGTGGTTCCATAGGCCTCGATTCTGCCTTAACATATTCTAGTTCAATTCAACAAATAGGATCCTTCTTTCTTGGTGTTAATTAAATTTGTGACTCCTACTAATAATCTCAATTTATTTGCTACAGCTCACTATATGTTATTTTGGTTTCTATTTTTATTATTCTAGCTTATGTTTAATTAGTTCAATTCTCACTAGCACAAGCATACACTCCTCTAATTTTTTAACAATCTTATAGCTTTGTTCGTGTTTGCTTGTGTTGATTCATATAGTCACTGCAAAAATTTGTTTATTCCATTTTGTGTGTCCTAATTTTAGTTTATTTTATATAAACTCTATGCTCCAAATTAAGCTAGTATATAAAATTCTTCTTATCAATATTGCTCTATATATAAGTGTTGCTCTAATTGAGATATTTTAGAATCTAAACATATATATTTCAAAATCAGAACATCTTTGTTGTGTGTCAAAGAATTTATATTGTTCCCCTTTCATTTCAACAACAACAACAAAAGTGAAACATGGCATCAAACACCGAAGCAACAAATGTTGCAAATATTGAGTCCAATGGTGGTTCTGGCGGTATTGGTGGTGGAGCACGCTTTGTTCCGATTGTGCATCCTGTTGCTCCTCCCATTACTCCTACTCCTGTTCCAGTAGGACATGCTGAAAGGCCAAAGAAGTTTAATGGACACGACTTCAAGAGGTGGCAGTAGAAGATGATGTTTTATCTCAGCACTCTCAATTTGGCGAGGTTTATGTGAGAGGAATGTGCTCTGCTTGGCGAAAATTTAGATATGTAAACTGTGCTTGCAGTTGATGCATGGAACCATGTGGATTTTTTATGCGAAAACTACATCCTCAATAGGTTAGAGAATTCTCTATATAATGTATATAGCCCGATTTCCATGGCAAAGGAGCTATGGGAATCTCTGAAAAGAAATACAAGATCGAGGACGCCGGCACAAAGAAATTTGTTGTTGGTAAGTTTTTAGTACTTGTTATGGTGGATTCTAAAATTGTAATGTCTCAGGTCAGTGAATACCAAATGATTCTTCATGAGCTTGCGACTGAGGATATGGCTCTTGGAGAGTCCTTCCAATTGCGGCAATTGTGGAAAAACTACCCTTGGGATGGAAAGACTTCAAGAATGACCTCAATACAAACACAAGGAGATGAACCTCGAGGATTTAATCTCGAGGTCGAGGATTGAGGAAGACAATAAACTTCTAAAGAAAAAAGTCAGTGGGAACATTTTTGAGGTCAAAGCAAACATGATGGAGTAAGGTCTATCAAACAAAAAGAGGAAGAGGGATAAACCTAAGTAGGAAGGTGATAAGGGTAAGAAAAAATTTGAGGGGTCTTGCTATGTTTGCGGGAAACCATGACATCAAGCCAAGGATTGTCATCATTGTAAGCAAGGTGATGCATCAAAGAAAAGAAAGACTGCCGAAGCAAATGCGATAGAGATAGAACATTCGTCAGATGGAGTTTTTGACTTGAACCTTTCAGCTGTAGTTTCTAAGGTGAACCTGGCGGAAAATTCAAAACACTAGTGGGTGGACATTAGGGCCACTCGTCATGTCTGTTCTGATCGAGGGATGTTTAAAATCTATCAGAGTATGGAAGGCAAATCGCTATTCATGGATAATTCGTCAAGCTTTAGCGTCCATGGAGTTGGAAAGATGATGCTTAAAATGACCTCCGGGAAGGTGTTAACGCTCAATAATATGCTTCATGTACATGATATGAGAAGGAATTTAGTGTCTGGACCAATACTAAACAAAAATGGGTTTAGATTAGTATTTGAGTCTGACAAATTTGTGCTTACAAAGAATTAGGTGTATGCCGGGAAAAGATATCTTTGTGATGGTCTATATTTAAATTAAATGTAATGGCCATCATGCCAAAATATGTATCAAATGAAGATCTCAATAACAATAAGTTAAGTTCTGCTTACTTATTGGCCATCATGCCAAAAGATTTATGGCATCATAGATTAGGACATGTGAATTTTAGTGCTTTGAGTAAACTTGATGATAACAACATATTACCCAAATTAAATTTGGAAACAAAATGCTGAGGCTAAGATGACAAAAGTTCCTTTTAAATTAATTGAAAGAAGTACAGAGCCATTAAACTTAATACACACTGACATCTGTGACTTAAAAATGGAGCAGTTTAGAGGTGGGAAGTACTTTATAACCTTCAGAGATGACTGCACAAGATACTATCATAGTACTTACTTCCAAGTAAGTATGAGGTATTGGAGGCATTTAAGCAATATAAAAATGAAGTTGAAATTCAACTTGAGAAGAAAATAAAAATTCTTCGAAGTGATAAAGGTGGAGAATATGTTTGCCCATTTGAAGAGTTTTGTGGTAAATATGGAATAATCCATGAATTAACAACTCCATATGCACTCCAATCAAATGGCATTGTGGAACGTAAGAATTGAATTCTGAAAGAAATGATGAACGCCTTATTGATTAATGCAGGAACATTTCAAAATATGTGGGGCGAGGCAATGTTAACTGCAAATGATTTACTAAATAAGCTACAACATAAGAAACTACAAAAGACACCCTATAAAGCATGGAAAGGGCACCCACCATCCTATTAATATCTTTGAGTATAGGGGTGTCTAGCTAAGGTAGGGATTCTACATCCCAAAATGGTCAAAATAGGACCAAAAAATATTGATGGAATCTTGTCTTCAAATATAGATTCCTTGTCTTCAAATGCGAGATAGATGACATTCATTCAATACTATCATCGAGTTATGGATCACCAGTTTCTTTGAAGCAACATTTTCTTAGAAAAAGAATGACAAGCAGACTTTAGTAAAAAGACCTCGAGAAGTTCAAGAATTGGACAAAAAAGGAAATGAACTTAGATGTAGCAAAAGGGATAGAACATCTAAGTCATTTGGACGCGATTTCTTAACTTACATGCTAGAAACTAAGCCGCAAATTTTCACTAAAGCAATTTCAACTCCTGAAGCTCCGTTATGAAAAGAAGCTGTAAATAGAAAAATTGATTCCATCATGTAAAACCACACTTGGGAGTTGGTGGATCTTCCTCCTGGAAATAAACCCTTAGGGTGAAAATGGATTTTAAATAGGAAAATGAAAGCTGATGGAACTATAGACAAATGCAAGGTAAGACTAGTAGTCAAAGGGTATAGACAAAAGGAGGGTCTTGACTACTTTAATACTTATTCTTTGGTGACAAGGATAACACCCATTAGACTATTAATTGAATTTGCAGTGATCAATAATCTTGAGATTCATCAAATGGATGTTAAAACAACATTTTCAAATGGAGATTTAGATGAGGAAATCTATATGGAATAACTAGAAGGGTTTGTGGTTCCAAGACAAGAGAAAAATGTGTAAGTTGATACAGTCATTATATGGCTTGAATCAAACACCTAAACAATGACATGTAAAATTTGATCAAGTCATGCTTGCAAATGACTTTAGGATCAATGAATGCGATAAATGCATGTATGTCAAAGGTATTACTTCTAGATATGCCATTGTGTGTCTCTATGTAGATGACATGCTCATTATGGGAAGCAACAATGATGTAATCAAAGAAACAAAAAAATTGTTGAGTAGCAATTTTGACATGAAAGATATGGGACTAGCAGATGTTGGAAGAGTGCCCCGCAAGCTAATTAGATTGGCATGTAAACTATTTCACTTGTGATGTAATCTTAATTGAATGATATTCTTAAAATGGCTATCTTTATCTTATGCTTATATTTACTTCACTGGCATTTGGTTGAAGCCCTTAGATCACATAAGACTATGGGACTTGGTCACACATTGGGTGATGATCATGAAACAAGTCTTACATGATCGTGATTTTAAATCTTCAAAGTCGTAGGATCTTATGAGACAGGGCATCTAAGATCCGAATAGACGCACACTAATGATGCATAAATCCAAGGGTTGGATGTTTCTCCATTTCATGAGCAATACCATATGAGATATGGGAGTATGTTAGTAGGTGCTTGTTAGAGAATAAGTTCACTGAAGGCCCGCCTGGATAATCCACTAGATAACTAAAGAGGTAAGTTAGTAGTGGCAAGTTCTCCAACTTACGCTAGTGTATATAGTTAGTTTTTTAACCTGAGGATCCATGGTAACCTTATGATTAAGTCTTTATACTTCGACTCTTCCTTGACCACGTAGTAGGTCATTTGGGTGGAGCTTGGGTATGAGCTACTTAGACATAGAGGTTTGTGAGATCTTAGATGGGATCCGACTCCTCGTCGTTGTGAAGGGCAAGTACATCTCCTATGTATTCTATAATCATCGATTCCAAGAAATCCTTACGAAAGGTAGTATGATAATTTGGAAAAGGAGTTTTTCAAAGATGAGGTCATAAAAGGGAATATAACATTTGGATAGAGACATAGAATCGAGGCTATCAGGGATCCGATAAATATCTTGGCCTAGGTCTCTTTCGGGAGATAGGAGACAGAAGGATTGTATTTGCATGGTACGCGTAGAGCTAGAATGGTTCTCCAAAAGTATTCATTTTGGCCAATTAGTTGGGCTCTATGGGCTTGAGGTTGGACATTAACTATGGAGATTGGGTACTCTTCAATTAATGAGAATAATTGAATTGAGTCGATTAGTTTAAAGGAGTTTAAACTAATGTGAATATTTGATATTCTATAAGTCATAAAGAGTTTTAAGCCCATGTCCAATGAATGGTAGAACTTAATAGGTCGCATACAAAAGCCAATTGCAAATCCTACTTGATGAAGGAGAATTTTCTAAGAGTTAGAAAAATTCCTACATGGCCGATTTTAGAGGTAGATGCTTGATATTATTTTGGCTTGATTAATTTAATTGTTAAATTGATCCAATTAATTAAGGAGTTAATTATTTGGTGCCACACGACTATCAATTGGTCAAGTTAACTTAAGGAGTTAAGTTAACAATTACTACCTTAAAGAGCTAAGCTAATTAACTTAAGAGTTAAATCAAAGGTTAATTAATTAGATTAAACACTTTAATGTAATTAAAATGAAGAATTAATTTTGGAGGAAAAATTCAAATGAAGAATTCATTTGGTGGAATTATAATTTATTTGGATGACATTTTATGATATGAAATGAAGATTTCAAATGAAATTCAAATTCACATGCCAACTTGCAAATAAATGGGGGGCCACCTTGACATCACACCATCATCTTCTATATATAGATATAGAGTGTGTATGTGGTCGGCCACTCATCTATGTGAATTAAGAGTCTCTCATTTTCCCTCCTATTTCCCAAGCGTTACCTCATGTGTTGAAGCTTCACTTTTCTCATCTCCTACCTCCAAATCAAGCCTTCATTCTTTCATTTATCCTCATTATTCTCCAACTAATATAAAGGAGAATTGGATTGTACATTGGTGTGTGGATCTTATCATTAGAGGTAAAATAATTGGACTGATAGCATTTGGAGATCCTTTATTTCGGGTAGTAACTTTGGAGCGTCCATTGGAGTTCTTGCTAGATCTATTTTGAGCTGATTTTTTTGCTGGAGATACATCAAGGAGTTGGCATTCTTTTCGTTTAAATTTCACTCAAACTAGAGTTCATTTGGTTGGGCAAAAGTTGTCGGAAAGCTGCTGCGCCACTGAGGAGACAGTTTTCAAAGAGTTGAGATCTTCTTCCACATTCCTTTGATTTTCCAAAATTCAAGGTAATCCTCATTCCAATCTGAATCTATGGCATGTTTAGATCATTGGCTTCATGTGTAACCTAGTTATTTTAGCATTTTGATGCTTTGATAATTGGATCCTAGTGCTACATATGACTTCAACATATGTCATACTTGGAATAAAAGTAATCAAGACATTTGATGGGCTGGCGTTAACAAGGTCTCACTATATTGAGAAAGTGTTGAATAAATTCTTGAGTTAAGGAAATGGCCCAGTGAAAACTCCTATAGATGTGAAACAATAGCTTACCAAAAATAAAGGTGGAGCAAAGGCTCAATTGGAGTATGCGTGCATAATTGGGAGCCTCATGTATGCCATGAATTGCACGAGATCCGATATAGCATATGCTATTAGTGAGCTAAGCAGATTTACTAGCAATCCCGATCAAGAACACTGGACTGCCTTAATTAGAGTTTTAAGGTATTTGAAGTATACCTTAAATTATGGATTGCATTATACAAGATATCCAGCTGTGATAGAAGGATACGGTGATGCAAATTGGATATCAGACTCTAATGAACCTAAGTCCACAAGTGGACATGTGTTTACTTTAGGAAGATGAGGATCCATCTCTTGGAAGTCCTCAAAACAAACCTGCATAGCTAAATCGACTATGGAATCTGAGTTCATAGTATTTAATAAAGCAAGCGATGAAGCTTAGTGGCTACGCCATTTCTTGGAAGATATTCCAAATTGGCCAAAATCGGTGCTAGCAATTTGCATTCATTGCGACAATTAATCGGTAATTGAAAGAGCACAAAGTAGTATGTACAATGGTAAGTCTCGACATATTTGTCTGAGGCATAATACCGTCAAACAATTGTTCTTTAGTGGAGTTATCTTTATTGACTATGTGAAGTCAAAGGATAACATTGTGGATGCACTTACAAAAGGTTTAAATAGAGAGCAAGTTATTAAATCATTGAAGGGAATGGGACTTAAGCCTATATAACAATAGAGTAATCATAATATGAGCCTTATCTATGTGACTAGAGATCCCAAGATATATGTTCAAAGGAAAAAACAAGTTATTATGGTTCGATGTGCAAGCACTGTGGGAGGCCTAAGACTGCATCCTATTCCTGTGATGAGTAGATAGTGCCACATGCAAAAGTTTGAGGTTAAGCATTACTTTTAATGGATCTTATACCTTGATTTTTCAAGTGGAGGTGCAGTAGGAACCTATTAATAAGAAGCCACCTATATGAGTAACGATTGGGCTGGTCCTATGAGACTTTTAAGGCTGAATTCTTAGATAGTACTCATAAATACCAAGAGCTGTTTCGGGTTGAAATGAACACGACATTGAACCTTAATGCTGACTATCAAAGATATCGTGTGTAGTTCTATTATCTTGGTATACATAAAAGCCGAACAGTTTAAGACATCATGTTCACTGATTGGCAAATATATTCAACAGTTCTCACTAAGGAAGGTTCAAATCTAAAAGCTACCTCTCTTAATGTGGTATCTCTTGAGTTGAGACACTTTTATGTGCCTTCATTCATTTGTACATCTGAAGAGACAATTTTCTTATTCATGTAGGGGATTGTAGAATTTGCATGTGGCATATGAACCACCAACTTGGTGTGAAATGAAAATGTGGTTTTGAATATTAAATTCCAAGAGATATATGCTTAATGCGTTCATCTTGATGAGCAGTGTTCGAAAAATTGAACCGTTCATTGAACTGAAAAACTTAACGGTTCACGGTTCACTGGTTCAACATTGGTCGGGCTGTAATTGAACTGTAATTGAACCGTGATGTCATAATTATGAAATACATATATTTATATCATATATATTACTTAAAAATTAATAAAATACCAAAATATAAAACATAAATAGCTTAAATGATATTGTCTAATTGTAATATTGTCTAATATTACAATTCAAAATTTGCAATTCATATTATAAATGATCACAACAACTTAAATATCTCAAGTTTAAAGTTTAAAGTTGAGAGTGTGTGAGTTAATTTTAAAGTCTAAACTCTAAACCAAGCCTTTTTTTTTTTTTTTACTTTTAGATAGCTTGTGAGGTGTACCTTGGCCTTCAAACTTTGCAATTAGACAAAAAAATTAAAAAAAAATAATTCGTAAGAATTAAATGAAAAACCACTCACGGTTCAAATTCACTAGTTCACCGGTTCGATCGGCTGGTTAGAGCGATTTTAACAAAATAAGGTCTTTTTTTGAGTTTTCTGGTTTTTTGAGAAATCAGACTAGTTCGCCGACCAGTCGGTCCGGTTTGTTTTTAAAACCATGTTGATGAGGAGATGTTAATAGTGTATTTTATATGCCAAATTAATGAAAGATTGAATGAGAAAATGAAGTTTAAGGTGAGCTACTTGAAAAGGCAATTTTGTGGGCAAACTAAAGGTCAAACCAAGTTATCTTACATATAAGTGATAGGCATTATATAGCTTGCATGTTGTGTGAGTGTGGGTGTGACCAGATTAATTTGTTTTAGACATAATTTTAATTTTTGGTCCAAAAGTCACACCTCTATAGAAATGACCTTTGAATTAATTGGTGTGCCTCTTCATTTTTGGCCTCTTAAGTTGCCAAGTTAATTGCTTTATTAAAGAGTATCTATTCTCTTCTAGCCCTTTGGGTTGCCCGATTAATTACTCTTTATGAAGGAGTAATGAGACCTAATTAAACTATATCTCTTTAGGTAGCCAGCTACACCTATAAATAGGACTATTTAAAACGGGGGAACATACACATTCACAAGCATTCTAGCATACATACTGCATACAAAGTACATTGTAGTGTTCTTACAGAAAAAACGTCTCAAGCTAGTAGGTTCGGTGTCACATCCAGTTGAAGTGCTACCTTTGGCTATGGAAGAATCATTGTATTTTTAGAAGCTATTTGTTGAAGTCCTTCGAGCACCAGTTGGGGGCACGAATAAAGCCTTAAGGAAGCTGTGGTTCCACATGCCTTGATTCTGTCTTAACATATTCTGGTTCAATTCAACAAGTAGAATCCTTTTTTGTCGTTGTTAATTAAATTTGTGATTCCTGTTGACAATCTCAATTTATTTGTTAATGCTCGTTATATGTTATTTGGTTTCTATTTTTATTATTCTTGCTTATATTCAATTGGTTCGATTCACACTAGCACAAGCATACACTTCCCTTATTTTCTAAAACTTGGTATCCATATTAAGCTAACCATTGAAAAGCTTAATTCTTTGTTTAACATGAGAAATAAAGGTTCTAATTCTTCAAATTTTGGAGAATGATCTAATCCTAAACCCAAACTTTCTAAAGCGAGAATAATTTGTTAGATGAGTAACATTAGCCTTTTTCTAGAGGAAAATTCTACATATGCAAATTGTTTGTTCAACACTTTATACTTCACAAACTAATCATTTGTTGCACTCTTTTATCAGCCCCTATCTCAAGAGATGGTCATACATGAGCCTCCCCCTCATGTATATGGCAGTAAAGTAAAAGCTTGTAAACCTTGCCTATATAATTTTCAAGTATATGGTCTATTCTTTTACTCAAACCTCTAACAAACTACCTTATTCTATGTTACTTGCATATTAGATGAATTGCCTGCTTCAATTGATCAACTCAGCACACGCGTGATACTGCTTTTTCCAATTTTGAATCTCAAATAAGTTACTTGTTTAGAAATTTAACAAAATTTTGCAAGAGCCTGAAGGTTGTCAATGTTGGAAGTCATAATCTTAATTCTCAAAGAGCCGGTCAAAATCCTCATGTTGTGTAATTCCTAGATGGTCAAATTTGTATTTTCTAAAATAGTCAAAATATATTTCCTAAAGAGTTAAAGAAGTGTTTTGAAATTTGTGAATTTTTAATATGGAGTCTCATATAAATAGGCGTCATGTCATGAAATCATTTGAACTCACTTGAAATTAGAGTTCATTATATAGAAAATACTTTCTCTTCTATTCTCTTGCTTTAAGTAATTTTTCTCGATTATTCCCACCATGCTTCCAACAAAGTGGTATCAAAGCCTCATGCGATTTTGTGGCCATGGGAAGAAAAAAAATAAAAAAAAAGGAATAGGAAATAGACAAAAACAGAGAATAACCAAAAAGGGTGTGTTTGAAGAAATATTGATTGAGTTAAGAAAAATTGGTGTTCCCCTTTCCATTTCCATTCCTCTTCTAAGTATTAAAAAATAAAAGAAGAAGAAGAAGAAGAAGAAGAAGAAGAAGAAAAGAAGAGAGCGGGAGAAAAGAAAATAATAGTATAGAAGATATTATTGTTTTTTAGGTTTAAAAAATTTATTCAAAAATTTGGAGGGGTGACTGTTGACCTTGAAAGTATTGATATATTCTCTAGGTTGGTGAAAAGAGACCCGTTGAGGAATAAGTGAGGACAAAAAGTGTCTTCCTAAGAGACCAAGAAGTGAAGAAGACAAAATAAGTCTTCTAAAGAGAATAGAGGCCTAAACTAGAAGGCCCAAGGGTCACAAAATGCTCTCGAAGAGAAAAGGCACAGTGTCTTCTACATCACATCCAAGAGTATGAACCTGATGGAGAATGAAATTCTTAATGCTGTAGCTAGGAAATAGCTCTACAAATGAGCATGAAGATGGAGGTAAAAAGTGATAATAACGTACGAATCAAGATGGTCGTGCGAGATATCATGGACTTTGTTGATGTCAAAGACGAGGCAGACACAATATCAATTGAGGTGATGATTTCCATGTTAAGTCTCGAACAAGACGAGATCAAGTCAGGCACGAGATAACTATAAATATAAAATTAAAAGGATCTAAAATGCTTTGAATGCAAGAACACGAGAATCAAGCTTAAGAGGGCATGTTGGATGTAACAATATTGATTCTCAAAGGGTCAGTCAAAACATTTATATTTGTGTAATCCTTAGATGGTCAAATTTGTATTTTCTAAGATAGTCAAAATAATTTCCTAGAGAGTCAAAAAAGCGTTCTGAAATTTGTGAATTTTGTAAAGTCTTATATAAATAGGTGGTATGTCATGAAATCATTTGAAGTCACTTGGAATTAAAATTCATCATATAGAAAATAACTTCCTCTTCCATCTCTTGCTTTAAGTAAGTTTTCTTGATTATGCTCATCATGCTTCCAACAGTTAGATGCAAGCTTAAAAATGCCTAAATGTCATCTTTTAATGATGAATGGAAAATAAGGTTACTGGTTTGTTGTTGACAAGTTATTGAATTTTTTTAGACTTTATTAACTGATAACAACATCAGTAATGCCATCAGAGAACTGTTGGTGAGAAGAAGCAAAAAAGGAAAAGTGTTTGGTTGTCCAGGATTTTTATGCCAAAAATATTTTTTTATGTTACACATTAGAGGAGAAAATTAAGATAAATATTAAATAAGATGATTTTTTTCTATGTCTAAACTAATTCAGTAAAAAAAAAATTTAAATGCATTAGTGATGGAAAGCATTTTCATCTTTAACTAGTTTTGATCCCGTGCGTTGCACCGGGTAATAATTTTAAATTAAAATTTTTATTAGATTCAATATGTATTAATTATAATTTATATATTGATATATTTTTTAAAATATTATAAACATTGAACAAAAATAATAATTTATAAAAATTAATAAAATTTTATAACAAATTTTTTCGAACATCGAACTAACAAAATAGTGAAAAAAAATAAAAAAATAAATCATGGGGTAAAGGAAAATCGTAATATGAAAGAGGTGAAAAGAAATGATCAAAATCAAAATATATATCTAAAATTTTAATTTACCACAAAAATCGGGACTTCAAATTCATTTTGTAAATTAAGCTGGCTCATAAACATACAAAGATTATTAATATTAGTAAATCATATAAAAATTACAAAATACATGCATAATAATAATAAAAAAAAGAATTTGTCTCACCAAGCAAATGATTCTATAGAGGTGAAGCAAAAAAAATATTTTCGTACCTTTAAATATTAGTGTATTGTATGTTTGGTCATTTCTAGTATATATTATTTTGTAGGGATTATGAGCTTAATTAAGGAACTTAACTTAATTAGAATATCAAATTATGGAATAAAATATATTTTAGGGAATATTAAATTGAGGCAAAAATTTTCGAACTAAACATAGAAAGAGTTATAGAAAATCTTACCATTTCAAAATATAAAAAATGTCAAAACTACTATATGGACTTAATGCCTAAATTTATGAAATAAAAAAATTAAATATTTAGCATAAATATGTCAATAGCTAAATTTACATAATCACATTAGCTATTTATATAATAACTTAACATTTGTTACACACACACAACACAGAGACACATAGAGAGAGAGAGAGAGAGAGAGTTTGTTAACTACAAAGGTTAACAAAACATACATAATTGTTGTTTTTAATGATTAAAGGTAACAACAATTGTACTATACTTGGTAAAATTTTAAAATTCCTTAGCATATGCAATCTCGAAATTATTATTATTTAAATAAATTAACAATTATTTTACTTTATTTGAAATAAATATGTTACTTTATGTTGATTATAATCTAATTCGAACCAATAATATAACCATAGCTAGTTAACATATAAATTATAATTGGATCCATAATGTGACACCCCATTCGGGGTAACCCAAAGCTGAGATATCAAAATATTCCAAACAATAATTCTGAACCCAAAATACAAGCACTAGGCCCATACTCAAACATTTCAAGCTCATCAGAAATAGCAGCAGATTCCAATTTAAATAAACCTATAACATACAACACATATACTAAATATATACCACAAAATTTTCCAAATTCAACTTATTAGAAGCAGCGGAAATTCAAATTTAACTAACTCGAAAAACTATTAAGTAAATGCCATGATCCACGTTCTAACATAACAAAATTTTATATCCCATTAGTCATCCACATCAACATGGCATATCACAACATCTTGAGTCCATTCTCAACAATCAGACAATTCCATATATACATTCAACATCTGATCCATTAAAAAATATAGTCATCCAGCTTGGAGTCCAAATCCTTCACTTAGTTCCTGTCTGAGAGAATCAAAATAAATTGGGGGGTGGGGTAAGTCCAAAGGACTTAGTGAGGGATAACTGTAAGCATAACGAAAGAATCTGTTGAGGAAAAATCAACTCAACAGACAGTAGATTAACAGTCAGGCAGAACATAACAAAATATGGCAGACAGGCAGTAAACAATCGGACAATAAAAAAAATAATCGAACGATCATATGTCAATCAATTAAATAGATCAGATCAATTGACGCAATCTAACATATCATATCAAAACAATCATATCAATCCCTTATTTTTGTCATTCCGAACATAACGGCACATCTCGCTTTATAGCTGGGAACAACATATGGGCTTGTCCCCAGCTTAACAGCTGGGATCAACGTTAAGGCTCGTCCCAAACTTAACAGCTGGGATCAACATAATGGCTCATCCCGAGCTTAATAGCTGGGATCAACATATCTGATCGTACAGATAACAAACAGACGGATATTAGATCGAACAGATAAAAATACGAACAAATAACAGATAACAAACAAGAGTTCTGGGTGTCAGAATGGACAAGAACAAAATCGATATCAAAGATAACCCTCACAGGGGTGCTCAAATTAGATAACGGATAACAAATCAGACTTCCAACACATTTTAGATTTCAAACAAACAGAGTACAATACAGAAATAGAAAATGCACACAGGGACTTATCACAAATAACAGATAATTAGAAAAGGTGCTAGAATGGCAGACCCTCACCTCCGTAGTCTCAGAAAACTACAATCGCCATCAGCAGCTTATTGGTCCACGGGACCTACTTCTCCGTCACCTTACCAAAGGAATAATCTACAATCAAAATCCTTATTCAACCTCGACAACTTTCAATAATTACAATCTTACTATTAACCTTATATCGATCCCAAATCATAAACAATAGGTCAATTAGCTTAATAACCCCAATTATTGCCATTAGGTCCCAAATTCATAAAATTAGGGTGTTCTCGTCTAATTAACTCGGTAATTGCCAATATTTGCATAGAAAAATATAATCCAAATTGACTAAACTCATACTGACACATGCATACATTGAGTCCTAGTCCATAGCATCTCAAATTACCCAATTATCATTTCTTAAGTTCCAATTTCATAAAATCATAAATTAATCACTTAAATAACTCAATTAATCCTTACTTAACATCTACTAATGCATAATCCGGGCCAACTATGCAATATCCTAAACCATGCATGGCCAAAGCATAAAATAATTATATAAATCCTCAAAATACAACGTTAAGGAATATAATATAACATATGCATATATATACATACATAAACATCAACCAACTTCTATACCCTTGATTTGATCAACCGGACCTCGAATTCACAAACCAAGACCACCGCCACAATCCTTGCGACAACTTGGAGAAACTGTCCAAGCTTCGTCGCTGCCATGCACCACTATCGAAAAATGCCCAAATCACCACAAAAAGATACCTTTCAGCTCTACTAAGAAAACACCCAAATTAATTTTCCCAAACACCTCCTAATTGAGTTCCAATTTCAGCCTCAACCGCGCAGCTCCACCACTCACCACCGTGCAGTTTTTCTTAATTCCTTTTCCTCTGCCGCACCAAACTGAAAACCAAGGGTACCAAAATTCTCTTTGAGCTGCGCACTATAAAGCCCACTACTCACACTTGAGCTTTGGTCGCCGGAAAAAGAAACCCACCAACCACCACCAAGGCTAAAACTTGGAGCTCAAATTCTGGCTGATACGCCGATTAAATTGGGAAGAAATGGGTATGGTTGTGTTCCTCGTGAGGAGAGGATGAAAATGGTACCAAATTTGAGGTGTTTTCGTCGTCAGAAAAACAGAGAAAATTTGTGAAAAGAAAAAGAGAAAATGAAGAAAAAAATGGGGAAGAAAAAATGGAAGAAAAAGAAGAAAGTTGACCTGCAATTATAAAATGCAATTTTCAAAAATTGCAATTTCACCCCCAAACCTTTCCTCATCCTTCAATTAGGACTTCCAGAAAATTGCAAAACTTCAATTCAGCCCCAAGAAATAGATAGTGCATGACTTTGACCCCTTTAACCCAAAGTTGGTTCCATGCAAACCCCCAATACTTTCAAGTTAGTCCAATTAATTTTTTGAAAATTCAAATTGACCCCAAAACTTTTAAAATCTTTGCAATCAAGTCCTTGTCATTTATTTTTGAGCCTTAAATCCAATTAACCCAAAATATTGATTTCTAAATCCTGATTTTTTTTTAAAATACTAAATTTTAGGGGTGTTACACTCCTCCCCCCTTAAAAGAATCTGTCCCCAAATTCTCATATGATTACTGTTTCAACTGGTAGAAAATAAGTAGATACGGTCAGTCGATCTACATTCTTCCTTCATTATATTCTGCCAGAATTGCTTCTTGATGTCCCGATATATCTTCGTGCTTCTTGGATGCATCGTGTCTTTTGATTTTTAGTATTGAATTCAGATTCTCCAAAAACTTCCAATCTTTCCTTTAGTTTCAACATTTATATATCTTGGCTTAGGGCTCATTGCATTTCATCTTGTGATTCGGACCGTACTTATCTTTTTAATCCTTCTCGTTGCATAAATTTCAGCTCGGCACCCATTCTTCTATCCTTTAAAGCCTCATTCATATAATACAAATTTTTCTTAAGACCTTGGCACCATCTTAGAAAGTTTACCTTTTCCTCCTTAAAGACCTTATTCTCGTTCTTTAAATCTTCCACACTATCGTCAAATGTCATATTACCTGCGATAATTCCTTTCCTATATCTTCACATAACCAAATTTCTATCCAAATCCACATTCTAAGGATCATATCCCTACATAGCTAACATATCCCTTAACTCAAGCGCATATATTCTAAATGATTCCCAATTCAAGCTTAATCTCATGTAAGTCCATCAACTCTAACTCCTCTAAACTTCGAAGAATTAAAGGAATAGAAGAATCAGATGGGGTTAAACCAAACTCAAGTATACACAAGTCTAATCATCCTATGATAACGACAAGATCCTATAGGCATCCTACAAAACTCAAACTTGTCTTCCTAATATCAACTGATCAAATTCATCTTAAATCCTCGAATCACACAAGAACCCCCAATATGCAAAAATACCTAGAAGTCATACTCAAACTAACCTGAACGAGAAGTTAATCACAAGTCTTAATGATACCCAAATGATATTCAACGCCTAAGTCATCGATAACTTAGGCTCCGATATCCTTTAACACATTCACATCTTAAACATTCCACAGTCATGCTTAACACTACTATCCAAGATTTCCATATCCGAGGATCATATCATTGCTTTTCTCAGGCCTTTCAAACCCAAGCTTTGATACAACCTGTGACACCCCATTTAGGGTAACCCAAAGTTGAGATATCAAAACATTCCAAACAATAATTCTGAACCCAAAATACAAGCAATAGGCCCATGCTCAAACATTTTAAGCTCATTAGAAATAGCAGCGGATTCCAACTTAAATAAACCTATAACATACAACACATATATTAAATATATACCACAAAATTTTTCCAAATTCAACTTATTAGAAGCAGCGAAAATTCAAATTTAACTAACTCGACAAACCATTAAGTAAATGCCATGATCCACGTTCTAAGAGAACAAAATTTTACATCCCATAATTCATCCACATCAGCATGGCATATCACGACATCTCGAGTCCATTCTCAACAATTAGACGATTCCATATATACATTCAACATCTGATCTATTACAAAATATACTCATTCAGCCTGGAGTCCAAATCCTTCACTTAGTCCCTATCTGAGAGAATCAAAATAAACGAGGGAGGAGAGGGGAGGGGGGAAGTCCAAAGGACTTAGTGAGGGATAACTGTAAGCATAATAGAAAGAATCTGTTGAGGAAAAATCAACTCAACTGACAATAGATTCACAGTTAGGCAAAACATTAAAAAATACGGTCAGGCAGTCAGTAAACAATCGAGCAATCAGAAACATAATCGAATGATCATATATCAATCAATCAAACAGATCGGATCAATCGATGCAATCTAACATATGATATCAAAATAATCATATCAGTCCCTTATTTTTGTCATTTTGAACATAACGGCATGTCTCGCTTTACAGTTGGGAACAACATATCAGCTCGTCCTGAGCTTAATAGTTGGGATCAATGTAATGGCTCATCCCAAACTTAACAGCTGGGATCAACATAACGGCTCGTCCCGAGCTTAACAGACGGGATCAATATATCAGATCGTACATATAACAGACAAATGGATATCAGATTGAACAGATATCAATACAGATAGATAATAGATAACAAACGAGAGTTCTGGGCACCAGAACGGACAAGAACAAAATTGATATAAAAGATAACCCTCACAGGGGTGTTCTAATTAGATAACGGATAACAAATCAGACTTCCAACACATTTCAGATTTCAAACAAACAGAGTACGGTACAGAAACAGAAAACTCACACAGGGGCTTATCACAAATAACAAATAATTAGAAAAGGTGCCAGATTGGCAGACCCTCACCTCCGTAGTCTAAAAAAACTACAATCGCCGTCAGTAGCATATTGGTCTACAAGACCCACTTCTTCGTCACCTAACCAAAGAAATAATCCATAATCAAAATCCTTATTCAATCTCGATAACTTTCAATAATTACAATCTTACTATTAATCTTATATCGATCCCAAATCATCAACAATAGATCAATTAGCTTAATAACCCCAATTATTGCCATTAGGTCCCAAATTCACAAAATTAGGGTTTTCTTGTCTAATTAACTCGATAATTCCCAATATTTGCATAAAATAATATAATCCAAATTGACTAAACTCATACTAGCACATGCATACACCGAGTCATAGTTCATAACATCTCAAATTTACCCAATTATCAAATCTTAAGTTCCAATTTCATAAAATCATAAATTAATCACTTAAATAACTCAATTAATCCTTACTTAACATCCACTAATCATAATCCGGGCCAACTATGAAATATCCTAAACCATGCATGGCCAAAGCATAAAATAACTATATAAATCCTCAAAATACAAGGTTAAGGAATATAATACAACTTATGCATATATATATACACATAAACATAAACCAACTTCTATACCCTCGATCTGATCAACCGGACCTCGGATTCACAAACCAAGACCACTGCCATGATCCTTGCGACGAATTAGAGAAACTGTCCAAGCTCCGCTGCCGCCGTGCACCACCACCGGAAAACGCCCAAATCACAGCAAAAATATACTTTTAAGCTCAACTAAGCATACGCCCAGATCAATTTTGCCAAACCCCACCTAACTGAGTTCCAATTTCAGCCTCAACCATGCAGCTCCACCACTTGCCACCGTACGGTTTTTCTTAATTCCTCCTCATCCTCCTTTGCCGCACCAGACTGAAAACCAAGGGTACCAAAATGCTCCTTGAGCTGCGCACTACAAAGCCCACTACTCACATTTAAGTTTTGGTAGCTGGAAAAAGAAACCTACCAACCACTACCAAGGCCGAAACTTGGAGCTCAAATTTCGGCTGATATGCCGGTTAAACTGGGAAGAAATGGGTATGGTTGTGTTCCTCACGAGGAGAGGATGAAAATGCTACCAAATTTGAGGTGTTTACATCGACGGTGGAGGTTACTGGAAAAAGAGAGAAAATCAGTGAAAAAGAAAGGAGAAAATGAAGAAGAAAATGGGGAAGAAAAAAATGGAAGAAAAAGAAGAAAGTTGCCTTGCAATTATAAAATGCAATTTTCAAAAATTGCAATTTCACCCCAAACCTTTCCTCATCCTTCAATTAGGTCCTTCAAAAAATTGCAAAACTTCGATTTAGCCCCAAGAAATAGATAGTGCATCACTTTGACCCCTTTGACCGGAAGTTGGTTCCATGCAAACCCTCAATACTTTCAAGTTAGTCCAATCAAATTTTTGAAAATTGCAAATTGACCCCAAAACTTTTAAAATCTTTGCAATCAAGTCCTTTTCATTTATTTTCGAGCCCTATATCCAATTAACCCAAAACCTTGATTTCAAAATCCTAATTTTTTTTAAAATACTGAATTTTAGAGGTGTAACACATAAAAGTGTAAATATTAAACATATGAAAAGTAATAAAATTGCTTTTGAAAAAATTAATTGAAAATAATTTTTACAAAAAAAGTTCTAAGTCTTAGTGATTAAAATATTAAATTATGTTACAAAACATATTTTATTTTGTATATATATATATATATATAGATAGATAGATAGAGAGAGAGAGAGAGAGAGAGAGAGATATTATACAATAAAATTAAAATAATTTATATTACATTGGTTAGGCACCATCTAAACCTTTTAAAATAAAATTCACATACAAATAAAAGAAAAAAGATTTTGATGGGTGTCTCAATTAATCATTGAATCAAGATTACTAAATTATTAAATTTGAAAAGAAAAATATTTATTAATATAGTTTATTTTTATAAAAAAATAGTTTTGGATCCATACATTTATAGACAATAAATTTAAATTTAAAAATTATTTATTTAATTTTAATTACAATTTAAATATTGGTAATATTTAATTTAATTATTAAAAAATAAATAATAAGCCACCACCAAAACATCGAACCAAAAAAAAAAAAACCACAGGTTAAATGAAACCCATAACATGGAAAAAGTGAAAAAATTTGATAAAAGCAAAAAAAAAAAAAAAAAAAAAACAGGTTAACTGAAATCCATAACACAAAAAAAGTGAAAAAAAATCGATAAAAGCAAAAATTATTGTAGTTGGTAGAATATAAAATTGTTAACTTACTACAAAATTGGGGCTCCAAATTTCTTTTACAATTGATTTGGTCATAAACATAAAAATTTATTAATATTAGAAAATCATATGTAAATTACAAAATACATGCATGTTAAAAAAAATTAGAGTTTAACTCATCAAACTTACAATCTGTAGAAAATAGAAAGACAATGGTTTTGTATCTTTAAATATTAGTTAACTACATATTTCGGTTATTTTTAGTATAAATTACTTGTAGAAAATTATGTGCTTAGATTAAGGAATTTAACTTAATTAAAATATCAAATTACGAAATAAAATATAATTTTAGGAAATGCTAAATTAAGGTAAGATTTATATATATATATATGAAAAGTTTTTTATTATACATATAATAAAAGTAATATCCTATTAAGGTAGCTTCACCTCTTTTTTGGATTATTATTATTATACACACAAACATATATATATATATATATGAGAGAGAGAGAGAGAGAGAAGAAAGAACTATAAAATTAAATTCCATACAGTAATTATTACTTTGCATACATAAACTAATATATATATGTGTGTGTGTGTGCATATTTATATTATTTTCCATATAGATATATTGAATACTTACCAACATTAGATATGGAGTTATTAAAAAATTATTTAAGATAATATTTTATAGGGTATTGTTATTTGCACACCAAAATTTGTTATTCACACTCCACTCTAAATTTTGTGTTAGGTTATTGACCAAAATATCCACTTACTTTTCAAATCTATTTATATTAATTTGTAAAACAAATATACCCTTTAATATAATAATTATCACTTTTAACTTTGTGATTCATGAATACATTCCACCTCAATTTGTCCAACTTAATATGAAATAATATTGATATATATATATATATATATATTAAAATTTTCTCTAATTTTCACAAATAATTTGGAGAATATAACACATTTTTCTATGATAACAACAATGTTTAAGAGACATTTAAATTTTTAGTTCAAAAAACTTTTAACGTATGATGGGATTTAAAATTAAACTTCAAAATGCAATATAACTTAAAATCGATAGATGTTTAAATATTTAAGTTATACTTTTTAAACTAAAATACTTGACATACTTTAAGTACTTGTTCAATGTAATATTTAAAATTTGCATCATCTTTTATTAGTTTTATTTAAGTAATATTTGAATAATATTATGTAAATTAAAAAATACATATTAATTTACCTTCAAGTATAAAAAATAAAAATAAAAATACCGGTACTTGTAGGTCATTCATCACCCATAGTCATGAGTAATGGGTCTACTATCTTATATCCAATAAAAAATAAATAATTTTATCCATGATAAATTTACCCAATTCGTTATTATCTAATCTTAGGTTACCTATGGATACCCATTTGCCAAGTCTAGGTGTGTGAAAATATACTATATTTTAGTGGTGTTATCATTTCCCTAATGAAGTTTATAACCATGTTTTCAATGAGATAATCTGTTCATTTTTATATGCTTTATAAAGTTTAATATGGAATGAACTAAGGCTATGAATGAATCAAGATTTAATAGAACAAAAATAGTACACTAAGGGTATAATTATCCATCAATTTAAATTAAATGATATCTTGAAATAAAAGGATATAATAGTCAATCCTTATAGAATAAAAATCAATTGGAGTGCCAATAACAAACTTTGGAGTGTAAATAACAATACCCTATTTTATATTAATCACACAATAACTCATTTTTATAGCAAATTATATATGGAAAATGTTGAGTATCCACATCATTACCACATAATAAACATTCCTAAAATAGTATTAAACAACATTTTACTTTTAGTGTAAATATTAGTATAAATGTGAAGAAAAAAGAAAGATAATGATTTTGTATTTTTAAATATTAGTCAACTACATATTTCGATTATTTTTAGTATAAATTACTTTTAGGAAATTATGTGTTCAGATTAAGGGATTTAACTTAATTAAAATATCAAATTACAGAATAAAACATAATTTTAGAAAATGCTAAACTAAGGTAAGATTTATGTGTGTGTATATATATATATGAAAAGTTTTTTATTATACATATAATAAAAATAATATCTTATTAAGGTAGTTTTGCCTCTTTTTTACGGATTATTATTATTATTATAGAGAGAGAGAGAGAGAGAGAACTACAAAATTAAATTCCATACAGTAATTAGTACTTTGCATACATAAACTAATATATATATATATATGTATATTATTTTCCATATATGTAGCGCCCCCACTCGGGCTGACCCCTAAGCGGAGGTGCCACCAATTCAATCTTGAAATCTAAATCAACAATAGCTAGGGAAGCAAGAATTTAACCAATCTCAAAAAAAAAAAAAAAAAAAAAAAACAACTAGCACTAGCCCAAAATATCATTCCATAGCATAATATGTACAACCAAATATCTTAAGTTTCATACAAACGTCTTCATAACATCTCTTAGACAACTATCTCGATTAGGTGCAAACTACACATACAATCAAAACACCTAATCTATTACAAAATAATCCTTCAACTGAAGCATGAGTCCCTGCATCTCGCATAGACTTATTTGAAAAAAAAAAAAAGTACACAAGGTAAGTCCTAAGGACTTAGTGAGGGAAAGAAAATGACATGGTTGAAAGAAAACCATGGAGATATAGTAATAAACGAACAGTTCAATAATAAGCAATAACTTCTTATATGAATCAATAACGTACATGGCACACATGATATCAAATTAACAGACTGTTGGTCATTCCGTCCTTATTACCCCGGAATTGAATTATAATTGCAAGTATTGGGCATTAGTACAATATAATGAGATTTTCTTATCACTTCATTGCTTGAGCACTTAGCTCGGCGGGTAATAATTAATTTATATGGCATGGTCGACTATATGCCGGATCCCGTCACTCACAGTTCGCTAGCTCCAGCTACCTGTAAGTCAGGATCATAGGTGGGTACTAGCCGTAAGACCTGTGTCTGTCGGTCCATTCCGCCCGACCGTCTTTCGGACCTAGCCCCTGGGCCCAAACCCCTCGTGGCGTCCCTCCGAGTGAAAATCGCCCATGGCGTCCCATGGGTTGAAAAGATATAATGCCAACAGATAAGAATTTTAACCTTTAGACAATAACGTGAATATGACGAGATACAGTATGAACATCCAATATATTGGCCAACAAGGCTGTTCTGAAATAATAATCCAAATATTTTGCTGGAATTGGCACTCGGCCGATACAACCGAAAATCAAGTATGCCATCAAGGCCAAATAACTGATATATAGAACGAACTTAAATGTACTGACAAGATTTCTTGAACAATCAACATGATAGGAAATGAACAAGTAATATGGGGTCAGTCGGAAAGGCTGAGGGGTACAAGGGCATAATAGAATAATATAATAAAAGTTCTGGACACCAGAACAGAAACAATTAATAACCCTCACAAAGGTGTACACATTAGAACAATTAACAGTCGAGATTCTAACAAATACGATACGGGAACTGAAACCCTCACAGGGGTCTATCACAACAATAAGTAAAATACGAGAAAGGTGCCAGATTGGCAGACCCTCACAAGGGTAACAATAGTTCACAGAATATGATAATCAAATCAATACCAACCCTCACAGGGGTTTATCAATAAATCGATAGATACAAGAGTGCCAGATTGACGGATCATCACCTCAAAAGCCTTAGGGTGTGGTTACAGTCTACTGATCTACAGTTTCTGCTCCTCGTTACCTAACCAAAAAAATCATTTACTCATTAAAACTCACATTTGACCTGAATAACATCCAATAAATAAAATCATATTATTAACTGTCTAAAATCAATAGCTACCTAATTAATTCAATATATGAGACTTCGTCTGAAATTATCGTTAAGAAGTACTCTTAATAGCATATCTAATTTATTATTGGTTACATGGTTCTTAATGATACAAGCAATAGATAAAATCAATTCAATCCCACATGAATGTCCTAAATAGTAATAATAAGTTAATTAATTCAATAACCCAATTACTGACATTTAGAGCCCAACTTTCCAAATTTAGGACTTTTCTCTAGCTCAATTAACTCAATAATTTCCCAATTATCACCTTAGATACAATTTTTAAATCCAAAATTCAATATCAACCATACATGAATACTTACAACCTAATATAATTCAAAATCAATTACTCAAAGGTACAAGAGGTTAAATGATTGAAAATGTACAAAAATCCTAGTCTCAAAATTGATTTTTTTTACCCTAAAACACACAATCGAAACCCCAAAACACTGAACCGAACACATTAATGTGACCACCGCGATGAGAAGAAAATTCTGCCCGAGATCCGCCGCCGTTGGAAAAATGCGAAATCACCACCGTTGGCTGTGTCTTGTCCTCCCGAGTCCAACGGTCTGGTTGGTTTTCAGTTTTGAGGTCGGGAAGGCCCTCAACCGTCGGAAACCACCTTGAGTTTTTCTTTGTCGCCGCCCACCTGCTCTTCCTCCGATTCTGCTACTGCCGATGCGTTCCGCCTCCGTGCAAGGTGTAGCTGAGGTAAGGGAAGGTAGTTGGTGGTGTTAGGTGGAGAAGATGGTGGCCGGTGTTGGCTGTTGGTGAAGACGGTGAAGATGGTGAGAGGTGACGTGGTGAAGGAAGAAAGGAAAAAATGGTGATAAAGATGAAAATGAAAAAGGAAAGTAGAGAAAAAGTCTGCTGTTTTTGTCTTTCATGAAATTCAAATTTTTCTTTTTTTTTTCTTTCAATTTAGTCCCTCAATTCTTGTTAGTCATTCAATTAAGTTTTGCATAATTATGAATTGACCCAACGAAATTTAGGATATAACAATAATATAAAGAATAATTAAATTTCCATAAATTTTAAAATGATAAAATTTTAATGGCTATTAATCATGAAATTTCGGGGTGTTACAATAGAGATATATTGAGTACTTACCAATATTAGATATGAAGTTATTAAAAAATAATTTAAGATAGTATTTTATATTAATCATACAATAGCTCATTTTTATAGCAAATTATATATGGAAAATGTTGAGATGGCAAAATGGGATAAAAATAACTTATCCACATCATTGCCACATAATAAACATTCTTAAAATAGTATTGAATAATATTTTACTTTATATATATTAGATTTGGTTGCTAAATCAGACTCTACTTTGTCATTCATATTGAATATGTCTTTATTTGTAGTTACTTTAATGGATCGATGATGGATAGCATTTTTGTCTTCAAATTTGTCTCTAAATCCATCTCTATTCTTCATTTTTTTTTCCAGTAATTTATTTTGTTAAATTCAGAAGAATGTTTGAATCTATCTCCAAATCGATCTCGTTTGTAATTTACTGTAATGGATTAATGATGAAAAAAATCAATCTCTAAGTTCAATTTTATTTTATCATTTTTTTTTCATTTTTTTTTAGTAAATTCGGATGAAATTATGGATTTATCTCTAAATCCATCTTTATTTGTAATTACTTTAATGGGTTGGTGATGGAAACCGTTACAGTCTTCAAATCCATTTCTAAATTCATTTTTTTTTTTCTGATGCATTCTTTCTCTAATTTTACTTTGTTAAACCAAATGAAAATTTGAATCTATCTTCATCTGTGTTTTAATTTGTTTATTAAATAGAGATAGTTTTAGTTCTATGTGAATCATTTTCTGTTTGACAAAAATTAGAGATGGATTTTTTTCCATCTTTGAAGGTATATTTTTCTTTTGGTGCTTTCTAAAATTTCATTTTAAAAATGATTTTCTTTCTAGATTAACATTTCATCAAATCTAACGGAATTTTAAGTACTAATTTGGAGGATAATAATATAAAATACAGATAATGCGAGGTAAAATAAAAGTTTAAGTTAAATTTGTCTTAAAAAAATGTTAAGTTCAAAGTTATTAATTATAGGTATAATGTAATTCAATTTCAATCTTATCTTAAATGAGATGACTATAAAAGACACCATACTCAATATGCATCTTTTGTAATATATACGAGAAAATGGGCCTCTTATTAATATAGGCTGGAAGGAGAAAACCCTATAAATGGGTACACTCTCGCTGTGCTACGTCAACTTTTTCAGTAAGTTTTTTTATTTCGATAAGAAAGGACTAGATGTGATATTTTTTTAATATATATAAAACTAAAATTATAATTTTACAAGTTATAGAACTGAAAGCTAAAATGTATAAAGTTTTAGGATGAAAAATATAATTTTAGTCCTATATAAATATACAATAAGATGGGACTTGGCTTAACTTGAAATAATTAGGCGTAAATTATTAATGAGCTAATTTAATTGAATCAAATTAACTAAAATAGATAATTGAAAGATGTAGCTTGAGAGAATTATTAAAATTATGTCGGTTAGATCTAAATAAATTTATATAGATGTCTAACTTTGTTTTCAATTTGAATATAATTAAGTAGATCTAAATAATGATCCGCAATGAAGTAAATAAATCTCAATCCATAAGTATTTAGTAGAATATTAAGAATTTGATAATATATATCTAATGTTTCGATATTTAAATTTAGGAGCTGAAAAATTGTTAAGAACGGATTTACATAAAATTTTAAGTAATTCCTAGTAAAGAAATTGGAGATACATCAACTAGCTCAATAACTTAGAAACAATAATAATAATGTATATTATAAAAATTGAACTTAAAAATAAAGTTTGTTTCGGGATGAATTAATCATAAATTATGTTTGATAAGTTAAAAATCAAATTAGTTTAGAATAATTAATATAAGTACTTTAATTCGAGAAACTTAGGATAGCTAAAAATCAATTAAACCTAATTGGCTTTGAATTTAATTGGAATTGCAATACTATAAGATATCAATAATGAAATTATATGGAATCTATAAGGATGCCCAACTAAAGTATGACATATGTGTTATGATAATAGTTGATCTGTGCGACTTGCATATGCTACTTTAAAATGATTAATTATTCCCTTAATTGAGAATAATCAAAAGGGGTAACCAAATTAATTGATTCAACTATATTAAGTGAAATATTTACACAAAACACATCAATTAATTACAGAAAATTATTAGTTTTCCCCCTAATTGTGAATAAAATGAATAACCAAATTATTTCCATCAACTACATTAAAAGAAATATTTATATAAAATACATCAATTGATTATAGTAAATTATTAGTTTTACAATAGAGCTGTAAGTGAAAATATTATGCTTCAAGGAATACAATGCTTACCAACTCCAACGTCTTGTTAAATTAAGATTGACATACTTGGTCATCTTGACAGTTAAGTATATATGAGGAATAAAATTTAAAAATATGAAAGAACAAAATATATTTTAAAATCCTAATAAGAGAATAAAAGTACTTATGTTTTTCGATTAAAAAATTAATGTAACATTATTTTATGTTGTCTTATGCTATCTTTGGATTATCTAGGTAACAATGGGCAAAATTACAAAATTCGTCCTGTAACTTTACCTCATTTGGTTTTTTGTCCTATAAATTGCATAATATCAATTCTAGTCCTATAAGTATTACAAAATTGTCATTGTTTGTCCTTTTTTCGCCGGAGCCGGCGAAACTTACCGGAAAATGTAATGTGGCACACCGGGCATGTGGACATTACTTGTTTCTGCCTCATTGGCAGCTGACATGGCTTGATAAATTAGGCAAAATTACAAAATTCATCCTGTAACTTTACCTCATTTGGTTTTTCGTCCTATAAATTGCATAATATCAATTCTAGTCATATATGTATTAAAAAATTATCATTTTTTGTCCTTTTTTCGCCAAAGCCGGCGAAACTCAGTGGAAAGTGTGATGTGGCACACCGAGCGTGTGGACATTTCTTGTTTTTGCCTCGTTGGACTGCCTAGTAGGCATTTTTTGTCTTTTTCTTGCTTAGTCATACATGTCTTCTCTTTTTTTTTTTTAAATTTCAAATATATTATATAATTTATATATACACACACACACACACACATATATATATATATTTATATATCACATATCATCATTTTCCCTCCAAAACACAATATTTTTTCCTTGAATATCCTTCATTATCCTCAAAACTTTCCCATTTTTTAATATATACATACATATATTATATATACATCATATATATATATTATTATAACAATAAAAAAATCACTCAATTTCATTTTCACCCCAAAAATCTAACAAAAAAATATTGATTTGAATGCTACAATAAAAAAAAATTCTCCTCCGAAACATAAACAAACATACCAAAATTCTCCAGAATCAATTTTTAACTATTTTTCAAAACATAACCAAAAATTAATCACATTCCCCAACACAATTTTCATATTCTCCAATAATTTATTCTCTCAAAACACATAATAAAATCACACAAAAAATATAACCAAATATTCCTCTAATTTGCCATTAACCATATTATTTTAACTCATATATTTAAAATAATTTAATTAAATTTAAACATAAATTAAAATTCCTAACCCCCACCCCAACCCCCGCCTCGCCACCCCACCACCCACCCACCATGACGGGCCGACCATGGCCTGCCCGTGCAGGCGGCCACCATGGCCACTAGCGAGCTCACCATGGCTAGCCTGTGGCCCAGCCACCATGGCCCCTGCCTGGCCAATGTATTTATATATACATACACATACATATGTATATATTCCCCCACCCCCCCAACCACCTGGTGGCTAGTTGGACGAGCTCACCATGGCCAGCAACTCGCTTGGCCAGATCTGGCCAGGCGAGGTCATGCGGCTAGCCACCATGGCCAGCTCGTGGCCATGGTGGCCATCACCTAGCCTGACCATATCTGGCCAGGCGGTGGCCATGGTGAGCTCGCCCGTGGCCATGGTGGCCGCCTGCACGGGCCAGCCATAGCCCAGGCGAGCATGGCTAGGCGGCCTCTATGGCCGGCCCGTCATGGTGGGTGTGTGGGGGTTTGGCCAGGCGGGGGTTGGGGGGGAGTGGGGTGGGGGTTAGGAATTTTAATTTATGTTTAAATTTAATTAAATTATTTTAAATATGTGAGTTAAAATAATATGGTTAATGGCAAATTAGGGGAATGTTTGGTTATATTTTTTGTGTGATTTTATTATGTGTTTTGAGAGAATAAATTATTGGAGAATTTGAAAATTGTGTTGGGGAATGTGATTAATTTTTGGTTATGTTTTGAAAAATAGTTAAAAATTGATTCTGAAAAATTTTGGTATGTTTGTTTAAGTTTCGGGGGAGAATTTTTTTTTTTTTTACTGTAGCAGTTAAATCAATGCTTTTTTGTTAGATTTTTGGGGTGAAAATGAAATTGAGTGATTTTTTTTATTGTTATAATAATATATATATGATGTATATATAATATATGTATTTATATATTAAAAAATGGGAAAGTTTTGGGGATAATGAAGGATATTCAAGGAAAAAAAAAATTGTGTTTTGGAGGGAAAATGATGATATGTAATATATAAATATTTATATTTGAAATTTAAAAAAAAAAAAAGGAAAAAACATGTATGCTGCCAACTAAGCAAGAAAAAGACAAAAAATGCCTACTAGGCAGTCCAACGAGGCAAAAACAAGAAAAGTCCACATGCCTAGTGTGCCACGTCACATTTTCCGACTAGTTTCGCCGGCTTCGGCAAAAAAAGGATGAAAAATGACAATTGTTTAATACTTATAGGATTAGAATTGATATTATGCAATTTATAGAACGAAAAACCAAATGAGGTAAAGTTATAGGACGAATTTTGTAATTTTGCCTAATTTATCAAGCCATGTCAGCTGTCAATGAGGCAGAAACAAGTAATGTCCACATGCCCGGTGTGCCACGTCACATTTTCCGACAAGTTTCGCCGGCTCCAGCGAAAAAAGGATGAAAAATGACAATTTTTTAATACTTATGGACTATAATTGATATTATGCAATTTATAGGACGAAAAATCAAATGAGGTAAAATTACAGGACTAATTTTGTAATTTTACCGGTAACAATGATATAAGTGACCAAAATTATTGAGGAAAGTTCCACCTCACCATAGACCTATCAGATGAATATACTTAATAATACGGGATATTTTTATTGCGAAAGAATGAATAAATCGTAAATATCATTGCAAGATCCTGCTGTGCATTGAACTTGAGAAAGTTATCAAATGCTCTGCACTGTTTTATTCCTAATAAATGTATTGGATATCTACTTGAAATATGAATTTTCTGATGCTAATACTTTCGAGATGAGCATTGTATTATGTTATTCTAGAAAATTGAAACTTTGTGAGTATCAAAATTACCATAGTGTGACTTGATTAATGTTTTATTGAGCATTGCCATATTTTGTTGAAATTGTGAATGATTTGTCTTGAAGATCAATACGTATATATTTATGATTATGTCCCATATTGATGGATTGTACATATGGCAATCGTGTTAAGAAAATTAAAAAATATTGTTGAAATTTACCTCATGGATTAATACCTTTGGATGCTATTGGGAAGTTGATGTTCCATGTTCTAAAATACGATCAGATGGTGTGGGGTTGATAGTGTTTGGTCTCCCGACTGATGCCCCACTAAAATGGACCTCATAGTAAAGGTTAGGTGTCGTGAACTAGATCAACATATAACTAATTATGCTATTACTGATTGTCTTGAGTTGACCACTTGGAATTTGAAAGGATAAGGATTTGGTTTGATTTTTAATAGTAGAAGCAATAAGGTAGGGGACTCTCCAACATCTTAATGCAAAAGTCATTGGTATGTTTTAATATATCAAGTATAAGATTTCAATACATGAAATGCTTTATTGAATTTGGTAAAAGTTGATATAAATTTTTATGAACTTAAAAAGAAAATTATTTCCAACGAAACAACTTTATGACCAGTCAATGGCCCTAACATACACTTGAAGTAATGTATTTTGAAAAGACATTTGCGTATTTGCACTGTATTTTTCAAATGTCAATTTCAATTATGCATATTCATATTTGACTCAGTAAATCATTAGAACTTACAATCTCCATTTTGTTCCTTCTGTTCCTTAATTTCCTAGATTAAGAAATGGTTGAATGAAATGTTAAGAGCACGAGGCGTACATAAATTTGTTGCTATATGTGAAGGATATTGAATATTATAATTTCATGTTTGTCTGTAAATAGAAGTTATATTGTTTTAGGAACATTATGAAATAAAGTTGGTACAACAAGTTATTAAAAGATTGAATGTTTTTTTATGTGTATTGAATTTTTGAACGTTTTAAAATATCAATTTGTGTTGTACATTTTGTTTCTGAATATCAAAATTTAAATTAATGATTTTGATATTATATAATTTCTTTTTGAATTATTGAATTTAATCTGAGTGGCTCCTCATACCAAACTAGGTATTTTCCCCGACAAGACATATTAGACTAATTCTCTTCTACCGCTCGCGTCATCTACGGCTCCTCAAAGCCAACGTCACCAACCCCGTACTATTTCCCATTTCCCCCTTCCTCTGCCAAAATCTCTCGAGCTGGTCAAGAATCCTGAAATCTCGAAAGATTTCAAAGAAATGGAGAGTTGACAGAGAGGAAAAGAAATACTTTCTCCATGTGGTTTCTGTTAGATCTAGTTGGAGAAACTTTTTCTTCTTCCTTTGTTCTTTTTTTCCCCTCTAATAATCATCAAAATACCAAGAAAAAATATGCATTTCAGATCAGTAACATGTCACGGCCAATTATTTCAAAAGTTTTTTGATTTTTTTTTTTATGCATAATTCAATCCCAGGAAATTTAGGCAATTAACCTATTTATTGATTAAAAACAATACAAAAAAGATGTCATATTGATCATGCATAAATGAATTTAATTTAACAGTACGATAATGCCCAAATTTATGAGTAAGTGTTCCAAATTAGTCTTATCACATTCACATATTCGACACCGAGTTTTCTCTTTATAAAATGTGCATAAAAATAAGTGTGAGGGGAGAAAAAAAATGTTAAAACCCTCAACTTATTAAATATGATGCAAAATTTAGTTATCATCTTGCATAATTGAAAATGCGCCCATCAAAGGGTTTCTTTACACACAAAATAAGATGCCCACAACCTTAAAAATCAGATTCTGAACTGACTGGAAAAAGGAATCTGGAATATACTTAGGTATTTTGATTTAATCTTGAATATAAGTTGTAAGATACCAAGAGCGGTCCAAAGCTCTTCCTCTACAAGTTGAAATCTGGAGGACTCTATTTTAATTTTCTTGGTGAAGACAAGGAAAAAGGAAGAAATCCTTTGGTTTTTTCTAGGAGGGGTGATTCTAACAACTGGTGGGAATATATTATCTATCAAGCATAGAGCATAGAAAGCACCGTTAGATAGATGAGTTGTGTGATTCTGGACAAATAATACGATAACATATACTATATATATCTATCAAAGTTCAGAATCACTTTCACAGTCCTTGTCTGCATTATTATTATATTCTTATCTTATATAGTCCAATTGCTGTTATGACAAAGCTGAGAATCTCTTCTCAACCAAATTTTGAGTCACCAATTAACATATGGTCCATACAACATGTAGACACAGTAGGATTAGGATATATATATATATATATATATGTGTGTGTGTGTGTGTGTGTGTGTAGCAGTAACCATACAGATAGATATATAGGGGGCAGAGTGTAGTATAAAAAGAATTCTACCCTAAAAACATGAATAGAAACACAAAAAAATATAAGGCAAAATGGAGGAGGTGAAACCGAGTCCTATGTCGGAATATTTTATTATGTAGTCTGCAGAAATTCTACGATATCATATGTTCTATGTCGATGATCGACCCCTAAGAAAGTGCCAAGGCCCTGTTCCTGTTCCCATCCTGCAAATAGAAATGCCGCATGTAATTAGTTCAATAATTAGTAACGTGTAGATTATATATCAACAACAATTGACATAAGAATAATTAAGAATGACATGATTAATGTAAGTCCAATGCAAAAGATATGGACAAAAAAAAAAAAAAAAAGATTACCTCCAAAAGCCAGCAAATGTTCTTAAGACCATGTAAATGGTCAAAGCAAGCCATATTCCAACAAAACCATTAGTTCTAGACAGAACAAACAAGGATCCAATGCTTGCTATGGACACCAGGACCTGAAAAATAAAGGAAAAAAGCACTTTGTTAAAGAATGATGGGCTTTGCTAAGAATATTATTCAAAAGGTGAAGTTACCATGGAGTATGCAGAATATGCAAAGTCAGATGCTCCAAAATTGACGCCGTCAAAGACAAATGCTAATGAGTTTATAGGCTGCGTAGCTGCCACAAACTGACGGGGAAAGAAAAGAGAACGACTCTCGGTTAGATGATGCACGCAGGAAAGGGAAAAATTAAGATGAACATGCTATTTCAATCGGCCCAGTAATTTTGGGAAGTACCGGGATGCCCATGGTGATCATATGAATAACATTTTTGTCCTTGGAAAATATTCCTGATCCAAACTGAAGACCAAGTCCAACAAAAAGAGCAAGGCCTAGTCCTAGCACAAATCCCATCTGCAAAACACGTTTATCCAACTCTGTTGATGAGATTGTTGAATATTACAAATGTCACAAAATACTGTTGATCACTTGTCTGAATGAACTATAACCTGCAGTACTCGGGCTGCAGCAGCCTTTGCTTTCTGATAGTCTTTCTCAGCAAATGCACAAGCAAGGATTGCCTAGAATATCAATGAATATTGTTCAACTTAGTTGAGGAAGTTATACAGAAACAAAAATTGTACTTGGATTATATTGAAATCGACTGAGGATAAGCTGATCTTAGTGGCCTTAACAAATTTGAAATTGTCAATTTGGGGTTATAAATTCAGCTAGTTATTTACCTGTCCAGCAACTGCCAAACCATCAGCAAGAAGTGATGATGTCATCCAAACCTGCAAGCATATCTGAAATGCAGCCATGGGAGTAGGGCCGAGCCTTGCAGCCATTGAAGCAGACAGAGTCACACAAATGGTCACAGCTATAACTCTTGCCAGTAGGAGGAAACCTGCACCAAAGTGTGCCAAATATTTTTTACAAGAACTAATCCAAGGGAAATGTGGTATATGTATAGACACCATGTAATATGCGTATGAAAAATACTTGCCGTTCTTGAGAAATTTGCTGAACTGCAAATCTTTAATGCTTGGAGGTAACAGATCAACTTGTTTCATTAATTTGACCAACAGAATCAGAGAGATTAAGTACCTGAAAGGACCACTTGTGAGAAATGCAGATAAGATATACTAAGAATATCAGCAGACAGCAATATTTTGATAGCGGAGTACTTACTGTGAAAGGACATGAGCAATGGCTGCACCGCTTACACCCAATCGACAGGCAAATATAAAAATGGGGTCCAAAATAATATTGGTTAAATCTCCTGCAACTATTAACATATAGAAGAAAGTAAAAAACAACTTATATAATAAGAAATGATGTCTACAAACAAATTAAACTAAAATTCTTATATCTAAGCGAGAGTGACAGAGTTGAAATTGAAGTTACTTTTGTATGCATATATTAGAAGGGAATTAGCAGAAGGTGTTTTCATAATTTCCTTACCAGTGGCATAAAGAGGAGTTTTAGTATCCTTGAATCCACGAAAGACTCCTTGCATTGCTAAAGAAAGAAGAACTGCTGGGGCCCCAAGTGATCTTATTGTTAGATACTTTATTGCAGGAGGCAGCATTGGAGATCCCTATATATTTGATGGATCGATCGAGTAAATATATATATATTGCAACATCCAGGAAATGAAAGAAGACAACTACAAATTAATGAAGTTTGTAATAAGATCACACACACACACACACACACACACATATATATATAGTTACCGATTTGATGCCCATAATAGCTAAGAATGGTTTTGCAAGAAGTATAAGGAATATGGTCTGAAGGAGTCCAAGCACAGCCCCAAGAGCCAGTGCAGTAGATGCTGAAGGGATGTGCCGGCGCTCGCTACTTTTCTTTTTCCCCTTATTTGGACTGCTCATGCTGGGAGCATTAAGAGTACCTTTACTTGTGGTTGCTTTAAGTTGATCTGTTGAAGGAAATTAACAAGATATATAAAGAAAACAGAAAATCCCATATCAAGAGAAAATTAATGCATGTATACCAATATTTTCTTGGGCATCATCTTTTGTATCATCTTCCATTGTTGAACCCTCCATTTTTACCGAGTCTTCATTCAGTAGTAGTACAGGATCATCATCATTTTCTGGTATGGCTGCTGCTGGTTTCGTTTTAGTACATATTCCTTTCTCCATTAAGTCCTCATCAACAGCCTTTTGATGTTGTTCATCATTGATTCTTTTGACTGTGTCTTCCTCGGCAACAAATGAAGTTGTAATACTAACAAGTGGGAATATGGTGACTTTGGAGGCTTGATTAAAAATAGCAATAGAAACTCCTACAGCAGCGATTTCTACTGGACCTAAATGTCCAATAAATGCAGTATCAATCAAAGATGCTATAGGATCAGCAGCCAAAGCCAGAGCCGCAGGGAATGCAATATGCAGTATTTCCTTCCCCAGCTCATCCCTTTTGAAAACAGATCTGCACATTCATTCATTTCAGTGTCTTTAACACTAGTAAAAGTAGTAGTGATTGGATCACTCACTATACCGTATACATACCTAACATCTTTGAAGAAAACAAAGATGGGAATTTTCCACTTTCTGCAAGCTGGCCCTGGGGGTGCAACATCGCCGTCCTCAGCCATGATCGATTATCAGAGATCACAAAGCAATACTATCTACTGTGTGTGTGTGTGTGACTTGAAAAAAGCCTGCAGGCCGTTGCTACTGCCTGTGTATCCAAAGCTCGCCTGTTTCATCAAGGAAATATATATGATCATCCAACTTCGTTATTAATGGAAAAACGAAATCCGAATGCATCAGAGTACGCACACAAACACACACACACACACATATATATATATATATATATATATCGAAAAATCAGTCTCACACTACTAACTAATATATACTGCAACATTGCTTAATATTGAAAACAATTTAATCAACAAGATTTTTTTTTCCCTTGTTTGTTTTCCATTTTTCGTATGAAATAATGGTTTAAATGTATTTATATGCATGTGAGATTGCCAAGCCGAAGGAACTTAATAATGACTAAATTTAAACGAACTAAATAGCTAATCTTGTGAATATATACAGCAATATTAATGAAGATAAGCAGTAGTACCGTAGTGGCTGGAGATCCAACTTGGAGAGGTAATTAAAGGGAAAAAACCAGTAATAAGAAGCTTAATATATACATTGAACGCTACTTACATATATAATCGTGGTGACAATGATAATGACTGCATAAAAACTCAAACTCAAAACGTACGTTCAGGCAGCTATATCTAAATGAAGTACTATGTAGCTCCAAAACCACTGCAATAACCCCTCATATAATAATATCGTTCCACAGCCGACGTACGGACATTAATACTTAATACATATATATATACGTATGTTTTCTAGGTACGTACACACACACACGCACACACACATATATATATATATATATACACCTTCCTTAGTTGAAACTGTGTATATGTAACTACAAATGTTTGAGAAGTTTCCTCTATCAACAAAACGATGCCAGCATGATCGTGACTCGTGATCGATCTCCACCAGATAAACTCCCCAAAAATTGTTTGAAAAGTCACATGATTCACCAAGTTCAAAAATTGTTAATTAAAAACAATTAACGCTACATATGTGTACATATCTGCTTGAATATTCATGCATCACTTTTGTATTCTTCATGATTAATTATCATAATAAGTGGAAAAGTTGAAGAAATATTGCTGAAGGTAGGTACTAGGTAGGTAGCTAGCCTTGTTTTCACCGAAAGGCCGTTTTAGTCGTGCATGGAATTAACTGCATGCCCGACAATTTTGTTTTTCATAGTAGGCATTTTTCTACACCGGATAAAACTAATTTATCATTTGGGGTCAAAAGAAAAATATAATATGTATATATGGACTTGGGACGTCAAAAAGATGATCCCATTAAGACCGCTTTCCTCAGATACACCTTTCATATCGTTTATTTAATTATTTCCATTAATTAATTAGTTGTGCCTTCTTGCAGACATAAATGATAAACCCTTCATACTCAAGACATATCATTAAATAATAGTCCTATGATTGTGCCAATCCATGCAATTCTTCGATCCCATCACGGACAACTTTAAAATGCAGTACTATAATTATTAACTTTAGTAATTGCGCATGGATCTTGCTCGTGACCACGCTAAAAACAAGGATCAGCAGCAATCAAGTGTGTTGAATAATGGATTTGAGCTTAACTCAATTCCAAAAATTAGTTCAAGAGATAAAGATTGTCCAAAACTATACAGAGAAATCATATTTATTTATTTCACTGATGTGGGATATGACTAGCAAATTGTAATTGAAGTTAAATTTTTTTTATATTTATTTAAGAAATTTATTTAGTCAAATTAAAAATAGATGTTCTCGTACTTATTCCTCGCTATAATTTTTTCGTAACTGATAATTATTCTTTATATATATATATATATATTAATAAAAATAATATTTTTGTGAATAATAATACATAACTATAATTTGTTGTGCTTTGAACATAAAAGAATCTAGATTGATATTAATAATTTTTGTTATTTGTTATTTAAAAAATATATATTAATTTTCTATAAAAATTTATACCTATATCTACAAAATTAATTTCATAGCAACTTTTCATAGCGAATTTCCAATTTTTTGATAGTGATGGTTGGAAAAGCAAAAATTCAAATACTAGATTATATTTTTTATTATAAGCAAAACTTACTGAAATATTAAGACTTTATATTCTATTCGTGATTTGACAATAATTTTGAAATATTGATGCGCGAGTGAGAGAGTTGAGTCATTGCATTTACAAATAGTAAAGGGTTGGCACTGTACAGCATTTTGACAAGGACCGCACAGCATGAAATTAGTGCAAATAAAATTCCATCTACCGTCTTCGTAGTGACTTCCAAATACCTTGTCAGGATCTTGACTATATATATTTTTCAATAAAATTTGATGTTTTATTAAGCAGAACTTATATTCACCTTCATTTACGACTGTTTCTGTAAGACCAAAAAAAAAAAAAAAAAAAAGAAAATAATAATGATAAAATAATAGGTAATAATACAAAACTAGTTGGTCAATAATTATATATTTTAAGTGATAGAATTTTTTCTATCGTAATAACGATTTTAACAAACTTAATATTAGCGATGAAAATTGTGTTTTAGTTGTTATAACAATTACTACTTTTTTCAAAAAACTTGGAAGTTAACTCTCAAGCAGCCATGTTGATTTGGAGTATATGGGGGAATAGAAATCAAATTCTTTGGAACAATAGAGCTAGCTCGGTGTACTCCATTATCCATTATGCGAAAAATTTGTTACAACAATGGAATGATGCATGCTAGATGTTTGCAAAAGTGATAGGGACTCACAATCACCAAAATACTGATAGTTGGACCCTGTCGCCTCAAGGGTGGTCTAAATGTAATATTAATGTTGCTATTTCCTTTGCTAATCAAAAGTTTGGTCTATGGTGTGTTCTTCGTGATGATCAAGGAAAATTTCAAGCCGCACTTGCTCTTCCTCACCGTGGAGATATTTCCCCTTTATTGTCTGAGGCCTTGAGTTTCCGAGAAGCATTAAGTTGGATTAAACAACTTGGTCTCTCACATGTTCTATTTGAATTGGATGCGCAGGGGGTAGTAGATGCTGTGTTAAACAATTAATCTAAAGTTTTTTATTTTGGTTCGATTATTGATTATTGTAAAACGCTCCTATCTAAGTTGGCTGGTCAAGTCAGTTATGTTAGGCGTTCAGCGAACCAAGTTGCTTATATGGTGGCAAGAGCATCTGTTTCTTTGTTTGAACCGATTGTGTGGAACAATTATGCCCAAAACTTACTTTTTTGATGTTCTTGCTTTTGATTTGAAATAAAAAATTCTTTTTTTAGTGTCCAAAAAAAAAAAAAAAGCTACGAAATTGACCTAGTTAAATATGAAATAGATATTCTTATAGTTGACCCTGGTTAATTACAACCAATTTATAGCCAATAATTAGATATTCTTATATATATATATATATATATATATATTTATTTATTAAGTTTACTATGGACAATGCATGACTAATTTGTTGCCATTCAATTTAGAGTTATAGCTGCGAAATTAATTTCATAATAATTTTTTCATAGTGGATACCTATTGTCTTGGTATTGTATGTCATTATACATGTATCACTAATTGTTAATACTCAGAACTTTAAATACCAAGTTATATTGTAATAAAATAAAAATTATTGTCATTTAAAAAATATTGTTAGTGACATTAATGTCACTATACTTAATATGTATTTTTAGGTATAATTTTTTACATTCACTTATTTTGATTAATATTATATTTTTTTATGGTATATGTATGCATGCATACGTACATATATGTATATATTTATTTATTTATATTGCAATGAGCTTGCTTGAAAGAGACTCAATTCGAGCCAAAATATAGGTGTTCAAATTAAAATTTGTGAGTTGGTTCCTTTATTTTTCTTTAGTTTTTTAATTTATCAATATTTTTTGCTTAATTCATAATTTATTCATAATAAGAGTGATAATAATGAAAATATTAGTATTCCTAATTCAATAATAAATTTATAATACTATTGATTAGTCTATAATACAACAACCACAGTGTAACTATTGATGTGATATTATATTTTAGCTTAATAATTTTATAAGATAAAAACACAATTACATTTTTATTGCTTATGATAATATCATGACAAAAAATATTAATGATAATACACTATAACAAAATCAAGCATTAAAAATACTAAAACATGCCACTTAAATAATGTTATAGTGGTAATTTTATATTTAATGACATTTTTTAAAAGTGCCACTTGCTAAAAATATAAATGCCACTCTATTACCTTTATTTTGGTATTAATAAAATGCAACAAAAATGGCATCAAATAACACGTTAAAATATCATGAAAAATGCATTAAATAATATGTTAAAGTTCTATTAAAAAATATTTTAAATGACATGCTAATATGCCACTAAAAATTGCACATAGTGGCAGGTTAAATTAAACGCTACAAAAGTTCATGCATATAAATGACAAGGTAATATGTCATACAAAAATATAGTAAATAATATATTAAAATGCCACAAAAATACTTTTAAATGACATGGTAATGTGCCTTAAAAAATGCATATGGTAATGTTAAAATGCCGCAAAAGATTTCTTTAGATGACATACTAACATGTCATAAAATTAATTAAATAATATGCTAAATTAAATGGCAAAAAGATTCTTTTGAGTGATATCTTAATCTGCCTCTAGCACCTCATATATGAGATTCCAACATGATCCAATTGCTTGATATAAGACTTGAACCTACAACATCTTACTTAGAAAGATATGTGTTTACCATCAAGCTACCTGCCAAATGTTCATTATGAATTTTCAAAAATATTATTATATTTGTATACTTTAAAAGCATATTTTATCAATTATTTAAATATATGCCCAAAATTATTTTATTAAATCATATATTTGAAAAAGTGAGACATTAAATTGAGAGAGCAAATATTCAAAAGAATAATGTATAGGTGAGGAGAAAAAATGGTAAAAACTTAAATTTTTTATACTTCTTGAAAAATATGGTTAATTTAATAGATACATTAAAATTATATTAAGTAGTTAATTTAACCAATACATTATGATAAGAAATAAATTTGTAAATTTTATAGTTATTAATAACTATATCTATTTTTGCGATATTTATTTCATGTCACACCATAACTAAACTATAAGTGATTTCTTTTCAAGAAAAAGGTAATGATGCTAGTTAAATGCTTTTAACATATAGTTGTGTTAGTAATTTCAATAAAATTACATTTTTATAGTATTTATTAATCAATTATCGCTAATTATTATATTATAGTGGCATTGTTTTTATTAATATCACTATATTATAATGTGCCTCTATACTATAAAACGATGTCAAATCAGTACCACTAAATAATTTGTGGTACTTTTTACAAATGATACCATGAATAAATATGAGTGGCTTTTTTCAAAAAAAATTAGTGGCACTACTTAAATGCCTTGCAAATATATTTATATTAGCATTTTCAATCAAATGTCACTATTTTTTGTCACTTATTAATCAAATGCCACTAACATATTGTATTACAGTAATATTTTTCAATAATTATCATCATAGTACTCTTATGTGTCATTACATTGCTGAATGTCGCCAAGTTAGTGTCACTAAATATTTTTTGACAGTTTTCTAAGTGACACCATAAATAAATATGAGTGACACTTTTTAAGAAAAATTAATGGCACTAGTTAAATCCTTCAAATTATATTTTTGTTAGCATTTTTAATCAAATATCACTATTTTATATGTCATCTAATAATCAAATGCTACTAAATATATTGTTATAGTGAAATTTTTTCTGGCTATTATCATATTATTATTATTTTTGTCATTATACTATAAATGTCATCAGGTTAGTGTCACTGAATGCCTTACGACATTTTTCTTGAAATGACACTATAACTACGTATTAGTGGCATTTTTCTAAAAAAAAATTAGTGACGTTAGTGAAATATCTTTGAAATACATTTATCTTTGCATTTTCAATCAAATGTCACTATTTTGTCTGTTATTTAATAATCAAATGCCACCAAATATTAAATTATAGTGGCATTCTTTTACAATTATCACCATAATACTTTTTTGTGTCATTATATTATAAAATATCACCAAGTTAGTGTCATTAAATGCCAATTTTCTTGTGGTGATAGTAATAAAATAATCATTTTTAGGAACAATACAATTCATATTAATTCAAGTGAATAATTATTCTTTTTATTATTATAATTATTTATTATAAGTGAACTTAAGGTCAAATAGATTTGACTATAAATTATTCAAACTTCTTATATGATTAGTCTAAACTTCAACCTAAAAATTTTCAAATGCTCAATTTAAACTGGGCTTATTAATTCCATGCATAAAATAATTAATTAAATTTCAGGTTCCAATACTATTTATGTCAATCCTCACCTCTACATGTTGTCGTGGCAAATAACTCATCGCTATTGAGTGGCCCAATAAATCTTGTACTTATCAATTATCATCGATAAAAATAATGATCATCATATATAATTATTTACTATTACTAAAGCTTGTAGTTATTCTACTATAAGTCTTGTCTTATTGATCATTTACTTGTAACAAAATACAATAGGTCCAAAATATTTTACCATGTTGTAGTCCCAAAGAATCTCCAAGTGTGAAAGAACAAATGAAGAAAGAGACAAGAAATCCGACTCCTCGTGACACTAGCAAACATAAATTGCTAAACTTAGGAGCCAACCCAAAATGTGAGCAAGGCCAAACAGGCAACACTCTAGGAGACACCCCTTATAGCTAAAAGGGTGGAGATACTTCAAGTTGCCATACTACAAGGTTTGATTGGATACCATCAATGGATGCAAAAGGTCCAACGAAGCATGGATCTTTGAAATATTTAACTTTCATACCATAGAACGATGTTGGAACTTGAGGGATAGAATTGAAGTACTGATCCAACAAGGATACCTCGACGAATATGTTGACGAGCGAAGAAACTCCCTCAGAGAGAGATCTCGTAATGAAAAAAGGAAGAATTTTGGGAGTCCAGCTAAAAAGCACTCACACCAGAGAGTGGAGCTCCATTCTAGCTACGGACATGACGCCGGCCCCCATAATAGGAATCGCTAGAGTAACTTGGAAAACACTATCTGAAGTTAAGTCCTGAGCACCGCTGTTGTGGGGAGCACCTACCTTTTCTACCAATCGAACCAACCAAATAGCTACAGATGCAAGCACTTCTTGCTCTCTTTAAGAGTTTTTTTTTTTCTTTATCTTTAAATATACACTTAGCTTCTCCTTTTTTATACAAATAAAGCCCACCTACTTAGACATGACACTTTCTTTTAGTACTAATAATTTCTTGAATGAATGCATATTTTTCACATTACGTCATTGTTTTCCATAACCTTGGACTTTGTAGCAACTGCCTACCCACCTATGATGCGTTCTCGAAAACTTTTAGGCATAATCCTACCCTAAGTCTCCTCAAAGAGTACGTGGCAACCACTGGGCGTAATCGATTGCTGGTGTAATCCCACAATAGGCCCCTAGGGAGGTACATGGTAATCGCTCCGAAAAGGACCACTATAGGCTCCTATCGGGAGTATGTGGCAACCTCTCTGAAAAAGCCTACTAAAGGCTCTCTCGAAAATGCATGGCAACTTCTATGAAAAACCCACTATAAGCTCCTTGAGAGTAAGTAGCAACCTCTTTGAAAAAACCTACTATAGGCTCCCTCAAGAGTATGTGCACTACAAAAAAACACTATTTTTTTGATGGAATTTTCTGACGAAAATTGACCGTCAGAAATTTTCGATGGATTTCAGATAGATTTATAGGGAAAAGTTAATTTTTCGAAAATCTGACAGTAAACTAATGAAAAACTGTCTGTAAATTTGGAGGGGGTTTGTTGCGAAAAGGCGTGAATATATCCAACGAATATTCCTTCAAAAGTCCATTGAAAATTTTTATCGAGGGATATTTCCGACGGAAAATTCATGGAAAATTTGTAGTTTTTTATTTTTAAAAAAATTGTTTTCCTATGAAATTTCCTTCCTTTGGAAAATTCCGTGGAAAACTAAATAATATCAGATTCTGTGCCCCTCCTTTTTCCCATTTCTTTCTTTCCTTCCATTCTCCTCCTCCATGCCCGAAGCACCTCTACCTTGTCATCATCATCGCCCACTGCCGTCGCATTGCCTCTCGTCTCTGCCGTTCGCTGCTCGCCCGTTCACCATTTCTCCATTTATTCAGTAAGTTAATCTTTTCCTATTTTTTATCTTTATTTATTTGGTTAGTTTGGTATGCTAGAATATTAATTTGGAATGATTTATATGATTAATTGTTAGTATGTTTAGTTTAGAATTGAATTTGTTAGTATATTTTGGATTGTTGGTTTGATATTGTTAATTTGTTAGTTTGATATGTTAGTATGTTTAGTTTAAAATTGTTATTTAGTTTAGTATGATTAATTGTTAGTATGCTTAGTTTAGAATTGAATTTGTTAATATGTGTTGGTTGGATATTGTTAATGTGTTAGTTTGATATGTTAGTTTGGGAATGTTAGTATGTTAGTTTTGTATTAACATTTAATTTTTACCACAATTTTTTCTTTATCCCTCTACACTTATTTGAGGTCTCTAATCTTAAGATTACAAATCATGCTACTAATATGAGAGGCATAATAAGATTAATTATTATAAATACTGGGCCACTTATCAATCATGGAATCCAAGTATACTAACCAAGAGGCCGAAATGCTTGAATTGTGTTCCACTACACACAATCCTTTAAAGCAAACAAGCCTTTTAGTTTACAATTGAGTCTAGGATAACTTATAGGATAACTTAGAATATTCGAAATAACCAATGTAGCTTACAAAATTGTAATTAATGTTGAGATCATAAAGAAATACTATTGAGGCTGAATATTTAAAAAAATCATGTAGGATAACTTAGACTATCCAAAATAACCAAGGTAGCTTATGAAACTAAATTCCATCATATTCTAAATGGTTTCCTTACAAATTATTTAAAACTTAAATGATTAAAAATTTAACTAAAAATGATGTATATTGCCAAGTATAATCGAATAATTATCATTGCTTCTAATTACAGAATAGTCTATTATACCAACCAGCTACCTGTTCAAACTTATCTCAACCCTATTTATCTCAAAGATTTTCAAAAGTTAGAAACATAAAAAATAAAAATTTCATCATCTCATCTTTATAATACTATACTAACAACCTCAAAAAATAATAATGTAATGACTTCTAAAGAAAAATGACAAGACTGTGAAAAATTATTCTACGATCATAAGTTGAAAATTCACTTGAGGTCGGCTTCAGGTGGATTTTCAATTTATGTTAGAAGAATATATAATTTTCCACAATACTGACATTTTTGGTAAGGAGTCATTGCATAATTTTCGAATCAAATAATATTTGGCTGGAAAATGAGCATTTTAGGAATCTCCAACTCCTGTGGCCAATAGCCAAACATGCTCAATAAAAATTTCCTTTTAAAAATTCATTCATTCATTACATAAAGTCTTCATTCATTTTGTATTCCCAAATTTGTTGTTGTAAATGACAACCAATCAAGAATTGGAATGTTAACGGACCATTAAAATTGTCCTCTTATTACAACAATAGATTCGAGCAGATAGAAAGACCGAAGAATTTATCTGATGAATGAGTGATATATTCCATATATCTAAACTTCAATTTTAACTAATGTGCCTTATTGAGTTTAGTTATTAACTGTTTTTATGCATTTGACACATGTAAATATTAAGTTGTCGCAATAATATTAATTATTATCTACATGTGATATTTATTTTTATTTATAGTTGGCAAACCAGTTTGATTTCCATCCTACTCCCCTTGCCATCAACCGAGGTTGGGGTTTTGGCCAAGGTAAGGGGATGAATTCCCCAACCTATCAGACACACTTGCCAGTGACTAGTCTCTCATTATCTCATCGGCTGGTCATTAGTTTATGCACACCCCATGTTTTCCTGCCATACATCTCCACAGTACTCCTCCATCGTCCTCTTCTGCTGCTGTGAGGTCATCTACATACCGTTCTCCACACCTATACGCACAGCAACACTGCTTATCCTAGCTACCATACATTTCACCCGTAGGCACTCCATCACCATCTATCACTCCACCTCACACTCAACCATCCCCTGCTGCTTCACTTGACCATTCCTCATCAACATCACCAGCAGTCGATTCTTCAGCCAGCCAGACATTTGGGGGGGGGGGTTAAAGCCCCATCCCATAGTTCTGGCAGATTATAAGATGAGTTTGAATTGTTATATAAATGTTATTTTATTGTTGTTTTAATAATTATACATTAATATTAAGAATTATTTTATGCAAGTGTAAGCCCTCGCTCAATGGTACCAAGTTTTTGATGATGGTGATCAAGAGCAAGGTATAGGAGTCCTATACGACCTAGTTGAAAATTCTAGGTCCTTAAATGTTTAGGGAGTAGAAGGTAAATAAATGTTATTACCGTATATTTACTTTTACAAATTGACCTAGCTTGTTTTCTAACTTATTTAATTTTCTTTCAGAAAGATATATTCATTGGGACCTCAAGAACAAGGGCTATTTCAGAGGGCCTTCGATGCTAAAGGGAGTCACCGATTGAGTGACATGTATGACATTACTTGAAAGACGGGCAAGAGGCTGGAGTAGATTAGCAAGGACACTTGGGATGCCCTACAGCGGCACTGACAATCCCAAGATTTCCAAAAGAAGTCCACGCAAGCTAAGAAGAATCGGGCTTCTGATATCGATGAATCCTTCTATACTTGAGGGAGTATATCCATCGGGACAAATGCCGAGCATTTAGTAAGTTCTCTAATATTTAGTATTTACTAAACATAGCCTACTTTCTTAATGTTTGTTAACTGATATATGTTTACATTATTTGCATGACATGGTTGATGGGAAAGGATTTGTGCTATTCCTATTTATTATTAATTTATTTGGTTGATAATATGTTATCATTTATTTGGTTGTTGTTGAACTTTTATTTTTTGGTAAAGACCGATTTTTGGGGAGGCTCCTGAATTATTTTCTGAAATTTATTATAGTTTATTATTATCTATATATGAGATAGTTATGCTTATTCTTGTTTTTTGTGTAGGCCTGGTAGTTGTAGAGGCTTCCAATGGTGGAGGAGGTTTTTGCCTGTACCCATTAGAGGTGGGCCGATAGGAGTTGGGTGGATGAGAGGCAAGGAAAGCTGCTGTAAGTTTATTACATATGACATAAAATCATTTTAGTTATATTATATTTCATTAATTTTTTTTTAATTTTATGCCTTGCAGGGGAGCTTCCAGAAGTGCTATAGTCCCAGTCTCAACTAGAGGGTGTTGGGAGCAGTGCAGAGACCTAGCAGTCTTAGGTTGAGTTGTGGACTCAAACTGTAGGTGGCCCTAGCAAGAAGGGGTGGGTTATGGGCTGAGCTACTAGTAGTCTCCCTTATATACCAGTGTGCCTTAGGAGGAGCCTAGTCCATCAGCTAGAGCCTAGTTGGAGGCACACTTGGAGGCCCGTCTGCAATTTGGTTTGGAGGCTAGTATGTAGGATATGCGGAGCATGTTCAATGAGTAGTTTGATGCGATACAAAATCTGATCACTTAGCTGGTCATGCAGAGGGATGCTCGGTCAACATTTGGTGGCCGGCCACCAGCCTGCACCTCGCACCCTACCACCAACAGCTTCTACTGCAACAAGGCGAGTATGACCACCAACAATAGCAGTAGGATGACTACTTCGACTTCGGTAATGATGTTGCTGGCGGCTAGTAGATAGAATTTTTTTTTGTAGGGGGGTTATAATAAAGAATTATAACTTATATTTATAAAATTACATTTTATTTTAAATTATGTATCAATAGGTCACAGATGTAATTACATTATATTTGTAGAAATTATTTTGAAAAAAATTGCAAAAAATTGTTGATCTTCCAGGGGAAATAATTATAAATAAATAATATTTTTAATAAGTTTCCAAAGGAAATCCCTCGAAAAAGCATCGGAATATGATAAAAAATAAACAAAGAATATAAATATTCTATTGGAAATCTAAAGGTAAAGTGGCGGAAAAAAATTCCAATGGAAAGGTCTGTTGGAAAATAGATGAAAATCTACCTGTTTCACATGGTCAAATTTCTGTCATAAAATCAACAAAAAATCCATCAAAATTTTTTCCGACGGACCATTTTAGTCGGAAAATAGTTGCAAAAGAATTTTCAACAAAGGTTTTTTTGGCAAAAAAAATTAATCGGGCATCCGTTAGAATTTAGTCATTTCGTCGAAAATTCGTTGGAGTCCATCGAAAATGAAGAAATTTTTTTGTAGTGGTGAAAACCTCTTCAAAAAAGCCCACTATAGGCTCCATTGGGAGAACGTGGCAACCTCCCTAAAGATGTCCACTATAAGCTCTCTTGGGAGTGTGTGGCAACTTCTCTAAATTAAGAAACCCACTACATGCCCGTTGCAAGGCACCTATGCAATTAAGTAAAAGAAGCCCACCTTCAGTCCTCATGAAAATGAGGGTGGCGATATTTCAGTAGTTAGAAAAATAAAGTAAATTCTTTAAGCAAAGTGACTCATTAAGTTACTAAATGCATAATATGAAGCCTCCATGAAGGCTCATGAAGACGCCTCTTAACCTCAACACTTAAACTTCAACATCGTTGACCACTTGACTTAGGCATGAGATTAATTTGACATCTCCAAAGTATTTCTACCTTGTGAAGACAATAGTGATTATCCTAGGAAGATAAACAACGGAAGTTGATTGAAGGAAGATTTTGCATCCTCTTAAAACAACTTCCTTATTACCATTACTTGGCAACTACTATAGCTCTTAAGATGTTTCAATATGAGATGCATAGATGCACCTTCAAACCTCATCTAATTAACCCCTCTGGGGCTATGTAGTTGCCACACCACCTATCTTTGCAATAATTCAATGCTCATCAATAAGACCTCTTGAGCGAGGCTTGCATTCTAACACCATCTCAACCGTTAGCACCAACAACGATGACCTCTTAAGCAATGTGTATGATCAAATCTTATTGTTGGGATTTGACTTGGTTGTCGAGAGGCCAAGTTTGACTAGAATTTGGACTCCTTCTTGTATTAGGTTTCCTAATTCTAGATAAGTAGCTAAGTAATTTTCTATTATAAATAGAGGTATTTATTTGATTACTTGATAGAGAGGACACTCATGGAACTCATAATACTCATGGGGTAGCTATTGTGAGTACGAGTAGGGCAATACAAAGGGGTGGAGTAAATATCTCTTTGGTAGTTATAATAGGGCTTGTACAAGGATATTTTTGGCTTGAGTATGTGCATGTTAAATTTGAGGTTGGCTTTACTGATAAAATCTATCATAATTGAAGAAATAAAACCCCCATAGAGGTAGGTAGAATTTGCCGAACCACTGTGTTCTATTGTTCTATCCATTGGGTGTTATTTTTGTCATCAACTTTGTGAGTGTGATTTGTGGATTCCTGATAAATTAAATCTTATGCATAAATTGCTTTCACTATGCTCCAACAAATTGGTATTGGAGCTTTTAGTTAGGGTTGCAAGTTGAGATTTAATTTTTTGGGAATGAGTAGTGTTATTGGCAAATTACATCCCGGTTCAAAACTTAATGGCAAAGGGAATTTCACTCTTTGACAAGGAAGGGTGGAGGATCTCCTAATTCAACAAGGCCTAGTAGTGGCGTTGAAGGAAAAATAGGAGAAGCCGACAGATATGAAGGATTTATAGTGGGAAGATTTGACTTTGTATTGCAGACAATATTATCATCAATGTTGTGGACATGATTGGATTTTGAATTTTGGATGCATAATGCATATTTGCTCCATGGAGGATTATTTTTTATTCACTTCAATCATAGAAGACAGGTAATTTGTCTTTGTACGATGATTCTACTTGGAGAGTTATGGGTATTAGAGTGGTGAAAATCAAAATAGTTGTTAGAGCATTTCGTACTTTAGGTGGTGTGACCTATGCCCTAAAGATAAGAAAGAATCTAATTTTTTTAAGCTAGTTTGATTCCGATGACTGTGAATATTCACTGAAGGTGGAGTCCTGAAAGTCACACATTAAGTTGTACATGTGCATTGGTCGAGATGAGTTAGTTGGTGCCAGGACCTTATTAATTTGGCATGTGCAATGGTATCTTTGAAGCAATGGGATTTCATTTGCAATGGAGTCATGAACAATTGTTGAGATGAGAAATCTCGTCAAGGTAGATATTATTGGGATTTGACTCGGTTGTCGAGGGGCCAAGTTTGACTAGAATTAGGACACCTTCTTATATTAGGTTTCCTAATTCTAGGTAAAATAGTCAAGTAATTTTATATTATAAATAGAGGTATTTATTTGATTACTTGATAGAGAAGACACTCTTGGAACTCATGATACTCATGGGGTAGTTATTGTGAGTACAAATGGGGCAATACAAAGGGATGGAGTGAGTACCTCTTTGGTAATTATGATAGGAGTTTACAAGGATTTTGTTGGCTTGAGTTATGTTAAACTCAAGGGTTGGCTTGTACTAATAAAATTCTATCATAATTGAAGGAAAAAAAAACTCCCGTGGAGATAGGTGGAATTTTCCGAACCACGTAAATCTATATCTATTTTATTTTTCTATCTGTTGGGTATTATTTTTGCAATCAACTTTGTGAATGCGATTTGTGGATTCCTGATAAATTAAATCTCGGGCCTAAATTACTTCCAATGTACTCCAACAATTATTACTACGATTATCTACAAAGTACAAACCTTTTGAACTAGAACCTTTGCAAAAAATCGTTGCAATACTTGGCTTCTACAGGATCTCGCCATGAAGGTGTAATTACGCTTGTGACAAATAACCTAATGCCGCAATGAAGCTTCACTCCTGATAAAAGGAGTTTGGCTTCTTCCCTATTTGACCTTGCTGTATATTAAACTCATGTCAAATCACATAATTAATATCTTGATACTTAAACAATTGATTGAATAGTCCCTCACAGGTACCCCACGCCGGCACCCAACAAGGAGAGCGCCCTACAAGCGCCCAGGTAGTAAGGTGCCTGGGGTGGCTAGATATGATTATCACTGCAATCTCTCTATGCGGCGAAACATCCACTCTACTAAGTTTCGACTTTGACTTAATTGTAAACTTTGATTTTAGAGAGGAAGCAGTTTGACATTTGTCAAGGCTCAACACAACTTTGAAACAAACATAAACGACCTTTAAACCTACAAAGTCCCTATAAACACAAATCAGTTCAACCTTTTTGCAGCTGTCTATCATAGGGAGGCCCGCTTTGCAAGCACCCAAGATAAAAAAGTAACAAATCATCTTAAGACTTGTACCGGCCATGAAGATAACCCTACAAGCTTTAGAGAATGTTTAAGTGCTTTGGAGAACACAAAACTCCATGAGCAAACCTGAAGGATCTTTTGGATGAAAAGCTCCACGAGAAAATCTAAATCTTACACGGAACATAAAGTGAGATGCATTTCGACCCTACTGTGACATGCTAGTCTGCAAGACTTGCATCTAACCTACATTTAGTCCCTGCAAGGTATTAAAATCCCTCTTTATATAAAGTATGTTAAACACAACTTTGAGTCCTTTGGATAGAACCTAATTGCACAAAGATTGAAAATTACCTTCAAAGACCCAAAGTCAACAAGATTTATCGCTGTGCCAGGTGGACAAAATGCTCTCTTCAGAAAATGAGAGTGATTGATAGGACTACAATCCTCGATGGGGATCCCAAAGGATCATCCACAAATTCGACTAAGATTTTCTAAGTCATTTGCTGTGCACAAAGCTTCACCAAAAGATCCTAAGAGACATCTAAAGCACCAAACTCCACGAGGAACTCTAAATTATTCGTAAAGTGTAAAGCAATCTTAAGTAATTACCAACACATAGAACATCACACAGAAAGATTCTAAGTTACGCCCAAGCACCTCCCCGGCTGCCTGAGCGTATCTCCAGATGCTCGACCACATTGCCAGATGCCCTATTGAGCGAATCATGTCTCCTTGTACATGTGAACATCATCTCCACATACCTAATGAGCACCGCTTCCGCTTTGAACCTATGAACTCCAACTCCAACTCCAACTTAATTGGAGGCTCTAACTTAATTTCTATCCTACTTATCAATGTTCTGCTCTCAATACATGATCATCTCTTAAGTTGATATACCCTAAAGAAGTTTTCATAGACTCTAATGAGTTAGACAAAAAAATCCACGAAGATTAGAGTAATGTAAAACAAAGGAAAATGAGGAAAAGATGTCACCCAGAGAACCTGTCTCTTAATCACGGAAGAGACACACTCCTCATAATTACACACTTGAAATTTACCTAAATCCTTAGGCAAATATAAGGTACAAAATTTGCTTAAGTCTTTGGATGAATACAAGGCAACTAGCATAATGCCTCCTAAAAAAGTCAATTGAACAATGAGACTTATCAAATCTCAACTTAGACAATTAAGTAAAAACAAGTCTAGTCACTGAACTTGATTAATGAGATGACTTCAAAAGGCCTCCCAAGTATGAGATGCCCTTAAATAAAATTTCCTAAGTCTTTTGTAGAACGCAAACTCTTAACAAACATCCTTAATATACTTTGCAACACTAATCCTAGTCCTAAGAAATATTTTCTAATTCCTCCAGTAACTTCACAAATACTCAGAATTGCTCACATAAACATATGAATGAAAGATAACAAGATATCTCAAGAACTCTTCGTAGTTGCAAAGAGAACTTCACAAAATATCTAAGTTCTCTATTGTACGTAGTACACTATCGGCAATCCCAGGAAGTTTCCAAAGCAAAAAAACTTCATAATAGAGCCTAAATCCTATGTGGAAAAAGAGCCCCATGCATTTGGGCACCTACGCTCCCAACCAATGCGAGCACCAACGCTCCCAGCACGGGCACAAAAAATCATTCGCAAAAAAAATTCACTCGCAAAAAAAATTCACAAACTTGGAAAAACTTCAAGAAGAAAAGATCACCCTATGTGCGTTTTAGAAGAAATGAATCGACAGGAAAGGATCTTGCTCTATTTCCAAGCACCATCAAAAGGAGATAGTACTTTTTTTATCAAGCTTCTATTCACATAATCAATTTATACAACTTAGCTTTCTTGTGGTACCATCGGAGAAGAGAAAATAGTGTGTTGATTCATTCCAGCTGGAACTACTTTCAATCGTGCAATCTCATGGTGATAAGGATGTTTGATAGTTTTCCCTCATCGCTGTATCTATTTGTTTATTGTAGTTGTAGTTATTTTATTTTACTTGTTCAATTTATTGAACCATATCTGTACTAATCTTTTTTGGAGTTTTTAGTAGAACTTTTAGTTTAAATCCATAATGAAAACTTACATAGGTAGTGGATATAATCATTTACGGAACAATTATAAATCTTGTGTCTCTTTTATTTTAATATTTATTTTAATTTATACTACACATTTTGGAACTTCCAGTACAACTCTTTCGAAAATATCACTTCAGAAGTTTTAAAATATAAAAACTGTTTTTGGACTAAGTCATGCCTTCTTAGCCCTACATTTCTCACTTTTTAGTTACTTTGGAAACTTTTATGCTATCAGAACATCTTCTTAAGGTACCCTCCAGTGATAAGAAATTTAGAGCATAGTTGTTATGTGAAGAGACGTGTTTCCAGTATTTCGATTGAAAGCTATTTCAAACTTTGTACTAGTGCAGTGGTAATAGTTTTCATACCATTTCATAAAATTTGACGGAAAAAATTTTAGTCTTTAAATCAATCTTCATTTATCATTTTTTCTCTAATTTTATTTTATTAAAATTCTAAAATTTTTTGGACCGTTTCTAGTTTACTTCAATTAATTAATGGAGAAAAATGTTTCCATCTTTAAGCCCACCTCTAAATCAATCACTATTTTGTCACGTATTTTCTTCTCTAATTTTATTTATTAATTAAATTTGGTCAAAAGTTGGAGTCTCTCTAAATATATCATAATTTGTAGTTTATATTAATGGATTAGTGATGGAAAACGTTTCAGACTTTAAATCCATCTATAAACTCATCTCTATTTTCTCATGCATTTTTTTTTTCTTCTAGTTTTATATTATAAAATCAACTAAAAATTTGAATTTCTCTATGTATCCGTCTTCTTTTGTACTTTATTAAGATTGGGGTAGACTTTTTTTTTCTTTCCCAAATTACCATTTCAATTAAATGTCACAAAATTGTACTAACTTTTAGATACTACTTAATTTAGATGGGTGTGTATTTTTGGAAAAATAAAAAGATAACGTATTTAATAGATCAAATTTCAGGAATCATTTTGATAATCTTTTTTTTTTTTTTTGGCATTATTCTATTCTTTTGATAGTCCAGTTGTTTTTATGACTATAAAGCTTAGAATTAATCAGTTTTACAACAAGCAAGATAATGGAAAATGATGAAAATTGAGAACCAAAATTTGAGTCACCAACATATGTTTTTATTTACATAACCCTTAGTCCATACAACATGTAGACACAAGGATATGTAGAAGCACATATACGGGTAGAATGTAATATAAAGAAAATTCTACCCTGAAAACAATAGAAACACAAAGAAAACAAAACGGAGGAGAGACAATATTAAGTGGGATTTTATTATGTAGTTTGCGGAAGTTCTATGATCATATTTTCGATGCTAATGATCGACCCCTAAGAAAGTGCCAAGGTCCTGTTCCTGTGGACATCCTGCAAGCAAAAAAAGAGACATTTAGTTCAATAAGTATTGTATGGATTTCACACACACCATCCACTTTTCAGGATAATTTTTTTGGCCCTTAAAAGTTTGAAAACTGCTCCCAATATATACAAAGGCATTTGAACAAATAGCCTTTTATAGCTGTAGTCGTGGATATTTGGAGATCATTTTAAAGATTGCTTTTATATAAAGCAACAAATGCAACTTTTTATTCTTAATTTAGAGATTATTTTTCCATCATTTATGTGCTGTTCTAATATGTGCCTAGTACATAGTTCTCAAAAAATATGACAACACTTCATAAGGCAATTAATATTAAATTGTCCTCTTAATTTATTATTGATAACTATTTTAAAATGTGTGTCTATTTATTTGCCTTTAAATATCTAATTTTGTTGTAGTATATAAGGGTGAAAATGATACAATAAATTTACTTCATCATGCACTAAATCTGGAAAAAGTTACCTCCAAAAGCCAGCAAATGTTCTTAAAACCATGTAAATGGTCAAAGCAAGCCATATTCCAACAAAACCATTAGTTCTAGACAGAACAAACAAGGACCCAATGCTTGCTATGGACACCAGGACCTGAAAAATAAGCACTTTGTTAAAGAATGATGAGCTTTGCAGGGAATATTATACAAAAGGTGAAGTTACCATGGAGTATGCAGAATATGCAAAGTCAGATGCTCCAAAATTGACGCCGTCAAAGACAAATGCTAATGAGTTTATAGGCTGCGTAGCTGCCACAAACTGATGCGGAAACAAAAGAGAAAAATTTTCAGTTAGAGAATGCATGAAAAGGAAATTAAGATGAACATGTTAGTTTCAGTTAGGTCAGTAATTGGGAAGTACCGGGATGCCAATAGTGATCATATGAATAACATTTTTGTCCTTGGAAAATATTCCTGATCCAAACTGTAGACCAAGTCCAACGAAAAGAGCAAGGCCCAATCCTAGTACAAATCCCATCTGCAAAGCACAAAAAAATCCAACATTGTGCCTATTTACTAGATAGCATTGATGTACATGTAGTGCAAGAAGGACCATTATGTTTATTGATGAAATTGTTGACTACAAACGTTAAAAAAATTCTTGTTCACTTGTTTGAGTTTGATAGCTATAGAGAAAACAAAGCTGTTCGAATGAACTATATATACCTGTAGCACTCGGACTGCAGCAGCCGTTGCTTTCTGATAGTCTTTCTCAGCAAATGCACAAGCAAGGATTGCCTTGAATATCAATGAATATTGTTCAACTTAATTGAGGAACTTATACAGAAACAACAGTTGTACTTGGATTGTATTGAAATCGACTGAGGATAAGCTGATCTTAGTGGCCTCAACGCAAGTTTTCAGTATTCAACAAATTTGAAATTATTGTCAATTGGGGTTATAAATTCAGCTAGTTGTTTACCTGTCCAGCAACTGCCAGACCATCAGCAAGAAGTGATGATGTCATCCAAACCTGCAAGCATATCTGAAATGCAGCCATGGGAGTAGGGCCGAGCCTTGCCGCCATTGAAGCAGACAGAGTCACACAAATGGTCACAGCTATAACTCTTGCCAGTAGAAGGAAACCTGCACCAAAGCATGTCGGGGAAGGCAAGGCATATCAAATAAAAGCATACTACATCTGATTCCTAATACGTTGTAAGAATTAACCCAAGGACAATGGGTTTTCTGTTAATATTGTTTAGAATTCATGTAAGATGTGTAACTACATGCTTATTGTCCCGTCGATGAAACTTAAAAAGTACTTGCCGTTCTTGAGAAACTTGCTGAACTGCAATTCTTTAATGCTTGGAGGTAATAGATCAACTTGTTTCATTAGTTTGATCAAAAGAATCAGAGAGATTAAGTACCTGAAAAGACCACTCGTGAGAAAAGTAGATAAGATAAAATGAGAATATTTGTTTTAATTTGATACTAATCGAATAACTTACTGTGAAAGGACATGAGCAATGGCTGCACCAGTCACACCCAATCGACAAACAAATATAAAAATGGGGTCCAAAATAATATTGGTTAAATCTCCTGCAACTGTTAACATATAGAAGAAAGAAAAAACAACTTTAGAAATGATGTCCATTCCTTTGTATGCAGTTGAGGTTACTTTTATATGCATATATTATAAGGGAATTAGCAGAAGGTGTTTCATAATTTCCTTACCAGTGGCATAAAGAGGAGTTTTAGTATCCTTGAATCCACGAAAGACCCCTTGCATTGCTAAAGAAAGAAGGACTGCTGGGGCCCCAAGTGACCTTATTGTTAGATACTTCAGTGCGGGGGGCAGCATTGGAGATCCCTATATTTGATCGAGTAAATGTTATTGAAATGTATATAGCTTTATATACATGCAAATTAAGCAGTGAGAAGAGAAATTGATTAATAATTAGATTAGGTACCGATTTGACGCCCATGAAAGCTAAGAATGGTTTTGCAAGAAATATAAGGAATATGGTCTGAAGGAGTCCAAGCACAGCCCCAAGAGCCAGTGCAGTAGATGCTGAAGGGATGTGCCGACGCTTGCTACTTGTCGTTTTCTCCTTATCTGGACTGATCATGCTGGGGGATGTGGTTGCTTTGGGTTGATCTGCTAAAGGAAATTAGCAAGATAAATAAAGAAAACAGGAAATCCCAACAAGTATGGATCAGTACAAGACTACTCTAGTCAAGATATCAAGAGAGAATTAATGCATAAATACCGATTTTTGCTTGGGCTTCATGTTTTGTATCATCCTTCATTGTTGAGCCCTCCATTTTCTCTGAGTCTTGGTTCGGTATCACGGGATCATCATCTTGTGGCATTGCTGCTGCTTTCATTTTTGTTGATATTCCTTTCTCCATTAAGTCCTCATCTGCAGCAGCCTTAGTTTGCTCATCAGTGATTCTTTTGACTGTGTCTTCCTCAGCAACAAATGAAGTAGTGATACTAACAAGTGGGAATATGGTGACTTTGGAGACTTGGTTGAAAATAGCAATAGAAACTCCTACGGCAGCGATTTGTACGGGGCCTAAATGGCCGATAAATACGGTATCAATCAAGGATGCAATAGGATCAGCAGCCAATGCCAGTGCTGCTGGGAATGCAATGTGCAGTATTTCCATCCCAAGCTCGTCCCTTTTGAAAACAGACCTGCGTGCATGCACAGTATACTCATTCTTTAATTTCCGTTAATCATTTAATTAAAATTAATATTGTAGTACAAATTCATCAGCTTAAAATTAGTAAAGAAAATTAAGTAGTGTTTGGAAACCTAGCATCTTTGAAGAAAACAAATATTGGAAGCTTCCACTTTGTGGCAGGTGGTGGGGGTAGCACAGCAGCATCCTCAGCCATGATCACAAAAGCAATGGTGTGTAGTGTATATAATGCTCAGCTGTTTGAAGGAAATACATATAGTATTAATTAATATCAAAATCAATTAATCGACAACAGTAGTTTTCTTGTATGAAATATTGATTTATATGTATTGTATTTGCTTTAAAAACATCAGACGCCAAAGGAACCTAATTAAGCTCCAAGATGCATGACTCAATTACAATGACTTTAAATGAACGTATAAATAGGCAATTATAATCTTGTGAATAGCAATATATAAGTCTAGCAGCTACAGAGGTACTTAATTAATTTAAGGGAATACAGCAGTAATAGAAGCTTGCGACGACCTACATTAACGATAAGTGAATTGAAGCTCTCCACAACTATTGGAACTCTTTATATAGTGGATCGACATTGATTTGTTTAGTATATTTCTACTGTATATACCTTCCTTAGTTCAAACTAACTACCAGGATATTCCTAAATTTCCTAGCCCTGCAAATTAAATTAAGATTCCTGCTGCAAGCATGCGTGTTTCTCCCCACTCAACTCCTCAAACATTCATTTGTTTATAATTAATAAACTCTCATGCATCATATATTAACAATAAGTTTTTAGGAAGTGCCATTATAGTACATTAGGATTCATGCAGCTACCTAGACATAATTAATTAATTAATTAATTAATTAATTAATTTGCCTTAATTAAAATAAATAAAACATAATACAACCTTCAAGCATGCATGGAATTAGGTCAAAATCATATATGTTGTCATGAGAAGCCAGCCATGCAACTCTAATTGGATCCTAGCATGGAGAAATTAAGTTGCATGCAGCACCACACAAATAACTTTTCTCTCTCTCTCTCTCTCTCTCTCTCTCTCTATATATATATATATATATATGTATATGTATATGTATGTGTGATGTTGCATGGAAATGGATTTAAGATCCTTTCCCAAAATCAATGAAATGTTCGGCTTCTGATCCTAAAACGAGTTAACGAATGATTATTTCTATGTCTTTTTGGCCGTGGGAATTAGTTTTGCTAGTTAAGTCTTTGGTACGTTTGTGCCCATTTAAATTGTAGAGCCATTTTGATTGGGTTTAATTAGTTGGATTCATTGATCATTTTTTATTTAATCAATTTGACTTTTTATTTAATTTTTAATTGGGCATATCAATATGTCTTAATTAGTGATTCACAAGTAAGTTGAAAAATTCATTAATTTCTCAATAATGCATATTGGAGCGTTTTTTCCAACAAAAGGCCAGGCAGCCATCTAGTCTTACGGTGCATGAAACTGCATGCCCAACAAGTTCGTTTTAAAAATATAGTATCTTTGTTTTTTCCCCCTCTATACGGAACGAAACTGATTTGTCCTTTATAGAATTGGGACCTCAAAAATATATTAATCCAACTAAGACCACTGATTTCCTCATCAGTGACACCTTAATATATTGAAACAATTAATTAATCGATCGATTAAAAGTTCTATATAAAAATTACGAATACATAATTAAATTTAATTGCGCCTTCTTGCAATCAATAAAAATAAAATCTTCATGGTCAAGAATGACATTTGTGAGTGGGTTGTCCACTTTTCTCTCTCCCTCTCTCAGCGAATTTTATTAATAATGGTAATAATAGTGATAATAATATCATTATTCCTAATTAAATAATATATTTTTTTAGTCTATAGTATAAACACAATAGCAATATTACAATATTATATTTTTTTAATTTAATAATCCTATAATATGATTGATACTTTTACATTCTTCCTTATTAAGATAGTAACATAAGAACATATACTAACGATATATAATCAATAATACAACATACTTGTAAATTAGAACAATATAATTCACATTAACTCAACTGGTATTATTATTATTATTATTATTATAGGCTAAAAAATTCCAACTTGAACAAAATTTACAAACTTGATGAGCTCAAGTTGGAGCTCAGACTAAAATTATTTGAAAATAAATCTGATTTGAAACTTTAAAATTTTTTAAATTCTCAATTGAAAACTGGATTCCGTTACACTCATCCTTCTAAATTCTAATTAAATTTCAGGGTGAAGTTTCAGTCCTCATCCCCGCATGTACTCATGTTGGGCTACCACAGCCCTCATTGGCCATTGATCAGTGGCCCAATCAATCTTGCACTTATCATTAATAACATCAATAATAACTATAATGATGATAATAACGAATAACTACTACTAAAGTTGTAGTTATTCTTTTTTATAATTATTGTTGTAATTCATTCATTCCTAACGCAGAGGCATAAGTACAAAAAGAATTACCAATTGAGTGCAACAATTATTGGCAATTATTTTCTCTATATTTGGCACATTTAGGTTATGTTTGGATTCGGGAAAATAGTGAGGAAAAAGAGGAGGAAAATATAAAAGTGCAAATATTAAGTTACATGGCTATAGTATTTGAAGTACGAAAAAAAATTTCTTTATATTTTTCACGTTAAAATCCAAGATTCTAATATATGGTTAAGTTACTTAAAAATAACAATTAAATATTAATCACTCCATGGATTCAAATCCCATAAGTGTGAACGCTAATGAACTTGTATAAAAGCGTTATTAATTTTCTAATAGATTGAATTTTGATATAATTATTCGCACTTCATGCATTTAAATTTTAATATAATGAATGACATGTATACTGTTTTCTGAGAAAAAATGGGTAAAAACAAACAAACAGAATAATAGGGAGGAAGGATAATAGCAGGGTACACTCACTAGTGTTGTACCAACAGGTAATACGCTGTATATTGGTGAAGCGAAGCCCGTGAATTTTGAGAGCTGCAAAGTGTCTCTTTTATATCCTGATCATGACCAAAATCAGTAAGTACATAAATAGGGACTAAAATTATAAATTTCAAGAAAAAAGGGTGGGGGGGGGGGGGGGGGGGGGGGGGGGGGGGGAATAAGCAGCCACAGGCATCGAATGATAGTCGGGTACATTTTTGTTAACATAATCGTCTCAATAAAATAAAATAAATTGAATATAAATTAATGTTACATTCATAGGATATTGTGGCAAAAATAAATTTAATTGTTATTTAAGTGAATATTTAAATATATCATCAAGAGGGTGTTTGGGTGAGCTTATAAGCTCGGCAAAACATTTTATAATATGTTTTGGTAAGCTTTTTTTAGAAATAGCTTATAAGCTTCTACAATAAGATGTGAGGAGTTTAAAAGTTTTTTTTTCAGAAAAATTAGGAATTCCTAACTTATTTTTAGATTTTTAACAAACTCCCTTGATTTTAAGCATATTAATTACAAAATTACCATTATTAACATTTTATAAACTTTAAATTTTTATTTTATTCAAACACTTTATGAATTTATTTAAATAAAAAAGGATCTAGCATCTTATAAGCTGTAAAAACATTATATAAGATGTAGAAACTTATAAGACCTTTAGAATAAATTAAGCCAAACACTCTCTCAAGTACATATCCGCCAGAATTGTAATTTACAAATTCCAACAATAAATGCCTAGATTTCTATATCAATACAAATTCAGTTAGATCAAAAATTTTCGGCTTCAACTTCACTCTTGAGGCAGAGCTTATTGGAAAAAAGGTTTAATCATGTTTTGCAAATAAAGAAAGGATAAAAATCAATTTAGAAAATACATTATATGTGTCTTTCATTAGAGAAAATGAAACATTAATGTTATGTCATAAAAAATATAAAGTACGAAATTATATATACTATTTGAAATTTGAACCAAACATAGCTTGCGTAATTGCAAAAGGGCAAAAAAAAAAAAAAGAAAGAAAGAAAAAAGAAAAGAAAAGAAAGAAGCTGCCTGTGGCCTGTGGCCTGTGGCCTGTGGCCTGTGTTAGTATTGCAAAAAGAAGAGAAAGTTATCGAAAAGGAAATAGTAGTTACTAACTAACCTGTGTCTATTCAAAGTGCAGTAGTGTCCCATGAAGTGCAGCAATTAAGAAGCGCTTCTGCTAACTCTCTCAAACTAACACTATTTGCTTTTGCTTTTGCACACAATTTTGAAGCACCGAAGCCATCACTCCTACCCTTTAAATACCCTTTTTTTCTTCACTTCACTTTTTGCCTCCTCCAATCGTCAATTGATCAAGGGATATCATAAAGTTAAAGTGAATGTGTGTGTGTGTGTGTGTGTGTGTGTGTGTGTGTGAGAGAGAGAGAGAGAGAGAGAGAGAGAGAGAGAGTTTATTAATGGAATTCTTTCAAATCAGTCATAAATTACCACATGAGTTATCAAGTTGGATTTGAGTGAAATTAGATATTTTAATTTGATGATGCAGCTATTAGAAATCGATTAGTGATTCATGATAACACAATCAATACATCTCTACATACACTAATACTCCTCTACATAGTTTTTGTTATAAGGTAAAAAAAAAAAGAAAAGAAAAATTCCCATTTTACTATAGGGTAGTGTTTTCTATATAATTAATCACTTTTAGAAAAAGCATAACTAGTGCAGTGTAAAGTATTTTTATACTCAACTTGGTGGTATATAGAACTCGTATGTACAATAATTTGCCACACTAAAATTGAATTGCACCCTTAAAAGACGTTCATCGGATTTAATTGGATATACATTCTTGGAGGTTTTTTTTTTTAATGAAATGATTACATGTCATTAATTACCTTATGTATGGCAATACTTTATAAGTAAGTATTTTAAGATTAATAATTGATAATTAATAAAATATTAATATTAAAATATACAAACATATTTACTTTTTGATTTTAACAAAAACTCATTAGACTTTTTGAATTTGAATTTTGCCATTCGGAATTATAATCATGAAAGAGTTGGTTTCCAAAGGATTAATTAAGAAATGACACATATAAAAAATTAGTACTAGTAAAAGTACTTTTGTATTAATAGGGCATATATGGTGGACAGGTAAATTATGGTTTTGTGTTGTCCCCACTTGAACAAAATACATGGACGTTGATGATGTCTGTTGTACCAAAAGGTGGAATTCCACCAGTGAAGTACTACTGAGCCGATAATCCCACAACAGACAAAAATACATTATATTTTGTTAGAGTTGGTGGATCTAAATTCAAGCGAGGTTTAATTGGTTTGTATTCACAACTTTCGCAAAAATGGAGCACGTCTGATTCCACCATCACCCCCTCTTCCTCTTCCCACTGCATTTAATTGGTCCCACGGCTGAAATTACCTAATTTTCCAGGTTAACCAGGACACGGAAATTTGAAAAACTGTCCAAAACCGTTTGGTTTTCTTTTCAAAATCCTTTTTCATATTTGTTATTATTTCAAAAATAAAATATTTTACTTTTTTATGTATTTTCATTTGACATCATCTTCGTTTTCATTTTTAAAATATATTTTTCAATAACTTATATATTTTCTCTCTATCTATCTCTTTCTGTCTCATTATTTCTATCTCTTTCTACCTACAACCTACTAAACCCAACATAATCATTACTTGTCCCATAATTCATCCAAATACAAAATTATTTTCAACTCATTTCCACTAACTATTTTCCAAAGTTTTGAAAATGATGGAAATGAAAACTGAAAATGAAAATAAAACCAAACAGGCACTAAGTTATTCAGCATCTACTCAAATTATTACCTAAATCATAGTTCAATATCATAATTGTAATTATATTATTTTATACAATTTGTTGACAATTTACGATTTTCGGGATATATGATCACGATTCTATAAGAATGAACTATCCTAAAAAATCTATCTTCAATTCGGATGTAGGTTGCAATTCACTAGCATATATGTAACCCGATATTCAATTTAAAGAATAATAATGATGTAGATAGAAATTCAATATTTTGATAATAAATCAAATTAATTAGACTGTTTACGTATATATTTTTAAGTTTATTATTTTAATAGTTAACTCTTTAATTGTGTTGACTATTTAAATTTAATTTTATAGTTGATGTACTCACCAGTTCTCCCTCATAAAGTTTTCTTGGTTTTCATTAATTCGAACTCTAAGAAAGGAAGATGATGTATGTTCTTCATTGTAAAAAGTTTAAGACCCTCGATTGAAAGCGTTGGCATATGTAGTTTTTCCAACCTTTTTCCTGTTTATTTTTCAGCATTTTGTTTCTATTCATTTTCTACTTTGTTTATTTTTTCTTGTAATTTTCATGGTATATGGATGACTAGTTTTTTCTTTTGAAGATTAGAATATGAAGAAAACCAACCATCAATGAATATAAAGATATAATGATTTATTAAAAATAGATTTTGTGACTGTATATTTCATATGTAAAATAGACAAAGTATCATATAAATGACTTTTGACTGAGAAACTTTCTTCACTTTTGCTTTTTCTTTTTCTTTTTTTTTATATATATATTTACATGCATATACATCAAGAGTTTGTTAGGATTCAAACTTCGCACCTCACATTTACATGTTTGAGGGCGATCTTATTGAACTAATTAACTACTTGACTCTTCACTTTAGTTAAAATTAAACATAACCTTTAATGAAAATAAATGATATAATTATATTCCTCTTTAATGATTTTTTATGATGTAAAACTTGAATGCTATTTTTGTTAAGCAGCAGTACACATACAATAAAACATTTTCATTCATTTAAGTCTTAGAGCAAATCAATTTAAAAATCACTAAATCTTTTCAAAACACACAAAATCGTGTATTCAATTTAATATAAAGTTAAATTTATTTTGCCCCTTTACACTATGGAGATCATGCCAAAAGCCTCATTGTACTATAAAAATCTTCAGAAGCCTCCTAAACCTTAGTTATCGTCAGTTTATTATAGGTTGAATAATTTATGCATATTTTTATACTTAAATTGTCCTTTATATATATATATATATATATATATATATATTTATATTTCTAAAAATAAATTTATTTTCCCTCAGTTACTATAAGGGTTGCATTAAAGACCCTCTTATATTGTAAAGACCCCTGAAACCCTCATGGCATTGATGAACTAACTAAAATTTAGAGCATCCTCTATTTCTACAATTTTAACATTAATTTTTTTGCCAAATAAAAAATCATCACCTTAGGATTTTCATTAAGCTAAATACACAACAATGTCAAACACCTATATTGCAATATAAAATTATTAGATAGTGATTCCCAATGCTCAAGCAATTATACATCTATATTTAAAGGAATATTGTACATTTATATAGGACAACATCATGGTCTCTAAATAATCTTGAAAAAAAAAAATTGTTGGTTGTTGTAATAGGGATATGAATATTTTTTATTTATAAATCTTTAATTATTTATATTCTACTAACTACTTATTTTTAAAATAAAAGCTAATGGATGTAAACTTATTTGTTAAAATTGAGCTAGATATACGTGATGAGTCACTATTAAATTTTATGAACTTATAAAATGAAAAAAAAAAAAAGAAAAAGAAAAGAGTTTGTGAAAAATAAATGAACTCTTTAAATTGACAATAAAAAGCTACATCAGAGCATTATATACCTAACAATATCAAACATTGAGTTGATGATGAAGAATCAAGCATTGGAAGCATAATTGAGTATCATGATGAAGCATTGGCTGGATAATTAAAAACTAGTTAAAAAGAGTATTAAGTTTTTTGTTATTGCCATATGCAGTCTTAATATTGTATAAAATGATGCGGTAGAAGAAGGGCAAAATATAATTTGTTTGTACCTAATAATAATGGCAAAGTATAATAGTATCTTGATTGACATAATAATTCCCAAATTCTGGACTTTCAAGATTGAGCATCTACTAAATGATTCAAATTCAACCAAGTTTTTATTAATTGATTTACCTTAATTCTCCAACAAATTTGCAGTGTCATTGAATTCAACTATTAAAGTGGGATTTTTTAATTCAAGATATATTCCTACAATTTTTACAGGTAATTAAGTCTACTTGTGTATTTGCTTTATACGATTTCTTCTCAATAATATTTGGTTGTCAAGGTTAATGTGTTATAACCAAACCAAAAAAGAACAGGAAAAGAAAAATATCAAGTGTGTCAAGTTTTGTTGTGATTAATTTAATTGAATGAGGATTATATTAGTAACTTACCATTGAATGTTAACACTGTTGGTTTATAAATGGTGGGAGAAATTTAGGAGAGTTTTTAAAGATTTTTATAATGCAAAAAGATTTTAATGAGGGGGCAAAATGATCACCCTTATGATTAATAAGACATCTGAGCATTCAATTCTTATAATAAATTAATATAAAGTACATTTGACATATAGCCCTTATGCTGCACTACTGATGTAACAACGCGGAGAATACCTTACACCAGTGATTTGTAAATCAGACCGAATCAGTCGGTCCGATCGGTGGCTTGTCTGGTCCGATTCAAATTTGAAAATCGATGATAGTCAAAATCAATCAAAATTGGTCAAAAATAGATTAAATCAGTCAAAATCGAACTAGTTCAATCGGTTCACTCTTTTTTTTTTTTCTTCAAATTTTAATTTTTTTAAAAAAAAGTAAAAAAAGAAAAGAAAAGAGAAATTGTGAGTTGAAAATGATGATTAAAGATTTTGGACATGTAATTTTTTGAAACATGAATTTATTTTCTTGAAATTTAATGAAGTGGTAGTTATATGTGAATATTTATGTTTAATTTGTTATTTTATTTTGTTTAATCTCTCTTAAATTATATTGAATATTTAGCGTGGAAGAATTTATTTTTACTTGGAGTTGAAGTATGAAACGAATAATTACTTAAATTAATGTAAAATATTTTTTATTTATTTATAGTTGATTAATTGTGAAATAATATTATTTTCTAAAAAACGTACTTAGAAATAAGCAAGTTGAATTTTTTTTCAAATAATATTCTTTCTATATCAATTGAAAGTTTTATTTTTTTGTAATATTAAAATATTATATATATATATTTATAAAATTAAATATAATTATTACGTCATTATTGCGTCGAACCGGTGGAATCGATTGAACCAGTAACCAGTAAGGTCATCGGTTCGTTGTCCGATCTGATTTTGAAAACATTGCCTTACACATACGACAACACAACTAAAAAGTGTAAGAACGACACATTAATTATACTAACAATAAATAATAATATTTAAAAACTATAGTATATTCCTTTCATTTTAAAGTTTTGGCACTAATTTGACCCATAAAAAAGTGTCAAATGAGAGTTGAAAAAATATATATATTTATATTCTTTTATTATTATTCTTAAAAAAAGTTAGAAATATCACATCAATAATCTAATTAAAATGATAATTTTTAAGTAAAAGTTTTATTTTAAAAAATACAGACTCATTTGAGATGCCAAAAAAAGAAGCAATAATTTAGAACAAATGAATTACTATGTAAACAAATATCGTATTAGTGTCGTTCTAGAGGAAGAAAAATAAAATATTTTGTATGCACATGTATTATAAGGTACAAAATTAAAATACAATTTGATTTAATAGAGTGAGATTAATAGGTCTGGTTAAACATAAAATCATGTTATAAATTGTTCATAATAATATTTATGATAATTGGACGTACGTGTGATATTTTTGTTTCTCATACTTTGTGTTTTACATTGGAAATGCTTATTTAAATATGTGTCAAAATTAAGTATTGGATAGTATGCTATTTAAATTTCTTTAAAATAATTTTCTAGATTTGAGGGTCCGACAGGTTTATATGGAGTATATGAGAAGTATCATATATTATCCAAATATTTAGAAATGGGCATGATTTCTTTTCTAAGCGAAAGTGTTTGTCCATAGTAGGATAGTCTAAATCCAATAATTATTACACAATGAGAGATACAGTGAAGTTTCCATTTTCTGTGTTACAAGTCGAGTGAAAATAAAACAGGTCAACATTTGTTATGCATCTCAAGAAACCAAACTTTCATGGAATATCTTTAATCTTTAAATTATAGAAAATTTAATAAAATAATGTAATCATGATTGTTTGAAATTGATTTGGAAATTTTGATTTAGTTACACTTTCGTCTATTATCTAAGTTTGGGTATCATGATTTAACAATTATGGTATATTTGATCTAATGTAATTTATTACATAAATAGATGAGATCAATATATTTAATTTCTCAAAATTACTTTTGAGAGAGTGAGAAATTAAAATGAGTCTTTTGAAATAGTGTGAATTTTTTAAATGAGAATTGATGGAAAGATGGAAAAGACCATCTATCTATGTTGAAAATTAAAAGATATAAAATAATTTTATAATCTCTAAGTGTAACATTAAAAGTTTTAATATTATAATGATTATTATAAGAAGTTGTCGTATGTCTTGAGAGATGATTACCCAGTGTTGATTAGCACTAGTGTAAAATAATTTTGTTTTAAAATAAAAGCATCCAACTTTTAACTCGACTTATCTTTTACCATTGTAACTCTACCATTATTTTTAAATTAAACTATACTAAATTTAAATATCTAGTTTTCAATATTTATCCCAACTTTAGTATCTTGTAGCGAGTTTATCTGCCCAACTAAAAATCACATCAGTCTTGATTTTATATATATATATATATATATATATATTCACCCATCAATCAGTTCTAGAACACTCTGTAGCTAGTTATAATATTATAATGAAAAGTCATTCGCCAGTTATGGAAAGAATTGGGTTAGCGTAGCTTTCGATTTGTTCTTTAGGGAATGTAAGAATATTTATTTACTGGGTGACTTTTCATTTTAATTACCCCCAAATTATATGTTTGGCGTCATTTAGCCCCTTAACCTATAACACACTTTGTGCCCACCAATTGAAAAAATAAAAATAAAATTCTATGTTACGCCTTTTTATTTATTTGACAATAAGTTTACAATTGGACACGCACTTTATTATATTATTTATACATAGAACATCTTTTATTTTTGTAGTACATGTTTAGGATGGTTAATGAGTGACAGCTGGATTTACTGAATTAAAAAGAAAGAAAGGTGCCAGTTGATTTTGAAACGAAGCCAATCCCAGTGGATCTTAATGTGGGGATGTGTTCTTCTCCCACTTGATAACTTATGTAAATTATCACACTCACGCACAAACATGTGTATGTGTGTGAAAAAGAAAGAGAAAAAAAAAAACAGAGAGAGACCTGTCAAAAATAAATTGTTGCTTGTTTATTTTTCAATTCAGTGAAATGATCAAATATACTATTCTATTAAAAATATATATGGATATGAATTAATATATAGTTAATTATCGATCTTATATAATAATTCATTAATTAAAATATACAACAAATTAATATTGGAATTCAAATAAATATATACGATATCTCAAGAATTACGAATGCAAACGTCATTGCCAATTCGTGTTTGATTTATCATCACGATAAGTCCAATGGAATGGTAAAATAAAGGCACCAATTGATTCTAATTACAAAAGGATAAAAGAGAGATTGAAAGCAGTACATTGTTAAAGCTGAATCTAAAACAAAGATACTAATTGGTTAATCACTTAATCTGCAAGTGCATCTCTTTAGTTTATATTATGCCTACGTGCTTCTACTAATAGAGACTGTGGTAGTGTCCATTTTTACATCTTTATACCATACATATATATATATGTATTTTAATCAACAGGGATATATTAAGAGGGTGTTTGGATGAGCTTATAAGCCCCTTCAAAATATTTTATAAGATGCTCAAAATATTTGGTAAATCTTTTTAGAAAGGAGCTTATAAATGAGATCTTAAAATAATATGATAGGTTTCTATAAGCACTTTTTAAAAAAGTAAGGAGATCCTAACTTATTTTTCATATGCTAACAAATTCCTTTAATTTTAACTATTTTAATGATAAAATTGTCATTACTAACATCTTATAATTAAGCTTCAATATCTTATTTTAAAAATAAGATCTACCATTTTATCGGCTTTAAAAATAAGATACATATAGGAGCTCATAAAATCATTTAAACTAGCCGAACACCCTATAAGTAAAAGATATATTTGTATTTCACGTCACGAATCATTAACTACTGGAAATTGTATTGGGAAAAGTTGGAAATGTGATGTGCCTAATTACATGCAAGAAATCCACCACACTGTCCTTAAGATGATAATTGCTTCTATTATTTGTGCAGTATGGATTATGGCAATTCATTGGTAGAATTCAACTAAGACACCCCAGAAATTGCAATAAGCACTATGAAATTCCTAATTTAGAATTTCTGTTGATGTTGAAAAAATAATTGAGAGAGTATTAGAATATCTTTTTTCTGGAGAGTAATAATGCTTTTCCTGAAAATATGTAATTAATTTGTCTAGAGTAATTCCCCTATACAAGATTTCTACAATTATTCTCAATAATTATAATTATTAGTTTAAACAACTCATTGATTTTAATTTTTTTATCTTTTCCTAGCAGTCACACTATTTCTGATTAAAAACATACTTTAAATATAATTCAAATTTAAAATAAATTCAAAATTAAAATATAATTCAAATTTAATCCACGCTACATCATGCTAAATGTTTAATGTTGATTATTAAATATATCAAATTAAATAATAAATATATTAATATTCACACAATATATATATATATATATATATATAATTTTTATGCACTTGGACACTCTCCAAAAACTTCAAAATAATATGAAAGCTTAACAAGAAAACCACATAATAAAGGAACTCTCATTTTCTTATTTTTTCAACATGAAGTCAAGATTAAATATATATATATATATATATATAATACTCATCTTTTCTCCACTTAACATACCATCTAAAAGTTCTAATTAGTTCCAACATTAAGCGATGCTACAATTATAATAAACTTTCTATCTCTTTGTTTCTTGTTAATTGGACACCATTGCATCGAAAGCAATTTAAGCAAAATGAAAATACTACACATAACTCCTCACACGACCTCAAATGAAAATATTTTTCTAAATTTATTATTTTTACTATTTTTATTTCAATTATGAGCATATCATATATAAAACGTATAAACTTATTTAAACATTAACCATTAAATATATGTCTTCTATCTTGTAATGTAAATTTTAGATGAAATTATATTTTAATATGAAATGGGAGCCATATATGAAAGGGATATCATATAATCAACTCTCATCGTCACCTAGCTATTTAATGAGAATAAGAATTAAAAAAATTCCACATGCATGCTTCGCTTCAAGAAAAGAAATACCGACTGTATGTGAGTAAACATGTACATGCCAGAGAAAAAATATTAAATATATCTCTATTTTTTAAATAATTTAATACAAATTTCACAAAAAATGTCGACATTCTTAGCACAACATGATAAGTGCATGCACCAAGGTATTTGATTCATAAATAATACAATGACCATATCAAGTCCAAATGGAATAAAGAGAAACGCCCTAACTATATATAACTAATATTACTATTAACTTTCTAAACCGTACATATTGTCATCTCCATTTTAGGATGGACCTAACCTAATTATATATATTCTAATCAAAATGTTAATGGAACACTATGTGCGTGCGCACACAATTTCTCACTTATATAACAAAATTCTCAACTATGTACGATTAACTCAGTGGAAGTTTAAGTTGATTGGTTTGTGGCCTAGTGATATATGTCTTTCACATAATATGGGAGGTCAGAAGTTCAAATTCGAACAAACTACTAATGTGTGCGTTAAAAAATAAAAATAAAAAAAAGACTCAATGGATGCTTAGTCTTTTTCCTTTTGGCCCACTTCCGTCCTTTCATCAAAAAGTTGGCAATATATGTTTAGGACAATCTCTTATAAATAGACTTTCTCATTTTTGTCAAACATGGCTCCAAAAGTTATATATAGTAATAATTTATTACACACCAAAAAAAATAAAATAATAATAATAATAAATAAAAATAAAAATAAAAAAATCAAAAGGGGCATATATGGTTGTAGGTATTCTTTTTTCTGGAAATTTTACCTTCCAGGGTCGGGAGTTCGAACCTTTAGCTCCTAAGGTATACATGTGTTTAAATATAAAAAAAATAAAATATGTGAACCCGTTTTTAATATATATATATATATATATATATGTAATTGTTTGAAATTCACCCAATTCGGGTTTGGATTAAAATTTCTTTTATTTTTCAATTAATCCAAAGTTGAGAATAAACAAAATATCAACTTCTTTGAGTAAACATGGTCTGGTTGGCTTAGATTACTCCCAAAACAAAATTAGAATTTACTCTACTTTTATTCAAACACTTGTTGTAAAATAGAAAGCGATCGAATCACCCTTATAATATACACACACACACTATAGTAAAGTTATAATGATTGTTAGATAGGTGTTCCTTTTTGAAACCTTTTGTGTAGTTTAGATTGCCGAATTACTATATTATATATATATATATATATATATATATTCTTCTTTTTTTTTCTTCTTCTTCTTCTTCTTCTTCTTCTTTTAAAATAATTTTTCCAAAGTATTTCTTACCTACTATGAAGTGGATACTAATTTATTCCAAAAGATTTGTCCACCAAAAATTATTATCGACATATTAAAATTAAAATGCTATAATTAATGTTGTAATTGGGTTATGGTTTAGACTTTTTGTTTTTGAGATGGTCCTATTGTTTATTAGATGTGCGTGTGGCATCCACAAGTCCCCCTTACCATAAAGACGTTTATCCTCAGATAAATATAAGCAACTTTCAGATTCCTCCACAAAGTTCGTAGTGGACACTACACCCACACCACCAAACAAGAAACTTCGCAAATGTTGAATTTTTAATTACCCATTTTCATTAGCTCTCATTGGATGGTGATTAGTGCATTATGCACGTAAATACTGATCATATTTTATCGTTAGAATTTCTAACAAGAAAAAGAATTTCAGATATTTTATGAAAAATCCGTTCATATTCGTGAAAAAATATTACTTTTTTACCCATTTTTACTGAGATATTTCTTCTTTGTCATCATTGCACAAGTTTTGGATATTTTCTTGAGGATCGATCATTGATGCTGTTAACATGCATGGTAGAATCTAACCCATCCTATCATATGATTAAAAAAAATATCCCATCCGTAGTTCATTTTAATTCATTTCCTTAAAATTAATGAAATATTTAATATTGTTACAAAAGTTGTTGAACAATAGTATCTGTTATGTTCTTATGGTTATTAGTGTGTTTGGTATATATAAATCATTCAATATTTTATTAAATAATCAAGTTAACTTATCAACAAAAACATTCAATTTGTGATGAAAATTAGATGATATATTCTAACGTCGTACAAAGTTAGAAAATAAAGTTGTCACATTGCATAAACCAAAAGGTTTAATCAAGTATCATTGGATGTGTTATACATGTGGGCGTTAGGTATTGATGCACCAGTCTTTATGTGTTATATATATATATATATATATATACATGGAGTCAATCAAATTCTAGCTAGTCAATTAGGACAAATCCATAATCTACTTATGTCAAATCTATAGCAAGGAGCAATTCCCTTCTAAAAGATAAGGTGATTTGTAAGTTATGGGCGCTTTTTGGGCTTTAAATTAATCCACTTAAAGACTCTAATATATTACTGCTTTTAGTCCAGCTCCATTAAACCCACTTAGGAGTTGGAAGCAATAATAAATTAAGCTGCAAATTGAAGTAAAGGGCTTGGTGTAGAAAAAGCCTAGACTGACTATATATATATATATATATATATATATTTGAATTTGCATATATTATAAAGTACTTAATTTACAGACATCAATAAAATTCTGTTCATTGGTTCCTAATTCTATTCGAATTATATACAAGTGAAGTGATCAATAATAACTACTAATAATTTGCTGATTACATAAACTTGAAGCCCAATCTTGACTTGCAACCCTAATCAACCGAATTGGTGTCCAATCACAAATGTAATATAATATATGATAAAAATGAGCACTCATTTTGTCTGTCTTGACTTTTGGTGAACTATATATATTTATTTCCGATCCTATGTGGCTAGCTCTAACGCGTGATCAAGACTTATCTGGGCAAGTGCATGAATGGTTGTACGAATAATAGACGATATTAGTGGATTGTGATTAGAGGCAAAATGATAGAAGGAAGTGAAGGAGAGCATTCGATATGGGAACGTAATTCCAAGATATACATATATTAACGGCCGTACCACGGAGACTATATATGTGATGTTGGTTGTAATTGCAAAGTGGGTTCTATGGTTGGGCACCGAATCGACAATGCCTAAATTAAGTCTCTTCAGAGTAGTTTCCAATCTTTTCGTGGGCCTCGATCTTATTTGGTTCCTACTCAAGGAGTACCTAATGCCACATGTTCATTGTTTAATGCCACATGTTAATTATTTTCTTTTTCGTTACCTAACATTTATGTCGTACTATGTGCTCATTATAATAAAATTATATAATTAGAGGCGAAAAAATATATGTTTTTAAATAGTCATTAATGATAATTTAACCCGATAATTTAATATGAATTGTCTTTGTAAAGTGTTGTCGTATTTTTAGAAGTTCATGTATTGAGGCACATATTAAAATAACCTCTAAACAATGATAAAGTAGCCTCCAAAAAATAAAAAAGTGCCGTTATTGCTCCATATTAACACATTATTTAAAATGACCTCCACATGTACTTTTGTGACTACGGTTATAAAAATTATTTGTCCAAATATCTCAATATATATTGAAGGCAATTCTCAAACTTTTTAAGGACGACAAGAATAGCTAAAAAAAAGTTCTTATTGCAGTAGTAGAACTTTTGTGTATGGTTTCGCAGCCAATTGATGGAAGTCAAACTAATATCAAGCCATACATTTTATAAAGCAATTCTTTTTGTTCCCTTTGCAATCCTATCACTATTACGCACAATAGTTGATTTTGAAAGCCTTTTTCTTTTCTTTTATTTATTTATTTATTTATTTTTTCTTTCTTTGAAAGCTTAAAAATTACCTCCAATATTTGTAGTGGTGTTTGAATAAATAGTTTTCGTAGTTGCAGTCGCAAAATATATGAAGACTATTTAAAGATCATTACTTTCCTATAAAGCAACAAAGTCTTTTTTATTTTTTAGGGATTATTTTACTATCATTTGTAGGCTAATCTAATATATGTTTCAATACATAGATTGGTAAAAGAAAATGTCTCAATATATAGATCTCTAGAATATGATGACACTTTATAAGGATAATAAATGCTCACTTAAGGCACCGTTTATGACTGTTTTAAAATGTGCCTTTATTTATTTGCCTCTTATATTTATTAATCTTAGTAAATAACCATTATCAAAAACTACAGAATTAACTGCGATCAATTCGTAGCTAATGCTCAAAATTTGTAACTTTGGTTACAAAATTATCCTAGCCAAGTTTGAAGTTGATGCTTTTGTAGTTAACCTTTGCAATGACTAATTTGTAGCTGATGGTGATTTATATATATATATATATATATATTAATTTTCTTATGGATAATGGATAACTAATTTGCTACACTTTGAATGTATAATGCTACGGATTGATAGTTAATAATTTTTGTTGATTATAATTAAAAAATTATATTTGCTATGGAAATTCATAGCTATAATTTATTGCTATAGCTATAAAATTAATTTCTTAGCAATATTTCCATAGCAGATACTTAGTTCTTTGGTAGTGAATAAATTTCATATATGTCCATTTATTTATCAAGTTAATTATGCACGTTTTTATCTCAAAATTCTTCAAAATATTGAAAACTAAAATTATCTTAATTTGATTGGAATGTATAACGTTACATTAAGTATCTTCTTATTTTTAAAAGACTTAATAATAAGGGCATATTAAAAGATCCTAGTATAAAATTGACTTTTGTTAATTACAAAGAAAAATGAAATGATATCCTTTGTGCCATGGACATAATATATTTAAGTTATGTGGAATGTCATTACCATCAATTTAACAGGAATTTAATTATAATCTCCTTTAATTTGTCTAAGACTTTGTGAACTTGTATTCATATACGTCTCGATTTATGCTTTATGAATTATTGCAATGATAAAATACTACCATCATTAAAAAAAAAATTGTCTTTAAAAGCTTGAAAATTGTTCTAATATATCTATAGGCATTTTGACAATCAATCTCCAAAGCTACAATCACAAAATATGGAGGTTGTTTGAAAATTTACCTTTATACATAGAAATACCACTGTAAAATAGAATAATTTTTAGCTACGGTTGACCAAAGATTGCAAAAAATGCAAACTGTAGGCAATAACATATTTGCGATAGTTATGCAACTGTTTGACAAATGATAAATACTTTGCCATAGTTTGCAAACCACAGCTAAAGCTTTAGCTATAGTTTTGCATTATATTGGTGATGGATTTTTAAAGGTGAGCAAAATCCTACAAATAATATATGGTTATGGGATGCATATTGTAGCTATCAAGTCTATTGACTACATTTTGAAAAGATCAAAAGCAATACCCTTGATATTGTTGGGTTTGTGGGGGACCCGATAAGAACTGATGGATTACAACGTTTGACCTTGAGGTGGTTGGGCTCAGCGTATTGCTGATGTGCGGGCAAGTCCTGCAACCAAATGAAGCCTATAAGGCTTGCTGATGTGGTCCTCGACTAAAACCCTCTAATGCTTAAGTCGAAATAAGATTGACGTAAGGGAAGAGTAGCAAAGAGAGTGCCAAAGTAAGTGAGAAAGCATACTTGAAAATTTTGCCAATTGGGAGTATTTATAGTATTCACTATCTCGGCAAAAGAGAGGTCAAAAAAGACCATCTACTTCCTACAGCCTAGTTAGATGTGACTTGCGTGTAGGGACCTCAGAGGTCTTTTTGAGGGTCAAACCAATATATTTCTTGCTGGCAAAAAATATAGGGTAGATCTTCCATATTTAATGTGGTGGTGATTAGCTGACGATGCATTTAAGATGGGCAAAATATTGGTTTGACTATATTTAATGCAGAGGTAGCTGGTTAAGTGTGAATAAAAAAATGCATTAAATATGGATGCATATGGGGGCAAGAGTTAATCGAGCTCATGAGGGGTTGAGGAAGACGAACACTTCGCTCCATAGGAATATTTCTTCTTTTGGCGATTCTTATCTTACGGTAGGTCCATTTTACACTGTTGGTCGACCTCGTAGGTTGATGATCAGTTTGCTATGTGCAAGGTGCTATTGGATCCAATCTCAATTGAAGACGGTTGACTCGAATCATATCATGAGGCAGTCGATCCTACCTATATCATGAGTCCCCCATCTTTTTAGTGCAACAGAGTTTGCGAAGGTTGGAATGAGAAGTACATTTACTGGAAAAGTTTCATCGAGGAGTGCAATTTGAATTTCAATCAAAGTTTTGGCAGGAGAGAGTTACTGGGCAGTTTTTGATGGTTTTGTTGGGAAAATAAATGGGTTACCGACGATTAATATCATTATTGTCCTATAGGTAGTCATTTTAGTCGGTTTCTCTGCCTAACAGTCCATATACAAATACATACCTTTGATTGCCATTTTTTACTCTTACTATAGTTGTTTGAGGTCGAGCTTTAATAACCTAGTAAATTTTGTTCCCACTTCGGTGTCGTGCATTTTCACTTCCAGTTATCTTTCGTTAAAGTCCTCTTCCTTTTTCCTCTTGTAAGTGTTCTTCCTTCTTTTCTTTCGTATGCTTCCATTATTTGCTTTTCATTTGTATTATGCTTGTTCACTAGGATTTCATTTTGTTGTGTTACTAACAATATGCTAGAGTTATTAAAGAAGATAGGAGTAAGGCTAATAATTTTAAGGCACCTAGGTCGTCTATGGCCCTAGTTGGTCATGAGGGTAGTTCTAAAGAGGCATCCTCTAGTGGTGAGCCTAGGAGTCAGTTGGAGTGATTCCAGTCAGGAAAGTAATAGCTCGAATGGCTCTTCCAGAGGAGAGTATGGGGATTGGGAAGGAGGGGTCGATGTCCCTACAATGGATAAGCCAAGGTTCTCTAGGCCTATTATTGATGAGGTGAGGCCTCTATGTCCGATAGTTGACCTTCAGTGTCGAAGGGAAAGCTAGTTACAGTCGAGTATTATAGCGAAATCAGGTCTGAGATGACACGCAATGAGTTAGAGTTCCTTAGATACAAGTTTCATATTCCTAACGAGTTTAAGTTGATAAAACCTCGATCTAAGGATCATATGGATCAGCCCCCCAAGGGTGTATAATTGTTCATGAGGCTGCCTTAGAGTCTGGCTTAGGTTTCCCATTGCACAACCAATAGTCAGCCTGCTAAGCAGTCTTCGAGTGTGCCTTACTTAACTTCTTCCAAACTCTTTCTTTATTCTATACAATTTTGTTGTCTTAATGATCATAACTAACTAGCCTCTATCGTTTATCTATTTTCGCAACTTTTTTCCATTGCTTGATGTCTCGAAGGCCAGTTAATTTTTAGGAGTTAGGTTTTTAAAATATCACCACCTGTCCTCATCGAAAAATCTTGGTCACTTCTTCTTTTACTTATGGGAAATGATGGAAGAAGTGATTTTTTTTTGTTTGAGCCCCTAATAGTGGGGGTTTTAAGATTCCAAAGGGCTGGCTCAGGGCCAAAATCGATCTCCCAGGTAACAAAAAACCTACTTGGCACAATACTTTCCTCTGAGATCTGATAGCATTTTGGAGAGATAAAGGCAGCTGGGTTTATCAAAGAGAGAGTTCTAGTGTTTCCGAGATATCAAACCGCTCCCATTGAGGTGTTTTTTGACACCTATTTAGGTAGCTTTTTGCTCTTACTTCCTCTTGTATAACTTGTGACTTCAAGTTTCTAATCAAGTTTTATGGCTGATCATAATGTGCAAATCGATCGATAATGGTTAACTCTCTCCAACAATGATAGCTAGACAACACATGGCCTAGCTGTGATGTGAGGCTCAGGCAACTCATTGGGAGGTGGTGTTTGCTGCAACAATGGTAAGGCATGATTATTCTTCAACTCGGCCCCTTCAGGCTACTACAACTTTAAGTTCTACTATTAGGCTGTCGAAAAATAAAGGTGTGAAGGTTGGGGTTCTTAGTAAGCTTTCCCATATAATTGCAAGACGAATTGACTTAAAGTTACAATTATATCAGCTAATATTTTGACTTCATTGAGTGAGTTAAAGGGTGTGGGGTCTTGGATAGCCAATATTTTGTGAGGGTTAGCTTCGATTTCTCTTTGGCTAACCATATAACATAGGAATTTACCTCTCCAAACTTCAAAGGTGAATTTGTTTGGGTTGAGCTTTATCTTAAAGATCCTCACGATTGAAAATATGTGGTCCATCTTAGCTAAATGGTTGACCTCGCTTTCACTTTTGATTATCATATCGTCGATATAGACTTTCATCGTTCTGGTGGTTTTATTTTTGATCATGAAATTAACTAATCTCAAGTAAGTGGCACCTGCATTTTTTAAGCCGAAGGACATTAATAAGAAACAATACAAGACATTGGGGACCACAAATGATGTTTTGTCCCTATCATCTAGGGCCATAAAAATTTGATAGTAACCTTGAAAAGCATCCATCATACTTAACAAATCACACCCAACAATTAAATCGACTAATAAATCTACTCAAGGTAGTGGTAAGGGTCTCTAGGGATGCTTTGTTCAACTTAGTGAAATCATTACACATTCGACATTTATCCTCACTTTTAGGCACAATGACTACATTACAGAGCAAACTAGGGCACTGGATTTCTATAATATATCTTACTTCTAAAAAGGACATCTTCTTGATTTAACATCTTTCAGCATTGAAAGCTCTTATTTCTGCTTGATTGGCTTGAATGAGAGGTTGATATTGACGTGGTGCATGATGATTTGAGGGTCAGCCCCTAAAGGTCCGTTGCCTTTCATGCAAAGACATCGACGTTCTTCTGCAAAAAGTTCATAAGCATGCATTTCATGTTACTATGTAAGTGCATCCCAATCCATGTAGTCTTGTCGGTGTTTCCTGGCCCCAGCTCGATGGTCTTGAATTCTTTGACTAGCTCAACTCTTGTTTCTTCTCGCTTCCTCTTCTTAGCTAGTTTTTCTTTTGTATGTGACATCCCTAGGCATTTTTATGTTACACAGCAATTCTCCAACTCCTACTATAGGGGAGAATTTCACCTTCATGTAATAGGTTGATAGTATGGCCTTAAATCCGTTTAGGGCTAACTTTCTGATGATTCCAAGAAAAGGGTGCATCGACCACCAGGTAGTTAATCAGCAAGTTTCTTTTTCTTGGGGCAGTACTGAACAACGTTGACAAGCTACTAGAACCAATTGGGGTAATCTCAGATCTTCCAAATTCGACTAGTAGGGTGCTGACTAGCTGAAGCTTAAGCTACTCCATATCCATCTTCTGCAATGTACAAAAGAAAATAATATTGGTGGAGATGTTGTTGTCAATCAGGATTTTTTTGATCTCGAAGTATGCAATTTCCATGACAACCACCAAAGGTCAATCTAGCTTGCTATCTGTTACTTGCTCTCTTAGGTGATGGAGTCAGCATTTGAAAAAAAGGTCGATTCTAAATTTGTGGAAACTTGCATAACCAAATTTGTGGCCGCTGGCTAGGGGAGTAAATGAGATGAGATGATTTGCATACAATTCGAGCTTGTTAGTTAAACGAGCCAAGCCAAGCTCCATAATATTCAGCTCGAAAAGCACGCGAGCCTAAACAAGCTTTTTTTTTTATTTTGTATATATAGTTATATATAACAAGGTCCATAATAATAATAATAATAATAATAATAATAATAATAATAATAACAATAATAATAATAATAATAATAATAATAACATGTTTGTTATTTTTATGAAAATAACAATTTTTTAAAAAACATATAATTATAGATTTTATTTTGAGCCTAAATGAGCTCGAACTAATCCAAACTTATACGAGCTCAAGTTTATCTGAACTTATATATATCGAGTTCTTTTGCTAACTTGTAACAAGCCTTATCGACTCGAGCTCTATAAGGCTCGATAGGGTTCGCCCAAGCCTTCATTTATTAAATGAGTCGAGCTTGAGCTTGCTATATTCAGGTTCGGCTCTAGTCATTTATACCCCTAGCACTGGCTGTGGTGCATCAAGTTGACATTGTACTATTTTCTTTCCAACTTGGAGCCCCCTTAGAGGGCCTTCCAGCAGCGGTGTAAATTATCTCTCTTAATAAGGGATGATCAGCCTCCATCTTTTTCTCCCCTTCTCATCTTTTCACGGGCTTTTCGACCTTTCTCTATGAAGAGTTTGGTGGAGTTGCCCATTTTCCTTTTTAGCTTTTTGATCGATGTACTTCTTCAAGTGCCTTTGTTGAATGAGATGTTTGATCTCGTCATGAAGTTGAAAGCAACCCTCTGTATTGTGGTTTTTCTTTTTGTGAAAATGGCAATATCTCTTAAAGTTTTTCATATTTAGATACTTGTTGAGCTTTATTGGTTTCTTGAGGATGTTGTCATTTTGAATGGCCATCAAAACTTCTTTTCCGATCGTGTTTAGAGAAGTAGTGGTGGAATCACTTTATGGGAAATCGGTGTCCATCTTGTTGCTACATGTCTTCTTATCCTTACCCTTGCCTTTTTTATAATGCTCCTATTCGCCATATTTTATTTTGTTCATATCCTCCTAGGTCATATAGTGTTGTGCTAGGTCAAGTAATTCTTCCATCACTACTGCATTTGCATACTCATTGTACTTCAAACCTAGAAAGAGGACATCAATTAGGAACTCTATCCTCGGGTGTTCAATTTTTAAGACCTCAGTGTTGAACCTGATGAAGAAATTTTTGAAGAACTCTCCCTTATTCTGTTTGACTATGTGAAGGTGTGTGTGCGGGAGGTTGGCTTTCCGTTTACTTGCGAATTGGTGTAGGAACTTATCATGAAGCTAGTCATAAGAGAGAATTGAGGTTTGCTCCAATTTAACGAACTGTTCAAGAGCTATTCCTTGAAATATGATGGTCGATATCTTAGTATGAATGTGGTCGTTATGCCCATAGAGCTGCATCATATGTTTAAATGCTGCAGGTGCTTATTTTGGGCCCGTGGAACTATCATAGCACAACAAGCTTGTGGGGAATTTTGAGTCAATACCAATGCATATCTCTTGAATAAAAGGTGATTCTCGCTATCAATGGTGTCGAAGAGCATTCTCAACCAATCGTTGCCTTTTAGAGTTTTGCTTGGAGATTTCCTGAAATTGTTTGTTAACTATTGAACTTGGAGAGACTTATTCCTAATCCTCACAGTCTTCCTATAATAGATTTTGACTTAGTTGTGGCTTAGGGCGCTCAACCCATTCACGTTACGGGGCTCAATAGGGTCGATCGAAATTTTCTACAAAGTCAACTTCTTCCAGTGGGCATTATCTAGTGTCATGAGGAAACCGTCCTAAACTATTCTTATGTCTATTGGTATGAAACCAGGGCTCATCCATTTTTTTCTTTTTGCGGGCTCTTTCTTCCTATCTAGATGGGCGTGAAGTGGTGCGTACGGCTAGTGCGAATTGATGGTTGTGTCTCTATAATGCTAGAAAGAGTTGAGTTGAGAGCTGGGCAGATATTTGGTTGCTAATCATTTGCATAAGATGGATAATGGTTAAGGCAGCCGCTTGATCTAGATGAGAACTTAGACCTACCATATTTTGGGCATGCTGGGTTGAGATAGAGGAAATAGAAGAAGGGGTGGAGACCTTCTGTCGCTTTGTCTTTCAGAAATGACATTCCTATTGTTTACCATTTCTACAAGTTACAGACTCAAGATCAGGTAGATAGCACCAAACGATCATGTCAGGTTCTGTGGTGGACCAGATAAGAACCGATGGATTACTCCATTCAACCTCTAAGTGGTTGGGTTTAGGGTATTACTGAGGCGAAGACCGAGTCTTGCAATTGAAGGAAACATATAAAGCTTGCCGAGGTAGCCCTCAGCTAGAACCCTCCAATGTTCAAGCTAGAATAAGCTTGACACGAGGAAAGAGTAGCAGAGTAAGTGCCAATGTAAGTGTGAAAGCACGCCTGAAAATTCCGCTAATTGTGCTATTTATAATGTTCACCGTCTCGACAAAAGGAGAGGTTGAAAATACCATATACTTCCTATAGTCTAGTTGGATTTGACTTACATATAGAGACCTCAAAGGTTTTCGAAGAGTTCGTCAATCACCATGCTTATTGCCCACCGAAAATATGAAGCGGATTTCCACATCTAATATGGTGATGACTGGCTAATGATGCATTTAATGCAGATAGAATATTGGTTCAGTTGTATTTAATGCGGAAGTGATCAGTTGACTTTGAAGAGGGAATGCATTAAATACGGTTACGCTTGGGCGCAAGAGTTAGTCAACCTCATAGGGGGTTGAGGAAGTCAAACATGTTACTCCCTAAAAATATTTCTATTTTTGACATGTCTGTCTTATAGAAGATCAAGTTTACATTGTCGGTCGACCTCATGGGTCGATGATCAGTTCACTATCGGCCAGGTGCTACTAAATTAGATTTTGGTCGAAGGTGGTCAACACGAACTATATCATGAGGCGGTCAATTCTACCCATATCAACCTTAAATTATTGACCACTCCTATTGTCACGTTCTAGATATATGTTGGCAATATTATAACCATTCCTCATGGTTTAAGCATTTAGCAGGAAAAATTGCTAGCATTTTGACTAACGTTTGCAACCGTAGCTAATCTCGTAATTAATATTTTAAATAAATTTCATTTATTTTGACATTATAAAAATATTATTTATATCTGTTTAGATATTCATGAGTATATATATATATATATTTTATTTTATTTTTCAAATAAAAAACTTCAAATATATTAATATGCAACATTCAACACTAACTAATCCAAGAAAATATTCAATATTACTATCCATTAAAAAATCTGTTAATTCATAGAGTTATAGTTAGAGTAATTCATCATAAAATCAATTAAAAGTCTAATATTATTTTCAAGAGTAAAATGATAGATCCACAATTACTATCGTAAAAACAAAAAGATATTACTAAGTCATTTGGCCACTATCCCATCACATAAGTTTCTTATTTCTCTATGAATAAGGTAGCTAGAAATATTTATAAAATCCTACTCCACTTCATAAGTCTTCTTGAAAGTTCTTGGAGCATCTTTGTCACAAATTCCCATAGACTCATCTAGGAAGCATGCAAAAGCTACCTGAAATTGTATACAGCAACATAATAAATCAACCGACATTTCAATTATTTCGAGTAGAATAGCATTAGTCACTGAGTAAGGGAGAAAACCAAAACTCAACCCTATTGACTTATGCGCATCGCATAATAAAATAGCCAAATAAAACATGGCATTAACAAAACACCCAAATCATCTTGCAGGGACAAATTCAATAGGCAAAACCAAAAGAACAGAAGGAGAAACCTATCACTTCAACATCAATTTGAATTATTACTTATATTACTAAATGATTATTAGATTACTGTAAAAAAATGTTATAAAAGTTGGCCAATTGTGAAAGAAAGAGATGAGCTAGGAAAGCTAAGCATTAAGAAGAAAATGATTAAAATCATCATGATAGCCCCTCACACGCAGAAAGTTGCATATGTGCATGTGCCCAAGGAGTTATTAGTAATTGAATAGAAGGAATACAATAAAATTGTCAAATATTATTAAGCAACTCGAGAAAATTTACACAGCTAGAGATGCCTCTTTCAATGAAATATGTCTATCTGTCCTATTTGAATAAATAAAGGGAAGATGCTATGAGAAGTAAAAAAAAAAAAAGAAAAAATCAAAAATTAAAAATGACATATTCTGTTATGCTATTGGTGAAGTTAAATGACCAAATAATTTCTAAAACTTCTATAGCAATAAACTTAACAATCAAATTTGGTGTCACTCAAGGAACTACAAGTTATGGGTATAACACATACACCATACAATAGCAGGAGGTATTGATCAGTAAGCAAACTTCTCACATTCAAAAATAAGACATTCAAGAATTTTGACCTAGTAACTTCCAAAGACTGTAGAGCTTTTTTCCTGAATGCATGTTTTAGGGATGCAAGAATAATAGTTTCTATTGAGGAACGTCCCTAATTAGATGAGTTTTGAATGTCAACATACTTTTGATAAGAGGTGAGTTGAATCAGCACAAAAAAATAAAATGACATAACAATTTCATTTAGAAATTTAATTTGAATAGTTCTTTCTTGAGAACCCACATGAATATCATATGTACAAGCCCTAATACAATCATTTTATGTATAGTTATACTTATCCTCTAAGAATATCATGGACAAAGCAAACTTAGAATGGAAAAGGGAATGCCATTAGATGGCCATAAATAAGATCCCAATAAACAACTTAGAAAGAGATGCTAAACAAAAGTTGAGGTAGTAGACATAAATATATATATATATATCAACACTTTGGAAGCTATGTTTTGTGAGCATCACAATAAAACTAGAAACAACACAAGAAAAATAAATACATACATCTCACTGCGTATAGTCACATATATGCATATAATATCAGTAGAGACAATTTGAAATCTCATGACATAGTGTAAAATATAGAAGCCAAATTCTTGAGATAATAAAATGGAAAAAAAGCAAAAGAAGAAGCCTCCCACCATTTTTTTGAATGTACATATGCAACTTAATTACTATAACCCCACAAAAGCTCCAAATAGGACAATTTCCTCCATGCAAGGTGAAGTAATGAAAAGAATACAAGCTTAACTTTAGAAAGTAGGGAAATTTTGATCTTCTTCCTTAGTAACCATAGTTAAGCACATGAAACAAATTACATATTACTAGTTTGGACTAACAAATATAACATTATAATATAATTAAAAAATATATTATGCCTTACAAAATTACCGAATCATCATGGTTATTGTTAAACCTAGCATGAAATCCATCATTGCATTCCAAATGAGTACTAGATACAAATATTTCCTACATGAGTATCAATTATAAATATTTAATCTTTTCTAATTAATACATGAAAATAATCAATAAATATGCTAACTTGAGCACTAGAATGTAAATGTAGAAGGATCTTCCACGAGGCAAGAATGTAGGTCCAACTCCATCCATATTGTTACAAGCTACTTGAATTGCTCGCAATGCAGGGGGATCCAATAAACTCACTAAAATATTCATTTTTTTGCATTATATCCATCTGAGAGTGAATTTGAGTTATCTCAGCCTTCACCTTATTCTGTACCTCAGCGTGAATCTCTTAAAAGCAGAAGAACTTCCTTTAAATTGTGTAAATATAATCTCTTTCCCCATACACTTAACATGTCCATGTCCATGCCCATCAACTCCAATTGCATTATCAAGTAAATCATTTCTGAATTTCTCTTTTCTCTCAACTTTAGGCACTAGATTGACTTGTTCTTCTATCTCATCCTAATCTAATAGAAAAATGAAGAGACTATATTGAAAAGACATTGCATATACAAGAATAGACATAATGATACAAAGTTTATGTGATTCTCATAAATAAGTCAAAAGTCTCCTAGTTTGTATTCCTCCCAAGAAGGCCAACTATGAATATAACTTATCGGATCAGATACTTTGGCTTCCTAAAGCTGATTATTCAATGTTATAAATTAACAAATAAAGTATATAGAATTCTCTATAAAATGTGTAATTATTTATAGTTTGAAACTTACCTCTTTTTTAGCACATGAAAAGATGTTCTACCTATTTTATGTAGATCTTTCAAAGTATTCCTAATCTTTGCATTTTGTTTTGCTTGTTCCAGCAATAATTATATTATCTCGAAGTAGTAACACTTTTTGATATCAAATTTTAAAATAGATATACTACTGAATTTTTTATCTCATAATAAGTATATGAACAGTATAAATAGACTCCAAAAATTCTTAACTTAGGATTTCTACATTTTCTAATTACCCACACATCTGCTTTTTTTAGGTACTCCACAAGTGCATACCATTACCTTGGCTTTAATAGCTCATAGAGAATTCATGCTTGTCAAGACATGCTTTTTTGCTTTTGGGGGCAACGTAGCATTGGCCTACATTGATATCAACTATTGATGTGAGCAATAAGGAAAATGATAAACTACAAAATCTGCATCATATCACAAACTTCATTATTTGAACTTCATTCCACATATCATTAAGTTTAATTTTGGCATGTCAGACCACTTCTCATTAGGCAACAAATTCCCCATTTTTGAAACGACTCCAAAAGTAATGCTTAATTGTGCTTTGCCCTTGCCAACAATACGATCAAATTCATTAAGCTCTGCCTCAAATGGTGTACCACTATTTCACTTAGTTGGTAAGTATGAAGAACCTCTACCTTTTCTCTTAGATAATCCTGCCAAAAGAAAATATATCATTAAATAAACTAAGAACATATTTACAATATGTGTAAGTACTTGTTATTGTTCAAAATTAATCCCTGATATGGTTGTGGCTGGTCTAATCGATCGATGGATTCACTTTATTATCATGATTCATTGGACCGAATGGATTGAGATGATGAAGTATTATTGTTTGTACCACTTACTCTTGCAACAACATCAATATCTCTACCTATCATGGTCCAACGTAGATGCTTTCTTGGTCTACTAATCATAATGCCTAAATACCGAGCACTATATACATAGAACATGAAAATCATTAACTCCATTTTCAATCAACATAGCTTAAAACTACAATTAAAAAAGAAAATATAATATTATATATATATATATATAGATCAAGAAATGAAAAAACTTAAAATTAATTAATACACTCCATCTGTGATAAGAAACAAATACATAAAATTTATTAACAGAAACCTTCATGATGCCCTTAATCTATTTCATCATAATCATTATTTTCATCAAACTGCTTGTTATCATGTACATCAATTAAAATCCCTTTAACTCTATCTCAAACCTAATTAGCATTCTCGTCAATTAGAGAGATATGGCCATCCAATACTTGGTTCCCATAGGGTTTTATTTCATACATTTGTGAATATATATCAAAATTATCTCTTATCATCATTAATTTTGCAATATTTCACTCAAGATTCCTAGGATCAATAAAATTTCACACTTGCTTTGCTTCATTAGATAAATAAAAAGGCTTATCACTTAGAAGATTGTCCTTATACATTCATCAGTTAAAGTTCACGAGCTTGAATTTATGCATATCTTCCATCAAGCCTCTCTTGTCATTATCAATCCAATCACACTTAAATTGTATGGACTTCAAATTGTAGGCATAATAATTTCAATGATGTCAGTTAAGATGTTGTAATAGGGGACTTCACCTAAGCGAGGATTTCTATCCTTTGCACTTGTATAGCTACTCGTAGCAACCCTAAGGATAACACCTGATTTTTGACTTGCTTTCTTTTCATCAGGTATTATAACTCTTCCCATGTGCTATGGGAGGATAAATTGTATTTTTGGTCTTCTAAGTTAGGCCTGTTTGAATTTTGGTCCCACTATTTATCAGTTTCGCAAATTGCATCCAATAAGTGCATTTTTTTTTCAATTTCAAGACTCAAAAGAGCTTTGCCTAGACATTAATGGAGCAGCTCACATGTCACTCACGTGGCTATTAAGTTAAGCTTTTTTGGTCCCATAAGTTAGGCCCGTTTGGATTTTTGGTCCCAACAAGAGCTCCAATAGATTTTTGCAGAAGATGAAAGAAAAATGGGTGCAAATAAAGGTACCATTTATTTTTGCGGCACTCCACCTCCATTGAAAACCTCATGGACAGATGAAAATTCAAATAAGAGGTTTCATGGTTGTGCTTCATGAATAATAGGTGTGGTTTCTTTGCTTGGGAAGATCTTCAAATATGTAAAATAGCAAGACAAGTGATACTTAAGTTGCTTAAGATGTTGAATGTAATGAAGAAAAAGTTGTTGAAACTTCAAAAAAGGCGAACTATGTTGCCATATCTATTGGTGGTTTCTTGGGTGATGGTTCTTCACTTTGTTAGGACCAAAATCCAAATAGATCTAACTTGTGGGATCAAAAAACACCAATTTAATGACCACGTGAGTGACATGTGACTGGTTTCGTTAACTATTGGATAGAAAGTCTCTTTGGTCCTTAAATTTAAAAGAAAAGGCACTTATTGGATGTAATATGTGAAAGTTATAAAGAATGAGATCAAAATCCAAATGGGTATAACTTATGGGACCAAAATCACCCATTTGGATTTTAAGCCAAGTACAGCAATCCAAAAGTGCGAAAGAACCTATTTTCAACATTGATCAATTTATTTCAAAAATTAAGAGGCTAAATCAAAGATTTTGAATTAGTTTAGTATAAAACTAGGGAGTTGAACTACTATGCAACATCCCCCATGCATAAATCAATAATAAATTCAAAGATCATATCGATGGATTGTGCAACAAATTGACAACAAAATTGACAACAACCATGCAATTATGAACATTAGACCTCCGATGTAGAAGCTCAAGAGCTTATACTAAGTATAGCAGTCCAAAAGTGCGAAAGAACCCATTTTCAACATTGTCCAATTTATTTCAAAAATTAAGAGGCTGGACGAAAAATTCTAAATTAGTTTAGTATAAAAACAGAGAGCTGAACTATCATACAACATTCCCCATGCATGAATCAACAATAAATTCAAAGATCATATAAGTGGACTATGCATCAAAATGACAGCAAAATTGACAACAACTATGCGATTCTGAATATTAGACCTCCTATAGAGAAGCTCAAAAGCTTATACCAAAGGCCAGTGCTACTGTGAATAGCAACAACCATAAAAATTTATATTCATATAATCAACATCCAAAGGGTTTCATGTACATGTTTTCCAACCATTCTGACAGACAACTTATTATTTTCATGCATTGAAACATTCTCCAAGTTGTTTTTTGTGCCAAGCTTAAAATATCGCTCTAAAACCAATTCAAAAAAGATGCAAGAAATGCAGTAGAAAAAAAGTTTAGTAGAAACAAGCACTGGAGATTTATCATACTCTAGCTAAACGTTGCTCATCCCACATAGTGACCCCACAAAAAGTCCAACACACAATTCAGCAATTTCGAGCAGTTTACCAAGAAAAACATTTTCAAAAGCCACAAATGCATATCCAAAATCCTGGGAAAAAAAAAAAAACAAAGTCAAGATCCCCATGAGACAAGCTTTGAGAAAGTAGGTCAACAAAACATATCAACAATATTCTAACAGAACGCCATAAATATAAAACAGGCAAAATGCATACATGACTCAAATAGAAATTCAAAATTTAAAGGAATCATCCATAACCTACAAAAGTGAGAAAACCAAGCAATATTTTAGAGAAAGTAAAAATGAAATAAAACTTTACAAGAGAAAATTGAACCAAAAAATTATAAACCTATAACAAAAACTTTTGGGCAAAAAAATTGTGTCCTAGTGTGTGACGGTGTGTGTTTGTTGGTGGTGTGTACAAGTGACAAAGAGAATACCACGATTTGTGCTTAATGATGTGTGTTTGTCAATGGTGTTTGCCTGAGAAATAAAGAGAGTTGTGTACAGCAATGTGCGTGAGTACGGGTGAAAGAGAGAAAAAAGAAAAAAAAAAAGGAAGAAAATATGAAGAACGAGGAGAGATTGAAAACAGAGTGGATAACAAAAAAGGAAAAAGGTTTTTTGTTTAGCAAAATAGTGAGAAAAATTATAGAAGTGTTGGGAAATAAAAAAAATCATGAGGAGAAAAAAAATAATTTTGTTTACTTACTGCTGTAAAAATATAGGTAATAATTGAGTACTGCCTACAGTTTTAACTATTAAATGTATGCAATTTAAAATTTTATTCATTATGATTGTAAATACGTAAATAATAAGCACACAATGCCTATGATTTACTTCCAAATGTGAGCTTTTGTAAATTTTAATGCCCACATAGTCAGGGCTGTAAATGGATATTTAAACATTCGTTTACCATTTGTATTTTTATCCATTTATACAAAATTTATCCACATCTATTTAAAGCAAATGTTATCCGTATTCGATTAATAGATATTCAATTATGAATGGATACGGATATGGTAAATGCGTATCCGATCCATTTAATATCCATTCTGAATATATATTTATTAAATAATATATTATTTATATTTTTTAATAAAATTCTCATAATCCATATATGTATATATATAAATTATAATTAAAAAATAAAGTTAATCAACATATATATATTATAATTAAAAAATAAAGTTAATCAACATATATATATTATAATTAAAGAATAAAGTTAATCAACATAATTATTGTTGGTTGACTTTATAAAAATTATACTTAAATGCCATTATTATTATTATTAATTAGTATTAATAATCAATTATAAAGTTAATTATTAATTAAAAATTATGCTATTGATTTGATTGCTTTCTTTTTAATGAAATTGTGTAGTTTCTTTTATTAATTAAAATACTTATTTGTTATAGGTTCATAGATTCACGTATTTGAATATTCATAAATAGATATCTAAATAATTATCATGGAATATGAATATCAAAAAAATAATTTGAATATGGATAAATTTAATCAAATATAAATGCATCTGAATAACTATAATCGAATACGGATATATCAGAATTCGATCGATATCCGACGGATACGAATTCGGATATCATTTTTAAACATCCGTCAAATCTATATCCGTATACGAATATTCGAAAAGTTAAACATAAACGAATATGAAAATAGTGTACCTGATCCTTTTAATATTCATTTACATCCCTACACAAAGTTTATAATGTGGATAAAAATTTATTCCTTAGGGTTTAATGGGAGTAAGAAAAATTAGTGTGGCCAAAAGCACATCTTTTTATAGTGTACAAATAATTTTATTTCTTTAGGAGCTATTCTTCCATCATTTATGGGTTATGGTAATGTGTTCCTAAATACATAAACTTCCAAAAATATGACAACACTTTGTAAAGACAATTAATATTAAATTGTCCACTTGAATAATCATTCATAACTATTTTAAGATGTATTTTTATTTATTTGCCTCTAACATTAAGTTTTTGTTATAGTGAAATAGAAAAATAATAATAAAATGTCCCTTTAAGTGCATCAACTAGAAAAATCTTTCGTTATTATTATTATTATTTATTTTTTTGAAAATTGATGTAAATGAAATTTGTCTTAAGGGTTCTCTACGGAAATTCAACTAAATGCAAAGGATTGTGGTTCTTTAACTCCTAAGTGCATCTAAATAGAGAATTTGTTCAAGTGAAAAATGAATTGACCTAATTCTTTTTAAATCATAAATATATATATATATATATATATATATATTACTTAGGTTTGGTAGGCTGGGCTTATTGAGCTTGGCAAGCCTACCTTTACATTTTGCACTTATCTTTAAGGTTGATTCGACTAATGTGCACTTAGCATATTTAGGTATATCATCTAATCTTCCTACTTTCGATTTAGAAATAGGTAGTTTCAAATTGAACGTATGATAGATAGCAATGTTTCCATTAGAAATCATAGGTAGTATAAACTCTTGTCTTAGCTTTTGTCTTATATTTTAGCTTAGTTAGGGGCTCTCTTGAGAGAAGAGAGAGGCACAATCTAGTAATAGAGGGTATGAGAGCAGACCATTGAAGTTAGATAAGCATTAGAGGTGTAGAGAGATGAAGATTAAAGGGGTAGCCGATTGACTATAGGGTTAGCCGGTGAGGGGGCCTACAGTTGCTATTGGTGGATGCCCTTATGTGGCGGTCATCCTTCTGGGGTAGTCATCCTTGGGGGTGATCACCTTTGGGCTCGACCACTCTGAGTGGCAACTGCCTTGACGACCTTCACATATTATTAGCAATTAAACCCTAGAGCTTTGCAAATGCATTTGGCTCATACCTACTGAGAGTAATTACCTTTTTGAGCCACTTATGATTTCTAACAAAGCTTTACCTATCGAGATCACTTAAGATCTCTGATGAAAATTTACACTATGTGAATCACTTAAATTTTTTTGCAAAATGTTTTGTTTTGGGGATCATTTGGAATCTCTGGCAAAGTTTTACGCTCTGTGAATCACTTAGAATTTTTTGTGAAATCTTATACTTTGGAGATTATCCTTGGTAGAATTTTACACTCTTATCACTTAGAATTTTATATGGAGGCCGCTCATTTGTTAGGACAACGACGATCAAGGTGGCGGTCCTTTTGCTTGGGACAACTGCCCTCGGGGAGGCTACAAAATAGCTAGGCTGCTGCTGTGGGCTAATTACATTGGCGATAGTCACAATTTTGATTTTCAGGTGGGGGCAAATGACCCTTGCATCGTCATCTTATCATTTTGTTCCTTAATTCTTCTCTTTGCTTAATAGCACATTCGCAGTTTTTGCTTGATCATTCTATTTCTCAGTGAGATGTCAGAGTCAGAGATTGGGAAAGTTTATTTGACTCCATATGAGTCAAGAGGAAGTTAACCTTGGAGGAGGATTTAATAGATAGTAGTGGAGTGATAATTACATTAATTTGAGTAATCTCAGTTTTTACATGTGGATGGATATGAGTTCCTATTACTTTTGGGAGTGTCCTTTCTTGTGATTGAAATGATAGTAATCTCCTATTTCTATTTATTAGGATTGTCCACCATATTTTTGGGCCTCGCCATTAGGTGTTGCTACTCAACTAATTAACAAGATCTTCCCTCGCGATGTATTAAGGGTAGTGTATCTCATGAATCCTAAGAGGAGGTGCATGTTTGTAGCATTCAATATAACAAATTTAATAATTAGAATCAAATAAATAAAGGCATATTTTGAATTCAACAACAAATATTAATTTTAAGTGGATAATTTAAGATTAATTACCTTTATAAAGTGTTGTCATACTTTTTAAGGCTTATATATTGAGGCGTATATTAAAACAACTCATAAATGATGGTAAAATAGTACTAAAAGAATAGAAAACATGCCTTTGTTGCTTTATATAAAAGTAATCTTTAAAATAGCCTTCGTATGTGTTGCAACTGCAGTTATAGAGGCCATTTATTCAAATGCCTCCACATGTACTAGAGCAAATTTCCAAACTTTCAAAGGCAAAAAAGAAAAGAAGTCTTGAAAGTCTTCTTTGTAGTAGTACTTCTCCTCTCCTACTTCCAATAAGCTAATCTTTTCTTTTCTTTCCTTTCACTGTGGGTCTCCACTGGGGTTGTTATTTCATCAATGTGAATGTACTTCTTGGCCTGGATTAGGAGCTCTGCTAAAATGGTTGGGGGCTTTCTTGCTATGGATCCTTAAAACTCCTATATCTTAAGCTTTATTATATGATACTGGGCAAGAGCTCTGGACTAAGATGTGAAATCTCAAGCATAGCCTAAATAAAATGGTTGACATACTTCTGCAAGCCTTCCTATTCTTTCTACTTTATGGTGACTAAGTATCTAGTAGTTGTGGGAGTACTTCTGATTGATAGATAAGTCGTTCAGGAAGCTTTGTGTCAGCTGCTCTAGTCTTTTGATGATTTTAGCTGGCAATTGGCTATAGGGCTGGGCATTCGAGTTCGAGTTTCAGGTACCCGACCCGACTGGGCAGTAATTCTTTGAAACCCGATCAATTGGGTTTTATCGGGTACCAATTACTATACTATTGGGCTGGGAGTCGGGTAATGAATCTCGGCCTGATTGGGTATCGGGTACCCGATTAAATAATTATAAAAAAAAAAGGAAAAATGTGTAAAATTTTGAAGTGTGTAAACTTAAAACAGAGTTTTTGCCTCTATTTTAAGTGTTAAAACTTAAACCCCCTATCCCGTGGCATTGACCATTCCCGCCCTCCCCCCAACCCAAATTCCTCTCAACTTCTCTCTTCGCTTGTCCTGTTAGCCACCGCCATCCTCCCACGGCCCGCATAGCTACTAATGATTTAGAATATTTAATATTATTTGTTATGTTATAAAACATTTTAGTTTAGGATTTTCTTGACAAAATTTAGGTTTTTTTAGTTTTTGACTTTTCTTGTAAAAATTTTATATGTTCCATGTATATATACTCTACTATGATCTATTATATATGTGTTTGTTAATTATTTAGTTTTTTTAATTTATTTGTTCGCTGGAGGGTTTATTGAAAAATTTGAAATGAGGATTTATATTTTATAATGAAAGAATGATTTTATTTTATTTTGATTATTCCTCTATTTTTATGAATGAATTTGATTTTTTCAATTTGTTTTCTTGTTCTTTATGTTTATTCTCTATTAATTTTTTAAATTGATATATAATAAAAATAACTCTCAAGTATAGAAAAAATAATTTTTGTTGATTGCATTATAGGGACTCATCCGCATTACTGAATTAGATTATCCCCACAAAGTGAAATGGAAAGTAATAATCCAAAAAGAAAAAGAAAGGCTAAGGAGGTGAGTTTTGCTAATCCAATTAATGAGGAATTGAATTTGTTAGATGACTTGGAGTTTGGTTTGAATTATGATAATGATTTTATAACTTGAGGTTTAGAGGGTCTTGCCAAAAATGATACTTTTGTTGATGAGAATGTAAATGACAAAAAGGAACCTCCAAAGAAAAAAGTCAAAAAAAAATTGCATCTAGGTTACCATGGTAGGAACACTTTACTAAATTCTTTTATTAAAATGATAAATGTCAAAAGGGAAGATGTAAATATTGTGGAACATCTATTAGGGCGGATCTTGATGTACATGGAACTAAAAGGTTCGATAGGTATTATCAATCATGCAAGAAGAAACCTCATGAAGTTGCAACTAGACAAAAGATTTTGAATTATCAACTAGTTGAAAAGGGTCAAAAGAGTGGAGGGGTTTTATGGGAATTTGATCGAGAAAAAAATAGATATGCATTATGCCATTGATTTATTGTTGATGAGACGCCATTTAAGACAGTTGAGAAATAAGGGTTTTGACATTTTATGTTGGTTACATGTCCTCAATTTTCTATGACATCTCGAAGGATTATGACTAGAGATATTTTTAAGATGTACATGAATGAAAAATCTAGATTGAAGTCCTTCATTGCCACACATGCACAGAGGGTTTGCATCACCACTGACACATGGATCTCTATTCAAAATGTTAATTATATCTGTTTTACTATGCATTTTATTGATAATGATTGGAATTTGGTTAAGAAGATTTTGAATTTTTGTCTTATTTTTTGTCATAAAAGTGAGGATGTAGGTAAGGTTGTTGCTACATGGTTGAATGATTGGGGCATTGATAAAAATTTTATGGTCACTGTGGATAACGCTTTATCAAATGTGCTTCCATCAAACTTTGAGAGGTTGACCACCTTAACTCCATGAGTTAGTGACTTTGCCAGTATGGTAGGACAAAATGGACAGTGCTTGGGGTGAGTGACTGCTAAGGGAAGAAACCAACCATCAGCTAAATTGGATGAGGTTTCTGGACTCTTTTTGAGAGAATTGTGGAGGCTCTAGCTAAGGATGCTTGTAGCATACTAGGCAAAGGTTTTCTCTGCAGCTCGAAGTAGGTATATTTCACCAAGGCTAACAAGGCTTCTTGCATCAGTTGTAAGATAAGGCCTCTCATTGATGGGTTCTAGGCACAACATGGATTCTAGAGAGTTAGGAACATTATGGATGGTCTCCCTAAGGGTGGGAGCGGTTGTCATTCTCTATTATCTCCGCTAATTTCCTCCTCCGAAGGGTTCCACTCGGGCATTGGAATCTCGTACTCTAAATCTTGTCTACATTCTCAGCTTTTTACAAATTAGATGCTTCTCATAAATAATACCAAAATGACTACAAAATCTGTCTCCCTAGGTCCCCTCAGAAATCTGCATTTAAACGTTGACGATTGTGGCTTTATAACTCGAGAATGTGTTTGTTCAGAGAATTTGCTTGAGTGAAAAATCAATTGACTTGATCCTTTTATTATCATAAGTGCAGATGTTTATACGGTTTGGATTTGCTATGTTGGGCTTGCTAAATTTGGCAACCCACCTTAATTTTTGTTTTTGTTTTTATTTTTAATGATGATGTGACTAATGTGGCTTTTCGACATATTGAAGGTATATCAGAAATAAATAGTTAAGCTTCAAAATTCTGAATCTATTATTTAAATACAAAAACATTCTACATAAAATGTGAATAGAACAATCTCTCTAGAACAAATATATGCCAGGCAGTACCTTGGGCAGATATTTTAAGCACCATACCTACCAGCGTTCGGTTGGTATTCGTCATGTTTCTTTTTTTTTTTTCTTTTTTTCTTTTCTTATTGAAGTTAGAGGTGGGGGCCGTTGGGAATGGAGCGTAGGGTTTATGATAGAACAGAAGGCAGTAGTGCTATGAATTAATTACACATGTGCTGTTATAAAATTGGGTCCTATGTTTCTTATCATATTTATCGGCCAGGACCACCAAACATTGGGCTTCATGATGAAATTTAGGTTTGAAAAGCCCCCAAACCACATGGAAACTTGATCTCAAGCTCACTCTAATAACCAAAGGCAATCCTTTTCCAGATTCTAGCAAGTCCTGCATGTTTCTTCCCGCACCATACATTGCCTTATTTCTTGTCCCAACACTTAGCCTGAACAATGTTAAATCATCACTCCCAGCATATAGTTCTCTACCTGGCATCTATTGGCAAAACAAGAACAAAGATTTATTAATTATACCAGCAAATTCCATAGGCTATGAGCACGCTTGATAGGAATGATTCAATAAGATTACAGTCCATAATCTGACCTAATTTTTTGTTTAATACGAAATATTAAAGATGCCGGTCGGCTCGTATTTTGGCATAAGCCCGCTTCTGTAGTTGATATTAATTTATATTCACATTTTGAATTTGGGGGTGAGATGTGTAATCTCATCCCCATGATTATGCATTTATTAATGTAAATATACACGAATGCCCTTGTGGAGTGATTTTAACTATTAAGGATTGAGGGCATTTGAGTAAATTTAATAGTTAATTGCACATATCAAACAACTACTTGAGATTATCTGAGATTCTAGTGGCAAGCAATATATATTTCAATCATTAATATCAAACATAATATTGAATACCATAATCTCATTTATAATCTTTTGATCAGAGATTACAACAACTATTTAGTCCACCCTATCAAACGTGACCCATAACTTTTTTGGGAGTCTCAAAACTTTATATTTAAAGAAAATCATTGATCGAGTGGCCTTTGATCCAATGTGTATTAATTTTACACATAAAATGTGAAGTTCAAAGTTCCAACTTAGTGAATTCCTGGCATGCTTGTCAGCTTGTGTTTAAATTTAAAAAAAAAAAATGATAATCATGGTGATTTGTGTATACTAGAGCCCACATATTATGTTATAGAGACAATTGCGACTGTTAGAAAAAATCTTGAGTCTTGTAACCATAATAATATAACAATTCAAGATAACACATTAATGTTTTGCTAAATTCGTTTATCTATCAATATATATATATATATATATATTGTGTGTGTGTGTGTGGATATATTATTGATTAAAATATTAATTACTTGAAATAGACTTGTAGATGTTACAAAGATGGTTAACACAAGAAGTGGAATATATCGAAAATATTGACTTAGGTACCTGTGACATTGCAAAAGGAAGATGGCCAAAAACTATTTGCATTGTTGGAGGATGGATGTGAAGACCGGAGAGTTTGGACTTGTTGTCAATGATTAGATCCACGGAACAATTGCAGCTTAGTATTTTGGTTGTGACTCCCGAAGCATCCACTCCCTCACCTAATCTAAACTGTTGAATTCTTACAACCTGCATTCAGATAAAACTATTGACCATCAATCTCTTGTCTCATTAATCACATGCTACATCGCAGGACACTAATCAATACAACATCGCACGGCCGCTATAATTAAAATTCTAGCACCTCCAGGTTAATTATTTTAGGCAAATAGTGGTAGTGCAAGAAATTAAAAATAAACTATTCACGCATGTTATCAAATTGCCAGCATAGAATCCCATACTCTGTACCTTTCTCAAATCATTTATCAGCTTCAGCTTGTTGAGGGCAACTAACTAAACATTCGAATTCTTAACTGTTTCAAATGTTAATAGATTCTACAAGATTTTCTTCTTCTTCTCCTTCTTTTTTAATTCTTTTCTTCTTTTCCAATTTGTTTTGGCCCTGGCCCCTACCTAGCACTAGATGATGTACTTTGATTTAACATAAAGAATTGAATGCCAAGAGGAGCAAATATTCCTTCTTCTGTTGGGATAAACATAGTCGAAAGAGGCATGATTTTAGATAGCTAAGAAAAAATCCGGGCATAGTAATAATTAAGACAGCATAAAGTTGATGTAAGAAAACTGTCGTTTCGTTTTAAGAAGATATTATCTCCGTATTAGTACCTAAACCAATTTCAGCAATCATCTCTTATAATCCAATTATTATTCCTTTAAATATTAATATTATAAGTATTTCAAGAATATTGAGCTAGCCAAAGAATCATTGAAAATAGTAAATTAAACAATAATAAAAATAAAATATTGTGTCGTCCTTAAATTTATTTTAATTTAAATTTTTAATAGGCTCTAGCTTAAATCTATTAGGTTGTTCCTCCAATGCTAAGTTAAAACCATTGATACCCTTGAAATACATATTCAAGTTTTAAATTAACCTGAACATTAATACAATGCGAGTTAAGTTTTAATTTTCAATGTAATATATGCATGTACCCTTTTCATCTTTCCAAAACTATTTTCAGCAATTTGCACTATTTTAAATGACTCACTTATAATTTTAATTAATTTGAAATTAGTTTTAAATAGTATTATACTCTATCTGCTCATGGACTTCGTGGAACGGATTACGTTGAGCCAAAAAAAATTCCACAATCATTAAATGAGCTAATCCGCTCAGATGTCTAGCTAAAATTTGATCAAAACCAAATTGCTAAATGAATTTTCAACGGAATCATGGTTTAACTAGCGAAGTACAGGAAAAAAAAAATATAGTACTGGGGATCAACATGAGCTCACTCAGAAAAAGGAGACTAGATATTTATCCATTGAATTGACTGATATAACACAATGGTTGAAGGTGATTTCCATCTAAGTCGACAAAATATGCAGGGGTGAAAAGCACTTGTGACAAAAGCAGAATCATATGGGATTTTGAAAGAGGAGGCTTTAACTTTTTTCCAAGGTGTATATATATATATGTATGTATATATATCCATGTACACATATGTACTGAAAAAAAAAAAAATAATCATGTGATTTTTGCTTAGGGGAATAAGTTTCACATATAATACGTGAAATCGGGAGTTTGAATCATAATGAGCTCTTAATATATATATATATATATATGTGTGTGTGTGCGTGTGTAAATAAAAAAAATGTACCAAAATTTTAAATCATGGGTAAATTAAGCAATTTATGCATTAGTCGACAATAAATAAGAACGGCAGCATTAATGTGGTTAAGGCCGCTAAGCACGAGTTTCAAAAGATGTTTAGGGTAAAAAAAAAAAAAAAACTAATTAACTAATAGATTTTTCGGCTTTTTAAAATTTTGCCAGTTTTCTTTAAATGTAATTACACAATTGACAATACCTTTTAGAAATCAACTTTTTTGTTTTTAAAATTTTTAAGTGATAGGTGAATATTTTTTATGGGAAAGTACGATTTCCCCAAATGTTAATTCCTTGTTCTTTGAAACCATTTCTGTGAAGGTATAAATACTTTTTGACTGTTAATTAATGGGCTCGGTGGATTGGGATTATTCAGACCGCCCAACCTATCCCTTATTAGTGTACAATTTTCATAATGTTTCTTTCCATTGAGTAGACATTTAAGATCTAGAGTTATTTTTCAAAAATCTTTTTTAATGCGTTACGTGACATACTATTTATATATGTAATTGTTCTCGTTAATCTATCGCCCAATTTTCATATATTTTTATTTACTAATTAAGGGATAAATGAATAATTCTTATTCTCTTTTTTTGACAAATTAGCATAAGCAAAGAAATGAATATTTATGTATAGACATAGTATAAAAATCCCTCGAGCAGTATTATTGGAACTAACAATTTGGCACATTCAATGTATGTGCTAAAACTTCTATAATATATTTTATATTATAAAAATATTTATTCATTTTTATATAAGATAATTTTATTTTAATAATTTTAATATATTTATTTGTTTTTAATAAGTAAAAATCAAAAAGTCACTACAAAAAAATATAATATTCGTGACAAAATAATGAGTGACAAAGTAAACTTGTCACTAATAATATACATTGAGTGGCAATAACTTTTATCTTGTCATTAATGATAATTTTTAAGCGACAATAATTTTTATTTTGTCACAAAATGACTCAACAGTAACAAAAATTAATGATTTAAGTTGTCACCATTAACAATTAGTAACACCCCTATAGTGACAACTTAGTGACAATAAAAATTGTCACTATAATTTGTGACAAAATTTTCATTGTCACTAGAGGTGTGTCACTAATTGTCTATGGTGACAACTTTAACACTATTCTTGTCACTATTTAGTTTGTAAAAATCATTAACGTGACAACTAAATTTTTTGTCGCCTAATATACTTAAGTAGTGATAACTTTTGCATTGTCGCTGACTATTTTGCCACTAATTTATTTTTTTCTTGTAGTGAGTGATGATAAAATCATAATTGTACGCATAAAATAGGTGAGTTATAAATGGTAGTTATTGTATAATTTGTAGTTATTAGAAATTTAAAAAGAAGAAGAAGAAGAAGTAGGATATTTTAGACAAATTATTGAAAAACACACCCAAATAAATAAATAAATAAATAAATACTTTACTAATAATACAGATATACATTTCGGTGAATGTAAACTTTCTTAAATTCTAATGACACAAAAGATACCAATATACAATTGAGAAAAGGCCAGAACTAAATTCAACCGATAGTTATTGCCATAACCGTAATATTAGGGTTGACTTGACTTATATTAATAAGCACAACTTGGCTAGTTTGGACTTCAAATCCACTTCAAAGTAAAATATCTTGTGCTGGACTTCATAAGTTAGCTCATGGCCAGACGATAGAAAGATGAAACAACAGACCTCATAAAATGTTCAATTCTCAATCCCAAGGGATTTTCGATGGCTGCGGGTCTGAATTCAAGAAAGTTTAGGGAATGTTGGGTTGAATTTTATGGATGTTTTTGTTATATGTCTTGGGAGGGAGTGTGGCTGGGGAATATGAAAGTGGTGTTAGAAAATATAATGAATTTTTATTTATATTTTAGGGAATAGCTAAAATCTATTTTGAAAAGTATTTGTATGTTTGTTTATATTTTGGGAGAAAATAATTTTTTACTGTTGATGTTAAATCGATTGCTTTTTTGGTTTGGATGGTAGGAAGAAATTAGAATTAAATATTAAATTTAATATACTAAGAAAATTTGAAATGTATAATAATTGGATATTATTTCAAAATATTATTATCATGATTGATTAAACAATGATGTTGGAGATGAAGATTGAGAATTTTTTTGGTAAGGTAATTAAAAATATTAGGGATAATTTGAAAATATTTTGAGGAAAAAATTTGATATATGTTTGGGAGGAAGAATTTTCTTCGCACAAAACATAACCAAAACACTCCCTTAAAATTTTAATTCAACCATGATAATATAATATGATATTTAGAGGGTGTTTGGCTAAGCTTATTTTAAACATCTTATAAGTTCCTACATCTTATAAGATGTTTTTAGAACTTATAAAATGTTAGATCTTATTTTTAAAATAAGTTATTGAAGTGTTTGGATAAATAAGATTTTAGAGCTTATAAGATGTTTATAATAGCAATTTTGTAATTAAAATGGTTAAAAATGAATGAGCTTGTTAAGATTTTAAAAATAAGTTGGAGTCTCTTTATTTTTTTAAAGAGAGCAGCTTATAAGCTCCTAACATCTTATTTTAGGATCTTATAAACTATTTTTTAAAAAAAATTACCAAACACTTTTTATTAACTTATAAGCTCTTAAACATCTTATAAGATATTTTGAGGAGTTTATAAACTCACCCAAACACCCTCTTAGTTTGGGTCACCAGCCCATGCAATCAGGCCCCATCTCAACCACATGGTTGGGCTAAGTAGCTATCCTCAAGAGCCTCTTCCAAATTGTGTTTTGAGAAATCTTGTAAGTGGGCTGAGATTGAGGCTTTGGATGGTGGTACAAGCCTTAGTTTGTTGGGCATATTTGGGTCTGGGTCTGGGTCTAGCTACATCTCATTTGGGTTAGATGAATGAATGAATGTCTTTATCCACATTGAGTCTAAGTAAAACAGTTAGCGAGTTATGCCTCATATTTTATTTATATATATATATATATATGCACACACACACACACACAGCTCATCATTTATATGATTTATTTTCTTACCATAGAATGAATGTAAATAATCTTGTCTTCATCAGAAGGTACGGTGATATTGTCACGTTACGACCACATAAAAAGTTTCAATTGATTGGTATAGCTTTGCAATTTGATTCATAATACTTAGACATATAAGAGCAGATATTTATCAAATAATATTTTTCATCCCACTTGACTAAATAAATAGATAGAATAAAGTAACAATACGGTCGTAATATTAGAAGTTTTGAATTAGACTTTGGTGGCATCTAAACACTACCTACTTCTTTTTTATTTTTATACACACAAGTGCATCAAGAATTTGTTAAAATATAAACTCTAAACTTTACATATAAAAGTGTGAGGGTAATGTCATTAAACTAATTGATTACTCGCACACTCCCACTCCAATGTTATGTTTTAGAGAAGATATATTTAACTACAACGCCTATCTATCACGCTACTCATCAGATCAAAACTATAATCTTAAACAAACAATAAGTACAATAGCATATGTTTCATTACTCGGTAATATAAAAAAATAATTCTGAACCAATAACTTTACCTGCAATTAACTTAGCTATATGCAACACAAATTAACTAGATGTGGAGTAAATTTTTCCTTCATGCATGTGTGAAACTTTAGTTTTAAAGAGGGCAAGAGAAAAAATAAAGAAAAACAGAAAACAAGAAGCTGGGAAGAGAGATTAATATATATATATAAATAAACAAAAGTACCTTAACAGACATCTTGGGAGCCGGTGGCTTAGCAGCGACATAGAAAACAGCCAAAGCAATCATCAAACTGAGCAAAAGTCTCCAACTCAACTGCAGCCAAACCCACCACCCCGAATTTGAATAGCTGAAAGAAAAATACTTAATCCAACCTCTGTTTGTCTCATCATAATTAGAGTACTCTTCTTCATCCTCCTCATCATCACAATCTTCTTCATTCTTTTCCATAATTCCACCATCTTTTTCACCATTTTCCAGCATTACCCCATGGCCCAGATGATCCTGTGAATATTTCTTCTTACTCTCTTGCAGAAACGAGTTATTGGATCCACGGGACGACGAGTAGCGAGACAGGACCAGGCGGGTGGCTTCTTGGTCGGAGCGGAGTGGGGAGTGATATTCGTAGTTGTTGGTGACGTTGCTGTTTGCATGGGAAATGGTTGAGGGGCTCTGGACGAAGTAGAGTGCGTAGGGATAGGAACGGAACAAAGCTTCCTCTTCAGAGTCCATTCTGTAATTAGCCATATTAATGTCGTGTGAGAGAGAACACAGCACACACAAAAGACTAGCTATACTTATGGGCAAGATTAAACATATTGTTCTTTGGAGGGTTTTTAAACTTCCACAAGAGACGTTACTTTGGGTTTGCTTAAATGGTCTGTGGGCTCGACAACATTTGAGTATACTCTCTTAATCGAGTTAGGATGACTGTTGGATTTTTTTTTTTTAATATTATTATTATTATTATTATTATTATTATTATTATTATTATTATTATTATTATTTTATGGGTACACTTTTTCGTCTCAAAATTATATATATATATTTAATTTAATTTGATATTTGTGAGTTTTATATTAATATAGTTCAATATATGTATGTATATGAGAATTTTGTGCAATTATTACATTACTGTCATCGAAAATTGCAATTGCAGATTGGTGTCTGAATTAATGCACATTTGGTAAAAAGATTTGATTTGTGAAATGAGCATTCCTTTGAGTCTCATTTTATGCAACTCGCTTTGTATGTATGAATTGTTGTATTGTGGAAGAAAATATTAACAATATTTCACTTTATAATATTATCACCTTTTGAGTTAATAAATAATTATTGAACAAGTTCATATATATTTGACTGAGTGGAATGAAATGATCTTTTTATTTTAGGCCACTTCAAAAAATAAAAATAAAACAATAAACTTAAAATAAAAAAGTAGCTTTGTAGTATGTATATATATTCACCCATTTAAAGTATTATTGTTTTATATATAATTTGTTTACATAAGATATAGGTTATTACAATCCCTTTCCTTGGTTTTTGGTTAGTCCTCGAAAATGGAGCCTTGAGAGTTAGTCCGAGAAATACGGGAGAGATGTTAATTAAATCAACTTAGATTAGGGTCTTTCTTTATTTTTGCTTTACTTTACACCGAATTGTTGCCTCTTTTGATGACCAAGCGAATCATAACAAAGTAAGCACGCTTTTAGCCTCTATCCCTCATCCTCTAATTAATTTTTATTTTCAATTTCCATTTTAATATTATGCAATTTCAGAATTTTAGATCTTAGCCACTTAATTAAAGTTTATTTTGATGGTCATTAATTAGCCCAGCTAGGCCCAGTGTTTGTTGCTTGGAACACAGATAAAGTTTTTGATACATTGATACTTGAGATAATCACTTCGCTTATAAATTGGAGTACATTCATTAAGAAAGTTAACCAAAAAGGAAAATTCCATCATCTATTGTATTTTACGGTCGTAAAGTACGTACTTCCTTATTATTGATAATTATTTTTTTATTTATATTAATTTTTCTTTGAACAATGTTTGGCTAACCTATTGCGCCTCCAATAAATAAGATTACAGATTGATAGCTAATAAAATAATTACATTTGCTACAAAAATTTACAGTTATAATATGTAGCCATAGTTACAAAATTATTTCTTAGCAATTTCTTTGAACGGATACCTAATTTTTTTGATAGTATTTTATTTTAAAGAGTTTGTAATGATAAGAAATTGTCAGCAGAAAATCCTCAAATCATACATATCATCCTTCTGTTAAATTAAAGGGTATTAATTAACCCTTTTGTTACATATATAAACTAATATAATGCACCCCAAGTGTGAAAAGGAATGTCTGTGATATGGGGAGTAAAGAAATTACGATATAGGAGAGATTAAAAAAGTTCTTCTATGTATATTATAAGTAACAAAAAGATGTCATACTTGGTACTTGTATTAAATGTTGAAATGGAAAAGTAGATCAGTTGTTAGACTTAGACAATAAGATTAATGAGCAATAACAATTTAGAATATTTCGTGGGATTGAAGAAAGGTGGTGGTGGATTGGCATGTAAGATTGGGCGGGCGGGCGGGCGGGCGGGCGGGCGGGCATATAAAATATATATGATATAGTTGGTAATGATGGACGGCAATAGTGCGGATTTGGGGAAAATGATCAAATGAGAGGGCAGCTTTAGCTTTAGCTTTAGCTTTAGCTTTTGTACCAAGACATAATGAGTTCCACGATCATTGTGCTAAAACAAACATCATTAGATATATATTTCAAAATTTTAGGCTGACAACTTTAACGTTAATTGGTGCCCATAGGTTCCTCTCCCAATTATCCCATTTTGGAGGTGAAGACGTGATCAGTATTTTATATATATATATATATATATATATTAAAAGATAGAAGATCTATAAAATGGAAGATAAAATCAATATATTAATTAGGTATGAAAAAAATATGTTAAAAACAAACAAGTATGGACGGAATTAACCTTTTCCTAGTCACAAAATATTTGTTCTTTCTATGGGATTCAACATAAAGTACATCAGTGATCAAAAGATAAAAATTTAGATCAATCTCTGGTGTATTAATGATAATGGCAGAAGGGTACTAGTTGAAGGAAAATTTTCCCGTTCCTTCCTCACATCTCTCACAACCAAAAGGGTCCCAACTTATTTATGGAAATTCTTAATTGTCACCTCAAAATGATAGGAACGACAACAAACTACGTGTGGCAGTTATCACATGAGTCGCTTTGGCCGAGTGGTTAAGGCGTGTGCCTGCTAAGTACATGGGGTTTCCCCGCGAGAGTTCGAATCTCTCAGGCGACGATTACTTGAAATTTTAATTAAGCCATTTTACTGGACAACTCTCATTGCTGCGGCAATGCGTGCTCGCTCGCTCTCTCTCTCTCTCACCCACCCAACCAACCCGTGAATTACATAACAAATCGTGGTACGGAAATCAAAGTTCAAAATTACAAGTACCCTTTTGTTGAGGATCTTTAAGTATTAAATGAATTACTATAATTTCCCCATGTTATTCACGAGGATCATACATACAAGTCCAGTTTGTGGCGTGGTATCTGAAACAATAAAGGCATGATATTCTTAAGTAGTCTTCCTCTTGCTTGGAAATTGAAATTATCTCCCAGTAGATTTCTACTCTATTCCTCATATATAGTCTCTTCTGTGCCTATCATGTGGACAGTGGACATGAACATTTGCTCTTTAAAATATCTATTGAAATATGCACATCAATGTATAGGTGTTCATATATTCACTTTCATACATTTTTGATTTATTGCTGGTAGCTGCTAATAGTTGATTGTAACTATTATTGATAATTAATATTTTCAGAATAATATGTAACCACTTTGACTAGAAAAGGAAAAGAAAACTTAATTTGAACGAAAAGCTATATTAATATTGGCACAGCTCTTAAAGGTTATTCAGGACAAGATGGAGTTCTTTTTTAGAAATCATAAAAACCAAAAATCCTTAACCTTTTGGTCTATATAGAGATTGGTAGACTAGTTTTTTTCCCTCAAAAAAAAAAAAAAAAGAAAAAAAGAAACAAAGAAAGCTGTAGAAGCAAATTAAACTAGCTTAAAGGAAAAAAAATCTTTAGTTGGAAACTTGTGCAAAATGTTGCCCAATGGGCAGTTTCAATGCCGCATGTGACTTTGCTGCAATTATAAATCGGATTATGATGGGTTTTTTGAACTAGCCCAAAGTTATGAAGATTATGATTATTTTAACTGCATATTGAAACATACTTACAAAGTAGGAAAAAATTAGGCTTATCTTGATCAAAATTCAAATGATAAATTAAATAAAGGGAACTTAATTCAATGTTATTTCTACAATTCTAGCACCTGAATTCATACTACATATGCGTGCATCTCTTTTCTTTGAATAAAAAAAAAAAAAATTGATCATTTTTCTGGTAAGTCATTTTATGCTTTTTCAAAAAAATTGGGAAGCAACTGTGATATATAGGCTAATTTGTGTTTATCATTTTATGTTTTTTCAGAATATTTTTCATCTAGAGAAACAAAGTCAAACATGTCTTTTTTATTTTATCCACGACATCTCCAAGTTACCAACACTTTCATTTTTTAAGATAGGCATAATCATCACACATATGTATAGAAACATATATCTCTTCAAACCTTAAGATTACACATATATAAATATAATAAAGTAAAATTATATTTTTATCCCACTACTCAGATAAAAAGACAATAATTTGATACCTACATGCAGTAATATAGGGCTTTCTCTCTTGATCAGACTACAACTACCAAGTGAGACAACCAAGGTCGAATCCCGTGTTACTGTGTTACCTTATAATCCAATAATGGAGCTAAAGTAATAGAGATACTTTTTGATCTCGGGATGATAGCTAGGGTATTTTTTTGTGAGAGTATTGTGTATTTCTATGAATGATCTGTATATGGGGATACGTTTTTTACATCTTGGATCTTAACCACCTGTCCACATTCTGGTAGTCATCCTAGGCCCAATGCCCCGCTTACCTTAATTTTGTTTCGCTTTTAGTAGGCCTCTAATCTTGAAATAGCCAATACAATTCGATATCAAATTAACTATTATTGAGCCACTTCTTTAATTTAGTTATTTGGGCTTCTATTATGGCCTAATACCCAATTCTACATCAATAATTCCTCACTTTATTTAGTCTGCGCTTAATTTATTTAAACAACAGATCAAGTGAGAGATTGAATAAAGTATTCTGATTGTAATTTTATTTACTCAACTTCTGTTTTCTGTCCTTATCATGTCCATTTAGTATGTTTATTTTTTAGCATTTACATTTAAATTTCTCTTTGTTAATTTTCATCAATTTCATTGAATATAAAACGCTTTTCTAATGTCCCCTTATTGACAACATCCCCTAGAAATCAAACTTTCCACCTTCGTCATCAATTTCATGATGTGCTATTGACTACTCGAGGCAATCTTCACTCCATACATATGTCTATTTTTTTAACTTTTTATTACCAACTCACATTTCTCCTTAGCAAAGAAAAACATTCATCCTTACTCTCAATGCCTTCGACATGCGCTTGGATTTCTTTTCCATTTTCACCTCAAAGTAAGTACTTTCCTTCATCTTCCATGTCTTTCGATTTTGACCTAGTGGACTCCTCCAATGAAGCTTGGGTGGCAAGCAATGAAGCCCCCATTGAATCGATCCCCTAATTTTGAAACCACTCAGCTCAGCATTCTTCTTTACAAGCTCCTGGCACCACTATTAATGAGGACTTTGGAGTCAGCCCCTTATGCCAATCTCACTCTAAGGATCCTTTCCCTTGGATTGAGCTTGTTACTCATCCAAGGCCTTGCGACGAGGCAGTAGCCAAACATGAGCTTTGCGACAAGGACATGGTTGAGCTAGGGCCTCGAATTAATATAGGGTCTAGCCTTTCTCTTTGCACGAAGACTTCATCTTGCATGCCAGGTCCTTGTGTTCTTCACCCCAAGTATACATTTATTCTTTCCTAATTGCTAAAAAGTTTCTCCTAGATCAAGTTCAATTTTTATATTCCCCATGAGTATAACAATATATTCCTACTAGCTATAAAGGATGCATGATCTTTAAAGAGGTTTCAGAAAGATAAGTTTTTCTTTGTGAAAGCCACATTTGATAGGAACTGGAGATGCTTTGTAAATTGAGGCTCGCTAGAGTTGACCAAGAATAGGCCAAAAGCTTTGTTGCTTGTCATTTGACTATGAGGGTTTACAAGGCTAAGGATCTTATCACTAAGGATGCCCTATAAAGGGCAGGTCTTTTCTGTCTTACTAACCCCATTCCCGAACTTGAGACATTTGGTGTAGCTTTCTTAGTTATGTTATTTAGGTCAAAGTATTAACTATCTAATTCTTCATATTTTGTAGATTTTGGCAAAGCTGGACAAATTGCCAAGAGAGATAAGACTTGCCAGGCTGCTCAAACATTAAGATTGATTCAAGCCGAACCTATAGCCTCGACCCCCATTCATACTGAGCCTACAGAGTCACATGGCATCCCAATTCCTTTTGCGTCCCAATTGTAAATAAGTGAAAAAATAAGGATCTTTTAGAGGAAGACCATTTAGCAAGAGGTACGAGCTCATTGATGAGCCCATATTTGAGTCCTTTCCTTGATCCTCGATCCCTACAAACATTGTAAACTTGTGTGCCTTGAAGCAACGTTACACTATTATCCCCTAGGAGGCTCGTTAGGATTTGGGTGAGAAGAGGGCTGTCTTCAAGTGTACTTGGACTGAGCTTCAGGGTTCTTCTTTGATCCCCATTTGGAATTTAATTGTTCACACAAATTCCTAGTATGCAAAAAGAATTACAAGACAAGAAAAATATGGACAAATTCAATATTTGATTTAAAATAAAAGTGATTACAATATTTGAAAAATATCTCCGCAAGTGAAGATTAATTACTCTTATTCTTCTCCATGGAATACCATTCAAGGGCTTGACGCTTGTTCTTGAATCGGATGTGTAATTCCCTCCTAGACTTTTGGATGAAATCATAAACCATCTTGAAATCAAGTATTTTTTTTTTAATATCAAGGTCTTCAAAATTTAATGATTTTGAAGAAGATGCAAAACCTTCATAGTTATAGCACTTCTTCGTGACAAAAGCTCAAACTTGAGGGCTTGATGCTTGAATTTCTTGATGTGTGAATTTCTTTCTTTCTTTTTTTTTCCTTTTTTTTTTCCTGACGTGAGATATATCTTCCAACACCCCTTTTTAAGGGCACAAATTAGGGTTTGATGGCTTGAAATTTAAATCTTCCCCTTAGGCTTGAATATCACTTGAAATTGATTTAATTTACTAATGGGCCATATTGAAGCATATTTGACCTAATTAGCTAATCCAAAATAAATAAGAACTCTCTTCTTTTTTTTTGTTAAATTCATTTTGAATTGACCCATTTTATAAAGCCTAAATTTATTACAGACATTAGATAGTTGAAGTAATCATCACAAATTTATTCATTAATAGGCCGCATAAATTGACTGATTAAAAACAAAGGCCTTTAGAATAAGCTTGGATACGTGGCCCATGTACAAAGTGACTTCACATGTAGCAGATGGAGGTTCGGGAGCACAATACTTGGACTTTTCTTTTTATTTGATGTTTTTCATCTTTCCAAATAACATGGATCCACCATTCACTTGGGTTTACATAAGTGAGAAACACAAAGAATCTTAAGTTAAGGAAACATGTAATCTGCATCAGCAATTGCTCCCTTATTATGTGTTTATTTTTTCTCTTTATAAAAGATCCATATAACTATTCTTCTTTCAAAACCAGCAAGCCACACATTATTTCCTTTTTGACTTAAAGTCGTGAAACTATTGAAACTTTCTTCTTTAAAAAACTTTGTTTCTTTGCCCACCCTTGGGAAGGAAAAAAAAATATAGAAATCACAGTAGACTGTAGCAATAATTTTCCTTTACAATTAACTATTTCCTTCAATTAAGGAGAATAATTAAAAAAAACTCCTAGTCATTAGTTTCTGTCTCTTTCCTTCAATGATATAAACATCATTTTGTCAAATATATGAGACAAGAATTTAAGAGGAAACGTTGTTTCAAAGGGAAGCAAATTGAAATCAACCTTTAATCGTCGATTGCAAAATGAACAACAATAAGCAAGTTTTCCTTGTTTGATTGAAAAAAATGTTGGAAATCCCTTCTAGACTTGGTGAAAATCAAAATCAACTGCTAAAAATTCTTTCGGATGGACTCATTTCTTCACTCTCTCATTCTTTGGCAAAGATTTTCTTTTCTTTTTCTTCCTCCTCTTCCTCTTCTTCTTCTTCTTCTTCTTCTTCTTCTTCTTCTTCTTCTTAAAATTTCCTTGATTGTAAGAACTAATTAAGGTAGAAGATGTAGCTTCCTTATTCATGTCTTCTTTATCCCCAAGCACCATGAAGAATATAGAAAAATTCCATTCTTCATATGTGAGCAAATTCTATAAAAAGGTTCCAATGCTTAATCTTCTTCCACTACAAGAAAAACAAGCTATTGTGACACAGAATAGTGCCACAATAACTATATTATGGTGGCGGTTAAGCTATTGTGGTGCTTTGTAGTTGCGTCTCTAAAAAAAGCTATTGCAATAGTCTTTGTGACACTCAAATGTGTTATAAAAGCAATGTTATAATGATGGTATATAGTATATCAATAGCAATACATAAGTGATGCTTTTAAGTGATGCAACAAACTTTTCAGTTGTAAATATTATGACACTATTAAGCAATACAAATATGAAGAATATGCCACACTTAAATCTGTCACAAAAAATGCTTATTGTAGCTTCTAAAAGTGTCAAAAAGCAAAATTTTGAGACAATGGTAAACATTATAATTTGGTCTTATGACTACATCTAAATGTGTCACAAGAAATGTTTATGTGCAACATTTAAGAGCATCATGATTTCATGTATTGTGACAAAATTAAGCATCACAATTTCATATATTTTCCCTACATAAATATGTCACACGAGATGCTTAATGTGACATTTATAAATGTAGTGAAATCATCTACTAAAAATTACTGTCACAAAATGAAAAGCCTGTAGCCTCACTTATATCACTTTACAAGCCTGTCTCAATATAACAAGAAACTCTCTATATTTGTCCTCATATTTGCAAGACCATAAACTAACAAGAAATATAGAGTATCAAAAGAAAATTTTAATTGAACCCAAGCTTTAATACAAAATAAAAAGATATATATATATATATATATATAAGTCTCAAATAACCAACACTCATTGCAACAAAATGTATGTCAATTTAATAAGTCACAAAGTGGGTAATGCATATTCTTCTTGAACTAATCAACTAAATTACAAGTCAAAATAATTGATTTACAAGTCTAAGCTTGTACAAAATGCATTTAGATGAATGATGGTCATTTGAGAATACATCAAGCAGTGCAAAAGGCATCCAAGGAACTTCAGTCTCCCTCTTCTCGTACCACCTACATAAATGAAATGAAAAACTCTCTTTATACAAATGTCACAAGTGTGTGCATATAAACAATACTATAACACTTTACCAAGTTGCAAGGACAAACAATTGTTGCTCCATATGCATCTCCAATAGTTTTCATTATAGTATAAGGTTTAAGTAGTCTTTCATTCCATTCAATAACAACTTGAACATGAACTTCACACCAATTTGGTCCAAGGTGTTGCTTGCCAACTACTTGATTCGGGTCTAAGCTAGTAATATTTCCAGTTGCCACAATTTTTGAAAGATCAAACTTGCTACTAATGGAAACTGTAGCTCCAACCTATATATTAACAATATTGTTTATCAAATCAATACAATTAAATAACACTCAATTTTCATCAACTTTTGAGCAGATTAAGAAGAACCTAGAAATAACATAACCAACAATAGACAACATATTAAGAATCAAAGATTAAAAGAGAAATCAACACTAACAAAGTAAAAATATGAATAAAGTCCTAAATATAAATATCACCAAATGAATCGGATTATCTTTAACAATGTGCCTATATCCACTTTTCATCAATCATGATCAATTGAAACTCATTTACCAATCATCATTGACATTTAGCAATAACAAATTAATTCATCAAATACTACTCTCTAGGCATGGTCTACATTAGACACTAATCAACACTTATATTGTAATTTTTTTATTTGCAATATGGAATATAACTTACTTGCAACAATCGAGGGTTATTTTGGGTAGAGCATCCATTAGATGATGATCGAACTCCATGTCTCATTGATTGCACTCCAATTGGTTCTGGCGAAGTATTATCAAGGCCTATTGATTGAGCTGAAGACACATCTGATGAAGCACTAGCATGACACATTCACTCCATTCTTGCCAACTTTGCCTCCAATTGTGATATTTTGTTTGCTTTATTTTCCACAAGTTATTGCATTTTAGTCACATTCTCTTCATACTGCACAATATTACAGTAGCTTGGTCTTCTAACAAGTGTTGTGTTATCCCACACATCACTTTGGGTAACACCAAAGCCAACCATAAGTACCCTTCCACTAGTCCTTTCCCCAGTAACTTGTCCAAACATGTCATTAGGACTATGAATGTGCTTTGAACCTTCAAGAAGACGACTAGCTCGATCTTTCATTTCAGTCTATAAGTATATTACTTAATACGTGTAATTACTTCATGTAAAAAGACTTAGAATTTTTAACAATAAGGATAATTTTTAACAATCATCCAGAAAAATAATCAATCCATAAAAGTAATTGTAAATAACAAATTTTTAATTATTTACCAATACATTTCCAACTTTTGGACCCGATGGAACTCCATTTTTTGAGAAGCATTTCTCAAACAATTATGTTCTTGAAGGTACTTCACTTTTTTCCTTTATCTGTAAATAGACCTAATAGAAAATTAACACAATCGAAAATTAATAAAACAACTAACATTAATTTCTACTTTTATCTTCTTCATAGGAATAAAAATACCATTTCATCTTCGATATCAGCAAAACTTCTTAGACCTGTAACATGATTCATCTTTTTCTTTTTTTCTATTTTCATCATTCTTCTTGCTGCGAAACTAAATCACAAACAAAATTAAAATGACAACCATATATTAGAAATTGCTATTTGTTTTCAACATATACCTTATTAGATTCTTCATCCCATTGCAGCAATAGCTTCTTGTATTGATCTACCAAAACACGCTTATCTAAAGGTCTAGTGCGTGCCTGTTCTTCAATTGTTACATTAGGATCATAAAAATTTTCCTTTACTTTGGTTTTCCAGCATCTCTATTTCTTCCCAATATTTTGCAAGTTATATGCATCACATGGTGCTGGAAATATAAATTTTGACTGCAATAAAAGTAATAATTATAGATTTTTAAAAGAATAAGTATTCACATAAGTTTACAACAAAAGAAAGTTAAGGTGATCAACAAACTTAATAGATAGTATGGTAAAATGAATTATAAGATTATTTAACTAGAAATGTTCTACTCATTATCTTTAGCAAATTGAAAAGTGTCTTTTGTTTCTCAAGTGGCAACTTGCGCCAATCTATAATGTGAAGAGGAGCTAGTTTTCCATTTCTAGCTAACGTACCAACAAACTTGCTATATTGTTTTCTTGTTTCACCAAGTAGTTGTCCTCTTCTATTAAAATTGATAACAATTCGATTATCTTCACCAGTATCATCACTAGCATCATCATTTGTTTATATAACATTTATAGCCCAAATATCTCTTGCTTGAGTTGCTCCTCTAGTTCTTTTTTTCCCTAACTCATTGGTAATGTTAGTACCTAAGCACAAAACTCAAACTTCAACTTAAATGAACAAATAAGTTTAAAAGTTAGATTATTACCATAAATAAAAAATGACAGAGACAATTCATAAGAATCAAATTATAAGTTACTTAATTATTACTTGTAGACGTATTGCCATCATGACTTCTTTTTTTAGTAATAGGAGCCATCAGTCTAAATAATTGTCTGCATTTAAAAAGGCACAACTGATGTTTGCAATTTTCAAGTGAAAGCATGCAATTATTAATCTACCAACATATAGAATAACAATTATAGAAAAGCAAGAACTAATAAACACCAGACATCTCTAGATGCTTAACAAACATAAAATGTCAATATGTTTTCTTAAGTACATAAAAATTAACATTAGTTAAAAGAGAGGAAAATCTTTGGATCTTGGATCTACTACAACACACCACCCCTTTTCAGTAGGATCATCCACATAAAAAACTTGCTTAACTTGGGAAGTAGGTACAAAAGGCTCATTGTGATGCCTAATATTTGTGAAGTTAGCCAAGGTGAAACCATTATTATCTTTCTTGAGTCTTTTGCTTTTAGAAACCCAATCACATTCAAATAACATGACATTCTTTCCTCCCATAAAATCTAATTCAATAATGTCTTTCAAGATCCCATAATAAACCAAATCACTTGAGATGGGATTGTCATCTTTAACACTTGAAAAGCTAGATGTTGTTGCACTAACAACTATCCTACTATTTTGTGTCTTTCTTTTACCCTCCCATTCTTTTATATGATATCTATAACCATTAATGATAAATCTCTTATATCCAGTCCCAACACAATGAGGACCCCTAGCTAAAAACTTGATATCTTCCATAATTGGGTCATCTTCTGCTGAAGGTAATTCTTCAACTTAATAACAAAAAGAAGTAAATAGTTATGATATATTCAAGTAAAAAATTTGTTAATTTTATGTTTTTTTTTTATTGTTACTTACATGTTCTGCAAACTAAGCTGCAAATGTTTCACTGTGAACACGTTTTTTTTTTTATGTTTTGTAGATCGAAAATGTTGATTTTCAATAATTTCATTGTGTTTCCTGCAATTATGCTTTGGATGAATAACTAATTGAACTTTTATTTATTCAAATAAATAATTAAAAAACTTATTGAATAAATTGCAAAATTGCATCACAATTGAAAAGTATGTAATGATGTGCCTTTTCTAAGGATTCTTCATCAAATTCTCTAGCAATAGCTTTCCCCAAAGCACGTTCTATTGTGGAAAAGATGTCTAGGCCTTCTCTAGAACTACCACCAACATCTTCATTTCTACCCACTTTATTAAATCTTATTTCCACTTGATCAGTTAAGTACATGGAACAAAAATCCAAACATTCATGTGCTAAGTAACCTTATGCTATTGAACCTTCTGGTTGGCTTCTATTACAAACATAAGATTTCAATGTACACAAGTACCTAGAATAGCTATGTCTTATTAATATTTAGAGTTGAATTACAAAAGTTAAAAGTTGCATAGCAAGTAAATAAGAAATATACTAACCTTTCCACAGGATACATCCATCGATAATAGATTGGACCTGAAATCTTAGCCTCTGTTGCCAAATGGATTGGCAAATGCACCATCACATCAAAAAAAAAAAGAGTGGAAAAATCTTCTCAAGCTCACAAAGTAGTACTTCTATCTCTCTTTCAAGTCATATCAATTCACGAGGACAAAGTTTTTTAGAGCACAAATATCTAAAATACCAACACAATTTAATCAAAGAAAATCAAACATTCTTTGGTAGTGTTTTATGCATACACAATGGCAGTAACTGTTCCATCATAATATGACTATCATGACTCTTAAGAGCAAAAACTTTAGGTGGCTTCACCTGCACACACCTAGAAATGTTAGATGCATGACCATCTGGAAGTTTCACATTCTTTAAGATGTTGCAAAATCTCTCTTTTCTTTCCTTATTCAAGAAAAATGAAGCTTCTGGCAGACTACCATCTTCATTAGGGTGGAGTTCTAGTCTTGCGCATTTTAATTTGCAATCAAGGCATCATTCTCAATGATCTTTTGTTTTCCCACTAATATCTAATAAGGTACCAAGAATGTTGTCACAAACATTTTTTTCAATATGCATGACATCAAGACAATAGCGCAATGAGTTCTTTTCCCAATATGGCAATTCAAAGAATATGCTCTATTTTTTCCAGCTATTAGTTAAGTTCTGATTGTCTTTAACACCTTTTCTGAATTTTATATGATACCTCTAAATCAACCATGATCATAGATCCTATAAGTTTTGGGGGTGGAGTTCCATGTCCTTCTTCTCCATTAAAATCCTTATCTGTTTGATAAGGATGATCCTCTTCCAAAAACCTTCTATGGCCCAAATAAACATTCTTATGTGAGTTGATTAAATATTCAAAGCATGTAAACTTATGACACACAGGGCATGCTAAATATCCTTTACAACTCCAACCTGACACAACGGTATGACCTGGAAGATCACTAATTGTCCACATAAGTGCTGCACGCATTTTAAAAGCTTGATTAATTGAAGCATCAAATGTTGTTAAACCATCATACCATACCATAATTCTTTTAACTCTACAATCAAAGGTTGGAGATAAACATCAAGCTTTTTGCCAGGTTCATTGGGACCAGGTACCAATAAAGACAACATAAAGAATGGTTTTATCATACACATCTGTGGTGGTAAGTTATACGGCATCATGACAACTGGCCATGCAGAGTGATTAGTACTCATATTCTTGAATGGATTAAACCCATCAGTTGCTAAGCCTAATCTTACATTTCTAGGATCTTTTGCAAACTCTGGATTCTGGAAATCAAACGTCTTCCAAGTTGGCGAATCTGTAGGGTATCTCATTTTAGTATCTTTAATACAACACTCAGCATGCCACCTCATTAAAGATGCTATTTTTGATGAAGAAAACAATCGTTGCAACCTAAGTTTTATAGGAAAATGCCACACAACCTTAGCAGCAACTTTTTTATCTTTCTTACCTGTTGTTCCATATAAATTCCCAACTAAACTGTCTTCATTTGAAGTCTGTGGTACTGGTTCTATCCACCGAGATTCTGTATAATGATCACAATGCTCTTTTTCTTTGTTCACTCCCCAATAAAGCATGCAATCATTTCAACAACCATCATATTTCTCATAACAAAACCCCATTTTCTTAATGAACTTTTTGGTGTCATAATATGATTTAGGTAATTCTGCACTACTAGGAAATGCTTTCCTCAACAAGTTTAATACCCTTGTAAATGTAATGTCGCTCATGTTGCCCATACACTTAATATGAAGCAAGTCGACAAGAAATGAAAGTTTTGTGAAGTTTTTACATCCAGGGTATAGTGGTTGTTGAGAGTTATCTATTAAAGAACAAAATCTTTTAGCCTCTTCATTAGACATTTCCTCTCTAGCATTAGATGTATCTTCCATAACGTGGTCTTCATTTAGTATTCCAAATGCATCATGCAATAATCCTTCCATGTCATCAAATGCATTTTGATCCCCTGGTGGATTAGAACTAGATTTTGTTTTTTGTGATGTTTCACCATGTGCTACCCATTTAGTACAACCTTTAACAAAACCATCACAAATCAAATGTTCATTTGCATCTTCTCTTGACACCCATATTCCGTTACCATAGTTTTTACACGGGAATAATATCATTCCATCCATACTCCCATAAGCAAAAGCAAAATCAAAATCAAGGAATAAAGTCACCCCATTCTTATACAATTTGTGTGTCCTTGGCAGATTCATCCAACTTTAATCCATATTTATAACTCACTGCATTAATAAAAATTAAGTATAAACAAAAAGTTTTAGGTAATCCATCAATTAATAAAATAGAACACTTAAATAATTAATTTATGTGATTTTATGCAACTTCAATGGATACGATCAAGTCTTGCATCTAAATTTCATGTATCAAGTAATATGAAAAATATAAAAAAAGAAAACCTATTAAACTAGGCAGTAAAAACTACTTTAATAATTAAGACCATAAAGTTTTATGGAAGGTCAAGTTAAGAGAACTCTAGAAAATCCTATATATATATATATATGTCAAAAATGACTTACCAAGCATGACTATCATAGATGAATACAAAGAGACTAAAAATACAAAGAGACTAAAAAACTATAAATAAATAGAAATAGAAAACATACCTTTAGCAATGTCCAAGTTTGAAGTAACAACTTGATTTGCTCCTTTATACTAAATATCCAAGCATGCAAAGTAGATAACCAATATCTGTATGGAGTACAAACATTTAACCCAAAATACAATCAATACACAATGAAAAACATTTATTGAATGGGATTTTATAATATCTAGTTTCAATTTTGAAAAACTTATTTCGGAAGAAGAAAAATAAATTTAAGAAACAAAACCTTGATTTATGATAAAAGAGAATTAACACCAATATTATTTAGTCATTAGTATTGAAAAAGAATGAGTTAGATAGGGTTTTGATAAGTAAAAGAATAAGAATTAAAAGGAGAGTGGAGATTTAGGAAAATCAACAGTAATAAAATTTAAATGTATATTTTTAATTAATTATATTTAATTATTTTATTGTAACTTTAACTAATAAGGCCTCCAAATTAAAGGTCTTGTACCTTTTTTTATGCCTAAATTTCTTGAAAAAGAAAACATATATATGAGGCTTCTAAACTAAAGACCTGATTTTTTTAGACCGATAATGTAAAACAAAAATGTAGGCCCTATATTTTTATTTTTGAGGCCTAAAATATAGATGAAAATACATGTAGGAGGCCTTCAAAATTTGGAGCCTAACGCGGTCTCCTTTCTTGACTAAAGGTAGAGCCACCTCTATTTGAATGTTACTTTTTAGTTGTTATTTCTATCAAATTCAATCAATACGAATTAGGTAAAAGAAGATTAATGACATTAATCGAAATGAGAAAATTATTAGATCATGTTAATTTTATTTTTGTCTTATGAATAGTTCTTTTGTATTTTTTTCAAGTGAAAACTTTGCTTTGAATATTTTATTATTTATATTATATCAATCTGAATTTATGTGTACCAAAATAATGTGCTACAATAATTAATATATACATATATAAATAGATATATATGTATAAGTGGTGAGGCAAACTAATTCTAAGATATATGCCCCCCATAATGCATAAAATAATTAGTTAATCTTTTTGGACATCATCTACTATTGGAGTTAGTTTAACAAATATAATATATATATATATATATATGAATATCAAACATGACTAAAATTATTAAATTATATCTCCATTTCAAATAATTAATGAACCTTCATAGAAATAACTTAAAACAATTTTCTTGCCCATCAGCTTACTCTATATAAGGATAGATTAAATACAGCAGAAAGAAATTAGATTAATTCAGAGTTGCCTAATTCTACATTTCATCTCCTACCAAAACTAATGGAAGCCCAAGAAAACATGATAGTACTATCAAAAATAGATATAGCATTACAAATTAAGATAGACAACTAATTTGAATTTCCTTTGGTCCTTTCTTTGCTTATACTAATCTGAGCAAAGATTTGTAGGTTGAGCAATTAGCACTAGTCTCTAAATGGATTATGAGATTGAAAGTTATGAAATGGCAGGTTCTATGTACTTCTAGATGTAGAATATTGTTATATTCTTATTTTCTTTTTCTTTTTCCAAATAATTACTAAAACATATTACTCATCTTTAATGCCCACATGCATAACATCATCGGTTCATTAAAACCCAATCAAATAAGCATGATAAAATAAGGAAAGAAAATTTAAAGAAACAAGATTTCTCAAAGACAAAGCCAATAATTCATTGACACCATTACTTTTAAACTTTTTGGCGATGAAACCAACTTCTAAAGAAAGAAAGCAGATGCATCTCCAATTTGAAAGAACATGTGCCATACTAAATGATAATTGCCAATCAAATAAAACTGAAGTTGAAATCTTATGAGACAAAATGTTAGCATCCACCCAATAGAATTGTCACCTATAGTCCATAAAGATACATAACACATTCACTAGTTCAATGGCAAGCAAATATGATGCAAAAGGGATCTTGGAGGAAGCATAAGTATTATAAGTTTTAGGATAGAGAGGCTAAAACACCACCAAGTTGTAACTTACCAAGCTAAGAATATTATACATTCCTAATCCTTATTTTATGAAAGTTCTTCCTCCAATTTAGAAACCTTATTTTTATGTTCAGTTGAGTGTAATCAACTAACTTTTGCTGATTAGTTCATGATTCTACTTTAGAGAAGTTTAATCAACACCAACAAAATATAACTGAGAACTACATATAGCTAACTCAACTCTTTCTTTCCTCATCTCTCAAATATGTTGCAGATGAACAAGGATTTTCTATCACTAATCTAAGAACACTCTTCTACTAGGATAAGAAAAACTCACATATGAAGTAAACTGAGGATCTCTATAGAATAGATTGAAAGATTATAGCAGCACCTGCACCACAATATTCACAGTGTCAACGTTAAAGGAATGAATGATCTTTCGTACAAAGTGAAGAAACAAATTGGCACCACAAAAATATATCAATAACAAATGAACTTTTAAGCTCAATGAGAGGATAAAGGAGATACAACTTGAAATATACTAAAAAATAAAATTAAGTCTTCCTTAAGAAGTTTGAATGGGATAGATATTCTTTAAAGATAGGATATGACTTTTGATTTTATTTAACTAGCCTTGGGTTGAGAAATTTGTATCATAGGCCTTTCTTATTAGAGCTATTTGTAAGTCTTTGAGAACTAGACATAATATATTTTTCATGCTCTCTAAATAATCTTAATGTAGCAGAATCCAAGTACAATTAAAAGAATCACCAAAATATTTCTTTATAGAAAAGAACTGATTGTAATATACACATACACACACATGCTACTAGAAATAGTTTCTATTGGAAAGGTTTCTTATGCTTTCATATTATAACATCTTCTATTAGACACTATATCTAAACTTGATTGAGCACTTTATAAAGGAGGGTATAAAAAGTTAGATAAATATGCACCAAAGGAAATAGGAAGAATTCCAAACTATTTTCCATAACAATAAAGGATATTATCACCAACTATAGTTAACCAAAAAGAAGGTGCAATGAAGTTTTCATACAAATTAATCAGCAGTCCTACTCTATCTTGCTTGTTTGCCCCAACTTCAGTGACCTCTTATCCTGAAAGAGAATGTGAACAGGGTAAGTTACAGAGGGTTTGCCACATCAAGTAAGTCAACAAACTGACATCATTGAAAAATCAGTATAAAATGTGTCCACACTCCTAACAAAACAATGTCATGAACTAGAATTTGGAACCACGCAAAGCTGAACTGCTCCACTAAATAGTTAGAATTTAGCTAGCACCAAGCTAATAGCTACAGGAAATTTGAAAGTTTGCCCAAAACATACAAAAACAACGGCAAAAAGAGAATGACAAAAACATTTTGTGGTTGCACTTTTATCAATTCTTTTTTTTTTTTTTTTAAAAAAAACTTTATAAACAAGTTCTCATTCCATTATTATAGCATTGAAACAATGAGAGTTGTCTTCCCAATCACACTCTCTTGATATCAAGAAAAAGAAAATTTCTCTCTAGCCATTAGAACATGAATGGAAACTGTTAATTACTACTTTAAGTGCCGAATTCATGGTGTAATTGATATCTTTTTTGTTTATTTCCAAGAAAACAACATCAATAAGTAGTAAGAATAGAAGATATTTTCTTTCATTTTCATGCTTAGTCTGATTTTACAAACTAAATAATTTTTATTGCTATCCACTTTTATTTTGTGACTCAAAACTTGAGTACTTGAAACTTTTTCCACTTCAAAGTCAAAGAAAAATTTCATTAGCTTCAGCTTGCCACAGAACCACCCACCCCTTTTCCTAAGCACATGCACATACACTCATCATCTAGTGCGCAACTAAAATAAAAAAAAATCCAAAATATTCTATTTCTGGCATAAAACCCATAACATCTTTCTTTATACTCATCAAACAAAAAACAAATCATTAAAATTCGAGCTTCCAGTAGAACCCATACCATTACCAAACAAATAATTAAACAAATAAAGTAACTCTATAAAAACACTATGTATATAAAATCACAAGAAAACCTCTTAGCTGCAATCGCAAATGAAGGGTAAAAATCAATTTGGTGGCAATCATTAGGGCTCCAATGTTACCCGAGACTTGGGAACACGAATATGCTGGAGAAGGGGCCACATAAGGCCTCCAAGTGAGTGTATTGACCCTCAAAGAAATAGAAAAGGTATTATGTAAATCAAACAAAAAAAAGTTCCACAAATAAAAAAAAATCAACAAAAGAGAGCTGAAAAAGGGGATATGTGAGTAAATCCCTAACCACAACAAAACCAAGAACCACATAATTAAAAAAATAAAAAAAAAGAATATTTTACATGCACCGAAAGATACAAGCAAAGGATAATGGGCAAAGAAATGGGTACAAGAATAGTAACTACCTGAAGATGGTAGTGTAAATTATTGAAAATTGCAAGCAAAAATAGGAACAATAATCTCCATTTCTGTAAAAGGTTCTGAGAAACTATGAAAGTGAAGTGGAAAAGAGAGAGCCAGAGTAGGTGGGTTGCGAGCCAAAAAAAGGGGTAGGGAAAAATTCCTATGTACCTAAAATTGGGCATTCTATTGAAACGGTACCGTTTGCATCAAATTTATTTTTATTTCCAAATAAATTTAATAAGACAAAAAATCAGCGCCTCAAAAGGCTCCAATTGTGGTGCTTTTTGTTAAGTGTCACATTAAATGCATCACAATAGTTTATATTTGTTGTAGTGTTCACACGATGAGAAGTAGCATCACAAATTCGCACATCAATTGTTTATGAATTTGCCTAAGAAAAGACAACTTTACATCATTGTTGATTCTTCCTCTTTCTTTTTTGTTAATTTTTGATAAGTTTAGCTACCTATCAAAAGTTGGTGGATCACAATTGTAATATTCTCCTACTAAGATTGAAAGGTAGAATATTGGTGCAATCCCCTCTTTTTTTAAACATCGTGCTGCTTTCTTCTTTTCTTTTCATGTTACTTCTCCATTAAATAACTTTGTATTCAAAATTTCAGCAAACCCATGAAGATGAATATCAAAGATTGTAGCGAACCAACCCCATACATCATGATATGGGGTAACGAAGACACTATCAAAGTCAACGGCACCATCCTATGCATGTATGAACCTATCATGGATGCCCAATCCTCTAAGGTTAAATCAAATCACTCCATGCATGTTCTTGAATGGTCCGAAGAGACAACCAAGGAGACAATTGAACAGTATTCCGGTATTTTCGCTCACTTTAGGGTCTGGGTGTTGAAATCATCACTTAATGACATCGGAGCTGCGCATGTAAAATTCTCGCTTCCAAACCACTGCCTCAATGTTAATAGAGGCTCGTTGACAATTCCATCATCTAAGTTTGGTGAGGTATCTTTTAACACTGGCCATTAGGACTAGGCAAAAGATGTGTTGGGCATCATGCAAATGCTCTTCGTCAATCCAAGATCTATGTAGTTGTTTATGCCTCTTTTTTCACGTATATCTGCAACAAGAATGTCCTCCAGGCATTCTTTGAGCTATGGTGCCCTTTTACAAACACGGTGCATACTGTTATTGAAGAACTATCTATCTCTTTATGGGATCTTTGTGGACTTTATAGTTTGCCGATACGTGAAGATTTCTATGATGAAGTTGTCCTATTTGCCAAGGAGCTGCTTAATACCAATACCTATCAACCTTCTCTACCGCGAAGTTGCAAGTATGTATTTATGGTGTACCACACACTTCTAGAGGATTCCAATGACGTATTTATTTCTGACTAGATTGGTTTTTAGTTTAGAAGCTAGACCAGATATGCGCAACCGCCTTCAAGGCATCCCAAAAGAGACTTGTCAACCTGAGGTTATCTTGCACTCCTTGTAGGAGTATCAACATGTCTCTTTTATTGCCCATCAAGGAGTATGATGAACCTTTTCTAATGCTAGAGATTGAAGAGCATATTAGGGATAAGACTTATTTGGTTGCCTTCTTTTCATGTTGGTTATGCAACTTTACTTTACCATGTTGCAAAGTTGATAAGGTACATGCTTTTGTTTTCAAAGTTTCAAGTAAAATAGTTCTTGGCAATTATATTTCTCTAGCAGTTCCTATATTGGCAAGCATTTACTGTGGTTTGAGAGAGATATCTACCTTGAAGAGCTTGAGCCAGTCCATTGCATCTTTCCTATTCATTGCGTATACAGCTAGATTGGATGTTATCCAAACATATTTTTCATGTAAACTGAAACTAATTGGAGCTCAAATGGTGAAATATGCGGGAGATAATATGGCTAAGCACTTTGAACTTGCCGAGGCATGTGCATTATTTTAGAACATTAACCCCTTAAAGCTTCAAAACTTGCACACACAAGGGCAAATCACAGTGACAAATGATGGGGCACATCCAATACTTATAAAGATCCTTCTATGGCTTTGCTGTCCAGCTACTGGACATTTCAGAGTGGAGCAATATGTATTGTTGAAGCATATAATCCTCATCGATTCAGTTGCCTATGTGGTTTTTGTCAAGATATTCCTAGCCACCTAAAGAAGGAGATTTTTACTTGTGAGCTGTTTGAACTTGTTCAACTTTGATAATCTTGCAATTTGTTGGGCACATCCTCTAAGCTAATTGCACCAAGCAGTGCTTCCTCATTGCCTTTGGTCACAAAGGAATATGTAGATTGGTGGGCTGAACATTGGAAGGCTTATTTGGGGAAAAACACAAAAATCATTCTCAAATTTAATCAACCCACAGATATAAATCCCAAAAGATTTCAAAGGACTTCAAGACAAAGTTCCAAGGATGGGGAAGTTGCTCCATCTCCTTAAGATTCGTTTTTGGCATGGAATCAACAAAAGTACCTTCTAAGAAACAATAGACTCTACATACGGACTCAACTCCCAAGCTTGTCCCTACAGCTAGTCTAACTAAAGAAAATGAAGTGATTTCTACCTTATCACTCTCAAATGATGAATCTAGCAACCAATACCAGTTTACAAAGAGATCGAAGGTTCTTGACTTAAACAATATTAATGTTAATTCAACATTTTCTGAAGATGCTCCAAGTTCTTCATTATCTTTAGAGAAATTAGTAGAATACATAAATACGCTTATTATTATTATTATTATTATTATTATTATTATTATTATTATTATTATTATTATTATTTTATTGATTTACATTACTGTTCTCTTTCTCCCATCTTATATCTTCTTTCTTTTTCTTTTAGCTTTCAAACCTTGAGAAAGAAATCCCCATCACTTTTGAAGACAACATGGACTCAATAAATAAAGTCAATCTTTTTTGCTTATGCGGAGAGGACACTTTTTCCTATTCTTCTGGTAATAATGTGTCAATCATCCTATCCTTTTCTTTATGAAAGTCATGAAATTGAGACCTTTTGCAAGTATTCAAAATGAATTACATATTTTTATTGCAGAGTTTCCTATTGAGGAAAATGTGCCCAAGAAACCCAAGAGGACATTGGAAGCTCCATCATGGCCAGTCCCACATGCTAAAGTTTCTGAATTTTGTCCTTGAGTTATCACAACTAAAGCTAAGCAGATACTAATCAAATTTTATTGGGAATGAATATGCCAGAAGGTCATGAAAAATCCATTTGAGCAACTTTCTGAGGTAAAACTAATAATTGATGATTTGGTTATAGAAATGAGAACATACATGAAAGATACATCACCTTTGGAGAGCCATCTATAGTTTTTCTTTAAGGGTGCTTCTAGTTACACAAAGGTCAAGTTGGAGTCGATCCAGAGAGAGACACAAGAGATGGATGAAAAAGCACTTCTTTTTGCACAACAAAATCTTCTTGAGGTTGAGGAAACAAAAATTGGATGAGTTGACGAGGTGAATAGTCTGAAAGCAGAACTTCTCCAAATCATCAACCAACAAGAAGAATTGAAGGCACAACTAGTCAAGTTGAACAACAAAGAAGAGCATACAAGCTTATCACTCCATAAAACTGAAGAAAACCTATCCATCATTCGAAAAAAAGTAGCCACCAAAAGGGAAGAAGTCTTCAAGCTCGAGAGCACTCCATTTTCGACTAACAAAAAAGGTTAAGCTTTGAAGATAATAGAGGCATTACTTGAAGTATCTTGCCATGGTTTAGTAGCCTTTGACTTGTTTGCTTGAGTGTTTTAGCTTTTTAGTACTCTTCTTCTTTCTTTCTTTTTTCTTCTAATAATTGATGTAAAAGAACATCTATTTTCATATGCAATAAAAGTTCTTTCCTTTTCATCAATCTTTTGCTTCTTTTTTTTTATGTTATATTTTTTGCACTTTTCTCATTAATACCAACTAAGCAAAGATCAAACGCATGCTCTTAATGATCGAATGATTAAATGAATTGGTTTGAGCTTACAGACAAAATTAGTTATCTCCAAGACAAACCAAACTTATTTAAAAATATGAACGAACTTAGAAGATACATTCCAAGGTACCTACGTACCCCATCAAGGGGATCAAGTCATCATGTAGTGTAAAGAATTTTATTTTGAGGAGGGATTGTACATAGTTTATACTCATGCGGGCTAGGAATACTCATAGCTTAGCCACCCTCGACAAGGTGAAGTATATATTTATTTTAGCCACATGAAATACTTTCAATGGAATAGGTTAACAGTTTCTCCACATACATTACCATTGGTGGGTACTGTACACAGTTTATACTCGTGCGGGCTAGGAATAACATATAGTTTAGGCTCGTGCATTAATGAGTAACTTGTAGTTTAGACTTATGCATCAAGGAGCATACTTCATGGATAATAGCATTTTGGGAACTTACCATTTATGGAGCCAATAGATAGTACATCTTTATCCACTAATCTATAGGCACTATTTGTGTAAACTTCTTTCACCTTATAAAGGTTATCTCAATTTGATATACATTTGTTTCCTACTTGCTGGGTGATGGGGGCACTTAGTCGATTAAATATAGAGATGTGATGATCGCTTCACTATTGATTTACATCATTTCAATCTTTTTCAGTTGTAATATGTTGGACACTGATGCACTTATCTTTTCTCATCACGAATATTCTGATTGGATCACTTGGTACAATTCCTGAGCCGGTCCTTAGCTGATCAACACGAAATTCTTAACATTGTAACTTTATAATTTATTGAGGCCATGGATCTTTTCTCTAGTTAACTTAGGTTTCAGCTCTCCTGGCTTAGGTAGATTAGAGAAGTCATGTCCAAACTTACCATGAGACTGTAGGCTTTTCGATCAAATGTCCCGTGAAACTTTTGGTGCTGAGTTCGACAAGAATAAAATTTAGTAGAGGCCTTCGAGTTTAGACCAACAATACTGATTAACTTTTTTCTCATAATTTTGTAGTCATCAGATCCTACCTTTTTTACTTGTTCTCTTTTATTGTGCAGTGATGGAATACATGCTTCAGAAGACTTCTGTCCTTGTTTTTGACGTGATCGAAGGGTATACTAAAATACTGGCATATTAGGGGCACCTTTAGATTCTACGACTTTACTTGCCAAGGTTTCAATATTAATCAACTTCTTGAACTTTTCAACGTCAGATTTCAAAGTTATAAGTTCAACCAAAGTCATATGTCCAACATGCATTTCCTCCACAAGATGATTGCCTTGAGTTTTCGACGGCAATGTTTCCTGCACTGAGCTCGGGTTTAGATATAATTTGACATCCACAAAGTATGATTCTGCCTCAATAAATAGCTTTGTATCAGTCTCGATATTTATTAACTCACCATTCCTTAATTACTTGAAGTATTGGTGAAGGGTGGATGGAACCACACAGTTTTCGTGAAGCCATGGTTTTCCTAGCAACAAGTTGTAAGAAGTCCTTGCATCGATGACATGAAACAGAATATTCGCTTTTAATTCTCCAATAATAAGATCTAGGCAGATCATTCCAATAGCTTGTTGGCCTCCCTAGTTAAAACCTCGAATAGTCAAGCAGTTGCGAGAGAAGCCCTCAACTGTGATCCCCAATTTTTGCATAGTAAACTTCAGCATGATGTTAATTGCTGATCCTCCATCTATAACTATACAATTAACTTTCTAATCTTGCATACATCCTGAAACAAAGAGTGGTCAGTTGTGGGGTTTTAATCCCAACAACAAATATTTATCTGTAATGCAACAGTAACATAACAAGAAGCAAAATTTTGGCTCTTTACTTCGCCATATACAGTAAATGTGTTTTGACATTTTGCTCAAAAAATCTCATAGGAAAAAAGTCCCTAGAGTTACGAGATCCCGAATGCTTGGTGGGATGTTGTTTCTTCAAGATTGATAGGGAAAGCTAGTGAACACGTCTCTTTTACCTTCATCAGTGCGCCGCAAGAATTCACTCACCATTATCTTCCATTTCAAGGAAAAAAATTATATCCAAATTTTATTTTTCATCAATTAATTCTAACATATTTGGATCTATGCTTATAAATTGAGGCATCTTCGATGCCCCATAAGTGGGGAAAGAACACTTTTCTAGCTGCAAGCAATATTTGCGACAATCATGACACTATCAACATTTGCATCCATTGTATCTTCAATATCAAGGACTATCTTTCCAACTTTTTGCTACTTGACCACAAGGCATTTTTCTATAGGATGGCAAACAACTCGATGATACTTTTAGTATTTTGGGTCATTCACCTTCCCAACTTCTTTAAGACGTTTTGGCTCAAGCAACTTAAATCATTTTTCTTTCCAAAAACTCATCAAAGATTTGAGAGACATTAGCGTTAGGGAATGAATACTCCTTTTCTTGTAATCCTTTCAGTGTACGTTGGCACTTTTCATTTGACACGTGTTGATCCTCAAGCTTTTCACCTCTACTCATTGTAGAGATTTTGACAGAAACTACTTTAGTTGCCATTGATTCATTCACAACAGCCTTAGTGTACTCCTCATTCTCCTTCAAGTTCTTTCTATCTTTCTTTTGGTTGTTCACTGAAAAAACAGCTTTATGATTTGCAATACTCAATTCCATATCATGAAAGCAAGTAGCCAACTCTTCAAGACTTCAGATTTTGATCCCCTAGAGGATATAGAGAAGCCCCCAATGCATCCTTGGATGCACATTTCTATTGCTGAAACTTTTGACGGCTTATCCTTGCAATTTAGATTTAAAGCACGCCAATGGTTAATATAGTCAACAATTGGCTCATCTTTTCACAACTTTGCATTGGTAAGCTCAATCATACTTTCGATTCGATGGGTGTTGTACAAGCAGTTCGAGAATTCTCTTTCTATTTCTCCCTAACTATTAATAGATTTAGGCTCCAAGTCAATATACTAACTAAATCATTCCCTTTAAGGAGTCTCACGAATTGCTTCACAAGGAGGTCACTAGTTCTGCATTATTTCATGTTTCCAAAAAATGGGAAATATGTTATTTTAGGTTGCCATTCCCATCAAATTGTTAAAGCTTTAGTGGTTGATAGCCTATCGGCATTCTTAAAGCATCAATCCGCTTAGTGTGTGGTTTTGAGTACATGAAACGAGTTTTGTGAAGGGCCTCCATATTGAGCTCTGATGGTGTTAGTTATTATATCTTACAATTGTTAAATGGATAATGCACAGAATCATGCCTAAATAGTACTTCATTCATTTGTTTCTCCTTTTCAACATAGATTGGAGAGGATGAACGATTTTGGGTAGACTCCTCAATGTTCAAGTGCTCAATTTTGCTCGTTAATTGGGCAATTTGGATGTCTTTATCTTCTACAATCTTTTGAAGATTAGCAACTGATTGAGACATTTGGGCAAGTTGTTTATCCACTGTAGTTGTTTCAGTCACCATCAGAGGCAACACAACAAAAGAAGATGTTTTGGAGTTGATCTCCATAGAACTTGCTGAGTTCAAGCCATCTGATGGACTAGTATCAATGATATTGTCCTCTGTGGAAGATTGACCAACTGCAACAATAATATCCATAATGTATTTCTAATGCATAATGGTGACCTGATTTTTCTTGGGTTCCATGGAGCATTTGGGAATGATGACTAGAATTTTGATATAGGAGAAAGAGATGAGAGGTAGAGATTGTCCAATTGGGCATGCTTGAAATTTGCTCACATAATTTTTGAGTTTGCAAAAAGAATTACAAGGCAAAAAAAAAAAAAAGGACAAATTCAGTATTTGATTTAAAATAAAAGTGATTATAATATTTGAAAAGAATCTTCGCAATTAAAGATTAATTCCTTTGATTCTTCTCCTTCGAATATGATTCAAGGGTTTGATGCTTGTTCTTGAATCGGATGCGTAATTTCCTCTTAGACTTATGGATGAGATCACGAACCACCTAAAAATCAAGTATTTATTTTGATATCAAGGTCTTCAAAATTTAATACATTTGAAGAAGATGTAGAACTTTTGTGGTTGCAACACTTTTTCGTGGCAAGAGCTTGAACTTGAGAGCTTGATGCTTGAATTTTTTGATGTGTGAGTGTTTTTTTTTTTTTTTTTTTTAATGTTTGATATGTCTCCCAACACCCCTTTTTATAGGCACAAGTTAAAAGTTGATGACTTGAAGTTTGAATCTTCCCATTCGGCTTGAATATCATTTGAAAAGATTTAATTTACTAGTGGGCCATATTTAAACATATTTCGCCAAATAGCTAATCCAAAATAAATAAGAACTCTTTTTTTTTTTAAATTCATTTTGAATTGGCCCATTTTATAAAATCCAAATTTATTATGGAATTTAATTTGGAACCCAAATCAATAGCCAATTTATTTTAGGCTATCAAATGGTAATTTATCCTAATAAAATTTTAATGCCAACAGATCATCCCCAGGTGAAATTTCTTATGAGACATATTGCAGATGGAGCTAGAGCACGATCAATTATTTATTTTTTAGGAGCCCATCCCTTGCAATAAGGATCACTTGGGCCATCATTTGGCTCCGGTATAATATTCTTTTGCTTTAGTTTCCATTCTTTCTACTCTATTTTTAATTTCTTGTTTTCCTCAAATCTTTGCCTATATGCGGGGCTTGATTTTTGAGGCTGTATTTTCCGCAAGCAACATTTTTTATTCTCTCTTGATCTCCTTGCATTAGAGAAGAAAGAGAAAAAGCTCAAATCCAAAGTGGAGTTGTTAAAGAAAGAGAGTAACAAGTTCTCTCTGAAAACTATTAGTTACTAAAAAAGAAAGATATTGAACTGAAAAAGAAGTATGATGAGTTGCAAGCTACATATGTCAACAAGTTTGTTACTACTTTTAAGCAAGGGAAGCAAGAGGGAAAACTAGCGTAATTGGCTTCTAATTGCTATAATGGCATAGTGTGTCAACATAGACTTGATAGAGCGTGATTTCATGAAGTCTAAGGCCTTTAACTCACATGTTATGGAGAGGAGCACTAATGAAATGTTGGAATGGTTTAACAAGTGTAAAGATCATATCATTCATCTTGGATGATTCACCCCTAATTCTGATTTATCCGACTTAGACAACACTAAGAAAGGAGATTTCATTGAGTACTCTTATGATGATGAAATGGGGCCCTCAAACCCTAAAGATGTAGAGTTTTCTAGCTTCGCTCCGGAGGCCTAGGATCATCTGTCTTGACTACTAGATTTCTTTCATGAGCACTTCTTTGTCCTAGCCATAATCTTTTAGGGTTAGGACTTGATTTATTTTACTATTTTCTATGCTTCTCTTTAATCATCTAAGTATGTCTTGTTTTGTTTGTTTGCCTAAAAATTAAGATGCATTTTGGTTACATGTTGAATCCCTAAACTTTTAGTGGTTGCCTGTTGCTATGGTAATATGAACAAAGCTATGGAATTTCTACTATTTCACAAATATTTTTGTGATGTATTAGTGATCTGCTATCCTTATGATTTGATGTCTTTGTAGTAGTAATAATAAGTTATTTTTGCCTTTTGTTTTCAATTGTTTTATACCAAATGTATTATCCTCCTCAAGAGGCTTAGCTTCACTTCACGTTCCTATATTTCAAACATTCTCATTGCTTTAGGTTTACTACATTTCCTAAGTTGGGCAGATAGCAAACCAAATTTAGAATTCAAACACTAGCCTCCTTACAAAGGCCTAGCCTCATCTACCATGCCTTAGCTCTTCATATGACTCAAGTGTTTGCCACCTAACTTTTAAAGAGATTTATAGCCTTAATGATGAGGCATGGCTTCACTCACAAGGCCCAGGGTATGCCTTCCAAACTTTGACCTTGCTAGTGTGAGGTTTTAGATTCATAGCAATGGTTGTTGGAATAGTACCCTACAAGTCAATTAGATTGGCGTGTATCACTATTTTTAGAATAAAATCTTAATTGTATGATGTAAATAAAATGACCATCTTCATCTTATGCACTTTATGATATTCTTCAAATGCATTTAGTTGAAGCCCTTAAATCATAAAAAACTATAGGACTTCGGCATGCATATGAAGGTAAACATGAAATAAGTCTCTAAGGTCATGATTTTTAATATTCTAAGTCATAGAATCTTATGAGATGGGGCATCTAAGTTTAGATAGACTTGTACTAATGATGCATATTCCAAAGGGTTGGATATTACTTCGTTTCATGAGCAATCTATGTGAGATATGGATGCTAGTTAGAGAACAAATTCACAAAAAACTCGCCCAGAGAAACCATTAGATAACCAGAGTGGCTAGTCCCTAATGGAATATTCTCTTGTTTACAATTGTGCATATAATTAGTCTTTTGACTTGAGAATCCATGATAATCTTGTACTTAATTAGGTCCTTATGCTTTAACTGTCTTACCCACTCTAGCGAGTCTTACTGGCTTGGGTTGGGCACAAGCTATCTATATATGGAGATTAGTGTGAACTAAGATAGGATTCATTTTTTTGTCTCTACATCTCCTGCGCATTCAATGATAACTGTTTCTGAGAAACTCTTGTCCAAGGCAGTGTGACAATTTGGAAAGGCTTTTCCAAAATTGAAGCCATAAGATGGAACCAAACATCATCAATTGTAGCATAGTTATTGAGGCTATTATGGAGCCTACAAATATCTTGCCTTTGACCTCTTTCAAGAAAATAAAAAATAGAAGGACCGCATTTGTATGATAATCGTAAGTAGTAATTTGGTTCATAAAAAATTAATCCATCCAATGGTTGGTCTCCATGGGCTTAAGGTTAGAATACTGAACATGGAGATTGAGTCTTCTTTAATTAATGGAGACTAATTAAAAGAAGGATTAATTAAAAGATTTTAAACTAATTAGAAAATTTTTAATATCCAAACATATCACATTAAGTTGCGAGCCCATGTCATGTATTTTTAAATTAATTAGACTACTTTTAATATTCAAACACACGAGTATTTTTAATTTGGGAAGTTCATCTCCATTTTCTAATGATCGTTGATAGAAACCCTAATGGCAGATAGTGGTAGGAGTTATTTGTTGGACAATGATTAATGTCAGGGGGATCCTAGTAATTTTCAAAACAGTAAGGATTTTTTTGTAACTAATGCAAATCGTAGGTGTGATTTTCGTAATTTATCCTAGTTATTAATCTATTGTTCTTTGAAATTTTACATCCCATTTGCTTATGTTTTTGAAGTTCATTTTCATTTTCGATATTATTGAAAAATTGAAAACTATTGATGTATACATATTTTCATCAATAGAAATTCATTTATTATATTTTTGATTTCTCCTAAATCTACCATATCATTCTATTATCCCATCAATCAAATCTAAATTTGATTAAACATAATGTAACTACTATCATTTTAAAATAATTAAAATAAATATAGTTTAATATATATATATATTTTTTTTTTTAAACATAAAAATATAAAACACCTAAATTTTAAACCCCATACCCATCTAATTATTATTATCAAACAAAATATTTAATTACAATTTTATCTTTATTTATGAAATTATAATTAAGTTTTCAACTTTTAAAAATATTAAAAATTGAAAATGAAATAAAAATATATCCACTCTCATCATTATAATCAAGGTTCCATTAAGACATATACAAAATTAATATATGAAATGAGCTAGGTTGTTTCACCAATTCGATCAACTTGATGTTGTAATTGGCATTAAATCAATTGGGATTTATGTTTAATTACATGTTTAAGAAGTAATTAAATCTTATGGATGGATGCCAATTTGGTTGGAATCTTATGGATTCCAACCAATAAGTGTTGTGCATATATATGAAGGGAAGACAAAAGACAAAAGACAAAAGACAAAAGATTATGTATGTGGGGGAAATCCCACATTACTTCTGAGACAAAGTATGTGGGAATAAGCGAGAATATAAAAGGCTCTTTGTCTTATACAAAATTACTTATCCCACATTGGAAATTTACGCAATGGGAATACACCGTATATGTGGTTCAAGTATTGATACTTGGTAATGTATCAATTAAGGGACTCATGAGAGTGTGCCCACACATGTGCGTCGCTGCCCGCCTGGCTCGGGCTCACGCGAGCGCCGCCGCCCGCCCGGCTCAAGCTCGGGCGATGGGTGTTTGGGCGAATTGTCTTGGGTTAATCTTTTTACTAAAAATTCTAATTTTTTTATTTGGAGTTTTGTTTGAATTTGAATTTGAATTTTAAAAATAAAAAACTGCCAGCTATTTCTCGAGTTACTAGGTTATTTGTATCTGGTCCAGAATGAATCTGGACCATAATCCAAAATGAACCTGGACATTTTGATGCATCCTCTCTCACACCTATTTATAGCTACTGCTGCAGGCAATATAAAACACACAAATAACAAAATCTCTTCTCTCCTCTAATATTTGTCTGATATAGTGTTGCTTATCATTTTTTGGCAACTGAGTGGTGACGGAAGTGAAGCTTTCTGAGTGCACCAAAAGGCTTCTGAGACTGTCTTATCCTGGAGGAAATTTTGCTGAACTCTTTGCACTGGTAGGGGCGATAATTTTTTCAAGTCAAATCAAACTTTGGTGATTTAGTCTAAGTTCTATTACTATACAAAATTGTGAGATAAGTTCTCGGTTTATATACTAACTTCTATAATCTCTATTGTTATATTCCAAATTGGGTTGTTTGCTTTTGGTTTATTCTTTTGTTAAAATAAAACTGCAACTGCATATATTTTGGAATATATGCATGCTAGTTATTTCTGAAATATTTATTATATTGTTTTTCAGACACTGCTCTATGATTATAAACTAGATTGCTATTTTACTTTAATATGTTGTTTATAATATGATATTATATTTCCAACCCCTGAGAGGTCTCAGTGCTTTTCATGGATAATAGGATTTCTACTGTGTCTTGCATGGGTCATCCAGAACTTGTAGAATAAATAATATGCTATTATTTTCTTATTTTAGATCTTTACAGAATAATATAATTCAACTCATCAAGTAATTAATGGCCGTGCTTTTTGTAAACCAAATGCCTTCTCTATTTTGTTGCAAAACTTTGAAGTGTTTCAAACTGAAAAGGCAACACTTAATCTTAAATATAAATGGGTGATCACTGATCATCCTAATAATTTAAATGGTTCATATAGAAAAATCGTGGCCAATTTAATCATTATCATAAAAATATTAGTTACATGTGAGTAGTATTCAAAATATTAATTTAAGGGCAACACTTTGCAATCGCAAAACAATGGGCGCTAATTTGGGAATACGAAAATATTGATGACCATCTAATGCACTGTTAGCAACCTAAAATTTCATCTAGTCTACAAAGGCCAATATATACTTAAATAAGCCAACTCAACTCGACTCTTAGATTTGAGCCTCTGCCCTCATCCTCAGTCCAATTTTGTTGGGCTCTCACCTTATAAGATAGATAATAAATGAGTCGAGACATCCAAGACATCAATCATTCATTTTCAAGTAAATTTTTTTACCAAACTTTCATCTAAGGGGGATCATTTGTTTTTATTTTCAAGACTCCTTTTTATTTTTATCACTATTGATTTGAAAAATAAAAATTTATCAACTTCTATCCATTTCACACAAAATATTTCTTATATTTAATTTCTTTATAATCTATATTAAACTTGAAGAGTTAATGGCTGTGAATTGACCTTTATGCCCCTTCCCCATTATTTACCAAAACCCCTTTTGAAACAAGATTCCGCAGACACAATTTCTCTCACAATTAGATAATAAAACGCGCACACAATACACACATATATAATTATAGCACCTTGAAAAGCAAATAAACCAACAAACAATAGCCGCCGGATGGGTTCAGTGGTGAGATGATTGTGTTATTTGGCGAGGTCAAAGACAGATTGTTTTTTTTATTAGCAAAGAACCTGACATCAATAATTACCACATTTGGCTGATAAAATATATATTGTCTGCTAGCTAATTGAAACTGTTGTTGGAAGTTTCAATGGCTTACATCACAACTGAAATACATTTAAAAACACATGCAAAATCTGTGTCCAAATTGTCCTCTCTTTAAATGTCTCCTCAATCAACTCTGGTTATGATAGCTTCACAACTAAAACTATGCAGCACATGTAGCAAAATTATTAACAAGGTAGATTAATATCTCAGTCAACTTCATTAGAGATTGTTAGGTGAATTTATAAATTTTTTTAAAATATTTTGAAAGGTTATTGAGCTGTCATAAGATGTTATAAAGTATTTAGTGGTTTTTTTAAAAAGAAATGAGTTTGTAAATTCATAAAATAAGGTGTTTACGGTCTTACAAGTCTGTCTATAAAAAGATAAAGAATTCCTAAATTACTTTTAAAATTACTCTTTTAGGTTTAACTATATTAATTACAAAATTATCATTACTATCTTCTAAGTTCTAAGCCCTTATTTTATTTTAATATTTCAAGTACTTATTTTAAAATAAGATTTAATATCTTATAAGCTTTTAAAAAAATCTTATAAGATAGGAACTTATGAAGTCTTAGTCAATTATCCTCTTAGTTTAATAATAAGTTGCATCTCAATTTTTTATTTTATTTTTCCAAATTAGATGTTCCTCTTTAAGTTACACATCTCAAACTTAAACATGATATGTTTTCTTAGACGAATTCTAATGTTAGAAAATTTTCGAAAAATTCCAATTAATGTGACCTAATTATTGATATTTATCTTAGCAACATATTAAATCTTGCCCATTCATTTAGGTACTTGATGGACGTACGTACTGCACTAAAGGTAAATATATATATATATATATATATATATAAATTGATCATCACCCTATCCATTAATATATGTACAGAAAATTATTCATTATAAATCCTTTTTAAAGAAAGAAAACGGATCGAGGAAAAAACTAATTTACACACAGAAGAAATTAACTTGTGCAACGGGAAAATTCAATTCCGAGAATTGGAATAAGAATATCTAGATCTTCTGCGTAAGGTATATATATATATATGTATTGTGATTATAATAATATTGTTCAAAATCTTGAATTAGAAATTAATGACTTCAATCGTAATTGGTAGGGATGGTAACGGGGCGGGTTTGATTGGACCCGAAACCCACCCCGCCTACTTCTATTTGGACCTGGGACCTGCCCCGCCCCACTTTAGACTCCTAATCTGGTGGGTCTAACTTGCCAAACCCGTTTCTCTTTTCTTTTTTTATTTTTTTTATTAAAATATATAATTTCAAAACTCATATGTTTTCAAAATTGTATTAAGATAAACATACACAAAGAATATATATAGATGTATAGAAAATTAGAATCTAATATATAATAAGTTTCTAACACTATTTTTTAAATTTTAAAATAAAATATCCATATTAATTGATTTTAGTATATTTTTCATCATTTTACGATAATTGAATGAGTACAAAATTATTATTTATTTGATGAAATATATATATGCTATTATTATCCTAATTTTTTATATTTTATGTACATTTACTATATATAATATATTTATAATATATTATATATTAATTATCCGGGTCAGGTTTACTTAAACCTGTAACCAGCTCCGGACCCGGCCGGATCCATAAATTTAGGACCCATAGCCTGCCCCATAACCCATTTATTTGACTCCTAACCCGCCCCATTCGAGGTGGATCCGGAGCAGGAACCCGATCTATCCGGACCCATTGCCATGCCTAATAATTGGTGTTTATGACATATATAAATTATGTTTACAATTATTTTGTCTTAAGACATAACAATATGAACAATGTTAGCTACAAATTAATTATAGTACCGTTCTTTCAACTAGGTACTTCAAGTTGCGCAAAATGTAAGCCAAACCATATAGTCTAACTCAAAATTCTATATATTCACATGTAACGCATTACTTATTTATCTGGGAGAACATTATTTAGTTCTTTTCCACCATGGAGCTGTAAAGCAAACTGACTCACTGAAGAATAAGGAAGTTATGTTGAATATGTTTAATTATATTAGAAATTGATTTAATTATCAAATGAATTAATACCCAACCCAACCCATCACTACAAGAAAAAAGGATAAATTGGTGACAAAATTAAATATGCATATTCATTTTTTTTCTTAACTTCATATGCAGTTTGAACTTAAGAAGAGTTTGAAAAACTTTTACACTCAATTTGTTAAGTTAAACAATGCGAACTAAAACGAGCTTTTAACCATAAATCCAGTGGCTTAATTAATTAAACATTGAATTTTAACTCAACAATATTATTATCAAATAATTCGAATATATACAAGAGAGAGAGAGAGAGAGAGAGAGATATGAAGATTTTGTTGATGGAAAAGTAATTAAAAAAGAAATCAACCATGCTAATTATACATATTCTCCCACTAGCTAAATAACTAGCAACTAATTAAAGCAATCTTATACAATTCAATTACTTGTCTTCATCAAAAGGCATGTTTGCAGCATCACCTCGCCATATTATTGATCCATCTATACAAAAAATTAATTGTCAAAGTATAAACTTTATTATTATCTTGTGTCACTTCTATACATATCCATCTTCACTATTCACATTTTTGCTTCACGAGAAAGACCCTTATCCTTATTAATGATCTCCCGGAGAGTACTGATGTAGTATAACTATGACTTCATGATAATTTGTACACATGAATGGACATCGGTCTCTGCAGCCAAAAGGACGTACATATTCCATCTAGCTAACATCATCAAGGACTTATTTCATGGAAGGAAAGACGAAAAGTATTGCAGTGGGACGACAAAACCGAATTAAAGAAGGAAGGATTACAAGCTAGCACTGATCCATCAAAAGCAAAAGGCCGATCCAGTATTAAATTTTTGCTGAACTTAACAAGGGCATGATCGTATGTAGATATCCCAAAATTTACTCAAGAAAAAGGCCTCCAAATATGGGAGAATAAGTCTCAGGGACTATGTGTGTGAGAGAGAAAGGGGGGGGGGGGGACGGATAGAGGGAGATATGTGGTGGGGGGTTGGGGTGGGGTAAAAGAAAGATAGGGAGAGGTCGATGATTGATTATTGGACTTGGAAATCAAGGTAAGGTAGAGAGGAGACATTAGCCAACAAACCCTCCCAATCCAATTCTCCCATTTTGAAGTTTTCTCCTAATTGCCAATGATTTCCAACCCCAACCAATTCCTCCACACTACTACTACTATTATTATTCAAAAATGGGTTGTTGATAGTACTACTATTGCTAGTGTAATTTTTCTTGTCCAAAACATAGTCACCCACACCATAATTGTTATTGTGTTCAACCTCCAATTCCGGGACAGAAAGGTCATTTTCCAAACCCATAACATATGGCTCCATCACCCCATGACCATATTCCCCAAATCCCCCACCAATGTTTTCTATACCACCAATTTCTTGTTGTTGCAGCTGTAAGCATGCCGGCAAGCTGAATACTGAAGAACCTGTAGTGCCGACGTTAATGCTTACGTCAAAAATATTGTGATCAATTGGAGGGTTAAAAGGGTTGGAAATTTGGGTGGCTAAACTGGTCATAGTACTGTTGTGGGCTTGCATGGCGGAGGAGCATGAGGAAGAGGAGGAATCCATGCAAACGGCTGCTGCTGCTGCTGCTACGTCATATTCTTGCATGAAGATAGTTCCTCCCATGTTCAGACCACCAGTAGAAGCCTTAAGATCTGATATTGAGTCACTGTTGTTTGGGGATGATGTTGAAGTAGCAGTGTTGTTGTTGACATTACTACTGTTACTGTTGTTTTTTAACCTCTTCTTTATTGTAGAGTTCCAAAAATTCTTTATTTCATTGTCTGTCCTCCCTGGAAGCCGTGCCGCAATCTGAGACCACCTAATCATAGATACACAAATAGAAGTCGCAAAACATTAAATCAGATCAATTATCCATTATGAGCAGATCAAGTCTGCCGTACAGAAAACAACACAAGTGAAAAATTATTTTTTCTTTGTTTGTTTCAACCTGTGGTCTGCATGGATTGTGTATGTGTACACACACACACACACAAGTCTCTATGATGGAAAAATAAGAATCTTTGAGATTAATCGTATGGATGTTGAAGACCAAAGAGAGCAAGAAAATGTAGTAATACAAATGCCTAATACATTTTCTAATAAGAAATAATTTAATAATATATTTAAGCTAACATTACAATCATTAATATTTGAAAGTTTAGTAATGTTAAAATTATCAAAGCACCAAACAATAAGAAAAAAAAATAAATAAATAGTGACATTGTATTAAACGGCATTGCATAAGTTGCCACTATATGATTACATGAATTAAGTGATAATAAATTTAATTACATTATAAAAAAATAATTTTTGGAGGCTTAATATTAACAATAATAATAAGTTATTATCGTTAACAATTAGTGACAATAAAAATCTTATCTCTATAACTATCAAAAATAATAACTTATTATACTAATTTTTCACCACCAGTATTAAGCTATTATACGTCAAAAGATAGCTACCACTTATAGGTATCTCTAGTACGAAACAAAAGCTAATAATAACTTTCATATAACTTAAATTTTTTATTATTAATGTTATTCTTTTTTAAGTGCAAGGACATCAAATAGTCAATTATTAAATAATTCAACTCCAAACTCCAACAAATAAAGCAGTTATTTTGAGAGCATTAATACCTAAGTAAATAGCTAGCCTTTTCACCTCATCTTTGTCTAGTTTGAGAAATTGCTTTCTATCATGCAAAAGGAGATTCCCCGTCATATTTTGTCGTTCTCGTTGCAAAATAAAGAACTTCATCTCATATGCATGTGGATTTTCATGATAAATTTGTAGACTTATAAAAAGTAGATACTAAGATATCACAATAGCATTATATATCTTTTAAATAATTTTCTGTTAGATCCAAATAAGCTCATCCACAAGTTCTATATATTTACAAAAAGTTTGTGGATGATCGTATGAGAGAAAGTTGTGAAAATATAGAAAAAGTCTGTTAACTATCCAGGAAAATTTTGTGTGTCGACCATATATATATATGCATATGTATGACTATTATCTCCAAGAATGAACAAATTAATACTCCTATTTGTAAATCTAATATATATACATTCTAGGCCTGCCATTCCTCTCCAACTTATTATAAAAAACTGAAAAGAATCGCGTACATTGGCTAGCCGAAAGACAGGAAGGAGATATATAGAAAATCTAAACCTCAAAATCAGGGCGTAAGGGGCCGGACACCAAGGGGCATAGGCCCTTGAAACTAATGGAATCTGCAGGGATGCAGCATTGCAACACAAAGTACCTTTGCAAGAGGTTCCATCAAATATTTCTTACCAAATGAGAATATTATATGTGTGGCCTATCAAGACAACTCACGTACTCCTCCCCGGCCAAGACAGAAGAAAAACACACAGACACACACACACACACACACACAAGAGAGAGATCAGAGAGAGAGGGTACGTTATGTACGTACCTGTTGCCAAGAATGGAATGCAAATGAATGATAAGTTCTTCCTCCTGAGGGGAAAAGGCACCGCGTTTGAGGTCTGGCCTGAGATAATTGATCCATCTTAGACGACAGCTCTTGCCGCACCTCTGCAGGCCAGCATTTCTGGCAATGTCACTCCAACACCCTTGACCATTAGTCAGCATGTAGTTCATCAGCTTCTCATCTTCCTCAGGTGACCATAATCCTTTCCTAAGCTTAGCCTTAACATTATTATTGTTATTATTATTATTATTATTCAGTTTTTCCTTAGCCATTGTTGTATGATCAGGCTTCCTCATTTTACACAAAACTGTATAAGAAGAATATTCAATAGTAATCCCAAATAGCTAACTAGCCTGGGAAAATTAAAACTAAAGGGGTTGTTCTTATTTCCCAGCTCTACTTGGGTTCTTTTTCTTCCAACTGGCCTTGATGGAGACTGTGAAAATGAAGATAAATAGACGGACATGATTAGAGAGAGAGAGAGAGAGAGAGAGAGATTATGTGAAGTGGAAGCAATATATGTTGCAATTCTCATACAACATATGATGATTACCTTGTGAGTGAAGAAAATTCCATCGAAATAAAGACTAAGCTAGAGTCAAAGACAAGAAGACCTAACATCTCTTTCTTCCAAGGTCCCCCTCCAATCCGTTTTCCACTCCACCCCATCTATATAATTCTATTTAGCTACAACTAATTGTTTTTTAAAATGATTAATAGTATAGTGTAAACAATTAATGACCCCACAAACCATCACCATCATCATCACCATTACCACCCCACGAAGCTTTCTCTCTCTCCCTCTCTTTCCCTCCCCCCCTCTCTATCTCTCTCTCTCTCTCTCTCTCTCTCACACACACACACACACACACACACACGTGTTTTTCAACTATAATAGCTTGGAATAGAATTAATAAAAGTATCTTTGAGTTCGAGTTCATATTCTATTTTACCAAGCTCAAGTTAATTGTATATAAGACAAGTGAATGACTAATAAAAGAATAATCAATCACAACATAGTTAAAAAGGTGTTTTGCAAGTGATAATTACTAAATTAAATCAAATTTGATTTGAACAAAAAATTTCCGGATGCTATTACTACATTTCTTTATTGGCATAACTTGATTTGAATAAAAACTTTCGGCTACTATTACTATTGGTATAGTAATAGTATCGGATGCTGTTACTATATTTTCCTATTGGTATAGTCTCACGGAAGAATTTAGTACCGTGGAAATATTTTATGGGTCTTATTTTTGTTACATATGAAGTACGAGGACAACATTGGAATAAGCAGGGGCTGTCGGTTTGCGTTAACGCTATTCCTAAGCAAATTACCTGTCGACAAGAAATAACAGGTAACGGGCCGGCGATTTGTTGATTTATTTTTGTTTGAAAAGTTGAGCATCCAACCAATAAGTCGTTAGTCTTGAAACCAACCCTTTTAACCCTTCATCAACAAGGCATAATCAACAAATGTACATGAAAATGATCAGTACATTGAACATTATATGGAAGTTGTCCAATTAATTAGTACCTTCTTATGTGCAATCATTTTATGTTTGAAGGAATAATGATGTTAAAAGATATATGAGTATATGGCAGGGCATGTCCTATTTTCACATTATTTCTCAAACTCCTAATGCGAGATGCATTTTTCAGGCTCATATATTTCACATCTCTATTTTGTTTGGGTTGATCAACCTTTGACCTATATATTACGCGCGCGCGCACACACACGCACACACATATATAATTTATAATTGTATAGTAATTATTTTAATTGCTATCAAAATACTAGACATCTGCTATGAAAGAAATGCTACAAAATTTATTCATAGCTGTATGGCTACAAAAATATAGTTGCAATTTTTTTGTAACAAATATTATTAGTTATCAATTTATAATCATATTCGTTGCAAGCGCAAAAGATAAGCTATGCACTATTGGTAAGAAAATTAATATATATACATATATATAAAGAATAATCATATGTTATGAATTGGTTGTAACGAAAGAATATCTATTTAGGATTCTGCCGTATCAATTGCATAGTTAGGTGTACGAACATTGATTATAGTTGATTCTCTAATCTTCTATAAAGCATAATTTATTTAAAGCTTAATACTGCCATAAATAGCATAAATACATGATCAAGAAGTCTGTCATGGATTGGTTATTCTTTCCTCATATACATTATTTAATTAGAAGCAGAATAAATATTGATTTTTGAGCTCAACTATATGTGTATATACTTTGCAAGCTAATTTTTAGAATTAAAATAGGAGTCATTAAAGTGCATATATATGTACGAGAACATGCTTGAACTTAATTAGGATAAAGAGTAAGAATTACTTCTTATAAAGATATGTACACAGTGCAGATCACTGTTATGAGGATATTGCTTCACTTGCAGACTTCCTGGTAGAAATGAATATGTATGAAGCCTCCCCCATCCTTCCTCCGATTCCCCAGTACACACACAATAATCCCTTTCAATACCTAACAATCGGCCCGAAATTTCTGAGACATATATATGCTACGAGATATATAATTAACACTATACATACACATATATATATATATATGAAGAAATTAAAGCCCATTTAATTTTCTATCCAACCATGAAAGGCAAAAGATATATAATACATATTCCTGTCAATCATCAAAGGTTTTATACAAGGATAAAAAAATATATGTGTTGTATTCATGATTTGCATGCTGAATGGGACATGGCTCGGCTAATTTGTCCGGAGAAAGAAAAGGCAAAGAATTAAGAAAACTGTCAAGGTACTCTAATGTCTGCCAGAGCTCCAAGTACACATGTACAGCTAGCTAGATGTATTTATAGAAAACGTACTATCTGATATTAGCCACGTACGCCAATACTGTCCTTGGCTACTAAGTCAAAGAAACCACATCATTGCGTGCCACATGTAAATTAACAGAAAAATGTATCCATCGGTCTTCTTCTTTTGCTTTGGATGATTGCCAAAGGGATAGATACATCAAACTCTGCTGGAAAATAATACTTAATTTTTAAAAAGTAGAAAAACTATCAGAGCTGATTGATATATATATATATATATATCTATGTGTGTATGTTAATGTCGAAACTATACCATTTCCTTCCTCACCGGCATATGTTAATATCCTTGAACCATGATGGGAATAATTTGTGAAACAATTTCTTTGGCTGACACATAAAGAAATGATCAAATATTTGATGATTTGTATCTTTCATATAGATCAGTTGATGCCGACTTCATCTACTAGATACATGCATTATCGATTCTCGGCTTTAAAATAATATACATGAATTATTTAAATTAAGCCACATAAAATATTATACTTGTTGATTTTGCCTTGAAATTGAGGTAAGTTTGACAAGGAGATCAAGTTTGACTAGAATTAGGACTCCTTCTTTTATTGGATTTTCTAGTCCTAGGTAAAGTAGTCTTTTTGACTATAAATATTAGTTGTTTCTTTCGAAGAAAAGATCACGAACATAACACAAGGGCTTCTTTACTGCTTTTGAGTAATTCTCTCAAGACGGAGTTTAGAAGGAGGGTGTTAGGTGTTTTCGTGAGATTTGTGGGATTCAAGTTTGTACTTGCACTTTGATTTGAGATCAATAAAATTTCTTTTCTTTGTCGAGTGGATTAGGCACATCGCCGAACCACGTTAAATCTTATTGTCACTTTACATTGAATTACTTTGCTATTATTTCATTGTTTCCGCAATAGATCCTCCTGGGTTTTCAACAATACTATTATAACTATCTAATTGATTAAGTATTGCAATATTATAAATATCTCATTTACTATATAATTTACAAATACTATTTTTACCTATTGCAATCTATTTAATCATATATATCTATATTCTAATTCCTCTCTTCACCATTATATTGATTTGAGGGTGTTTATTGGACTCAATCCTAACAATCATAACAATTTTCCGTGTCTTCAAGAATTCAACTTATATTTTAGTGTTGGATCCCAATCTCATCAATCCATTTTTCAATTCAGTAGAAAATTTTCTTATGTGAGTCATTTAGTAGAAAATTCTCATGCTATTTTAGGCTACAACCATTAGTTATATGATGAGTGTGTTGATACTGTGTATGGAGTTCTGTGATCAAATAGTCGAGACGAGAACTGGGCTTTCTTTCTTTAAGACGAATTAGTCCCGCACTAGTGCTAACGGAACCGTGGCTATCATCTCCTGAGATACAATGACTGCTTAACACGATAGTAGCACTACAAACCGTCTTACTTTTCGAACCTTCAGCATTCTGAACTCTCTTATTATGATACTTGATTATGCAGAATGTATGTAATGTAAGTCTGTATATATATTTTCCCTGGTCTAGGACTGATCAGATTTATAGAGCTAGAATTTCGTTCAAATCTAGTAGCCATTTTTCAATGCTGCTACAATCTCCAATGTAGCTAGTTTGAAAGGTTGTTGGCCAGATTCATTAGTTAATTATTATAGGTTGAAGGATTATGCATATTTAGCTTTCCCATCCAGAAATTGGATTTCCAGATAAATAGAAGTTTGAAGGGTGTTGTGTGTTTCAGTTGGGCCAAGTAATTTAGATGAAATTTGGTCCAAAAAGATTAATATTGGACTAAGCCCAATTCCATTCAATTCTAGCCCAAGCCCACACCACAACCCACCACACCACTCCACGCCATGCCCAAGCCCAGCCCAGCCGGTCGGACGACGGCGGCGGCGCGCGCATGTAAGTTGGATTGAACCCACTACCATATAGGTCATTCCCCCTCCAAGCACTTGTGATACCCCCAAGGGGCCCATTCCTTACATCCACACTTGAATCATATATTCAAGTTTTTCTTTCATTCTTCATCCAATGTGGGATGGACTTTTACTCTTCCCATTCCTTTAGCTCATTCTTTTGTCTTCTTGGTCAACCTTCAAGTAGCTCACATTGACCATTAATTTCTCATTCACCCGAAATTGGTTTTGGCCACTTAATCACATTATCGTGATCTACCCGCAGTGTAGTTTACAACGATCACCAATTTCTTATAAATCAATACTTTGAGCATACTTAAAAGTTTGGTCAAAGAAGACCAATTTTCCAACAATCCCCCACATAAATGGAAATTAATGCGACTGATGATGTAGATGTGTATGCAGACGTGACAAACTTCAGGCGAACAACTATTGCATCAGGATAGGTAGCTTGTGGCTTTGAACCTTCCTTAGTGAGGCACCATCGGGCTTACTTGGCTAATCAGTGAACGTGATGTCTTGAATTGTTCAGCCATTTGTGTAAGCTAAGATAACAATACTCAAATAATAGTTGTCCTTACGCTTTTTAGTTCTTTCCGATTGTGTCCGTTTTGGCCATGGACACCGATCTTGGATTCATAAGTGTTTACCATGAAGCGGCATGTCTTCACACTTACATAGGTGATATCCCACAAAGAGTATCCCGCCATACTCTTCTATTCTAGCTTTGGGAATCATTACGAGTTGAGACTCAACCATGTATCCACTTGGCAGATAGCACTTCCACGTCATAGAAATAGGTTGAAGTACTCACATGAACCTTCATAACTTAGTTGTCCCATTGAACAAAATTCTTGGGATCTTCAATCATCATGATTGGGTGTCCGCTATGTCGGTTCTTAAACTTAAGGGTTTTAATTCCATTCCTCTCGATAGGCATTTCACTTGATCTCTAGGCAGGCCTTTTGTTAATAGGTTTGCTAAATTTTCCTTGGATTTCACATAGTCAAGTGAAATTACCCCATTTGAGATCAATTACCATATGGTATTATGTCATCATCTGATATGACGAGATTTGCCATTATACATGCTGCTTTGCGCCTTTTCAATGGCTGATTGACTATCACAATGAATTGTAAGAGCAGAAACTGGCTTAGGCCAACATGGAATGTCCTCAAAAAAGTTTTGGAGCCATTCTGCTTCATCTCCTGGTTTATCTAAGGCAATTAATTCAGACTCCATAGTAGAACGAGCTATACACGTCTGTTTAGAGGATTTCCAGGATACAGCAGCGCCACCTAGGGTAAAAACATACCCACCAGTAGACTTTGTGTCTTTCGTATCAAATATCAAGTTAGCATCACTGTAGCCTTCCAGTACAGCTGGATATCTAGTGTAGTGTAACCCGTAATCCATTGTGTACTTAAGAAATCTAAGTACCCTTGTTAGGGCTTTCCAGTGTTCATTAATGGGATTGCTCGTAAATCTACTCAACTTGTTTACTAAGCATGCAATATCGAGGCGAGCATAGTTTGTTAGAAACATCAAATTGCCTACTATTCTCGAGTATTCTACTTCAGATACGAGTTCACCAGTATGTTTGATCAGATATTGACTGGGATCCAGGGGCATTTTTTTAGAAGTGTTTTCATACACATTGAATTTCTTGAGAACTTTCTCAACATAATGGGATTGAGTGAGAATCAGCCCATCCGACGTTCTGATAATCTTAATTCACAGTATGACATCCGCTACACCTATATATTTCATGTCAAAATGCTACTGAAGCATTTTCTTGGTAGTCAAGATAACATCTTGAGTGCTACCCATTATCAACATGTCGTCAACATACAGGCAAACTATGATAAATTCACTTTGAGTGCTTTTTAAGTACACACATTTGTCACACTCGTTTATCTTCAAACCATTTGACAACATTACTTTGTCAAAATTTTCATGCCATTGTTTTGGAGCTTGTTTGAGTCCATACAACGATTTAACAAGACAACACACTTTCCTTTCTTGCCCGGGATCAATAAATCCTTCAAGTTGCTCCATATAAATTTCTTCATCTATCTCACCATTCAGGAAGGCAGTTTTCATATCCATTTGATGTATTTCAAGATTGTTCAAGGTTGCTATTGTAATAAGCACCCTTATGGATGTCATTCTTGTTACTGGTGAGTAAATGTCAAAGAAATCAAGTCCTTCCTTTTGTTTGAACCCTTTTTTCTACCAACCTCGCCGTGTATTTGTCTATAGAGCCATCTGCCTTGTATTTCCTTCGAAGAATCCACTTGCAGCCTAATGGTTTATGGCCTGCTGGGAGATTAACGAGCTCCTAAGTGTGATTCTGCATAATCGACTCTATTGCGTTGTTGATAGCTTTTTTCCAGAACGGTGCTTCTGGATTGGACAATGCTTCACCAATTGTCCATAATTCATTTTCCAACAAATAAGTTAGAAAGTCTGGTCCAAACATCTTTTCCTTTCTAACCCTTTTGTTTCATCTTGGTTCTTCATTCGATTGAGAACCACTAGATGATTCCAAAGATCTTTTTTGAGAACTTGATTCTTCCTTATCTTTACAAGGAAAGATATTTTTGAAGAATACAGCATTCCTGGATTCAATGGTCATTCCTTCATTTATATCACGAACTGTTTATTTGTGCACCAAGAATCCATAGGCACTACTATAGTGTGCATATCCAATAAAAATGTAATAAACAGTTTTTGGTCCTATTTTTACCTATTTTAGCTTAGGTACTTCCATCTTAGCCAGACATCCCCACACTTTAACATATTTGTAAGAAGGTTTATGACTTTTCCACAATTCATACAGGGTTTCATCTTTTCCTTTGTAGGGTATTTTGTTCAAAATATGATTAGCTGAAAGTATAGCTTCCCCCCACATGTTCTGGGGTAATCCAGAATTAATCAACATAGCATTCATCATTTCCTTAAGAGTTTGATTTTTACGTTCAGCAACTACATTGGATTGAGGTGAGTAAGAAGCCATTGTTTGATGAATAATGCCAAAAGTTGAGCAAAATTCTTCAAACGATGCCCCATATTCACCGCTTCTATCACTTCTGATAGATTTAATTTGGGTGCTGACTTCATTTTCAACCTCAATTTTGTCACACTTGAATGCTACTAGTGCTTCATCTTTGCTTCGTAATAGAAATATGTAGCAAAACCTTGTGCAATCATCAATAAAAGTAATGAAATACTTTTTCCCACCTCTAGTTTGCACAAACTTTAAGTCGCATATATCACTATAAATTAATTTTAGAGGCATCGTGTTTCTTTCAACTGAGTGAAAAGGAGCTTTGGCCATTTTGGCTTCAACACAAATTTCACACTTATAAGTTGTGTCAATTTGAAATGGAGGCAGCAATTCCAAATTTACTAATATGTGCAAATTATTGAAATTAACATGTCCTAATCTACATGCTATAATTCACAATAGTCAATCAAGTAAGCAGAACCAGAGGCATTATTATTATTCACTTGAATAGTTTTGATTACAGGCATTACAATGAACTTGAATAGCCCGTTCTGCACATAGCCTCTATTTAGAAACATGCCATTCTTAGAAAGCACAAATTTATCAGATTCAAATACAAGTTTGAAACTATTTTTCACTAACAATTACCCTGACACTAAGTTCTTGCGAATGTCTGGAACATGAAGAACTTCAGTCAGCATCAACACCTTACCAAAAGTCATCTTCAGAACAACCTTGCCCATTCTAGCAATATTAGAAGTTGCTAAATTTCCCATGTACAGTTTCTTTACAGCAATAGGAGTATAAGTTGAGAACATATACTTTTCAGAACAGATGTGCCGAGTGGCACCAGTATAAATCCACCACTCTCTCGAGTTATCAACGATATTAGCTTCAAAAACCATAATCGAGAGGTTAAGTTTAGACAGATCCAGAGGAATGAATTTTTCCTCAATCATATGGGCTTGATTCGGTTTGTTCTTCTTTGGAAACCGACAGTCTTTAGCCCTATGATTTGATTTTCCACAGTTGTAGTAGTTTCCTTGAAACCTCATCGGTTTCTTGCCTTTGTTGCTTGAGCCGGTACCTTGGTACTTTCTCTTTTTGCTTGGTTCAACTAAATTTGCCTTGGCCTCCATTTTTATTTTCCTGTTTTCACATCAGACATCCGATTGTCCTCTTCAATCCTTAGTTTGGCAATCAGATTTTCCAAAGTCATCTCCTTTCATTTATGTTTGAGATAGTTTTTGAAGTCCTTCCACGATGGTGGCAGCTTTTCTATAATCACAGCTACTTGGAAGGATTCACTCAGAATCATGTTTTTAGCATGATATCATGGAGAATGATCTGCAACTCTTGGACTTGAGTCATGACAAGTTTGAAATCCACCATCTTGTAGTCCAGAAATTTGGCCACCATAAATTTCTTCAAACCGGCATCTTCTGCCCGGTATTTTTTATCAAGTGAGTTCCACAGCTCTTTAGCTGTCTTAATACATTGTACAGTGAATCGTCCAATCCATTCAGAGTGTAGTTCCAACATAGGAAGTCGCTCTTATTCCAAGCATCCAAAGTCGCCCATTTCTAGACATTAGTATCGTCTTTGGGTATGGTATGAGCATTTTTCTTCAGGAATCTGACAAGGCTTAGCGTTGTTAGGTAAAACAGCATCTTCTACTACCACCTTTTGAAATTGAGTCTAGTGAACTTCACTGGTCTTTCTCCGTGAGCAGGAACAAGAGCAGGAGCTGGTGCAGTAACTTGAGTTGCAGTAAGAGTGGTTGGCGGAACAACAACCTAGTTTGATGCCATGATCACAGAAACTAATAATTCGTCTTAAACTTGTTGATATTGTCTATGGAGTTCTGTGATCAAATAGTTGAGGCGATAACTGGGCTCTCTTTCTTTGAGATGACTTAGACCCGCGCTGGTGCTAACGGAACCGTGGCTATCGTCTCCCAAGATACAACGATTGCTTCAGACGGTAGCAGCACTGCAAACCGTCTTACTTTTCTTACTTTTCGAACCTTCAGCATTCTGAACTCTCTTATTATGATACTTGATTATGCAGAAAGTATGTAATGTAAGTTTGTATCGTTATGACCAAAAATGTAAATGAGCCTAACTTATGGGACCAAAAAAGCAACAATTTTAACGGACACGTGACTTCTCCGTTAATTATTGGACGGAACCCCCTTTTAGGACTTAAATTGAGAAAAAAATGGACTTATGGGATGCAATGTGAGAAAGTACAAAAGAATGGGACCGAAATCGAAAACGGCCTAAGTTGTGGGACCAAAAATACAATTTACCCTAAAATATATATGTATATATTGGAAAGAGACCATTCAAATTAATGGAGGATGATAAAAATAAAGTTGGAGGAAAAATTTAGCTTTATCCAAAGTTCTTGTGAATTTTAACCGTCCTCAAACTTGAAGACATCAACTATTTCTTGAAGGCATGAGTCTTCCCTTTTGATAGTTTTTTTTTTCTTTTGTAATATCATTATGTGCCTTGTGATTTGATGTTACTGAAGAAGAAATTGTATAGAATAGTAATATGTATATATATATAATTGCAAAATTTGTGAATGTATTTGATGTAATGATGGGAATACATAGATTGAGCATAGTAGCATGGTTTTTCTTATGAATAGGCAATATGTATTGATAGTATTACAATCTCTTAAGTTTTATAAAATATTAATCTTATTGATTTACATAATCACAACTTTTATATAATAATGATTATTTATTTATATTATTGTCCTACTAGTGTAGATTTCAAATGCATGATTCTCGCCTTTATGAATGATTCAAATGCTTTACGAAAATATATCATTTCAAATCTTGAATTCTCGCCTTTATGGTCAACTTTGATGAATTCCAAACATTCACTGAATTTGAACTACATTTGGATTCTAATCTTTTAATAGAGCTATTTATTTTTATTAGATTAAACAAACTACAACTATTGGATATGTTATTGATCAGTGATATTTCTAAGAACTTATATTTATTTAATGATTTCATTTAATTTGAAATGCCTCTTTATTCCATTTCTTTTGGGGTTAATAAAATAATTATTATTGTTTAAAGATTGTTATGTTATTTTATTGTTAAAAGAACTTAATTTCTGCTTATTAAATAAATAGATACTATTAGTGCTTGAAATGAATATTATAGGTTTAGAATGGAACTAGGCACTTTGAAATGTCATAAAATAATTCTTTTGGGACACTACCAAGCTAACTAAATATAAATATTTTGACAAGTTAAAGTGTCACAAAAGTATTTTTTGGTGACATATTTAAATGCAACAATTTACAAATATAGTGTCATCTTGACGTGTCAACTAAATATTTTTTTGTAGCATTTTGACATACCACTAATATATAATTTTGTGGCATGTTTACATATCATACAAAATATATTTTGTGGCATTTTAGCATATCATTTATTGCATTTTTTTTATGATATATTACTATGTCATTAAAAAAAAAAAATTGTGGCATTTTAATATGTCATTTATTATATTTTCCATAGCATTTTAGTATGTCATCAAAAGAAATTTTTTGTGGCATTTTAATATGTTACTACATGCATCTTTTGTGGCATATTAACATGTCACTTTAACAAAAAATATGACATTTTGAGATGTCATTCAATGCATTTTTTGTGATTTTTAAAATGTCATTTAATGTATTTCTTGTTGCACTTTATTAATATCACAATATAATTAAAATAATGACATTTATACCTTTAGCTACAGAGTTATATATGATACTTTTAAAAAATATCATTAAATATAGAATTGTCGTTATAACATTATTTAAGTGGCAGTTTCTAATGCCATTAAATCCTTTTTTTCTTGCAGTGTTAATCATAATTTGTTATATTCTTATGTTGCACAACTGTAGGTCTATTAATGATTATACAACCGTCAAGAATCAATGTATTTATTTTCAGAAGTTTATAGACACTAATTAAAGTAAATATTGCATTATAACTATGATGATTTAAAACTTCAATAATAATATTAAACTTGTCCAAAAATATCTATCAAAAAATTTATGAGTAGTATATACTTTCGAAATAGAGAGAGTAAATATACATTTTTTTATTATACACGCACATATATTTTTGAAGTTTATTTGGTTTAAATTCCAAACTCCACAGCTATATCTATAATTATAAGAATGATTGTTACTCGAATAATTATTCAATGTCCGGAAGCAAATATTTTGAATTTTCACATTTAATCATAGTCCCTATAGAGATAGCCACCATGGGTATAGACTATAGTACAAGGGGAACAAATCTTGGGGATGACTGCCGGACAACAATGAATGCAATCTAAACAAATTTAAATCGTGTTGGAATTATAGAGATTCGGAAGGACAAAAAAGTCGTAAAGCAAGCGGCCGGTGGCTATCAACGTTCTAGATAAACACTCAATGCGTCCTTTGTATTTGAGCATCAATTGAAAATGCTAATTGTCCCATCTCAGTAAAAAAAGGGCTAATCCAATCGTATATATATATATATATATATGTTTTTCAAGAGAAAAAATATGAAGATTCTTTGAAAATTATACTCATTTTGGCATGGTATGTTTCTATTTATGATAAACAAAGTATATTTGTTCACTCACGAATATATTTTGATGATGCATGCTTAATTGTGTCAGAGGCTGGGGCTGACATATATACATTTATATATATACAATTGATATTATTTCACTTTCGAGATGCTTGTTCGTGGTAAAACACAATTAATTCCTTGATTTCATTAAATTATTATATTTAATGATAAATTTAATCATTAAAATATATATATTTATGTACGTAGGTGTGTTTGTCAATTGGAATAATTCATTAGTTGAGAACGGTAGTAGTACGTAAAAGTTTGTTTATAACTCTTATTGGGTAAGTTTTCCCACAAATTGTGGTCCCCCAACCCCGGAAAAACAATAGAAAAGAAGAAAAGGAAAATGCATCATTTCAGAAATTTCTTATTCAGGGCTTCAAATATTATTTTAGAGTGCTGATGTTGTGATAAAGAACAAGGAAGGGAAAGTTTCTTTCAAACAAACTTCAAGAGGAAGGGACGTTGCTGTTGGATTCCTTCCTTGCTTTCAGCATACGATTTTCCCGGCTTTGAGGGGATATGCCGAACTGTGAATCTAGGACAGTTTAAACGGTCGTTTGGTTTTATTTTCGAAACTTATTTTCATTTTTAATCATTTTTAAAAATCGAAAAAGTAGTTATAATTTTGAAATAGAAATGAAAATGTGTTTGGATGAACTATTGGAAATTAATGATTAGAGTAGGTATAGGGTTAAAAACATAGTTGATTTATATTTTTTTATGTTTAAAAAATTTATTTTTAAATATATATATATATATATTTTATTAATTTTAAAATAATAGTTAATACATTATGTCAAATTAAATATGAATTTTATTGATGTGATAATAGGATGATATGATAGCTTAAAAAGAGTTTGGAAATGAAAATAAAATTTTTTTGAGTAAAAATAGAGAGAAAGTGATCATTTTTATTTTTTTATCCCCAATAAAAATAGAAATGAGCCACAGAAATAAAGCCGAGCGGGTAATTTTTTCTTCTCACAGACATCTAAACAAATCTAGATATTCAGAGTGTTCCCCTATGGTATAGCATGGAATTTCCCAATTGGAACCTAGAATCTTGTACTCTTCACTTCCACGAGTTCCCCAAGCATTCGTTTTCTTTACACTTTGTGTTTTACTCGATTGGACGAGTGGTAATAGCTCATAATTATGTGTGTGAGGCAAAGGTGGCTCTATTTTTAATCAAAAAATGCTATCCCTTAGGCCTCTAAATTTGTGAGACCTCTTATATATATATATATATATATATATTTTCTTTCATATTCTAGGCCTCAAAAAAGGAAAAAAAAAATAAAAAATAAGGCCTTTCTTTTTAACATTAAAGGTCTGAAAATATATAAGGCCTTTAGTTTAAAAGCCTAATATATATGTTCTTACAAAAAAATTAGGCTTAAGAAAAATTATAAGGCCTTTATTTGGAGGCTTTATTATTTAAAGTTATAATAATTAACTAATTGAATATAGTTAATCACAAAATATAAATTTAAATTTTAGTACTTTTGATTCTTCTAGCTAGATCTCCTTTGATCTTTTTATTCCTTATTCTTTCACTTATCAAAACCCTTTTTCCTTCATTCTTTTTAAATCTAATCACTAAATAACTCCTCTTTTTCAATCTTAATCACTAATTAAAGTTTCAATATTAATTATCAAATAACATTAACTTCAATTCTCTTTCTCTATAAATTAAAGTTTTATTTCTTAAATTTCTTTTCTTTTTCTTTGACCAAATAAAGTTTTTCAAAATTGAAACTAATAAAATCTTACACATGGTCACAACGTCTCAAGAAAGATAGAATAGCTATACTATCAATTGAAAATAAAATTTTAGAAAAAATTGATTGTGAAAGTCAATTAATAATTTTGCATCTCAAAGAAGTCAGAAAATAAAATTTAGATAGTAATATTTCATATAAAAAAATTTTCCCTACACAATACAAAATGCATACTAAAAAAATGTGTATATTAGAAATTTAACAATATTGTAAATTTATTTTTTTTATTTTATATTAAAGGCCTCATTTAGGGATGTAAACATATATTAAACAGATCGGATACACTGTTTTTATATTCGTATCCGTTTAACTTTTCAAATATTCGAGTACGGATACGGATTTGACAGATATTAAAAAATGATACCCAAATTCGTATCCATCGGATATCGGTCAGTAGCACCCCCACTCGGGACAACACCTAAGCTAAGGCGCCACTCAATTCAACCTTAAGTTGAACCTCCAATTCAATCAATAGGCCCAATATCAAATGTTTCAAACTTATCAGAAATAGCAACGGAATCCAACTTAAATAACCTCAACAATAATTATCAAAGATAGCAGCATATCTTAACTTAATCAATTCACAAAACACTATATACCAACTTTAGATCCCATAACAGTCAACATTAGTACTAAGTACATACCGTCAGCAATTCCAAAATTCAGCATAATACATACACCCTGCAGATGTCCAATTCAAAATTTACATATCACAACATCTGTAGGGTTACAAAACATGCCCAAGTAAACCTGTTATCAAATATACAGAGCTATTCTAATACAAAATCATACTCGCCGATCTAACCGAAAATCCAAGCTTATCCTTTAGTCCTGTCCGAGAAAATATAGAAGAAACGGGGTTAAGTCCAAAGGAATTAGTGAGGGATATTCAAAAGACCAAAAATTAGGGATCTGTCGAGGAAAATCAACCCAACAAATCATCAATTCTAAACAAGAATAGAAATAGATAGGATGCCGTCACTCAAGTATCAATTTACAAACGGATCAACAACAAACAGTCAAGAACGATCACATGATTAACATGTTCAACGCTATCAGAAAGTACTAGCTCGGGGTTGTGACTGTCGGCTCGAACGGCCCAGGATCGTCTTAACCGAACCTACTCAGGAGGTATAGAGCGTCTCAATCGATCACAGTTGGGAGGAAATACAGACAGCTCGTTCGACCTAGACAACAACCCGATCTAGACAAGAACTTCATTACCCTCCTTGCTCCATGAGCAGGGTACAAACGGTCAGACTACAGTCAAAATACTAATCAATGCAGAACAGACTTATCAGATTCACCTTATCATTAGTTTTGGGCTTACGGCTTATCCGATGCACACAGCAAGGATTAACGTCCCGTTACTCAACCAAGTGTCACGGGCTTACAGCTTATCCCAAGCACACAACAGGGATTAACGTCCCGTTACTCAACCAAATGTCACGATACAAACAGTAAAAGACAATAGAACGATCAGATAACAATCAGTCAGATAACAGAACAAATGGATAATGGACAAACAGATAACAAAACATACGAATAACAGATGACAGACAAAAGTTCTGGGCGTCAGAACGAACAAGAACAAGTGAAACAAGTGCGAACCCTCACAGGGGTATACAAGTTAATAACACGTAACAAGCAAGTATGGGTCAAGCAATTTATGAACAAGTACAATCAAGCAAATTAACCCTCACAAGGGTTGTGCCACAAGAACAGATAGATATATCAAGGCCAAAATGGCAGACCCGTATAGGGGTTTTCAACAAATAATGAGAAGCTTGTACAAAGCAATAACCCAAAGTGGGAGAACCTCACTTCCGCAGTCTCAGAAAAAGATACTAAAATTTGCCATCTACTGATCTGTGGGACCCACTTCTCCATCACCTAACCAAGAGAGTAATATCTAAAATCAAAATCCTTACTTAATCCTATTAATCACAATTATACCATTAATAATCTAGAATCACTAATTATTGATTAATATGGTATCTCATTCTTATTTCAAGGTCATGGTCATAATCATAAATCACACAATATGGATAATCCTTACATAATGAATTCCTAATCAAATGCCATTTAATCTTATAATATAATCCTTAATACTATTTAAATCCAAGTTTTGGCATTTTGCATAAGTCCGGGTCCACTTAATCCATACTCCTTGCATAGGGATCAACATACATATATATAAACTTATCATCTCTTCCCAATTCCTATTCTTGGCAAGGTACAATGCTAAATTAGGAAAGGCACAACACATGCAATATATATATATATATTAAAGGTACAACTAAATCCAAATGCTAAAGCTTGCCATCGGAGTATCAAAACCACAAACCGATAACATAGGTGCATTTGTTGCATCGAGGAGGTGAAATTGCCTCTCCGCCGCCGTCGCCAGAAAGTGAGATGGCACCACCAAGAGAATCCTCTCGCTGAGAGCTTTCCAATGGTACCGTTGGTTTCCGAAATAGCCACCGAAAAACTACTCAAAACCCGCCTCGAAGCCTTCACATTTCAAAGCTTCACCGCCGGTTTTCTGCCGTCTCCGCCGTGTATCTCAGCCATACAGTGCTACCACCTTGTTCCCCTCGTCGAGTACTAGCTAAACCACCCCTTAGATGCTCCATTTGACACCGGAAAGTAAGTGACCCAGTTGCTTGTCGTGAGGTAGTGTTTCGGCCGTTCTCCATTGCTTAGTTCCTGTGGTCTTTCGCCACGTGTGGGGGTATAGGTGGAGTGCTGGAGGTGAGGGAAGTTGGTTTAGAGGAAGAAGGGTTGCCGCTGGTGGTGGTTGTCGGCGGGAAAAGTGAAGAAAGAAGGAAGAAGAAGAAAAAGAAAAGAAAAGGGAAAGAAGAAGAAGGAAGAGAAAAAGAAAGTTGCCGCCCGTTTCTTAAAAATCAAAATTTCCTCTTTTGCGATTTAGTCCTTGAATTTAAGCACTCCTCAATTGAGTCCATGAAGTCCCAAAAAATTCTCCTAAGCCCCCATTGACTAGTTTTCTTCCATGCACACTCCTTAAGTCAAGAAAATGATCAATTTAATCCTTTTAAAAAAATTACGATCTAACCCCAAAACTTCAAAAATCTTGCAGTTGAGTCCTTATATATATCTTTTCCAAGCCTTAAAATTCGATCAATAATTTCTTAATTTAAATCCCAATTTCTAAAATACTGAATTTTTTTGGGGCGTTACACGGTCGGATTCGAATATATCTGTATTCGATTATAATTATTCAGATGCATTCATATTTTATTAAACTTATCCGTATTCAAATTATTATTTTATATTCATATTCAACGATAGTTATTTAGATGTCCATTTACAAATAGCCAAATTCGTGAATCTATGAAACTATAATAAATACAGATTTTAATTAATAGAAAGAACTATGTGATTTCATTAAAACGAAAGTAATTAAACAAATAACATAATTTTTAATTAATAACTGACTTTATAATTGATGATTAGTACTTGTTAATAATAACAATAATGGCAATTAAGTATATTAATTATAAAGTCAACCAACAATAATTATGTTGATTAACTTTATTTTTCAATTTTTTCTCTATATTACAATAATTTTTTAAATTTATTCTTTGTTCTTCCCAATTCTTCAATTATAATATATATACATATATGGATTATGATATTTTTATTGAAAATTTAAATAATATATTATTTAATAAATATATATTCGGATCGGATATGTATTTACCATATTCATATCCATTTATAATCGAATACATACTAATCAAATACGGATAATATTCTCTTTAAATGGATGCGGATAAATTTTGTATAAATGGATACGAATGCAAACAGTAAATAAATTTTTGAATATCCATTTACAGCCCTAGCCTCATGTTTATGTTTCTCTTTTGACTTCCAATTTTATTGAGATGACCCTGGTGTGAGGTTGATGCTTCATATCTTAATAACTTCAAATATGCATGTATGTATGGGAAAAAAGTAGATTTAAATACAATCACACCCCCGGTGTTAATTTTCTATTTTGGTAGATAACTCCAAAACATTTTAATTTTTGATAAGGGAGACAAATGAGTAGGTTGAGTTGTGTATGGTTTGGGCTCAATTGAGTTGGGTTCAATATAGGTGGGCTCAATATAGATTTTATGTAGATGGATTTGGTTGAATTGAAAATGGGTCCAAAGAAGGGGGGAAAAAAGATTCATTTTACTTAATCAAAAAATTAATTCAAAAGACAATAGTAAATTAATATGCTTTTCATATCTTATATTCAATATGAAAATTTACAATATAATGAGAAATTTATTAGATTATATGCTTATTTCATTAATTTTTTTCATATGTAATTATGTTCATAATTAATTATAATTGTTATTCTGTAAAAAAGTTGATCCTTTTGAAGAAAATTGTACCAATGTCACACCAATAAATGTATATTAAATTTAATAACATATTTTTTAGTTTTTATTTTTTAAGAATTAATATATATATATATATGTGATTATGGTGAAATCGGCTTGTAACTGGATCAGATGATAGATTAGAAGGGTTCGACCTCTATGGCTGATTTACGAATGTAATTGGGCTGAGTCCTGCAATCACGAGCAAACGTCAGGCTAGTCGAGGTGCCCTCGGCTAAAGCACTCCGACGCTCAAGTTAGTATGGGGTCGACTAGATAATATGAGCAACAAAGTCAGGGCTTTATGTATATAGAATAGCCTCCCTTCAGTGAGGCTAGAGAGGAGGTATTTGTAGCCTTCTCTTGGTATGGATTTGTCTGAGATGCCCTTTATATGTAGGAAGGATCTTTGTCCTTGCATGAGGGGTATTATGTCATTTCCCATTCCTGTACTATTCAAGTGGCTATATCCCCAGGATTCATGGACAGAATAGCACACTGTAGACGCACATCCTGCCAGTGCGGTAGCATGGGTGGTACTGGGGTGGCACGCACCATTAATACGAAGGCATGCTACCTGTCAGGGCATTTAATGCAGCAGAGAGATGATTTTGCATCGAGTCAACCTCCCTGATTAGTGATAGGGTCGACCTTGCGATGGGTTGCTACATGAAGCAATGGTGGCCAAGCGCCATGGTCAAAGAGTCGACCTGCGGTCCCAATCTGGGGCCTAGTTGAAAGGCTGCCTCCATGAAGCTAGAGTACAACAAGTTGATCTGTCTGGTCGACCTGGGCCATCTGAAGTCAGTAGCACAATTGGACCCTACGGATGAGATGGGCCTGACGCTACTTCCTTGGGTCTATGGTCTATGGGCCGAGCTTATTGGGCTATCCCATATCATGAGTCCCCCCCACTTTCGAATGCTGAACGAGATAATCAATGAAAAGAATTGGGGAGTAGTCTGTTGTGTAGTTATCAGGGTTCATCGACGAGAGTATTTGAAAATTAACCTTGGTTTTGCGAATTTAATGCGATGGTTACATCGTGCCGGACGTGGCACCGAACGACGGTTATGCCATTATTACAACTACTTGGGTTCTCGCGCTCAGGTGCCTACAAATAGACGCAGTTAAAGTACTCATTTTTACTTTTACTGCTTTGCGTCTGGTCGAGCTTTGAGCCAACTATTTTTCCTGCTACTATATTATGCCTTATTGTTCATCGACAAAAAGTAAGTCCCTTCCTTCACTTTCCTTGGCATTCTTCCTTTGCTCTAGAAATGTTGCGTTTGTCTGATTCTGAGGGTATTCATGGGAGGGATAGCGAGGCTACTCATTCTAATAGGCCTGGGGATTCATCAGAGGAGTCGAGTAGCTCGTCGGGCGACAGCTTGAGCTCCACTAGCTCGAGCAGCGATTGGGTTAGCATTGGGGGAAAGGGGTGAAGCCAGGCCAATTCAGGCTCCCTTATCGCGCGGTCGATTATTTACCCACAACCACTATAGTGAAATAGTGTCTACGATCACCCCTGCCGACCTAAGGCGCATTAGGTAGCTGTATCTTGTCCTCGAAGAGTATGAACTTTTAACACCTAGGCCCTCTGGTCGAACGCATCGACCCCTGATTGGGTATATAACTGTGTTTGAGGATGCCTTTAGATGTGGCCTTAGGTTCCCTTTGGGTGGTCTTGCAGTCGACCTACTCAGGGGTTTCGAAGTGTGCATAACCCAACTGCTGTCGAATTATTTCTCTACTATTTATAGCTTTGTCATTGTAATGCACATATTCGACCAGCCTTCTAATTTTGAAAACTTCTCAAATCTTTTTCACCTTCTAATGTCCCGTAAGTCGAGTAGCACCGATGAGTTGGGCTTTTATTATCTCATTGCTCCACCCCACTGTAAATACTTGTTACCCTGGCCTCATCCTATGGGCAAGAGTGAAAAAAATATTATTTGTATGTTCGAGTCACCGGGGGTTTTAATATCCCGAGGGGTTGGTGGATGGGGCATGTCGAGATGCCGGGTAACCTTACTCCAAACTGGCCCAATACCTTCATTCGAGACTTGGTCGAGTTTGGTCAGGTGGAGGCCTCGGTATTTATCAAGGAAAGAAGTTTGGTGTTAGCTGAGTTATCGCCAGCCCAGCTGGGCTTGCCAATGGACGATCGACTATGTAGATTGTGATGTCGATGATTTGTTATTTTATCTATTTTTCCGCTCGATTTTAACCCTTTATTTTTATGCTACTTGGCATATTGAGATAAAATCATGAACCGCTCAAGAGCCGAAGCTTTGGCGAGGGCCGAGAGAAATGAGCAGTGTCGTTTCGCTATAGTGGATGAGCTGCTCAAGCAGGCTAGAATAGATGCACAATATGGATATGAGTTTGGTCGGAAGGCGGCACTTGAAGAGGCTCGAGCTGAATTCTTCAGAAAACTGTCGTTCATGTGGTGAGAGGCCGTGCAGCAGTTCATGCTCTGCTTAGCGTTCCAGGACGCGAGCGTTGTGTTCTCTTTGGATGATGCCAGGAATGCATTTGACAAGGCGCTCAAGCAGCTGCAGTTCTTGGGCTACTCTTTTCGACCTGAGGATAGGGATCACATCAGCCCTATCCTGGATGAGCAATTGTAGCCCTACTCGGAGGACAAGGGGGTCGACATTAGAGAGGGAGCTGCAGAGGCTCCTACAATTGATAGAGTTGTAGAGACTCCAGTTCCTGTGCCCTTGACCGACGCGTAGACGAAGGCAGCCAAGGAATTTGCCTTTGCGAACGAGTTTGTGTTTGAGCTTCGAGACGGCATGGTCAAAGCTGCCACGTACCTTCCTCTGCTCAGGGGAGGATTTTTGGCCAGCGAGGCTAGGCCTTCTCAACAGGTGACTACTGTTGTTCCCATTATTATTGTTATGCCTGAGCCGAGAACGAACACCCCCGTGGTGATTCCCATTCCAATTCCGTCGAGCGATGAGCTCGATCAATTAATTGAGGAAGGTGGTCGAGTAGGGCGCTGGATCAAGCTGATGCTCTTTTGTTGATGGTTTTTTTACTTCACTCATTTTTTGATTGTAATTGGGAATTTTAAACTCGAATGAAGTACTTTTTCCTGCTTTTTTAGAATATTTGTTTCGTTGAAAGATAATTGTTCTTAAGTAAGCAATTTGGCTGGATGAAAATTGCCCTCGAGTGTGTGTTGCTTTTGTGCAGTCGAATGTTGATAAAATTAGTTCAAGATCGTCGTCGAATGAACCAAGATGACCTAAACCAACACCATTTTAATTCACATTATGCATTTTCAATTTATGGGCCCGAGGTCCTTTTGATCGACTTTAGGGTCGATTGCTTAATCTCGACTGTGAAGCCTTGTCTTTGCGGCTGGAAGCCTGCTCGGTCGACTTCGTGTTGATAATAAATAATGAACTCATTTATTTGGTCGACTACAAGGTCGACAGTAAATGATTGATTTGTTTATTTGGTCTTGGTTGTGAAGACTTGACTTGGCAGCTAAAAGCTTGCTTGGTCGACTACGGGGTTGATGATTTGGTCTTGGCTATGAAGCCTTGACTTGGAGGCTAGAAGCCTGCTTGGTCGACTACGGGGTCGATGATTTGGTCTTGGCTGTGAAGCCATGACTGGGCGGCGAGAAGCCTGCTTCGTCGACTATGGGGTCGACAACAAATGATCAGCCGTGCAAGTAGGTATTTGCAAAATGTGTCATAAATTTTCATTACTGCAAGGAAATACAACGGAGGCCAGTGGCCTTTTTATACATAGAATTTCTTTAGATTTACAGCGTTCTAAGGTCGCGGTAGTTCGTTGCCTCGCGTGTCTGCTAGTCGGTATGCATTGTGTTTTGACACTTTGACCATGGAGTAAGGTCCCTCCCATTTTGGGTCAAGTTTTCCCACATGTCTCTACACTTCGATTTTCTTGAGGACTAGGTCTCCAATTTTGAAACTACGCGGTCGAATTATTTTGTTGTAACATTCCGTCATTTTCGATCGGTATCATTGCATTGTGTTGTAGGCTATGTGCCATAGCTCGTCGATGGTGATGAGGATAAGGGTCCTTTCTATCACGTTTCTGACCGGGTTATAATGGATCACTCGGGCCGTGTATTGCACCAGCTCGAATGGAATCACTGCTTCGAAGCCGTAGACCAAGTTGTAGGGGCTTCAGACCATGGCTGTTCAAGGTATGATTCTGTATGCCCACAACACCCCTAGGAGGTCGTCTGCCCAGCTTGCCCCTGTTCCCGCTATTCAAGCTTCGTGGTGGTTAAGGACTGTTCTGTTCGTGACCTCCGTCTGACCATTAGCCTAGGGATTTCCTACAGAAGTAAAGTGTTGGCAGATTCCCAAGGACTCGCACCATTTTCTCGTGTTCTTGCTTTGAAATTGAGTCCCATTATTTGAGATCAAAAATTTGGGCAGGCCGAAATGATAGATTATGCTTCCACCTCAACCCACTTAATGAAGCATTCGACCGCAACAATGATAAATTTTTGTTGGCCGGTTGTTTTTGGCAGAGATCCGACTATCTTGATCCCCCATTAGTCGAATGGCCATGTGATCTGGATGTTTACCATCGATGTTGTGGGTTGATGTGGTATGTTCGAGTGCAGATGGCAGGATGGGCACTCTCTAGCGAAGTCGAACGAATCTTTTAATAAGGTGGGCCAGAAATACCCGTATCGGATAAATTTGTGGGCCAAAGACCGACCTCTGGAATGATTACCACAAATGCTAGTGTGAATCTCGTCCAGGACTTCATCTGCTTCGTCGGGTGTTAGGCATTTAAGGGGTGGTCCTAATATCGACCTCCTATAAAGTTGTTCATGCTCGTCGAGGCGAATTTAGCTGCTTGCCCTCTAAGTCTGCGGGTCTTATTCCTATCGTCAGGGATTGTCCCTTGGCTTAGGTAGAGCTTGATTGGGTCTTTCCAAGAGGGAGCTATCTCTTCGATGCTTCCGACGAGATTCTTGTCGCTAGTAAGGATATATGGTTTGCTGGCTACCAGGAATGTTATAGTTTTTCTCTAGTTCCTCTGGTCGAGCGAGCAAACTTTGAGAGTGCATCTACTAGCTCGTTTTGCACTCATGGTACCTGGCTTAGGGTAAAGCTCTTGAACGACCGTTGTAATCATTTCACCTCCGTCAAATACTGGCACATTTTGACCTCCTTAGCTTCAAAGTTTCCTTCGACTTGTACTGCCACCAGCTGGGAATCAGTGATTGCAACTAGCTGCTCGACGCCCCAAGCTACTGCCATGTTCATTTCGATGATAAAAGCTTCGTACTCTACTTCGTTGTTAGTGATCGAGAAGTTAAACTTTATTGCAAAATCATACTCTTCGGTGCGTGAAGAGCGGAGAGAAACACCAATTCCACCTCCTAAGGTGGTTGCTAAATCATCAACCTGTAATGTCCAAATGAAGGATTTCTAGTCGAGCTAGTCTGGGAGGTCGAGCTTTTTAGCGACAAAAATAGCTAAGACATGTGCTTTTATGGTCGTCTGCGGTTGGAATGTGATGTCGAACTCCCCAAACACGATGGTCCATTTGGTAAGTCTACCTGACGTGTCTGCCTTCGGCAACACCAGCTTTAACGGCTGATTCGTTAGCACTATGATTATATGAGACTGGAAGTTAGGTCGTAATTTATGTGCTGTTGTAACAAGGGCGAGGACAAACTTCTTTATCTCCAAGTAATTGTGCTCAGGCCCGTGCAGGGCCTTACTACAGTAATACACAGGTTAGTAAGTTTCGTCTCTCGTTGATGCCAACACAGAGCTGATCGAGGTGGTGGATACGGCCAGGTAGAGTTGCAAAACTTATCCCAGCTTGGGCTTGGCGAGGATAGGTATTGCTTAAGTTTGATAATAGCCTGGTCACACTGCTCAGTCCACTGAAACCCCAATTTTTTTGCATTTCTGAGTATTTTGAAGTAAAGAAGACTCTTGTCGGCCAACCGTGCAATGAATCTATCGAGGGATATTATCTTGCTGACCAAACGTTGTACATCTCGAATAGTGTGGGACGGGGCGATGTCCAAAACTGCCTGGATTTTATGCGGATTCACTTCAATCCCCCTCTGACTGACCATGTAGCCAAGGAGCTTGCCTCCTCAAACCCCGAAGGTACACTTATTAGGGTTGAGTTTCATACCGAGCGCCTTTAGTATAGAAAAGGTGTGGTCGAGGTCGATTAGGTGGTCCTCGGCTTTCTTTGTTTTGATAATCATGTCATCGACGTAGATCTCCATCAATTTTCCAATCTTGTTCTTGAACATAAAGTCAATTAATCTTTGATAAGTTGCCCCCGTATTCTTGAGCCAGAAGGGCATGACTAAGAAACAGTGTACTGCATTAGGGACGACGAAAGAGGTCTTGTCCCTATCCTCGGGTGCCATGAATATTTGATAGTAGCTTTGGAAGACATCGATCATGCTCAATAATTCACAACCAGTGGTGGAATCCACTAATAAATCTATACGAGGCAGGGGTAAGGATCTTTAGGGCAAGCTTTATTCAAATCAGTGAAATCATTACACATACGCCATTGTCCCTCATTCTTAGGGACGAGTACAGCATTACAAAGCCAAGAAGGGTACTGAATTTCTACAATATATCCTGTCACTAGTAGCTTGTTGACCTCCTCTTCGATTATTTGGGACCTCTCAACATTGAAGGTTATTGTCTTCTGCCTCACCGATTTATAGGCAGGGTCCACATTAAGACGATAGACAATAACACTTGGGTTAATTCCTTGGAGGTCGGAAGCTTTCCATGCGAACACATCGATGTTTCTTTGAAGGAAATCGACCATGAGGCATTCCAAGCGGTGGCCCATATCGTTCCCAATCTGCGTGGTCTTGTCAGGGTTTCTAGATTCTAACTCGATCGTTTTGAACTCTCCAACGGGCTCGACCCTGGTGTCTACTAGTTTTCTCTTTTTAGATGAAGGTCTCTTCTCAGGTTTCACTATAGGGGCGTCCCCCAAGGGCTTCAGCTGAGGTCGTGTCTTCTGTTCGTTGGACTCGACGAAAATGGTATAGTAGCGCCATGCGTCTTTAATATTGCACAAAAGCTCTTCTGTTCCTACTGGCGTTGGGAATTTGATCTTCATATGGTAGGTCGAGACAATGGCCCTGAAGTCATTCAAAGCAGGTCGACCTATGATGACAATGTAGTCAAATGGAGCGTCGACTACCAAGTAGTTTATCATCACGATTCTGCTACAAGGGCCTTGCTCAAATGATGTAGACAGGTTAATGATTCCTTTGGGATGATCTCGGACCTAAATCCAACCAGCAACGTCCGAACTGGCTCAAACTTTAATTGCCCGAAATTCATTCTGTTCAAGGTGGAAAAAATATAATGTTCACAGAGTTGCCATTGTCGACCAAGATCTTTGTCACTTTGAAATTGGCTATTTCGAGCGTTACCACGATGGGATAGTCTATCTTTCAATCGACTCCTCTGTTCTCCAGATGATCGAGTTCGGACTCGGTGAAGGAGATTGGTTATGCGCTAGTTGAGAGCTGTAAAATTGTTTCGACCTTGGTTGATTTTGTTGACTCTAGTTGCCTTAGGTCTTTTTCTAGCAGACCTTGAGTCCCCCCTAGTGGGACCTCCCACAATCATGTCGATGACTCCTCGAATGGATGGGTGGGGCTCTTGGGCAGCTCTCTTTCCTTTATCTTCTCTTCTTGGGCTAGCCAACCTTTGTCTACATGGAGTCTGGTCGATTTTACCCTCTTCGCATTTGGCATGCTCGTCGACTTATTTTTTTTAGATGGCCCTGCCTGATTAGCCTCTTAATCTCATCGTGCAGATTGAAATAATCTTTTTTATCGTGCCCTTTTTACTAATAAAAATGGCAGTATTTCTTCGATTTCTTCATGGCTTCGGTATCAGTCAGCTTCCTAGACCTTTTGAGAAGATTGTCATGCTGGATAGCAAACAACACCTCCTTCCTCAGGAGATTAAGCGGGGTATAATCATGGAAGCATTTGATGGGGCATCAACGACCCTCCCTGTACTGGCGGTCGTCTTTCCCCTTGCTCTTCTTCTTATCGACCTTAGGATTGCCATATTTCAGTCTATTCATCTCCTCCTGAGTCATCTATCTTTCTGTGAGTTCGAGGAGCTCCTCCATCAACCTAAGCTATTCGCGCACCAATGCATTAGCACATTCCTTATGTCTAAGCCCCAAGAACAACATGTTGATTAGGAACTCGATCTGGGGCCTGTCAATCTTCAACACTTCCATGTTAAACTTGGGAAAAAAGTCTCGAAAAGACTCTATTTCATTCTGTTTCACTGTGTGTAAGTAGGGATGTGGGAGCTTTGCCTACCTCCTGCTCGCAAATTGGTATAGAAACTTATCGCACAACTAGTCATATGAGTATATTGACGTCGGTTCCAGCTTAACGAACTACTCAAGCGCTATCCCCTAAAAAGCGGTTACTAACATCTTGGCGTGGATGTAATCGTTGTGCCCGTGCAGCTGCATCATGTGCTCAAACTGCATTAAGTACTTGTTTGCGTCCGACGAGCCATCATATTGTGACAGGACGATCGCGACTTTGGCATCGACGAAAATGCGCTCGTCGATAATCTCCTAGACTAATGGTAAGTCTCTTTCTCTTCAAAACTTCGGTGGTCCCTCTTGATAGTGATTTTTCTCTATGTTCTTTCTCGAGATCTCTTCTAATCGTCGGTTCAGCTGTTGTACTTGGTGAGATACTTCCTCCCATTCTTCTCTATCAGCTTGGTATACGTCTCTGTTTGGGTGGGGTCTCGAATAGGTTGAACGTCGTGATCAATGGAATCTGCAACCTCCTCGCGGGGCATTAGTCGGGCCACTTCCCTTGGAAAACGACCAGGGCTTACTTCATGCCTCAAGGGAGGCCTTCTGGACTCTGGTCAGTCTTGATTTTCTTTGGGTGGTCTCTCCTCTAGGGGCGCGGGCTGTGGAGTTGCACTGGCCGTCGGCTTTGGTTGCATGGTGTGTCGATTCAAAGCTACCGAAAGTTGAGCTAAAATTTGGGCTGATATTTGCTCACTGATGAGCTGCATTTGGAGCATGGTCAGGGTGACCACCTGTTCTGGCTGGGTCCTCGACCCTAGCGGGGAGAGCTAGACCTCCTATTTTCTTCTCTTCCCGATGGGGCTCGCCTGGTGTTTACCATTTTTTATTGCGGACTCAAGTTTCCCACAAACGGCGCCAAATGATAAGGGTGAAATCCGCTTGTAACTGGATCAGATGACAAATTGGAAGCATTCAACCTCTATAGTCGATCTATGAATGTAATTGGGTTAAGTCCTGCAATCACGAACAAACGTCAGGCTAGCCGAGGTGCCCTCGGTTAAGGCATTCCGACGCTCAAGTTAGTATGGGGTCGACTAGATAAAATGACCAGCAGAGTGAGGGCTTTGTATATATAGAATGGCCTACCTTCAGTGAGGCTGGAGCGAAGGTATTTATAGCCTTTTCCTAGTGTGGATTTGTCTGAGATGCCCTTTATATGTAGGAAGGATCTTTGTCCTTGTATGAGGGGCATTGAGTCATCTCCTATTCCTATACTATTCTAGGTGGTTGCATCCCCAGGTTTCATGGATAGAATAGTATACTGTGGACGCGCCTCCTGCCTACTGCAGCAACATCGGTGGTACTGGGGCAGCATGCGCCATTAATGCAGAGACATGCTGCCTGTCAGGGCATTTAATGCGGTAGAGAGATGATTCTGCATCGAGTCAACCTCCCTGGTTGGTGATAGGATCGACCTTGCGATGGGTAGCCACATGGCGCAGTGGTGGCCAAGCGCCATGGTCGAAGAGTCGAACTGCGGTCCCAGTCTGGGGCCTGGTCGAAAGGCTGCTTCAATGAAGCCAGAGTATAACAGGTCAATCTGTCTGGTCGACCTGGGCCATCTAAAGTCGGTAGTACAATTGGGCCCTAAGGATGAGATGGACCTAACGCTACTTCCTTGGGTATGTGGTCTACGGGCTGAGCCTATTGGGCTATTCCATATCATTATGTATAAGTTGTATGTCAATCTTATTATTGACATGCAATATTAATTAAGAAGGAAATTAGATTTAGATTTATTTTCAATTAGTAAATACAATATTTATTCCTATGACTTTCATATATTATTCATATATTAAAATTTATATTTTGAGAAAAATCAAAGATAACTAACCTAAGTCCAAGATGATTATTTTAATTTAAAAATTATTAATAATTCAAAATTACAAGACTTTGACAAAAATGAGGAAATGAAAATAATATGAATTTATAATTATTAATTTAATTCCTCAACCAAAAAATTTTAAAACAAAAAAAAATATTAGCCGATTGGTTAGAAATGAATTATCCTCAAACAAAAGTGTGAGAGAAGTAGCACACTCGTCAATCATACTTTCCCGCATTCCTACTATCAATATAAAGCTTACTACATTCTTTTCTATCGCATATTGTATCAAAAAAGTTGTTATGAATCAAACCAGATTCAAAAGTTGTGCTAATAAAAATCAAGTTAAAAAACAATAATTTTTCAAAAAGTTAGAAACATAATACATCCATCAATATGCTCACATTTGGGATTGAAAATGCAATTATAAACTTATGATTTTAAAATTACATGACCGTTTCTTGTTGAATGGGATTGTACATATTCCCATGGCCTAAAAAACTAAGAACAATGGGAATATCTTTTATTGCATGCACTAGACATCATCTTAAGAAAGAAAAGGCACCATGGCACCCCTTGACTGTCTAAATAAGAGTTTCTTGTTTTACTCAAATGTTTTGGGCCAAAAGATTCGGAATAACCAAAGAAGATGAGACTCCATACAGTAACCATTTAGTGGGCATCCAAATTAATAGGTTGGCGTAAGAATCGCTCCATCTGGCGCGCCCTTATCCTTATAGACATGTCAAAAACCTTTTATCCAAATTCCACCACGAGCCCACCAAGAATACTAGCTAGGATCATTATGCACATATGTCAGCAAAATTATAAGCATTAATATTCACATCACCAGAAGAGAAAATCCATCAACATGATAAAATGTTCTGAATAAATGAACTCACCTTCTAGTCAACCTTAACCTTCTTCCCTTGTCCAAGTATATCCTACAACGTTTCTTTCAATTATTTCTCCTCTTCTGGAAGTAAAGGTTGCAGAGGAAAGAGGGAGCTGAGGAAATAGTAAGAACAAAATATACAAGTGCCGCATTTGAAAAGTACTATAAACTTAGGAACCAAGATTTTTTACAGCACAAGCTTCTTAGGATTGTAAAATGGGCATTTTCTCGTTTAAAAACTATTTGCAAGTTGTTATATGTTAAACACCAATTGTAGAATAGTGGAAAACAAATGCTCATAGTTTGATAAGAGTACGTTGTTTCCTTCACAAAGAAAATGTTTGAATATGAAGATTTTCAAACTTTATCTGTAAAAATTGTTGACAAATGTTGACTAGCTTTTACCGACAACCCTAGAATCAAAACCCCACAAACCACAACATCATGAAAAAGAAAAAGGTGAATCACACTAAGGCTAAAAAACAACCAAATGATTTGATTAGGTCAAGATCAATCATTAAAAGCTCATTAAGACTTGATTCTTGAACATAAGAAACCAAGTCTGGACATTATTCACTGCTACAAATTTCTAAAGCTCAAACTCGTTGCTTACTCAATAAGCTAAGAAATGATCAACGATCAAACTACTAAAGCGTGGCTTATTTTCAACTTAAATTAGAGCTTGTTCGAGCTCAACTCGCTTAAGAAGTTAAATCAACCTCAAATATAGGTTCAAGCTAGGCCATATATCCAAACCAAGCTTGAACAACATAGTGTATTCATATACACCCTAATCCAAACTTGATGAGACTTTGGTCATATCACTTTAGCTAATGTATAACAATAATCATCACATCAAATCTAGTCCTGACCAAACAAGATCACCTAAACAAGGACAAAAATTAAATAATAAGGTATGTAGAAATATATATATATATCGTGACTCTAAGCATCAGGTATTTATGTTACTATTTATTTAGTTAATCCTATTTCAATGCAAAAGCAACAAGTATGTTGTGTGAGCATGAATTTCATGCACAACACAAGATCAGGGAATGCACTTTTTGACCAAGATTCACCAAAGACCACACTTATATTAAAAGAGAACCATACATTCCACACTATTTTAACCATACCAAAAAAATCGAGAAAGCTAGAATCAAAAAATCTGAAAGAACTCTAAATTCGTAAAATTGTTAAAATGGTAAAAAGGAAATCCACTTAGGATCCCAATTTTCATTGTCAGATGTTGTGAAAAACAAAATCAAAAGAAATAATATAAAGAGAGAATACACAGGAAGCTACAATTATTTTGATATGTGCAAATTATGTCCAGCTTAAGAAATCACGTTTTAATAGATGAACTTACAATCACGGTGCAGGTTATGGTAGCTTTTATATAGTTCCCCTCTATGTGATAGTCAGCTCTGAGAATCGCTATGCCATCCATCATGTTGAAAAATCATGATTTAATTATATTATTGTAATTAATCATATAAATGATGATATCAAATAGGATGGTCGAGTGTTACCTTTTGATCAGCTGAAGACTTATGAATACCACCCTGGATCGAAGCTCGTCTACAAGTCTTGGATGCGTACGAACTCCACATCCTTTAAACTCGAATGGCCTTCTATCGATTTCTTCTTCTCGCCTTGCAGGGTTGCTACCAAAGCTTCTACAAGCTTACACATCTTAAACCCTTAGGACTACTTGGTGATACCCGAAGAAAGATTTGGAAAAATAACTATGAATTTGAGAGTCTTTTGAGAGTGAATACTCAAGTTGTGTGTTATAAACTTATAGAAAGATGGCCTATTTATAGGTGAATCTTCCAAGAGTCCAATCCAACTAAGCGATCTAAATAATATCTATCCCACATAAGAAAGAATTATCCTCCTAGATATGAATGAGTATTATCTATCCACATTTCTTTACAAGATGGAGTTCTAATCAACAGAAACTACTATTCCTTACAGATGCAAATAAGATTTTATTCAAATATGAATGTCTATTGGGTCAAGAGTCCAAAACCCCAACTCAATTATTAACATCTTCCACTCATACATATTTGATTCAATCTCATCGAATTCATAAACTTTTATACAGAGAATAAGGAATATGACCAAGCGAGAAGAAATTAAATGCGGAAAGTTATATTAAGCCATCACCAAACTAATATAACCCTACAACTCAAAACTCACTAAGTACCCCAAACTATGTGGTCACACTAAATCAAGCATCTCTGATCCCTTAGTATCTATAGTATCTATGCTCATGACTATGCCAAACGCTTTTAACTTAGTCGGCCAGCCTATATAAACCATAGAACAAAAGAGTGTTACTAAATTTAGTTCTTCCTCGGCCGCTCATGCCGATTCGCTTGGTCTTGACAACTTTCCTAGTCATGCTCCAATAGACCAGATTAATCATGGCCATTGGAAGCATGCTAAAGTAGCGTCATTACAAAGTCCAAAGTTCCAAAGGGTAAAAAAATAATAAGGGCTCACACAATAATGAAACAGGGATCTATTCAATCACTCTCTTTAGAGGTCGTTGCATAGCACATGTAGTATGAATACATGCTATAATGAAGCTCCCACTCAAATTTGGGCATGTCACGCTCTTAATATTATATAAACCTTAGTCCAATCGTTATTCATGCATCTGACATGTGCAACACTAGATAATTATTTCTAAAATGCATTTTAGTGTTTCATATATTCAGTTACAAACAGGCTTTTATAAAGTTTAGACATACTTCATAATTAATAAAATATGATCTCATCTTAGCCTCCAAGTTAAGGCGACTATAAGTTATGTTATAATCTTTCTTGTTTTTCAAAATATGAAGATGATCATTCGTATACATCTCAACAATACATACGTGATCTATAACTCTCATCCTATTTGCTACCAAAAGTGCCAAGGCAATTATCTGTGTGAGTGGGGATCAATTAAGATATGGTGACATTCACATGTATCATAGACCCAGTACACTAACATAAGAATGAAAAAGAACATCATAATTTCATTAATCAATAAAAATGTTCATACAAGCCAATAATCAAATCCTACGAAGTCTTATGCTACTAACATGCCTTTGGAACACATCTCTATGGAAAGGCTTGGTAAATGGATCAACGACATATCGCTAGTAAGAATATGCTTGAGAACTACTTGTCATTGCTCAATACTGTCTTGAATAAACTGATATCTGGTATCTATATGCTTGATCCTCCCATGGTACTTGGGTCCTTAGCATATGCCAAAGCAGCCATGTTATCATAATAGATAACAACTCAATCATCAACATGAGCTAAAATATGCAAATTTTGAAGAAATCTCCTCAACTAGATAGCCTCTTCTAATGCTAATGTACAAGCAACATACTTTGCTTCCATTATGGACAAAGAAATTCAAGGTTGTTTCTCGCTACACCAAGTGATAGTAGCGCCTCCTGGTAAGAATGCATATCTCGATGTAGATTTGCATTCATCTCTGTCCACTGATCCTTCAACATCACTATATCCAATCAATCTTAAACTACATCCATCGTAACACAAAGTGAGATCACTTGTTCCTTTCAAATATATAAGTATCCTTTTGACTGCTACCCAATTGTTAGGTCCATAATTACTTTGATATCTACTCACCACCCAACTACAAAGCACAGGTCTAGTTGAGTACACATCATAGCATACATTAGACTTCCACAGCTCTCGCATATGGAACTTAGCCATGCGCTTCTTTTCTTTTTCTATCCTTGGGCACATCTCTTTGCTAAGAACACAACTTTTATCCATGGGTATGTTTATTAGGTTTGCATTATGCATAAGAAATCGTTCTATAAACCTCTTAATGTAAGTCTCTTGAGACAAACTCAATTATCTTCCAAAATGATCTTAGTGTATCTTAACACCAAGTATGTATTCAGCTTCCCCCATGTCCTTCATTTCAAATGTGGAGGACAGCCACTTCTGAGTAGTGACAATTAATTCCATGTCATTTTAAGCCAACAAAATATCATCCGCATATAGTGAGAGTATCAAAAACCTTTTCCCACTTCTCTTAACATACACCTAATGGTCTTCCTCGATCATTGTGAAGCCTATCGGCATGATAGCTCGATGAAATCGATGGTACCATTGTCTGGATGATTATTTCAGCCCATAGATAGAACGTCTTAAGTGATAAACTTTGTGTTCTTGTCCAATTCTTGAAACCCCATAGCTTGATCCGTATAGGTCTCCTCATCCAAATCTCCATTGAGAAATACTGTCTTGACATCTATATGAAATAATTCTAGATCTAAGTAGGTGACTGTGGTTAGAATTAGGCAAATAAAGGCAAATCTCACCATCGAGGAGAATGTCTCTTCATAGTCTATCCTCTTTTTTTAGGTATAACCCTTCGCCACAAGTCGAGCTTTGTGCTTGTCGATTGACCCATATGTCTTTTGCTTGAACTTTACAATCTACTTATTCCTAATGGTCTTACGTCTAGCTGGAAGATCAACTAGCTCCCAAACATGATTCTTAGTGATTAAGTTCATCTCTTCTTCTATGGTTGTTATCCATTCTTTTATATTATGAGAAGTTACCGCTTCATTATAGGTAGCTGGCTCATCAATATCCACATAAGCGCTCATGAAAGATTCCCCTTCGATTTCATAACATCGATAGGGTATTATTCCATTTCTGCTTTTTCGTAAATATAGATTTTGAGAGTCTTGTTCCAATGGAACACTTCCATTGGATCTAGGGTTGCTTTCATCATACCTATCGATTATTGGATAAGGTTGTAAGTCCTCACCACTGCTAGAGATAGATGCACTACCTTAAGGATCTTGTAACTCGTATAGTTCAAGATCTCCTTTTACTTCTCCAATAGTCGAGAAATCCTCCTCAAGAAAATCCACATCACGGGACTCAATCTCAGTTATTCATCCATTAGAGTGTTGCTAAGTGATTTAAGAAACAATGCAATCATCCAATCCAATAAAGAAAATACATACTTCGGCAGAATCCTTACAGTGAAGGACTCATATATGTACATGTACATATTTTGAATTTTATTAGACTTAAACCAAAAAAAATACAATCTAACGCATTCAAAAATTGCAAGATCGAGCCATGTATGCTTTGATACCACTATTGAAAAATCATGATTTAACTATATTATTGTAATTAATCATATAAATCATGATATCAAATAGGGTAGTTGAGTGTTACCTTTTGATCATCGAAAGACTTATGAATACCACATTGGATCGAAGCTCGTCTATAAACCTTGAAAGCATATAAAATCCACATTCTTTAAACTTAAACGGCCTTCTATCAATTTCTTCTTCTCGCCTTGCAGGGTTGCTACCAGAGCTTCCACAAGCTTATATACCTTAAACCCTTGAGACTATTTGGTGATACCCCAACAAAGATTTAGAAAAATAACTATGAATCTGAGAGAGTCTTTTGAGAGTGAATACTCCAGTGTTATAAACTCCCAGGAAGATGGCCTATTTATAGGTGAGTTGTCCAAGAGTCCAATCCAATTAGGAGATCTAGATAATGTATATCCCACACAAGGGGGAGTTATCCTCCAAGATATGAATGAGTATTATCTATCAACATCTCTTCACAAGGAAGAGTTCTAATCGAACAAGAACTACTATTCCTTATAGATCTAGATAAGATTTTATTCAAATACGGATGTCTATTGGGTCAAGAGTCCAAAACTTGACCCAATTCTTAATAGTTTTGAATGACCCAACCTTCCAGCTTCAGCAACAACAACTGGTACAAAAAAACATAACAAAATAAATTATGTGTATACATCAAATTTACTAATAAATGATAAGAAAAATTTATTCATGGGCATAAATTCAACAATCAAACATGAATACATGATCATTCAAATGGATGCCACAGTTAGCCTACACAAAAATGAATAATTAAATAGTATTTATTTAATGATTATTTGTAAGGTATAGAAAAGGTGAATTGTAATACTGCATTACAGAAAAAAGATCGCTTCATAAATGGAATACTGCTATAATTCTATGGCATAAGTCATGCATATATACCTCTTCCTATTTCTTTCCCTAGAATAGGTGAGAACATTCACAAATCATAGAAGACACTCACAAATCTTAGACATAATTCCAAAAAACGTAAGAAGTCATAAATAAAGTCTTCAACAATAGGACTCCTCACTGATAATTGAAGTGGTAGTTTTATATAGCTTCAACATATAGACAACTTTGTAGATCACTGTAGATATTTAACCTTGTAAACCTTCATTTTATTGAAAACTTCTTAGCAATGAGAAAATAAGCATACAAGAATTCTGGTCAAATATTTCTCCACACTCTTCTTTAGAATCATGACATGACTAAAATAAAGTCCTTATATTTTATTCCAGCAAAAGCCAAAAACTATGATGCCTCACATCCCTATGTGAGACTGTTAAATGGAAAGTAATATTGTATAATTAAAAACATATTCAAAGACTCACTTTTGCATGATGCTTTCTGAAGTTCTAATTAAATGACCTTGCTTTAGTATTTAGTTTCAACTTAGATAGGTGAAACCAGAGAAGCAATTATTGAAATATTCTTTGATAGAAACTTTTCACTATAATTTACTAAAAGAATATGAAAACATAAAACTTATATGGTAGAGTGTAAGAAGAAAATAACGAATCAAAAATTAACATATCATTGAGCATAAAGAAACTGAGGGAGGGAAAGAGCGAGCAGAAACGAACTATGGTAAAAATCTCACAGCTAACAAAATAAACCTATAAAATATACTTGTTATGAAGTGGATATAAAGCAGTTCTCAAGGTTGGTCAGCTCTAGAAGTTTATAACATGGACACAACAAAAGAGTCTTCAGTTGTTATAGATAATTTCAAGACTAAAATTCCAAGAATACACAAGAACCAACCACTTATATTGAGTTCCAGTTCACGGAGATGACTCATGTAATGAGCACTAAATACCAATTCAAACCTGGAATTTTCTAATGTAGAACACATACAATAAAAATTCGTGATTACATAACGCATGCTCATCCATAGGTTGAAAAGCAATTACCCAAAAAATTCTTTGTGATATTTGAAAATTTAGCTTGAGTGCAAATATCATTTATTATGTTCACTGTGGTATCTATAGTTATTGATAGGTCCTTCATGAATTGAGAAAATGTAGGGCTTTCCTTTGAAGCCTCAACAAAGGTAAGCAGCTTAAATTCAACTTTGTCCAGTGCATTTGCTTTAACTACTGAAATGTACAAAGCCAAAGCATAGTTTCCAAAAACCTCAGACATTTTCATGGGAATCTAAAATACATAACACGATAGATTAAAAGACAAAGAAAGGTCCCTATAACTTTTTGTCGAATCTTCTATGTCAGAAATATAGTTTTAAAGTTGCGGTTCAAGTTGAGAATATCATTCTTTGGCAAATTGTCAATCATGTATTAATCAAACTAATAATTTCAAATAAGCATCATAAACAAGACTGCGTGGTTGACCATAGGAAGCGAACAGATTGAGAATGCAAAAGGTAGCAAAAATAAAATATATAATCTACACTTAAGAAATGACAAAGTTATCAATCATAAATTTTTCATTCAAAAGGTACAAACAAGAAGGAAATTTCATAACATCAATCTCAGATAGTCGCTTAACATAATAACATTCTAAATTTCAAAAGTCAAAATCCAAAAAAACATTCCTTTGTCATTCACTAAGTTAAGAGGAGTAACTGCCTAAAATTATGAAAGAGTTAGTGGTTTAAAAAAAAAAAAAAACCAATTACAAATACATTGACCACCAATCTACAATAACCACATCATAGTACACTCTGCATTACAAAACCACAACATACATATTCACTGAATCAAAGTGAAATATAAGAATAAAAAAAGGATAATTATCTTTACTTTCTGCTCTTTTGTAGGTGGGGCACCAGCATAGTTCCTTGTAAACTGCAATAAATGACAATTAATCAACGAGCCCATGTGTAGCACTCTATGTTGAAGGTGTGTGCCTCAAGTCGAAGCACTACCTACTGTCAACCAAACATACTAAATAACTTAGATAACATGATCACACTAAAAGAAAAGCATTCATCACAAAGTTTTGATGTTCCACACCAATCCAAACTATTACTAACCAAAATTAATGCTAACAAAACACACTCATGTTTATTGTTATAATAAAGTCTCAAAACTCCTAACACAACTTGGACACACTTGCAATCTATTTATATTACATACCACCGAAAGCTACTCTCTTATATATTTCACATGCATCATCTGGGGAAAATAACGGAAGGAAACAATGCAAAAATCGTAAGTCCGAATGACTAAGTGATTTATTAATAAAAAAGTATATAGAGGGATGATAAATCAATAAGTACTAAAGCAACAAAGAACAGCAACCGTAGCAAATATATGAGGCATAACGCATGCAAAGGAATACAACTAGCTAGATGGATTAATAAATAGATAACATATCAATAAAACTTTCACAAAAACATGTTGTTGTTGGTTCTCCTACCTTATCACCCCGCTTTCAAAAACACAAAAACCCCTTATTCCTCCAAGACCTTGAGTGATCAGCTCAATAAAGTAATCAAGTGTCGGGCATGGCCAACTACATGCCCTATCCTGCTCATAGACAACTACCTCCAACTAGCTATAAGAAAGATAATAATAGTAGGGTATCAACCGAAGACCAACCACCGTCGATCCATTATGCCCGATCGTCTTTTGATACTGATCCCAGGGCCCACCCCAAGGGAATCAACAGACCTATGTATCCACAGTATAATATGCCCTACTGATAGCACTAAAATGTCCAACAATAGTACAATAAACATATCAATTCGCCATGATAAGCGAACAATCAATCAGATAATATCGACATTATACCAAGGTAATAGTCACTGCGATTATACAAAATACATTTAGAAATCTATTTTCAGTTTCCCCAACATAATCGCCAATTTCATGTAAAACAACTTATATCATATCGACCAAGAACAACAATCAGTGTAAAGGGGTGTATGGTAAAATTTCACCAAACTGTTTACTTTTTCAAAACTTGTGGGAACATGAATCAAATTAATCATTCAGTTCAGTGTTTCAAAATTTCATGATATTCAAGTGAAAATGGCTCAAGAATCATGAGCAAAGAAGAAGATAAGTCCAAATAGATTGTGAAGAGCGATACAAGAATCGAAGGTCATAGGGCACATGCGAACGATATTTTTTATCAAAAAAAGGGGTCAAACAATAATTATATATTTATTAATATATACATAAGACAAGAATTCACATCAGACTTGATTAGTAATGGCACAAGATTTACAGGCAAGAAGAACAACTCAGATAGATTGTCAAATCTAACACAAGAGCCAAAGAACATCATAGAACGAACAAACAACAACTATTGAATCTCAATGCAAACATGATCAAGCAGCAAGGATATATTAATAAATGCATATGTTCTTTTCCCAGCAAAGAAAGATAGTATAAAAACTCACCTGGTAACTCTCAATTGGTGAATATCCTCCATGCACCTGTACCGACCATGTCCTTGCCACCTATTTCCATTCAAAGCACACCATAAGAAAACTAATGCTAACAACATCACACTGATGGCTTAGAATGTTTTAGGTGCTCTTAACCCAGTCAGTTCAATTTCATTAACTTCATCAATTAGATTTCTAGGATTAACTCTCTTACTTTATGTTTTCAATTTTTAATTCTTTGATTAAATTAATTAGGTCTATTGGCTTTTAGTTAAGTCGGCACCAACCCAAGGTCAAGAGATGAATTTATCGTTAAAATCTTGGGCAATTGACTTTAATCTATCTAAGTGGAAATTCTGTTCGATTCGAACCTATTTAGGTTTCAATACAATCAAACCAAATTTAAATTACTCGATAAAATTCAAAATTTACCTAAATCCAATAATTAGAAATCCAAATCACCGCCCAAAATTAGTTTTATCAAGTCTGGAAATGAATTTCAAGCAACCTGCTCAACAACCACCGTCGAGCTGCCACCGCCGGGGTGTGGACCAGCTCGACCAACAGGTGTGTCTCGCTGATCTCATCAAAACCCTTCAACCAATTTCACTGTTCGCCATCTCTTCTCCGGCGAATTGAGTCAAACATATTCGCCAAGCCCTAACGCTGATGCCTCCTTACCAAGCCAATTACTCTGTCACTGGTGGTTGAAAATCCAATCCAAGGGCACCAAAATGCTCATCTCAACAAGCCCGTCGAAACCCTTTCATCAATTGCAGGCTTTCACCATCGAAATTATCGAACCATTCACCTCCGCCGCCAAGTACTGTTACCTTCCAAAATTTCAATAATTCATTGATTGTTTTAGGAGATTTTTCATATGGTTTTGATTCTTGAGCTGAGGGGAAGCTTTTTATGGAATTAGTTTCGTGTTTTCCACCCGTTCTCTAATTATTCGAATGTTGGGTAGAGTTGGGGTAATTTTTGAGAATTTAATTAATTTTCATCCTTAATCTTATTATATAAAATATTTTTCAGCTTATTCAATTTGGCACCAAAGATTTTTTACTGCCTTCGATCAAGCCCTTCATGTTTTGGCCGACTTCAATTTCACCCCAGAACTTGTACCCGCCTTACAATCACATCCCAACATTTTAATTCAGCCCTTTAGAGTTTTATTTTTTGCACATTGCCCCTAATATTTTTTAATTGTGAGCAAATAAGTCCTACTTTATTTATTTTGAAGTCCTTAAACTTTTAACCTCCTCATATTGGCCTATAAATTTTATAATTTTGGACAATCAGGCACTTTTTCATCTACAATTAAATTCCTTAATTATCAATAATTATTTATATATCTCAATTAAGTTTAACTCAAATAAAAATCTAACCAAATTTATCTAATTCATATTTTATTTTATTGAAATACTAACTTTAGGTTTAAGATCCCAAATTTTGGGGTATTAGAACCCTAAAACCCTAAAAGAATCTGCTCCCTAGATTCATAACTGGTAATTGAAAGAGCTCGAGACAATGTTGTCACATATAGTCCTTTCGTTCCTAGGTTGCCTATTCCACAATATGGTTCTTCTATCGTACCTTTACTTTGGATATTTTTTGGTTCCGTAATTCCTAAAAAAAATTATCTAAGATGCGGACGAGTCTTTCCTCATACGAGAGGTCACTTTCCAGTGAAATATCCTCAAGCGGAATGACATGGGACGGATCGAGATAATATTTTCTGAGCTGAGAAAGATGGTACATGTCATGCATTCCGGTGATGTGTGGGAGTAGCAGTACCCTGTACGTCACCATTCCAATCCATTCACAAACTTTGAAAGGTCCAGCACATCTCCGGCTTAGCTTCCCTACTTTTCCAATTCTCCTAATGCCTTTTAGGGGTGATACTTTTAGGAACACTTTATTTTCCACCCAAATTCCAAATCTTTCCTTTGTTTGTTAGCATAACTCTTCTATTAGTCCTGTGCGGCTCTTATTCATTGTTTGATCATCTAGACCTTGTTAATAGCCTATTATATGAACTCGGGTTTTATGTCTATCCCTATTTTGTTGTCGGTATTCCTTCACTCATCAAGATCCCAGTGTAGAGGGGATCAAAATTTGCGTCCATACAGGGCTTCGTACAGGGCCATCTGTACAGTAGCTTGATAGCTATTGTTATAAGCAAACTCTATCGATGGAATATGCTTGTCCCAACTCCCTCCAAAGTGTAAAGTGCATGCCCAAAGCAGGTCCTCTAAGATTCTGATAACTCATTCAAATTGACCATCAGTTTGTAGGTGAGCAGCAGAACTGAATTGCAACTTTGTCCCCAAATACTCTTGTAAACTCTTCAACAGTCTTGATGTGAATTTAGGATCTTGATTAGATACAATGCTATTCAAAATTCCATGTAGTCAAACAATTTCCTTGATGTAAAGGTCTACTAGCTTCTCAACTCGGTGATAAGATCCCAATAGTAAGAAGTGGGCAACTTGGTTAATCGATCCACTATCACCCATATACTGTCATAACCACCTCAAACCATTGGTAGATCCGTCACATAGTCCATGGTGATTTGTTCCTATTTTCCATCAGGAATCGAAAGCAATTGTAAAACCCCTAACGGTCGTTGACCCTTTGCTTTTACCAATTGGCAAATCATGCATTTCTACACATAACATCTCTTTTAATCCCATTCCACCAGAAGTGCCTCTTTAGTTCGTTGTACATCTTTGTGCCTCTAGGATGTACTATACACTTAGCTTGATGTGCTTCATCTAAAAGTCTTCTTTTTAGCTTCTCAAGTACACATATTCATTGGTGAAATAGTAAGACGGCATGATCGTTGATGCTAAATTCTGATTCTTTTTGTTTCAGAATCCACTCATCTTTCGCTTGAGCCTTCCGCAGTTCATCGTATAGCTTGAGTTCGATGGTAAGCCCTACAACCTATATACAGGTCTTATCTTAATTACAGACAGCTCCTCTTGATCCTCTCATACCCTTTTTCCTTGTATATACATCAACCTGCTTTTTCAGCTCAAAGCATCTACTACCACATTGGCTTTCCCTGGACAGTGATGATGGTATAGTTATAGTCTTCGAGGAATTCCATCCATCGTCGTTGCCGCATATTTAAGTCTTTCTAGGAGTATAGGAATTTCAAGCTTTTTATAGGTAGTGTCTCCATTTAGCTAAGGCAAAAATTATTGTCGCCAACTCTAAGTCGTAAGTAGGGTAATTTTGCTCGTATAGCTTAAGTTTCCTTGATGCATAAGTAATCACTCACCGTTTCTGCATTAATACACACTGGAGTCCTTCCCTTGATGCATCAATATACACCGTGAATCCTTTTGGTCCTTCTGAGAAAGCCAAGATTAGCACAAAGGTTAATTATCTTTTCAACTCCTAAAAGCTCCTCTCACATTCTTCATTCCATTCAAAACATTGATCTTTCTGAGTTAGTTTAGCCAATGGGTTTGCTAATTTGGAAAAGTCCCACATGAACCTCGGTAGTACCCTACGAGACCTAGAAAGTTTTATACTTTTGTCACATTTTCCAACTGCTTCCAGCTAACTATCCCCTCAACTTTTGCAAGATCAACGTCTATCCTATCCTTAGATATGATATGCCCTAAGAAATCACATTTTCCAACCAAGATTCGCACTTGCTAAACTTAGCATACAATTTGTGTTCTTGAAGAGTCTTCAGGACTAGGCACAGATGAGCCATATGTTCTTCTTCTGTCTTCGAGTACACTAAGATGTTATCAATAAAGATCACCATGAATTGATCCAAATATGGGCGAAAGATCCGATGCATCATGTCCATGAATGCCGCAAGGGGATTGGTCAAACCAAAGGGCGTTACAACAAATTCATAGTTACCATAACGAGAATTAAACATCGTTTTTGGTAAGTCCTCTTCTCAAATCTTCAACTAATAATAGTTATGTCTTAAGTCTAGCTTCGAGAAAACTGCAGATCTTTGCAGCAAATAAAATAGCTCTTTTATTTGTGGTAAGAGGTATTTGTTTTTTATCTGTGACCTTGTTTAGTTCTTGATAGTTGATACACATTCAAAGTGTCCCATCTTTCTTTTTAACAAATAGCACTGGTGCTCTCCATGGTGAGGTACTAGGCCGAATGAATTTCTTTTCTAATAGTTTCTGTAACTGCTTTTTCAGTACTTTAGCTCTACAGGTGCCATGCAGTATGGGGTTTTTGAAAATGGTTCTACTTAAAAGGATGACAAATTCTATTTTGCGATTAGGAAGTAATGAATCCAACTCCTCTGAAAACACATCAGGAAATTCATTTACCACCATTACTTCCTCCAAACCTGCATTGTCCTGAGGTTTGTTAATAAGATAAGCCAGAAGCCCCTGACCTCCCTCTTTCCAAATTAGTTTGGCCTTCATAGCTTATACAAGCAATATGGGAGAAGCCAGATCGATAGAAAGACATATTAGAAAAGATGTGTTTTTTTTTCAAATTTGATTTGTTTGGTATAGTAGTTGATCTAGGCTTGATGTTTGTATAACCAGTCCATCCCCAAAATTAGATCATAGCTTTGAATTGGCATTTCTATAAGATCTGTCGTATATTCCCTCTATTTAATTCTAATCAAACAAGTTTTATATATAACATCTGTCACTAATCCTACACCTAAGGGTGTCTGTAACTCTAGTTGGTATGGCATGCTTTCTAGATGTAATTTCAGTTTAGGTGCAAAATGTGTAGATATAAAAGAATAAGTGGCACCAAGATCATATATAGCTTTACCAACAGAATCATATTAGAGATCATACTTTCCACAACATCATTTGGATCTAGCGCATTTTCTCCGGTAATGGAGTGTGCACATGTTTGCATCATCGAATTGTCATTGGCTTCGACCATATATTCATTTTCTCTTCTCCTAGCTAGTGGAGGTGTATTAAAATAAGGACAATCTCAATACAAGTGTTGATCGCTACCATATCTCATACACTTTTCTTGCTTTTTCCAAGCATTCTGCCTCTTCATGACCTATATTCCCGCAGTACCCACAGTTCTTTTTCGGCATTTGTTGTGCTGGGAAAAATGTTTCCCCTACCCAGTAGGGGTGAGGTTTGGATGCCCCAACTTGAAGCTTAAATTATTTATCCCCAAAGCTGTCTTTGCTGACGTAGGAAATTTACGGCCCCAAAGTCTTTCCTTGCTTAACTTTCTCCTCAATCTTATACAGTTCTCAAAACTCTGATTCCACCTATAAAGCTTTCTCTATAGCTCTATCACAGGTCACTAGGTCACAAGAGGCAAGGGATCGAAAAATCTCAAGTCGGAGTCCTCTAACAAACTTTCTAGTTCTATGCTCTTCGTCTCTAAGGATATATAGGTTGCATACTGAATTAACTTGTTGACCTTGGCCTCATATTATCCCACTGACATCTGTCCTTGGATCAGGTCCATGAACTCCGATTCCCAAGCATTCTTCACCACATGTGGTATAAATTTTTCCATGAACTCCTGAGTAAAGTTCTCCAAAGTTCGAGGGGCTCCTTCCCGCTTCCACCGTTGGTCTACTAGCCTCCACCAATGATGAGCATTTTCTTCCATAAAGAAAGTGGCATATATGACCTTTTATTCTTCATAATAATGTAGTGCTCAAAATATCTTTTTAATCCCCTCAATCCATGCTTCCGCTTCCTGATCATCGAGCTCACCTATAAATTTTGAGGGATGGAACTAAAGAAATCGCTCCAACGCTCGATCTTTTGCAAGGCCTCTATTGTCTTTAGTGTGGGTGGCTTGGCCTTGCTGCTGATAGAATTGCATAAATTGTTGCCACATGGTATACACCTATTCTTCCATTTGTCCCTCTACTAGTAGGTTGGCAAGCGGATTGTGATTCACTTCCTCCTTACATCATGGTTGTTCTTGGTTAGAAGCATTTATTTCTTGATTATCTTAAGTACATGTCCTTCTGTTTGGGAATCGTCCTCGACAACAGGAGAAAGCTCGACCACAAGCCTAAGATTTGCCTTATGAAGCCATTTTATGATTTAAATTTTCTTCTAAACTGGTGTAGGGTCCTTAATTTAGATCTACAGGAAAAGATTATGAAGACTCATTTCATTCACATATTACTCTTTTCTCTCGATCACTTCAATGCCCTATTTATTTATTTATTTTTTTTCATATACAAGTTTCAATATAGATAAAACATAATTCATTAAACAAAGTGGTAATAGAATTTCATTGGACGCCATGCATCATTGGCAGGTTTATTCCTATCTAGATTCACAAACAAAATTTTGCTAAGCTAACTATTCACCTAGCCCGTGGTACGCAAAACAATTAGATCTAAGACATCTGCTCATTTGGTATATACTAGATTTACCCTAGAATAATAGTTACCAATGTTATACGCCCATAGTATTCATCACCTCAATCGAGAATCCCATGTTCAACCTCGAGAAGAAAAGATCACACACTAGTCGGCCGCCCAGCTGCAGTCTTCTACCTCTCGACACTAAACATTTTTCCCAAGTTTTCACATCCTACTTGGTTTCCAAGGTTGAACCTAACCTCCCCTAGATACCATGATCTTTATTTCAAGGTCCATTCCCAAGTTCGCCTAGGTTCTCGAAACATAAACTCTAATACCACCTCTGTGGCACCCCAAGCCCGAGGAATGTACTTTAAGTTGGAGCACTACCTACTGTCAACCAAACATACTAAATAACTTAGATAACCTAATCACACTAGAAGAAAAGCATCCATCACAAACCTAAGTTTTGATGTTCCACACCTACCAAGCTAATACAAACCAAAATCAATGCTAACAAAACACGTTCATGTTTATTGTTACAATAAAGTCTTAGAACTCCTAACACATCTTGGACACAAGTGCAAACTATTTATAGTATGTACCATCAGAAACTACTCTCTTATATCTTTCACGTATATAATCTATGGAAAAGAATGGAAGAAAACAACACAAAAACTGTATGTTTGAATGATTTAGTGAGTTATTAACAAAGAAGCAACATGAGCATGAAGCAGGATGATAAACAAATAAGTACTGAAGTAACGAAGAACAGACATGACTGTAACATATATACGAGGCATACCACATGCAAAGGAATACATCTGGCTAGATAGATTAACATAAATAGATAATATATCAATAACACTTTTGCAAAACCTGTTGTTGTTGGTTCTCCTACCTTATCACTCAACTTTCAAAAACACAAAAAACCCTTATTCCTCCAAGTCCCTGCGTGATCAGCTCAATAAAGTAATCATATGTCAGGCATAGCCAACTACATGCCCTACCCTGCTCACGGACAACTACTTTCAACTGGCTATAAGACAGCATAGTAATAGTAGGGTATCGGCTGAAGACCAACCACCATCGATCTATTCTGTCCGATCATTTTTTCGTATCAACCCCAAGGCCCACTCTTAAGGGTATGAACAAACATGTGTATCCACAGTATATAATGCCCTACTAATAGCAGTAAAATGTCCAACACCAGTACAATAAACATATCAACTCGCCATGATAAACTAACAATCAATCAATCAATATTAACTTTACACCAAGGTAATAGTCACGGCGATAATAGAAAACACATTTCAAAATTCATTTTTAGTTGCCTCAACACAATCACCAATTTCAGGTAAAACAACATATACATAATCAACCAGGAACCACAATCAGTGTAAAGAGGTGATGTATGGTAAAGTTTCACAAACTACTTACTTTTTCAAAACTTGTGGAACATGAATCAGATTAATCATTCGGTTCAAGTTCAACATTTCACGATAACTCAAATGACAATGGCTCAAGAATCATAGGCAAAGAAGAAGAGTAAGTGCAAATAGACTGTCAGGAGCAATACATAAATCGAAGGTCATAATGGCGTAAGCGAACTTAATTTTTAACAAAGAAAGGGTCAAACAATAATGATATGTTTATTAATATATATATATATATATATAAGATAAGAATTCACATCAGGCTTGATTAGTAACGGCTCAAGAATTACATTCAAGAATAACAACTCAAACAGATTGTTAAATCCAACACAAGAGCCGAAGAACAGCATAGAATGAAAAAACAGCAACTATTGAATTTCAATACAAATAGGATCAAGAAGCAAGGATATATTAACAAATACATATGTTCTTTCACGAGCAAAGAAAACTAGTATAAAAACTTACTTGGTAACTCTGGTGATAATCTACTATGCACTTGTACCGACCTCGTCCTCACCACCTATTTCCATTCAAAATAGAGCATAAGGAAACTAATGCTAACATCATCACACTGATGGCTTAGAATGTTTTAGGCGCTCTTAAACTAGTCAAATCAATTTCCTTGGCTTAAATAATTAGATTTCTAGGATTAAATCTCTTACCTTACATTTTCAATTTTTAAGTTCTACGATTAAAATAATTAGGTCTATTAGCTTTTAGCAAAGTCGGCACCAACCTAAGGTCAAGAGATGAATTTATCGTTAAAATCTCAGGCAATTGATTTTAATATATCTAAGTGGAAATCCCGATCGACTCAAACTTATTTGGGTTTCAATCAAACCAAAGTTAAATTAATTGATAAAAATTCAAATTTTACCTAAATTCGGTAAGTAAAAGTCCAAATTACAGCCCAATACTTGTCTTATCGAGTCCGAAAATGAATTTCAGGCAACTTGCCCGACAACCACTACCACCTGGGTATGAACCAGCTCAACCAATAGGTGCGTCTCGCCGAGCCCGTCAGAACACCTCAACCAATTTCACCATCCGCCACCTCTTCACCGATGAATTGAGCTAAATTTTGTCGCTAAGCCCTAACGCTGCCGTCTTTTTATTGAGCCAATTACTCTATCACCGATGGTCGAAAATCCAATCCAAGGGCACCAAAATTTTCCTCTCAACAAGCCCATCAAAACCCCTCCATCAATTGCAGTCTTTCATTGCTAAAACTATCAAACCCGTCAGTACCGCTGCCAAGTACCGTCGCTTTCCAAAATTCCAACAATTCACTGATTGTTTTGGAGAATTTTTGGTATGGTTTTGATCATTGAGCTGAGGATAAGCTTGTTATGGAGTTAGTTTTGTGTTTTCCCGCAGTTCTCAGGCTGTTCGAAGGTTGGGTAGAGTTGGGATAATTTTTTAGATTTAATTAATTTTCGTCCTTAATCTTATATATATAAAGAATTTTTTGGCTTCTTCAATTTGGCCCCAAAGATTTTTGACCGCCCTTCAATCGAGCCCTTAAAGTTTTGGTTGACTTCAATTTCACCCCAAAACTTTTAACCTTCTTACAATTGCACCCTAGCAGTTTAATTCAACCATTTAGAGTTTTATTTTTTACATATTGATCCCTAATATTTTTTAATTGTGGGCAAATAAGTTCAACTTTATTTATTTTGAAGTCTTTAAACTTTTAACGTCCTCACATTGGCCTCTAAAGTTTATAATTTTGAACAATCAAGTCCTTTTTTTGTTTACAATTAAATTTCTTAATTATCAATAGTCACTACAACAAATTACACTTTTAGTAACGAATAATTTCGTTACCATAAGGCTGAAACACATTTCCCAAAATATTGGTAACAAATTTTTCATTACTTAAGTTTAGTTCCCTAAAGCCCATCGCAAAAAGTCTTACGAAATTTATGGTTCATTACCAATAATGGACTATTGGCGATGAAACGTATCATTACCAAAAATATGATATTAGTAACAAAAAAATGTATTAGTTACAATAGATTTTTATAGCGTAACGAAATATTTAGTTACTAAAACATTGGAAATGTTGTTGCATTTTATTTTTTTGTTACCAATGCATAATATAATTTTTCGATCTCGTCGGGCCGCTAGTAGCTGGGCAGGTAAATACTGGGCCAACGAACAAGGCTTGATCGACTGGGGCTCAGTATGGGCATGCTGGGCTTCGCTCTCTGGACTTCGACGCGATGGGATTCAGGCGAGCACCAGACCGTTGGATTGGGCCCCGAGTTTTGGGCCATTTTGTCAAGCTTTAACACACTGGGCCATTCACTACACTGCACTAAACCTGGATGGACCGGTATATATTTATGAATAATTAGAAAGAAAAAAGATAAAAATAAAAATTATTTAAAATTTTATAGATAAATTTATATATATAAATATGTATAAAATGAGAATATATGAAATAATGAGAAATGAGAAATAATGATAAATTTATATATATGGATAAAATGAGAAATATATGAAATAATGGCAGAAGAGAGAAATGAGAAAAAAGAAAAAAGAAAAGAATGAAAAAAAGAAAAATAAATAAAATATGATAATAAAAAGTTATTTAAGTTGAATTGTAAATATGTGAAATGATTAAGGGTAAATTGGTCTTTTTATATTAAAATTATATTAAATATGATTTGATGCCTATTGCACAAATCACAGTGGGGTAAATTCCAACTAGCCCAATAAAATTATTATCATTTCAATTTAGCCCTTGCTTTTCTTTTTTCTGCTAACGCAATGTTTGGATATATTTTATATGTTATGTATTACGTGTTTGAAAAAATGAGTTTTCGGAGTATAGTTGGGGAATGTCATAGTTGTGTTGCAGAAAGTGATGAATGTTTGTTTATATTTTGGAGAATAGCTAAAAGTTTATTTTGGAGAGTTTTGGTATCTTTGTAGTTAAAAATTTCTAGACAATTAGATATTTATCCATAAAAAAATTAAATTAAATAAAAACGTAAAAAATAAATGATATGAAATATAAGTATAATAATAAAAAAAATACATAAAAAAGGAAAACATATAAAAATAAAACTATATATGCACATATAGGCAAAATTGTAATTTACGTCCTGTAATTTTATCCCATCTGGTTTTGGTCCTATAAATTGCATAATTGCAATTTTAGTCCTACAAGTATCAAAAAAATTTCACTTTTAGTCCTTCTTTTGCCAGAACAAGCCAGAGTTGTAGGAAAAGCTGACGTGGCTCGCCGGACGCATGCCCATTTGGAGTTTTTGCCTTGTTGGCAGCTTATGTGACTTGATTAATTAAAAAAATAACAAAAATGCCAAATAGATATATATATATAATATCTAAATATATGTATTTATATATACATACATATACATATACATTATATATACCCCCTCTCCCCAACAAAGCCCGCACAACCCACCCCACCCCCACCACCCCGCTGGGCTGCTAAGGCCATGGCTGAGGCATCCATGGCTAGCCAGGCGGTGGCCATGGCGGTTGCTCGGTGTGGGGGTTGGGGGGGGGGGGTACCATTTTTTCCCCTTCTTTTTTTTTTATCAAATTTTCATTTTTAATATTTTTTTAATTTAAATTTAATTTAAATTATTTTAACCATGTGATATTTTTTTCAATTAGTAAATAAGTATCAATTGTATATAAATATATATTTATATAAATATGTGTATATTTTTAAATTCAAAGTTGTGCCAACTAAGCCAGTTAAAAGAATATTGTTAATATGGTAGATTAAATTTTTGTTATTTTTTAATTAGTAAATAATTCTAAATTATATATAAATATGTTTTTATATAATTATATGCGTATATTTTTAAATTCAAAGTTGTGCCAACCAAGCGAGTTAAAAGAATATTGTTAATATGGTAGATTAATTTTTGTTTTTGTTTTTTAATTAGTAAATAATTATAAATTATAATAAATATATATTTATATAAATATATGTGGATATATATGTGTGTATATTTTTAAATTCAAAGTTGTGCCAACCAAGCGAGTTAAAAGAATATTGTTAATATGGTAGATTAAATTTTTTTAGTTTTTAATTAGTAAATAATTATAGATTATATATAAATATATGTGTATATATGTGTATGTTTGTCTATATTTTGAGGGAGATATGTTTTATTGTAGAAGTCAAATCAATGTTTTTTTGTTAAATTGTTTGGGTGAAAATGGAATTGAGTGATTAGAATAAAATATATATGATGTATATATATAATAGATGTATGTATATATTGGAAAATGGGGAAGTTTAGGGGATAATGAAGGATAGTATAGGGTATTTTGAGAAAAAAGATTTGTGTTTTGGAGGGAAAATGATGATATGTAATAGATAAATATATATATATATAATAGATGTATATATATGTGTGTATATATAAATTATATAATATATTTGAAATGACAAAAAAAAAAAAGACATGTATGTTGCCAACTAAGCAAGAAAATACATTTTAAAATAGATGTGTATATATGTGAGTGTATATATAAATTATATAATATATTTGAAATTACAAAAAAAAAAAGACATGTATATTGCCTACTAAGCAAGAAAAAGACAAAAAATGCCTACAAGGCAGTCCAATATGGCAAAAACTCCAAGCTACCACACGCCTATCGAGCCACGTCAGCTTTTCCGGCGACCTTGGCCGTCTCCAACCAAAAAAGGATGAAAAATGATAATTTTTTAATACTTATAGTACTAGAATTGCAATTATGCAACTTATAGGATCAAAAACCAAATGAGGTAAAGCTACAGGACGAAAATTGCAATTTTGCCTGCACATATACATATTAATATATAGATATATATATACATATACGTACATATATAAAATGAACCAGCACCCCACCAATGTGGCAATTGAGCTTTCCGTTGGGCTATGTGTGACTGGTTCGAGGGGGGGGGGGCGATTTGGATTTTCTTAATATTTGTACTTTATTTAATTATAAAATTTGTTAAATTGATTAATGGTTTGACATGAAGATCTAAGTAGATCCAAATAAAGAATAATTTTATCTTTTACTTTTTACATATTTAATTCTATTTTTAATTTTTTTAACCATGGTGAAGGGTGACATGGGCATATAGGGAGGTGCCAATTTTTGGAGAAAGTTTTTAATTGTGATGACATGTGATATTAATAACTAAAATATTTTTTACACTTTAAATTAAATTAATTTATGGAGGGAACAAAATTTTGAAGGAAGAAACTTTAGAGCAAATTTTGGGAGAATACATTTTTAGAGGGAAATAAATTTTAGGTGCGACTTTATTTAATTGTGATTTAAAATTAGTAAAAAAAGTATTTGTTACCATTTTCATATAACAAAATTTTGGAGGGAAAAATTTTTTAGATGGTAAATTATTAACTATAGTAACAAATATATTTGTTACTATAAAACTTAATTGTAACAAATTTGTCAACGTAACAAAAAGTAAAAAACTTTTGTTACAAATATGTCATCCGGAAAGGTGGGAAAAATTATTTGTGACAATACTTCAATTTTCGTAACGAATTTTTCTTTAGTTGCAAAAGAATAAAAATTTTGGGTAACAAATATTTATTAAAGGTAACCAATATTTTTCTTGGTTACCCAAGATGAGTACTTTAGTAACAAAATTCCAATCTCGTTACGAAAAATTATGATTTTGTAACGAATTGTTATTTTGTTATCAAATTTTTGTTACAAAAAGTGCAATTTGTTGTAGTGAATTATTTATAGGTCTCAATTAAATTTAACTCAATTCTAAATCTAACCAAATTTATTGAATTCATATTTTATTTTATTGATATACTAACTTTAGGTCTAAGATCCCAAAATTCGAGGTATTACACCATATGTCCAGGTATATTTGCATAAAATACTTATCAAGTGGGGAAAAAGCAAAACAATCCCTTCCACGAAAAAGATTATTGATAAAAGAGGCCCAATATTGTTTCTATTTTTTTTACAAAAAAAAAATATTACGAAAACATAGACTCCTACTGCAATTTGAACTACCACTTATATTTTGCCACATAAAAATGACACAAGTAATGACATCTCTATTTCTCAAGAGAAAAAATCAAGTTTTCCGCCAGACAAAAGTAAGGTACTAACAAAACAAAAGATCTCCCAAAAAAAATAAAAATAGAGAGCATGAACAAATGAGAGGGAACAAGTTACTTTAAAAAAATCAACTTTAGCAATAAAAAAATAAAATTCAAAGATAGGACTTTCATTTTGATGCGGCACTTTGATACAAAACATACATTTACACAACATTCTCACCAGCAGATCAAATTATGAAAATGACCAAACAACAAAATGAGATAAAATATAAAAAAAAAAAAAAAACAATTGCTTCAACAAAATAAGATTAGAAGTTTTAAATCCAGTAACATATATTCATAATAATACCACGGGGTTCATGAAAGCAGGAAAGAGGGCGGCTCCACGACGGATCTCTCCATGGTGGCGGCAGCGTATGAGAAAGTGTTGGCGGGGTGTGTGGCACTAGGATCCAAATATTTTCAAAAAACTTGAAAAAAACTAGTCCACACACATCCACAAGGATCATAGGACTCAGATTTGGAGAGCGAAAAACCTTGAAGAAATCGAAAATCAAGGAGCAAGAGAAAACACCCTTCAACTCTTGAAGCTTTCCTCTCACTGGTGCAGCAAAAACACCAACCGATTTCCCCAAGTTAAACTCCTTATTTTGAGCTGAAAATTATACTGCACTCCCTCAACACCTTGAAGATGCTAGAGTCAAAATCTTAGCTCAATCAGAACAAAATAAGTCCTCCCAAAACTCAGTGCAAGCGGCTGCTAGAAACTGCTTCAATAAGAGCAATAGCAACCCAAACGTATTGTCTCTAATGAGATAGTCCACACACCAAATGGAGTGACCCTTTCTCTACAAAGATAGCTGGAGATAATTGCAGAGAAATGGAGGAAAGAAGGCCAAGTATGGATGGGGAGGATGAGGGAGGTTGGAGAGTTGTTGGAGAATCTAACTATTAGCTGTCCACTAACAAAGTTTGTTGTTGGGAGAATAATGCACACCTTGCACAATGCTCACCATGTGGTCGTCTCCTCCTATATATATATAGGAGGAGGATGGTGTGTCCACGCCAAGGTGGCCACCAACAATTAGTGTTGTGTGAATTTGAATGTCATTTGAAATTTACATTTCATCTCACGAAATATCTTCTAAATGAATTCTAATTCCATATTAAATGAACCCTTCATTTAATAATTCTCTCCAAAATTAAATCTCCAATTTAATTAAATTAAACAGTTTAATTTAATCAATAATACTTTAACTCTTAAGTCAAAGTACTTAACTCCTTAAGCTAGTCAAAATTAATTTAACTCTTAAATTATTTTGACCAATTGATAGTCATGTGCCATCAATTAATTAACTCTTAATTAATTGATCTTAATTTAACTCTTAAATTAAAATGACCAATTTAACTCTTAAATTGATCAAACCAAAAATGACTCCAATTTTCACCTCCTTCAAATTCGGTCAAGAGTGAATTTTCTAACACTTAGAATATTCTCCTTCCTTCGATAGGTCATTCAATTTGGATTTTATGTGTGACCTATTCGGTTCTACTACTCATTGGACATGAGCTCACAACTCCTTGTGACTTATGGAATATCAAATATTCAATATAGTTAAAACTCCTTTAAACTAAGCGACTCAATTTAATTAATCTCATTAATTGAAGAGTACCCGATCTCCATGGTCGATGTCCAACCTCAAGCCCATAGAGCCCAACTAATTGGCTGAAATGAATGCTCTTGGAGAACCATTCTAGCATTACGCATACCATGCAAATATGGTCCTTCCGTCTCCTATCTCCATGAAAGAGGCCTAGGGCAAAATATTAGTCGGCTCCCTAATAGCCTCGATACTATGCTTTTATTCTCAATGTTCAATTCCCTTTGTGACCTCATCTTTGGAAACACCTTTCCAAATTGTCACATCACCTTACGCAAGAATTTTTTGAAATCGATCATTATTGATCGCATAGGAAATGCACTAGCTCTTCACAAAAGCGAGGAGTCAGATTCCATCTTGAATCTCACAAACCTCCATGTCTAGTAGCTCATGCCCAATCTCAACCCGAGTGGCCCGCTAAGTGACCAAGGAAGAGTCAAAGCATAAATACCAAACACAAGGTTACCATGGATCCTCAGGTCAAAGGACTAATAATATGCACTAGCTTAAGCTGGAGAACTTGCCACTACCGACTTTCCACTCCGACTATCTAGTGGATTCTCCAAACGAGTCTTCAATGCCTTGTTCTTTAACAAGCACCCACTAACATGCACCCATATCTTATATGGGATGGCTCATGGAACGGAGCAATATCCAACTATTGGATTTATGCATCGTCAGTGCAAGTCTATTCGGATCTTAGATACCCTGTCTCGTAATATCCTATGACTTGGAAGATTTAAGATCACGATTGTGTAAGACTTATTCCATGATTACCATCTAATGCGTAATCAAGTCTCGTAATCTTGTGTGATCTAAGGGCTTCATCCAAATGCGAGTAAAGCAAATAATGAGCATAAGATGGATATGGCTATATAATAAATATCATTCAATCAAGATTATCTTACAAGAAAATAGTTTACAAGGCCAATCTAATTGGCTTGCGGGGCACTATTCCAATAGAGGGCTCGGCGGAAGACAGAAGGCCCAATCTCAAACACCTTTCCATGGCCATTTCAGAATTTGTTGAATTTTTTTCCTTTTCTTCTCTTTTGATTTAATCTTTCTTCTCCTATTTTCGTTACTCTCCACTTCCAAAAACACAAAGATGTATAGTTATGGTTTTAACCTATGGGTGCATGGTATTTTAGTGCTACCTTGTTATTCATTTCTATGGCGTTGTTTGGGTTGCTAAATTGGGCTTGTATTCCTTCGCTCTAGAACAATCATGGATCTACACCTAAATTCTTCTCAAGCTTGATAATTGATATTAAAGACATTTGATCAAAGGTTGTTAGGCTTTAGCCTATCAATATACTGTTCAAACCCATAAAAAATATTAAAACGTCAAAACTCAGTAAATATTTAGACTCAAACCTAAACACAACTCATTAAAATAATAGAATAGGTTTGTCTAAATTCTATACCAAAACATTACCCATATTCTCTATATCTAAAAATTGTTCATTATCCAAATTCTCAAAATTTAAAAGTTTAAATTTAAACATGTAAATTTCTTTTGATTCCCACCCAAATTAAAAATAAAAAATAATAACCATAAGATTATTGAATAGGGAAAAGAAAATTTCAAAATTAAGTTGGTAAATATAGTATTTTCTAGTATCAATCAATAAATTTTTGCATACGGCATTGATAAATTACGTAAGCCATCTAAATTTATTTTTAAAGAGTTATAAGAGGCCAAATAAATTAGATACTTTGTCATTAGAATAACATGAAAGTATCATCAAATCATAATTATTTCAATATATTTTTTGAATTGAATACTAACAACAATAAATTAATACAATTAAATGCATTATTAACAAAATATATAGGCATAACAAATTTATGACTTATCAATGAATTGTAAATTATCACACGTCATTGTGAGGTGCAAACGTGTAGATATTGATTTCATCAACTATTTTAAGTAATAGCTCGTTAAAATTTTTAAAGTTCTTACTTTCAATGCTAACTAAGATTAGTATAGAAATAGTTTTTAAAAATTAAAAGCAGTCTCCATATTTATGTGTGATATGACTAATTATGCCTACAAGGGTAAAAGAGTAAAAAGACTAAAAAATGCCCAATGGATCAAAAGAGATAATTAAATAAAAATGGTTAGAGAGTTCAAAAATAATTAAGTACATGATGAAGGGCAACAAACCCTAATAGGTTGAGCCCCTAAAAATATAAATTATAAATACTAATCCCCAAATAGAACTTGAACATAAGAAGTTATTTGCAAGAAATCGTGAAACTTTGAGAACCTTCGGAATTGAAATCTCACCATGCTCATTAAACAGAAAACGAACCAAACTCCTTGATGTTTACTAGAAAAGACCCGTTCCACTTCCATACAGCATCATTTTAGTGTCGCCTATGGAAACTTTGAATAATGAAGAAGGAACGCTAAGGATGCAAATGAGATTGAGAGTTCGTGACACTACCAACTAGGTAGTTCCAAGGTCGGAGAATGTGGAGAAGCACCAACTTAAAGCACAATCACATTCGGTGTTGAAGCCTAACCTTGAGGTATAGCTAACATCAGAGGAGATACCTATCCAACAGGCACCACCTTTTAGATATCCCACTACAGTTAACCTAGGAAGTATTGAAGAGGTTGCTAGAGAGTGTTATGCTCAAATCGTGGCCAAAGTAGTAGCCCAATATGTGAACAAGCACTGACTCCAAGAACTGCAGCAGTTCTCTGACCGGACGTTCATTCCTCCCTCCTGGGAAATTCCTCTAGGCAATTGCCACTGCAATTGGAGTCCAAACTCATTCACTGATGCCACAACTATTAGCAAAAGCTGGAAACTCATACCTGCTCATGGTCGTTGCACTCTCTCAGCACAGTCAGTTCTCTACAACCATCTTAGTGGAGGTACTCACCCTAGAATAAACATAGCTAACATGTCGAAGTTTGATGGCACGACGAATTCGTATGAGCACTTGGACAACTTCCTGATGAAGATGGAACCCTATGACTTGAGTAAAGTTGTATACTACAATTTGATCCACATCACACTCACTCGGAGAGCCTTTACATGGTTCAATCAGATACCAACTAGATCCATCAAAAGCTGGGACTTGCTGGCGTAGTACTTTCTCCGAACCTTCTTCATCTATCAAAGATACCTAAAGAAAGTAGCACACCTGATTACCATAAAGCAAAAAGATGAAATCCTTGAGAAATTACCTCAACCACTTCGTTTAAGTAATACACGATATCCTCCACATCAATCAAGAACTCCTATTGAGCATCATCTAGCAGAATTTGAAGCACTTCAATTCTAGAGCCAATTGCTGGAAAACCTATTGCTACTCTAGAATAGTTCTTGATGCGCGTGAAGAAGCACATCAGAATTGTGGAATCGTGACCACTCGAAAGATCGATAAGCGCAAAGCACATGATGAAATAAATAACAACAACAAAAAGTAAAGAGATCATGGGCACCATTCCCTCTGGGATTTCATCACCTATGCATTGCTTACCATCCCCAAAGTAGAGATTCCGACTATGGTGCTACAGCATGGCCTCATCCAAGACCTTCTTTAGAAGGTAATAGAGGATCTGATGAAGCAAAAATCTGATAAGTGGTACCGCTTCCAGTGCAATGGTAAACATACCACTGAGGAGTGCAAGCACCTCAGCAACAAGATTGAAAAGCTTATCATGATGGGACATCTCAAAAATATGTAGTGCAAAAGCTATTCAATCCTACAGAGGGCCGGATGGCAAGAGGAAATAAAAATCATTGCCAATGACCTATTGAATATATAGATCCCTAGGACCCCCCACAATTGTCATTATCTTGGTAATTTCAAGAGGACTAGCTTGAGGGAACACTGCCAATGCGAGGAAGATGCTAGTGCAAGTAGCAAGATAGATGCAAACTCATGCAGTTGATCCTATTCTATGAGGTTTTGAAGTACGTCCCTTGAGGCCCAACATTACCTTTGGAAAAGAGGATCTAGAGCTCAAATGAGTTGAATGCAATGACATGTTGGTGATCTCTACATCCCTCGCTAATTTTTGAGTGAAGAAATCATAGTAGACAACGGCAAGTCAACTAATATTCTATGTTGTGATAGGCAATGGACAGCTGCAATAAATTAACACCCTTCTAGTAAGACTCACGGGCGACATTACGAATATACTGGGAGAATTGTTGATACCCTTCTCTCTGGGTATTTATCCCAAGCAAGTGATGAAAATGGTAAGGTTCCTAGTAGTCAAGGTCCTATCAGCTGACAATGCAATCTTGGGAAAACCCACCTCAAATATGTTCCGAACAGTGGTCTCAACATACCATATGAAGTTGAGGTTCCCCATGTTGAGCGAAATTGGAAAAGTTGTTGGCGACTTGCGAGTAGCCAGATAGTCTTACTCCAACACCTTGAAGAACATTAGTAGTCCTACATCCCAAATTGACCAAACAAAGAAACTGCATGACAAGAAAAAGAAAGATAAAGGTGAAGGCATGCTCCGCGAACTTGATGTCCTGATGACATTCCCTCTAGGACATTCACTCTAAAATACTTGAACATGTCGTTAGTGGTGTTTCTATTTTCTAAGTACCTTCAAAACATTTTTCTTGAATAAGTTAGGATTTATTTTTCCTTTATTTCGAATTAGTGGTTTTCTTATGATTTTGAATTATGCGTTTTGTAATTGAATAAAGTCAACTCAAATGGGGACGGCACTTCAACACTATTATTATTAATTGTATGAATGAATTTTATCCCTCTCAAACTATTGTCTCTTGTTGTTGATTCATTTACTTGAGGCACTAGCATACCACTCTTCGAAACACAATTAACACACTTTCCCACTATACGGGCCCTCCACGGATATGTGGTTGCCACACAAAAGCCCATCGTAAATCCTGCTTAGAGGTGAGTGGTATCTCTTAGACCCCACTATACAACCCTACTGCAAGTGTGTGGTCGTCGTCAAAAATCCCAACGTAAATCCTTCCAGGAAGTAAGTGGCATATCTTTAGAGTAATCCCACCATACGGTCCCTCCTAGAGTACGTGGTTGCCACCCAAAAGCCTATCGTAAATCCTTCCTAGTGGTACGTGATATCTTTTTAGCGTAATCCCTCTATATGGTCCCTTCAAGTATACGTGATTGTTGCATAAAAGACCACTCAAATTTTCCCCGGAGGTAAATGGCAATACATCAACACCTTAAAATTAAATCATACTGATACTTAAATTAATTTGATGTAAATCCACTATTTAGCTCCCTTAGGAGTACATGGTCATCACACATATGCCCACTCGAAGCTCTTGTCGACGGCATACAGCTGCATCCTAATGAAAATGCATGAATTACATCAACACCTCAATTGATTAGTGTAAACCCACTGTATGACTCCTTCGAGAATACCTGGCTGTTGCGCGTAAGTCCACTAAGCACTATCCCAGGAAGTAAGCTTCTGCACTATCATAATACTGAATGAATGATTACAACACTTAAGATGATTTCTCATAAGCCCACTATGAAGCCTCCTAGGAGATATGTGCTAGCACCTCAAAATCAATCAGTAAAACCCTTGGAGGTATGTGGCCGACATACCACACCAACTATCAAAACCCTCAAGGGTCGCATAGCTGATACGCCATGCTAAAAGTCAACCTCTTCTAGGGGCATATGGCCGATACACCAAAATTCATCGCAATGCTCAAATGTTAGGCTTAAAAACCTCCCAAGTGAGTCTCATTGCAAAACATCATCATCATACTCAATTTTTACAAGCCCTCACCGAAGAGGCACCCAATTGTTTCTGCAGTAAATGACTAAATATCTATGGAATCTCACCCATGAAGCATCCCACTAAAATTGAATCAATTAATTAGGTATTACGATAAGACCTCATGAACGAGGCTAGTACCTCAATGTTGTTGCCGCACTTAACTTTAGCCTCAAGACCTACCCAATAAAGTTCTCGATGGAATGTTGTCATACCGTCTGACACACACATTAATACCTTACCATTGAGGTACTCTATCAAACTTAATTTAAGAAACTAAGTACTGCGACAAGCCCTTACCAAAGACACTCAATCGAGTCTAATTTAGACAATTAGGTATCACGACGGGACCTCTCTAGTGAAGTTCTCACACACCCTTACCCACTACTCTGTGTAACATAAGAAAACCCCTTCGAGGGAACTTGTGAAACATCTAGATAGAAGAGGCTCAACACCTCATATACGCACCCCCCATTCGATATGAGATTATCATTAACAACTCAACAACACTTAAAAGTCATTCATTTGGCTAAGTACATAAACAAAAAGTAAATAAATAAAAGAACTTCCTTGAAAAAAAAGGGAATAAGTATCCACAATGAAAAAAATGTAGGAAAATGCCTAACCAACACTCAGCCTCTGAAATAAACAACAATATCTAAAAAAGAGTTGAAAACACCACTTTAACTACATGAAAATTCTAAGTATTATAAAATACAAAAAGAAAGTAGAATTACCTATCTCCTACTCCTATTTTAGACAAATATATCTACTTTCCTAGCGCTGCATCAATAGGATCCTCTATCATGGCATCCAAGCCAGTCTTAGTCTTCGCTACAAGCTTTCGAACATAAAAGTTGACTGAAATAGTGGGATCTAACATCAGTAAGTTCTCAAGTGAATACCTCCCAGTCTCACTCAAGATAGAACGACAGCCTTGAATGGTCTACTCATAGATCTCTGACAGCTCTATCTCAACTGTCTCAAAGAATTCATCACAACTCTTGTATTCTTTTACAGCATCCTTCAGAGTAGTACTAAAAAGTGTTTTCCTAGTAAAAGACTCTAAAAATTTCTTCCTTATCTTCACCTCCTTTATGCATCACGCCCTTGGTTGTTCATGCTCATTCAACATCTTTGCGAGCTCTTCCTCATTTTGACCATGTGGTCAAGTTGATTCAATGGCCTTCTTTTTAAGTCGTACTACCATCATCGCCACTCTCTCCACTCAATGAGACATCTACACAAACTAAGTTGCAACCCATCACTTAAAAACACACAAAGCATGAAGGTAAAAAAACTACACATGACTGCAAAGAAAGAACAAATGTGCAGGAAAAAATAAGTGCTGACACAAATATTTACCCGCGCAAAAGTCCCTAGCGGCGATCTCAGTAAATTGGGAAGAAGAGTATAACTCTAACTTCCCTTAGTCATACTTGAGCACTATTCCTGACATGCGATCAATGCTAAAAGCAATCTCGTCCACATTCCAATGAGAGTCAACGCCGCAACTCTGACATAGGCCATACCAAAAAATTCCCTTGCCCATGTCAGCATGAAAGGGACAAGATGACTATGAACTAGTGCCCCTAGTGGACAATCCACACACATGCTTTCTTACTTACCCGGAAGTCACCAACTCAAGCTCATCACCTACACTATCTTGCAATGTTGTTGGAGGCGGCAAAGCCCGAACCTCACTCAATTGTTGGTGTGGGGGGCTCGAGCGTTGCCCAGCTAATGATGCCTCCCCACGATTCTACTCAATTGCGCGCCTCTCATGCGTGCCTTCTTTCACTTTCCCGGCACAAATCCTAACTGAATCAACTTTCTTGTCTGTTGAAAGATAAGAAGCCTAAAAATAAATATAAGTATTGATGAGACTGTGAATGAACAATAGTCAGATGCATGTACAAGCAATCAATAAAAGAAAAAATATGCTAAATACCCATCGGGAACTTGTAATTAGTGTCAAAGGGGTACTCAAATAGCCCTGGCTCCTCACAAATCTGCAAAAGTCATGCTAAACTTGTCCTAAATGAACTGACGAATGAGAACTATTCCATTCATGAGGGATGCCCCTACCTTCGTCTTAAACAAAGAAACACCTATTTTTGCATGACTCTCTTGGAGAAGGTAACTCACTCAAAAACCTACTATTGGGTTGAAAATGTGGAAAAATGACTCATTGGACACCTTATACACCTCAAATAAAGAATGAAAATGATCTAAGGGGACTAGCAAGCCCAAATCAGTCAAACACTATCGAAACCAGCAAAATATACAAAAAAGTTAGGCACAAACTTACCTAGACATACTCCATAGCTCCTCACTATATCTTCCAACAAAGAATTCGAGGGTAGAGAAAACCCATATGATAAATAGCTAATAAATACAATGAAGCATTCTCTAGGAAGTACTACCATGTTGTCACTCTATGAAGGAAGAAGAAACTCAAACTCCTCTAAGACACATATGCGACGTCTCAAAATATCTAACTCCACATGTAAGAGTGAACACCAAATCTCATGCTTAAACAAAACCATTGCCAACAATTGGAGTGTCGTTGGGTTCTTCATCAGAAGAACCTTCTACTCCAAACTCAAACTGAGATTCTGATGCAGAAAATAATTCACAATCTAAACATTGACTTCTCAACCTTTGAAACTCATTTTCATTCTCTAACACTTTACCAAAGACACATTCCATGAAAGACTCACAAACTCAAAATATGTCGTGACACCACAAGGAAAACAATCTCCACGAACACAAACAAGGCCCAAAGAGCTGGGATCACCTAAAGTCGCTGCCTGCATCCCAATTACCGTGGCAAACGGTAGTTGGCCGCCCAAAATGGTTGCCCCACAGGCAGCTACCTTGGGCGCCCATCCTTGGTGCTAGCTAGGTGTCTATAAGCACAAGAGGAAGATGCTCCATAGGAGTTGCCTTCAGGGCCCCCACAAGCACCCAAGACGGGCATTATAAGGATTTCTATGGTCAGGTGCACTGCTGGCGCGCTATCAAGCATCTCTTTGCCTATCGCCTAAGCAGCCAATGGCAATATAACGACAATAGCCCAACCGCCACCTCTCACACTAGGTTGATTTTTGACTCCGTTATGGGACTTGATTCAGAACGAAACCTACCCTCAGACATTGACTCAATAGGACTAAAACAAAAAATTTACTGACTTTGAAGAGATGGGCAAAAAGTTGTGAATGAAAAAGCAAAGTGAAAAACAAAACAAGGAAAAAATAGAGTATGGGAGAAGTTATATGGGGGACTCATCTATGTGATCTTCATAAAGACTTTTTTCTTTTCTCTCTCTTCAACTTGGATTAATTTTTAGGCAACGAAGCACTCCTTGAAAAAATTCTTCAATCTTCAAACCCTAGTGAACCTCGACTTAGGCAAGTACACTCAAGTACGCTCTTAATAAAATCGATGGAAATTAATTATATTAATAACCTTATTTTGATAAGTTAAAGTGAGGTAAAAATTAAAATTGAACTTATGTTATATTTTCAACATGAAAATTAAGTTTTCAGATCGAAAGTAAAGGGGCTTGATGATATGACTAATTAAACCGACAAAGGTAAAAGAGTAAAAAGACTAAAAGAGGCTCAATAGATCAAAATAAGGTAATTAAATAAAAGGGCCCAAAGGACCCCGTTAAGCCCATGAAGAAGGCAACAAACTCTAATGAGTCTAAATCTTAAGCTACAAAAAGAACTGGGCATAAAAAATCACTCATAAGAAATTGCAAAACTTCGAGAACTTTTGAGAATTGAAATCTCTCTGTGCTCGTTCTAGAGAACATGAACCATACACCTTACTGTTTACTGGAAAGAACCACACTCCACTTACATGCAACATCAATACTTATAAACGATGATATGAAGTATTATGAGAATGCATTGAACATTTTCACATATAAATATCACGTATGTTTGTCTAATTAGCTTTATCTTAACATTTTTGAAAAAAAAGAAAGATTTTTATCTAATTGTTAATAATTTAACTAATAGTTAAAAAAATAGATTATATTTCTTGAGTAAATTATTATTTATATATCTAAACACATTTTGAATTGTTCTGGATGAAGATAAATAATTAATAATCAATGATAATTTTTTAATTTAATTATAAACATTTAAAATTTTAAAATTTCAGTATTTGATCAAAATTATACAATTATATATAATCAAACACACCGTACTATATATAATAGCATAGGTAACTCATGGGTACATACTAAAATTGCACCTTAAATTTTTCCTTAACTTTGTTGTGCATATCTATAATAATATAGCATACTTCATTACATAAACAAACAAAATAGAAAGAGCAACAAACTTCCACTACAGAACCCCAATTATTCAGTCATAAGTCACTAAAAGACATCATTAAACAAGGAAGCTAGCCTTGCATATACAACTCTTGGTGAATTTCCATGTAGAAGATGTTTAATTCATTAGCACTAGAGAGTCCAAATCCATATTCTTACTCCAAGACAAGGCAAAACTCATAGTCCAGAACACCATACTGTGCGATAGAATGATGAAAGTAGTTGTTGGAAATGGCATCAATGTTCGAAAAATCAAACCGTTCATTGAACCGAAAAACCTTACCGGTTCACGGTTCACTGGTTCAACCGGTGGTTGGACAGTAATTGAACCATGATGTCATAATTATACAATATATATATTATATATATTACTTAAAATTTAATAAAATGATAAAATATAAAACATAAAGAGTTTAAATGATATTCTCTAATATCACAATCCAAATTTTTAAATATATCAAGTTTAAAGTTTAAACACATAAACAATTTAACGATATCGGAGCCACTCCTCATCGTCTTCTCCATCCTCATCAAGATTTTCATGAACTTGGTTGCTATTTCCAGCACTAGCTAGTACCAAGACCAATAGCAACATCATGTAAGTTTGTCCCACCAACAATCATGCTCTCAAAAGAAGTTAAATCCAAATCTTCTTCAGAAACACCACATGGTAGTTGTTCTAAAGAAAAAAATTATAAAAATATACTCCACTAACTTACTAACTGTACATTCAAACTATAAAAATATAACATGTATACTATATAGCTTGTTTCATACTCACCATCTAGAGGACATCGTCATTGCTGATTGAGTCTTGGAGTTTCTAAATCCTCATAAAGTTCTTTTTCTAACTCTTCACAACTAAGAAAATGTTCTTCTTCTTCCTCCACAACCCAAAAATCAGTTTTGTCTATGGTTTCATAGTCAATTGGGTCATAATCATTTTCCTTTGATGCAATGCTGAAGATATACACATAAAAAATACATTTAAGTGCATTCTAAAATGATAATGCTTATGTATATATTCAAATAAGTAGCTTACTTTTGCTTGAGCCTCATGTTGCAGAGAACATATACAAGATCATTCAATCATTGATGTTCAAGTCAATTCCTTTTCTTGGAATGCATCCACTCAAAAACACTCCAATTCCGTTCACATCCAGAAGAGCTACTTGTTTGTTCAAGAATTCTAATTGCCAACTTTTGCAAATTTGGTGCACTATGACCAAACAATCTCCACCATTCATCTTAACAATCAAAGAAAGAAGAAAAAATATGTTCATAAGATTTTTTGTTAAAAAAAAAAATTATATTATATAATTAGATATGATTTGAAAAACAAAAACATACTAGGTTGAGTGGTCTTGCATGAGTTAATGGCAAGTTCTCGTCCAAAGCTCTCTAAACGATCTCAAAACAACCTTATTTCCTCAATGTATTTTATTTTTTTCTTGTGCCTTTTGTCTCGATCATATCATACACTCCATTCATGATTTTTGGCTATTGGCAAAAGGATGATTGATCATACTGAAAAGCATGATTTAACCAATATGCAGAAGCGTGGATACTCTTCTTCAAATGCTTATCCTATCTCAGATTCACAAGTTTTGTGTATTCACCATACAACTATTTTCTATTCCTAAAAACAGATTTGATTCCTTTTCTAACATGAAGCCTACCCTCATAAACATATCCCACAGAGGGTTTTCTATCCCCATCAACAATACGCAAAAGACACATTATAAGTTCTACAATCTTCACAATAACATTACAATCATTCCAAAATTGCCTATCTAAAATTATAGCAACTACTTCCTTTGTTTTCTTTTCTCTAAAAAAGTCTTGAATCATTGAATTGTTTGCAAGTCACCATAGCTTTTAAATCATGCATGTGTTGACTTATATTTTGCAAAGTAAGGAAAGTAGTCACGAACCTCGAGGTTACTGGATTGCACTTGTAAGGGTGTAAGGGTGAAGTTGTGGTGACCATGAGCTTCCTACTCCACTTTCCCATTTCCAATAGGGCAGGGCAGTAGAGTAGAGAAGAATGGGAAATGGGAATGAGAGAGTGAGACTTAAATTAATTGATAATAAGGCTTTTTTGACTTTTAGTTTGACTTAGTTTGTACCTTAGGCTTTAACTTTAGTACCTAGAGAAAAAAAATTAAAAAATCATTCCAGTTTCGGTGAACCGTGAACAATTCACCAGTTGGACCATTCAGACAGAATGATTTTCACAAAAATGAACATTTTTTCATTTTTCCATTTTTTTTAAAAAACCAAACCAGTTCACCAATCGAATCGGCCGATCCGGTCCGATTTTTTAATCCATGAATGGCATACCCACGCGCCCCATGAAAATGGCGCATGAAAAACACCGATATAGCGCGGATGAACGATTAGTAAATTTATGTTAACGGATTTCTTCCCACCACACAGATCGTGCGTCCGTTATACTCTCTAGCTGTGAAGTGAAAATTGACCTTCATATGGAGGCTCAAATCTGTCATATCTACAAAAGTGATAATCCCTTGAACACGGCTCAATTTCTCTGAATTAGGATCAGGCTCTGCTGTTATTAGGCCATCTACAACTCTAACTTGGCAGAAGGATGTGGGCGAAGCAAAAGTAATGTTGGCTCATGCAACTTGTAAAAAATGCAATTTTAGTCCCTCAACTATTATCTATTTTGATTTCAGTCCGTTTTGATGTGGGATTAGCATATTTGATCCATTACGCATTGAATATTTACACATTGAATCTAATTTTTCATACATTTGATCCTTCGGACTCAAAATTTTTCAATTGAGTCCATTTAATGCCAAGTCAGCATCAATTAGGCTCCAAAATTGGGGTTTTGTGCCATTTGTCACACTCACACACATCATCCGCCACGTCATAATGTCGCGTTATTAGCACTCACCATGTGTACTGCCACATCATTATCCATAAAAGGTTTCCTAAAGCCTATAAAAATATATATTAAAGAATATTATTGTTCATATATAGAGAGAGACATATGTAAACATAAAATATATATACATAATATATATATACACATAACATAAAGGCATCCCACCCACCCACCCCCTACATGACCCACCACTAGATCTGGCGGCTGTCATGGCAGCATCGGCCGCAGTCATTGCTACCATGGCCGTTGGCCTACGCTACTGCAATGGTTGGCAGTGCACTGCATGCACAAGCAGGCAGGCGAGTTGGGGGGAGGGGAAGGGGAAAAGAATGCTTGTGTAGGAGAGGGGGATTGTGGAGCGGATGGGGGGAAGGTAACATGCCATGGTAGCGGCTACCCATGGCTACAGAGAGGGAATATTATTAAATTCAATATCTTATTTTTTTCAAATTATTTATTTATTTTATTTTAATTAATAAAGAACTCATTTAAATTTATTTAAATTGTTTTAAAGATATTTATTATTTTAAAATTATTGAATATTTAGTTTAATTAATACATATATTGAGTATTTAATATTATTAAATAAAATTATTTATTTTAATAAATTATTTTAGATATGTAATATTATTAAATAAATTATTTTAGACATGTTTATTGTTTTAATATTATTAAATTTATAACTCAAAAAGTTTTAAAATCATATTGTTCACATTAAATTTAATTATCTAAATAAATTATTCATATACATAATTAAATTAAATAAATTATTCTCAATAATGTTTATTATTTAATATTATAAAATATGTAATGTGATTTTAATTTTTATTTTAAATTGATTATTTATTTTATTTTTCATTAATAAAAAATTCACTTAAATTTTTTTAAATTTTGTTAGATATGATTAATAATTTAGAATTATGAAATATGTAATTTAATTAATATATAAATTTAGAATTAATATTCTAAATAAATTCTTTAAAATATGTAATGTTATTAATTAAATTATTTTAGATGTGTTTACTATTTAATATTATTGAATAGGAGATTTTTACTATTTTTAATTTATTTATATATTATTTTATTATTAATTAATAAAAGATACATGGTATCGCACATGACAAGTGACTAGGTTTGGATGACAAATGGCAAAAGAAAAAATCCCAAATTTAAAGCCAATTAATGCTGACTGGGCGATGAACAGGCTCAATTGAAATTTTTTTAGCTCGAAGGACCAAATGTGATTGGATTCAATGTGCAAAAATTCAATGCATAATGGATCAAATATGCTAATCCCACATTAAAATGAACTAAAATCAAAATAGACAATAGTTGATAAACTAAAATTACATTTTTCCCGTGCAACCTCAAATAGAGTTGCATTTGGGCCGCCCAACGCGTCTTGAACGTAAACACGAAATCTAGTTATATTTCTTTTTTCCTTCCGTGAGAAAGGTTTTGGAGCTGTTTGGCATAAGCTAGAAGCATTAATAAAGAAATTGCGAGGATGAAAATTATCACTACTTTCCTCATATTTCTCTACCAAAATTAAGGTGTGCGCCAATTTCAATGGGTTTTTTGAAGGGCCAAGATGTAGGATTATATAGACAAGTGTACTACTGTTCACGTACCGAGTGGTCATTGGATCAATAGTATAAGTTTAGCATATAAAGTGTGATGTAAGAGATGTAAGCCTATCAAACTCTTGACATGTGTGCATATAAAAATAAGAATGCAAAGGTTGGCTGGCCCAAGCTCGATCATATATACGTAGATCATGTTTCCTATATCAATAGAAGAAGACTTGCAATTTTTGTGAGGGTACGTTTGGATGGAAGTGTTGCTTGTATCGGTACAAGACTTGGAACTTTTGTTAAGGATAATTAATTTTAGATAATTGAGCTCCGTCTGATACGTTCGAGAATAAACAAAAACAGTTTTTAGTACTGAAGGATGGCTGAAAAATGTGGAGTACATGCAGCAATCTGTTTTCAGACTTACGGAATTTTGAAATTTAAACTGATCTAAATATATCCTCGCGGATAATTTGAAGATTTAATTAATTTCCTACAGTCTGTCGCATTTCTGGAACGTCAGATTCATCGAACTCCATGAATGTGAAGTGTTGCGACCTTTGGAATAAGAAGGATATTATGAAGGGAAAATGAAGTGCAACACATTCAGTAGACTACGTTAGTTTTGCATATGTTTCAAGATGCCAATGCAATAAAAATTTAAAATTTTAAACATCAATTTAAACATAATGATATCCCATTGTATGTTGCGATGCGGATGGTTGTCATGAGAAATCACTATACATATGGAATTAGAAAAATTACTTTAATGTCTTTTGAAGATAAAAGAACTCTTGTTTATCAATCACCTTTAATAAATTTTTCAAAAATCTTTCTTTGAATCCTCCTTGTAGAATCGTCTCAATAAAATTGAAGAATAATGCAAAACACAAAGATGATGCCTTTAATATATAATAACAAATTAAAATTTTCTAATATGTACATCTTTTTAGTAATTAAGCATTTCGTACTTCAAGGAAAAAAAATTCATATAAAACATTATTATCTAAGTTTCATTTTCTAGTTTTTTTAGATGCAAAATTATTAGTTAACTTTTATAATATATTTCTTTAAACATTTCATTTTAGCATAACTAACTCATTCTATCTTTCTTGAGACATTGTTAACCTTACGTAAGATTTTATTAGTTTCAACTTTGAAAAACTTCATTTGGTGGAATCAAGAGAAAAAGAAGTTTTTAAGAAATAAAAATTTGCCTTATAGTGAAAGAGAATTGAAGTTAATCTTATTTAATAATTAATATTAAAATATTATTTAGTAATTAGGATTGAAAAAGAGGAGTTATTTAGTTATCAGTATTAATTGAAAAAGAAGCACGTTGATAGGAATTTAATAAGTAAAATAATAAGAAATAAAACGATAGAGGAGATTTATGTGAATTGAAATTACTATTAAATTTATAATTTTTGATTAATTATATTCAATAAATTAATTATTGTAACTTCAAATAATGGAGCCTTCAAATAAAGGCCTTATACTTTTTCTTATAGGCCTAAAACTTTTGGAAACAAATAAATGTATGATGCTTCTAAACTAAAAGCCTTATTCTTTTTAAGGCCTTTAATGTAAAAAATAGGTCCTATATATATTTATTTTTTTAAGCCTAAAATATGAAAGAAAAATTATGAATGAGGTCTCCAAAATTTAGAGGTATGAGACAATTGCCTTTCTTGTCTAAATATAGAAGCACATTTGTCTCCTTGACTCAATTTTCCTCCTTGATTTCAAATGACAACTAGGGTCGTAAATGGATATTCAAAAATTCATTTATCGTTCGCGTCCTAATCCGTTTATAGGACATATTATCCGTATCCATTTAAAACGGATATTATCCGCATTCGATTAATAGATATTCGATTATACATGGATATGAATATGTTCGATCCGTTTACTATTCATTCCGAATGAATATTCGTTGGATATATCCATTTATATATTCGATTATCCGTAATTTAATTAAATCCGTTATCCATATCCGATAAATAATATTTAAGAAGTTATTATATATAATGTATTCTAATTTTTCATGTATTTAATATATAAATAATATTTAAAAAAATTATCATATATAATATATTATTATACATAATAAATTATTTTTATTTTTTCAATATGAAATCTCATAATCTATATATAAACGAATATAAGTATAAATTAGTGATTAAAGAATTAATAAAAAAAATTAGCGGTTAAGGATTATGAAGAATTGATAGACTGTAGTTGATGATGGTTGGATCTATTTGTCAGTATACCAAGCCCTGGCCCAATATAATCAACCAGAATAATGGTTGGATAGAGCGTTTGGATGAAGTTGGGTCGAATCCTACAACCAATAGCAAACGTCAAACTTGCCGAGGAGCCCTTGGCTAAGACACTCCGACGCTCAAGTCAGTATCTAATCGATCAAACAAGAGAGCAGCAGAGTGAGGGCTTGGTGATAATGAGAATACCTTGCTGAAAGATTGTAATGAGGTATTTATAGTCTCTCTTAAGAGGTTAAGATGTCCATGATGCCCTTGCTTGTGCAGAAAGGGCCTTTGTCTTTACTTGAGGTCCTTAGGTCTTTTTCCTTCAGTGTACTTCTCCAGGTGGTGCCTCCTCCTACTTTTCAAGACATGACTGAGCTCTCTGCATTTAATGCGGAGGTAGAATTGTGGTACAATGGAGGCATCTACCACAATTGCGGAGGCACGCCGCCTGTCAACGCATTTAATGCTGCAAAGTAGTGGTTATAGTGCATTCAATGCGATTGTGACTGGTAGCGTGGGATTGTTATATGTTTCTCCGATCTACCTCTTAGGGTTCAGATATTTCCTTGTCTGCGAGTCAACTAACTACACTTTAGTCAAGATAATGGGATTTTCTTAGGTTCAAAGCCCTATGGCTGAGGGCCTAATGATCATTCTCGAGCTGATGCCCACTGTAACAACAAATTTCTTGTCTGCAAAAATTAAAATTACAAAACAAAAAAAATTGTACAAATAAAATTAAAATCAATTAATCAACTATGGATTCTATCTCTAATCTAATCCTCTGATTCTTCCCTTTCAAATATAATCTTGAATTTAATGAGCTCTGCGAAAAATGCCTTAAATGTCATGGATCTCCTTTAAATTTGATTTGAATAACAATAACGCCAATTCGAAAGTTTCGCACCTTAATCTTGAATCAAACACCATAAATATATGGATTTTGCGAAGAACGCCTTGAACATTGTGGATCTCCTTGAATAAAAATAACGCCAATTAGAGGGCTTCCCACCTTAATTTCGAATCAAACACCAAAAATATATGGATTCCCCAAAGAACGCCTTGAACGCCGTGGATCTCCTTGAATAAAAATAACATCAATTCGAGGGCTTCGCACCTTAATCTCGAATCAAATGCCACAATATCTGGATTCCACAAAAAATGCCTTGAACATCGTGGATCTCCTTGAATTTTGCTTGAGAGAATTGCTGGATTCCTTCAAAGTTTCTCTCGTCTGCTGGAATTTGTGTTTTTCTCAAATGAGCCAGAATCACCCTCTTTATATAGGTGCTGGATGGAAGACTTTTAGATTGATTCGAACTCCTTCAAAGGTTATCTCTTTGATAAGATACTATCAAATATCAAGAGATAATATCATATATATTTGATTTGATAATATCAAACATCAAAGATAATATCAATATCAAATATCTTTCATTTGATTGGTCTATAAATGCAGACATTCCTTTTTTGACACATGTACCATTTGATTTGAATATAAAATAAATATAAAATTATTAATTAAAATTAACTATTTATCATTTGGAATTAAATTTAATATATCCCAAAATTTAAATAGAAAATTTTAAATTAATATTTAATATATTATTTTACATGTATCACTTCTTAATTGGTCAAAAATTTAATATGTCTACATATGCCCCCACTTCAAGGCTTGACGAAGGCGTGTAAATCAATCCCAAAAGAGACGAGACTTGAAGTATTGGGCCAAAGATATTGCCAAATTCTCGTGGCCCCACATGGTAATTGAATGTAATTCCTTTTCAACATATTCAGCAGTGATGGAATTTGAATGAAGACTTTGTAAATCCAAGCCCAAGTCAACATTTCAATCTCAAATCAAAAGAAATTTGGATTTCAAATCCAAGTCGACCTTTCAAGCTTAAATCAAAGCAGAACTCCGCAACTTTCAGCCACAAGTGTTTTCATCCGCCAATAGTTTCGGTAAAGCTTAAACACTTATCATCACCTTCTCTTTTATTTACATGATGAATATGGCAAAATTGAATCCACTTCTTGTAAAATTCAATTCTTAGTGGGATTGAGATATGAATAAATCAAGAGTATAAGTCCCATTCAAACACCATATCTGCAAATGAATGCCTATAAATTGGCTTGATCATGAGCTCAAAAACATACAACAAACACATCAAAAATTCATTCTGTCAATTGCTGAAATTTACTCTATTAAATTGTTGGGAATTTTCTCTTTATTGCTGGGTATTTGTTCTTGATTGTTGGGTGCAAAAGTTTTCCTTTCTCTCATGCATTCAATACATTAATCATGCACACTTCATGTTTGATAAAATGCCTCTATGAATATCCACCATTATTTTAGCATTGTTATGAGTTCCCCATCAACTCAATTCTCCATTAATTCATATGAGCATTAAACATGACCATTCTTCACATCAATCTTCTTTGGTTTTTTTTCACTTTTTTTTTTCTCAACAACTTGATTAACTTCTCTCGTATCCTTGCAGGTTGCACTATGGTTTACTTTAAGGATGTTTCACCTGGCGCTGGAGTACAACACTTGATTATTCTTGATGAAGAGAACCAACCTATGGAGAAAGACACACTTTTGACTACTCATAATCCACTTACTGGTAGATATGTAGCAAAGTGGCCATGACTGACTAATTCCCTTCATACCAAGGAGTAGTTCCATGAGATCAATACTTCCAAGGTGTGGACTTTAAGGGCAACTCATCATTGTTTTCTAAACGAATTAATTCGTCATCAACAATCAAACGAATCAATTTTCTTACCAACATTAGGTCGCAACATTATTGAGGAGAAAGCCAGGTGGGGAGAAACTCTTCAATTTGATGGTGAATTCCATTACATCAAATGATACTGGGAGTGGACTGAAGATGTCCTTAGCCGATGCAAGCACAAGTTGATTGCCGCACAAACATATGATCCAGTGTATGCTTCATTATTCACATATGATAGAAATTCTAAGATCATCAAAGAATTTTGCGAGGCATGGTGTCCACTTACAAATACTCTTTTGACTTCCTTTGGAGAATTGTCGATATTGCTATGGGATTTGCACAACTTCGCAAGCCTCCCTATTAAAGGAATTCTTTATGATGAAGTGATTCCTTGTGCCAAGGAGCTTACCGACGTTGATGAGAAAGGATGTAAATTCATCCCTAATTCCTGCAAAGACTTATTTCAAGCTTATCATTTACTTCAAATGAGTGCCCATGCATGTCAACTTTCTCAAGTTACTATGGAAAAATGGGTGAAGTATTGGTTCTAGAAAGCAATAAAATACCATCAACCACCATCACGCAAGGAGAAAAAGACGGTCCGGCCTAAATCAACTCATAATCCTCTTGGCGACTTTGGTGTTCATGGAGAATGGTCCACTCCAAATGAGGCATTGTTTTCAAAACTTGGAATTCTTGGGAACTTGAGACAAGAAACTTATTTGGCGGCATATTTGACTTGTTGGCTTTGCTCGTTTGTTCTTCCTACCAATGATGTTAATTCAATATGCCATAGCACTTTCAAGATAGCATGTATCATGGCCATCGGAAAGAAGGTTAGTCTTGCTATTCCAGTTTTAGCCAGCATCCACAATGGTTTAAATAAATTTTCAAGTTCCCAAGGCTAAGTCGTGTCCATTCTTCTTTTCCCATCCACTTTGTCTATGCTTGATTGGCACACTACTTCAAAACACATTATCCAGTTTGGCAAGGAATGTGTGGCCCAAAAATGGTGATTTATTCCAGCGAAAGAGACATAAAATATTATGATTCAAAGAAGGCTTGCAAGAGAATTCACAAAAGGGATTTTGTTTCCTAGACTTGCACCATGATTACTAAAGACAAAGGACTTTCATATGCTGATGATGGGAAGGCTTGAGAATTAGAGCAAAAATATTTTATTGCTATTCGCTCAAATTATCTTCCTTCGCGGAAAGGCGTTTATTTTATTATTAAACCTTATAGTCCTCATCGCTTCAATCGTCAATTTGGATATCATCAAGAAGTTCCTAGGATTCTCGCTCATGACATTCGCACAACCCATTTGGATGAAGGACTTCGATATTGGCGCTTATGCACTTTGCATAATTCTATGTCTACAGCATGGTTTCCTCGTGTGCCCCCAAATGCAAAAAAATTCTCTTCGGATGCTTATAAGAAATCGTGGGCTAAAATTCATGGAGATTACTTTGAGGAAAATTTTATAAGATTAATCAACTTGAGTCCAATCAAAATTTCCCTTAAGGACAAGGATGCTAATAAAGGGGATAGACCACTTGCTGAAGCTATTCAAAATCCTCCCAACCTAGAAGCCATCGAGCCTCCAAAAGAAAAGAGAAGGAATCATTATCCTTTAGAAACGAGCAACAGTAGTAATGTAGATCGTCATTGGAAAAGACTTAAAAAGGGTCCCAAATCTCCAAAGCTAGGTGATCCTTTGCCAATAGAGAACTTTGCCAGAGAGGTTATTTTCTTTTCTTCATCTTCTTTTTCTTTTTTAAATAAGCCCCATTTTGGTTATTTGCTAACTCAAATCATTTAACATTTTAGTTGGAGAATAAAATTATTAATGTTGATGAAGATGAGACATCCCGAGGTAGCCGAGGATTAATCATGGGACCTAACTTGTTGGCCATGAGTGCACCAATTGACACAACCATGCAAAATGAGGTACTTCACAGTATGAAAGCTAAACAACCATTTCCTTGTCCTCTAGTCTCAGTATTTGAAGGTGAGAAATTTGTATCTTCAAATGTTGTGGGATGGCCTTCACAAGAGAATAGAAAATACTCCACTTGATTCTCTCTCATTTATCAAAGATAGTGTTCAATTTGTGCTTGAATCAATGAGGGACTTCAGCAAATTTGGCATCTCCAATGTGGAAGAATTATTGCAAGTATTGATTGACAAGGCCCTCGCTTATGACGAAGCAAAGTCAGCATCTTTCGAGAAAGCCTCCAATGAAATTCTTGCACAACAACTAGATAAGGTCAAGAGTTGTCTCCATAATGCTCAAACTAGAGAAAGCAAAGAAATGAACCAAATTAAATCCACCCAAGAAGAGCTGGAATGTGTTGGGAAGGAGCTTGATAATTTAAAAGAGCGCAAGAAGAATTTGACTTCATCATTGAAATGCCAACAACAACTTCTTCAAAGTGCTCAAGCCGAAATTTATGAGATTGAAGAGGAAATTACAACTACCAAGAGTACTACTCCATTAGGTAATAAAGTGGTTGAGAATTTGCAAACTTCAATGGAACACTTGGAGGCTATCAAAGAAGAATTGAATAACTTGAGTCCTTCTACTTGAAATTTGTTTAGAACTCCCCCCGCCCCTCCCCCACCTTTTTTTCAATAAACTATGCTGCATTTATTTATTTATTTTAATAGAATTTTTTTTCTTTTCTATTTGCAATCTTTTGATATATTTTTTTTAAAAAAAACTCGAACTTAATAAAAACAACTAAACTACTAAAAACTCAAACTTAACAACTAAACCCTTTTTGTTTTTTAATAAACTTAATGAACTAAAAACTCAAACTTAATAAAAACAATTAAACTATTAAAAACTCAAACTTAAAAAAAAAAAAAAAAAAAAACAACCAAACTACTTTTTTCTTTTTAATAAACTTAATAAACTAAAAACTCAAACTTAAAAAACAACAACCAAACCACTTTTTTTTTTTTAGTAAACTTAAAAAACTCAAACTCAAACTTAATAAAAACAATTAAACTACTTTTTTTTTTTCAATACACTTAACAAACTAAAAATTCAAACTTGATAAAAACAATTAAACTATTAAAAACTCAAACTTGAGAAAACAACCAAACTACTTTTTTTTTTAATAAACTTAACAAACTCAAACTCAAACTTAATAAAAACAATTAAACTTCTTTTTTTTTTTTAAGAAAATTTAATAAACTAAAAATTCAAACTTAATAAAAACAATCAAACTACTAAAAACTCAAACTTAAAAAAAAAAAAAAAAAAAAAAAAAAAAACAACCAAACCACTTTTTTTTTTAATAAACTTAACAAACTAAAGCTCAAACTTAATAAAAACAATTAAACTACTTTTTTTTTTTTACTCAACAAACTAATTTACTCAAACAACTAAAACTACAAACAATTAAACTACTAAAAACCCAAACTTAAAAAACAACCAAACTACTTTTTTTTTTCAATAAACTTAACAAACTCAAACTCAAACTTAAAAAAACAATTAAACTACTTTTTTTTTTTTTACTCAACAAACTAATTAATTCACCCAACTTAAACTACCCCCTTTTAACTCATACTAATAAAAATAATTAGACTACTCTTTTATTATTATTTTTCTTTTATGAAACCAAGGGGAAAATATATATTTAAAATAAACTCATGACTGAACTTAGATAATATCTAAGCTGCCTACGTACCCAGTAAAGGGATCAAGTCATAACGTAGTTCAAAGAAAGCATCATTTTAGGAGGGGGTGCCATTCACAGTTTATGCTCATGCGGGTTAGGAGTATCTATTGCTTAACCACCTTATACTATGTGAGGTATTTGATATTTAACCACATATAATACTTTTTGTGGAGTAAGTTAGCAGTTTAACCACATGCATTACCTTTGGTAGGTACCATTCACAGTTTATACTCATGCGGGTCAGGAGTAACATGCAATTTAAGCTCGTGCGCAAAGGAGCAACATGCAGTTTAGGCTCGTGAGTCAAGGAGCAAACTCCCAACTTTATGCATAGTAGCGCTTCAAGAACTTCCTATTTATAAGGCCAATTCTTAATCCATCTTCAACAACCAACATATATGCACCATTTGTATAGACTTCTTTGACAACATAAGGACCATCCCATTTTGATGTGAACTTGTTCCCAGCTCGATGAGTCATGATGATGGGTCTTCTCACAGTGAGCACCAAATCTCCAACTTGAAAAGATCATGATCGCACCTTCTTGTTAAATGCCATGGAGAGCCTAGCTTGATAACATTCAAGTCTTGGTTGTGCTTCCAACCTTTTCTCATCAAGGGACTCCAATTCTTCAAAGCGTAAGCGTGCATTTTCTTCCTCAGTCAATCCTTCTTGTATGGCAATCCTTAATGATGGAATTTTCTGCTCAAGAGGTAAAACAGTTTCAACACCATAAACCAATGAATACGGAGTTGCTTGTGTAGGTGTTATATGAGTAGTTCGATATGCCCATAAAGCTTCTCCGATCCTTTCGTGCCAATCCCTATTTGACTTTGAGACTACTTTCTTCCGCAAATTGCATAGAGTTTTATTGAATGCCTCAGCAAAACCATTAGCCACGACATAGTACATGGAAGATTTCCTCTGCTTAAAATTGAATTTCTGACAAAGTTTATCTATCAGACTATTACTAAAGGGCTTTCCATTATCAATGATTATGTATCGAGGAACCCCATAGCGATATATAATGTTGATGCGGATAAAGTCAGCAACATTTTCCTTATTTACTTCTTTGAGGGGTATTACTTCAGCCCACTTAGAAAAATAGTCTGTTGCAGCTATATACAAGTGCCCAGTAGAAGACTTTGTCATAGGTCCAACCATATCTAATCCCCAAGCATCAAATGGCCATGAAGCAGTAGTCGGATGCAATGGCTCGGGTAGTTGGTGGATGAAATTTGCATGAAATTGGCAAGCTAACATCTTTGAGCATAATTCATGTAATCTTTTACCATTGTTGGCCAGTCCCATTCTTTTTATTCAAAAATATAATTTTAGACCCGACTAGAGGGTGCCACAAACTCCAGAATGAGCTTCTTCCATGGCTTGGATAGCTTCATCATCACCTAAATATCATAGGAAGACTCCATCAAATGATCACCTATAATGCACACCTTTATAATAGATGAAGCGAGCCGTGCGACGTCGGGTATCAACTATTTGGCATGGATCATCAGCTAACTTCTCGTACTTCAAATAATCCACGATTGGTTGGCGCTAATCTTCTTTCTCTATCTGAAACACTTGAACAACAGGGCTTTCATCTTCTTCATAATCCTCATCCTCAAAAATTGGCAGCACAACCCAACTTCTACATATTGGAATACACACTCCATTTTTAGGTATGGTAAGTGAAGAGGCCAATTTAGCTAACGTATCAGCTTGCTTATTTTCCTTCCTTGGTAGATGTTCGATTTCTACATCCCTAAGCCATCCAATGAGTCTTTTTGCGTAATTAAAGTATGGGAGTAACTCAAGCTTCTTGACTTCATATGATCCAAGCAACTAGTTGACCACCAACTTAGCATCTCCATAGACTTTAAAATGCAATTATTTTATGTCAACTGCCATCTCCAACATAAGAATAAGAGCTTGATATTCAGCAACGTTGTTAGAACAATTTTCAGCTAAAGTGAAGGAATATGGTAATACTTCATCATCAGATGTGATGAATACAACTCCAGCACCAGCTCTTTCTCTGTGAGATGCTCCATCAAAGTACATCTTCCAAGGAGGTGTAATTTCAACTATCAAGAATTTTCATCAGGTAGATCATTATATAATTCCCACTCAACATAGATAGGGTGATCAGCCAAGAAGTCAGCTAAAACTTGTCCTTTTGCTGCCTTCTATGGAATATAGACAATCTCAAATTTTGCAACTGAAGGTACCACCTTGCGAATCTGTCAAATAGGACGGTTTTTGACATGACATATTTTAATGGATTTGCCTTTGAGACGAGACAGATAGTATGAGCTTGAAAATAATATTTCAGTTTTTAAATTGCAAAAATTAGAGCCAAACATATTTTCTCAATTTGCGAGTATTTCAACTCATTTGGCATCATCGTTCTACCCAAGTAGTACAAGGCATTTTCCTTTCCTTCATCACTCTCATGTGCCAATAAAGCTCCAACAGAACGTTCTTGAGTAGCAATATAAAGAATTAGTGGACGTCCAGGTACTGGCGCGACCAACACAAAATGCCGCATCAGATAAGATTTTATACTCTTAAACGCATTGCTACAAGCTTCATTCCATTCAAATGGAACGCCTTTCTTCATCAAACGACTGAATGGTTGACATCTACCAGCTAAATTTGATATGAATCTCCGAACATAAGCTAATTTTCCTTGCAAACTTTTGAGTTCATGGATGTCTCGAGGTTCTGGCATTTTCAAAATTGCATCAATCTTTGCTTGCTCGATTTCTATGCCTCGATGAAGAACAATGAATCCTAGAAACTTCCCCGATGTAACACCAAATGCACACTTTAATGGGTTCATTTGGAGTTGATATTTTTTCAGGCGCTCAAAAACTTATCTCAAATCTTGGAGATGATCTTCTCGCCTTTTAGACTTGACAACCACATCATCAACATAACATTCAATGTTTTTGTGGAGCATATCATCAAAAATCTTCTACATGGCTCTTTGATATGTGGCACCATCATTCTTTAACCCAAACAGCATCACTTTATAGCAGTATATTCCCTTGGGGGTACGAAATGCCATCAACTCTTCATCCTTTGGTGACATACGATTTGATTATACCCAGATGATCCATCCATAAATGATAGTACTTCATGCCCTATGGTAGCATCAATCATGAGTTCGGCAATAGGTAATGGAAAATCATCCTTAGGACAAGCACTATTCAAGTCTCTAAAGTCAACGCAAACTCGAATTTGGCCATTTTTCTTTCTTACTGGGACAATGCTGGAGATCTATGTTGGATACTTGACTTCTCGAATGAACCCAACCTCGATGAACTTGTTCACTTTAGTTTCAATCAAAGGAACTAATTCGGGACGAAATCACCGTTGAGCTTGTTTGACTGGACGAGTTCCTTTCTTCATTGATAGATGATAGACTGCCACATTTGGATCCAACCCAGGCATCTCTTTGTATGACCATGCAAACACATCTTTGAATTCATGTAATAACCCAATATATGCTTCTTCTTCCTCAGCAGTCAACGAAGCATTAATATAAATAGGCCGAGGGTCATTGGCATCACCTAAATTAATCTCTTTCAGTTCATATACAGTGGCCTTAACACCTTCTTCAAACTCAGGAGGGGTAGTTTCAGCATCTTCTTCAATCAAAAATTCTTCACTCAAAGTAATATGATATGCCGTCGCAATATCCTCTTCCACAGGCTCAATCTTCTTGAATTCCAAACATGCCCTTGCTTGTCCATCCCTTCTTCTTATATAGACTGTCTTCATGATGCCATGTTTCTCACTTATGTAACCGCTGCGAACAAGCATGGAGATTTGCTTAAAAAGACGATCTATAGCATTTTGACGAGTTGGCCGATTAGTACTATTAACAATATGAAATAAAGAGGCCACACTTTCTCTATCGTCTTCTTTATCCATTTGAGCTCGCATGAAGATAATGGTTTTCAGTTTACCTTCAAAGTTCTACCACATGATATATGTAAAATAGAGCACCGCTTCATGCGTGAAGGAATTGAACTCCTTAGCTTTTTTGGCTCGCTAACCCACTTTAAATATTTTGGCATTTTGGATAAATTCAATCTCTAATTATGGGTTCTTTTATGCCGCCACTTTCCAAGTCTATCAAAAATTGAGATTCACGGGACTTTCTTCCCATTTTCATCAAAAATATTATTTGTTGAGGAAAATTCCTCTCCAACTATATGATTACTACTGGCTCTCCTAATCGAGCGGACAACTGAGTTGACATCCGTTCACTGATTAACTACACGAGTTGGGGAATGGTTAAAGTTACCACTTGTTCTAGCTGGGAACTGGGTCCAGCCACATCTTGTTCTTGCTAGGGACGAGGATGAGGGGTTGAGGACCTTCTAGTCTTCTCTCTTTCTGAAATGGCTCACCTTGTGTTTTCCATTTTTCCTAGTCACGGACTCTAGTTCCCACAGACGGCACCAAATGATGATGGTTGGATCTGCTTGTCAGTATACTGGGCTCTAGCCCAATATAATCGACCAGAATAAGGGTTGGACAGAGCATTTGGATGAAGTTAAGTTGAGTCCTACAACCGATAACAAACGTTAGGCATGCCAAGGAGCCCTCGGCTAAGGCACTCTGACGCTCAAGTCAGTATCTAATCGACCAAAAAAGAGAGCGGTGGAGTGAGGGCTTAGGTGATAATGAACATATCTTACTGAAAGGTTGTAATGGGGTATTTATAGTCTCTCTTGAGAGGTTAAGATGTTCATGATGCCCTTGCTTGTGCAAAAAGGACCTTTATCTTTATTTGAGAACCTTTAGGTCTTCCTTCTGTGTACTTCTCTAGGTGGTGCCTCCTCCTACTTTTCAAGACATGGTTGAGCTCTCTACATTTAATGCAAATGCATAATGGTGGTACAATGGAGGCATACACCATAAATGTGGAGGCAAGCCGCCTGTTAGAGCATTTAATGCAGCGGAGTGGTGGTTATGGCACATTCAATGTGACTGTGATTGATGACATAAGATTGCTATATGTTTCTCCAATCGACCTCCTAGGGTCGAGATATTTCCTTGCCTGCAAGTTAACCAACTACACTCTAGTTGAGATAACGGAACTTTCTTGGGTTCGAACGCCTCTGGCTGAGGGCCCAATGATCATTCTTGAGCTGATCGACCACACTTAGGTCTACTGAAAAGATGCTGGTGTGTTGAGCTGGCGAAATGGCCAAATGAGGATTTGGGCCTGGTCAATTATTAGTGGACTGGACATGTTAGGCTATCCCATATCAGTAGTAATGATAATTAAACAATACTAAATCAAGAAAAAAAATTGAAAAATCAATATATGAACGGTAAAATTAATCAATATAAAATTATTGTTGCTTGAATTTATAATTAATTTATATTGGTGTCATTTTATTACTATTAATTAATCATAAAGTCAATCATTAATTAAAATAATTAATTAAATCAAGAATAATTAATTTTTTAATTCTAAAAAAAAGTAGCAAAATACTAAAATTATTAACTAGCTAAAGGGACATTAAGAGGGTGTTTGGCTAAACTTATTTAAAAGATCTTATAAGCTCCTGAATCTTATAAAATATTTTTAGAGCTCCTGCATTTTATAAGATGTTTTTGGGGCTTATAAGATGCTAGATCTTTTTCTAAAAATAGGTTCTTAAAATATTTGGATAATAAAATCTTGAAGCTTATAAGGTGTTCATAATGACAATTTTATAATTAATATAATTAAAATTAAGAGAAATTGTTAAGATCATAAAAATAAGCTAAGAACTCCTTACTTTTTTAAAAGAGCTTACAAGCTTCCAACATATTATTTTAGGACCTCTATAAGTTCTTTTTCTTAAAAAAAAAATTATGGGATATTTTTTAACATTTTATAAACTATTAAATATCTTATAAGATGTTTTGAGGAGCTTATAAACTCAACCAAAAAACTTTTAAATGTTTTAAAATATCTAACTATACTCTATACATATAATATAAGATGAATACATCATTTCATAATTTTATTTTGTAGACTTGTACTATTACTAATTTAGAAAACTAATAAAATCTATCTAAATATGAAACTTAAACTTTAAATCTTAAAATCCTACAACTCTATAAATTTTAAACTCCAAAATATTAATAATAGAGAATATTTTTATTAATTAACATTATTATATCTACACATCTAAAACTAAATGTCAATATTCAATAGCCATTATAAAATCTATTTTTTAAAAATTATATTAAAATATAATATGCAAAAGTATTAAGTATCAAGATATGAATCAAAATTATATATAAAAAACTAGTGAATAATTAAAATTTGAATTTAAAATTTTTAAAAATTTTAAAATTAAAAAAATTATTATTATAATTAAATATAAATTTATATTCTAAACACACACAAAAATGTAAAAGAAAAAAGTGACCAACTGCCTAGACCCTAGCTCCCATTTACATTTCAATTTCAATTCCCTCACTAGCCGCACATTTCATTACCCACAAGGTACTCTCTTTTTCTTCCTTTTCTTCCTTTTTTTCCTCTTCCTGTAACATTCTCGCCGGCAAAAGTGCTGGCGAGATGTGTCGGGAGCCAACAGCATCTGGCCCTGCACCTCATGAGGCTAGCAGATCTACTGGCTCTCATGAGTCCAGTTGCTGTTGGGTCTCACTCCCCACCCACTACCAGCAAGGGTGTATGGCATTTTTTAACTTTTTTTATTTTTATAATTATACTAATGTTTTATTTAATTGTGAAGGTCTGAAATTTTGCATATTGTGGGCATTGTAAAGGGTAAATTATTTCAATGTTAAGTTATAAGTTTACCACTAATATTTTATTTATTATGTTTTGCAGTGTTAAACAAATGAGAATTTCGATCATGTTCATTTTGTTAGACTATATGAAGATTTTTCTTGTATTGAAATGAACTTTGTGTTTTGTTTCTTTTCAAGTGTTATATTATGCATTAAAGATTATTATTTTTATTTGATTCTTGAGGTGATTTGTATGATTTGTATGCTTATTTGATCTTTGAAGTATGCTAATTTGATTGTTTATTTGTTATTTTTAGATTTTATTGTGCTATTTATTTGATTACTTTTTTTAATAAAATTTATTAGAAAACATATGCATTTTATTACAAATTAATGAATTTAGATATTCGAATATTTGTAAACGGATATTCGGATATTTATAAATGGGCGTATCTTAATAATTATAATCGGATATGAATATATCCGAATTCAGTTAATATCTAGCAGATATGAATTTGAATGTTATGAAAAAATATCCGCCAAATACGAATACAAATACTATAAAACTTAAACGGATATGAATACGAATACAATACATTCGTACCGTTCAATAACCCTAATGACAACAACCAATGCTCTAAGAACACACCAAGATCAACCCCAAAATAGCTATGGGCGGCAATCTCCAAGCTCCAAAAATTGGCGCCAAAAAGTCCTTTTTCCAATCCACGTGCAAGAATTGTGCAATCCTTCTTGATTGAACTTTTATTGAATCTCCAAACGACATTTTTTAATCCAATGATCCCTTAATGTTATGAAGGCCCTCATTGTTAGGTACACAACGAAACAATTTAAATACGAGATTTCATTTAGAAATCTATAAATTATATTCATGAATTTAATAACAAAATTAATACTCAATAGATAAAAATATATATAGATTCATGTGATTCAACAAAATTTGTGTACATCTATAAAAACTCTCTTTCTTTCAATATGAGAGAATTTTATCAATACAAGATTCTGGTACTGCATCGCAGGAAAAGTACAGCACCAAGAAACATTCATTTGGGTCACGGCACCACAATTCATAAGTTGTATTTTTGTCTAGTTTTTCTTTCAAATCTTACCTACATGTTTTGTATCAAAAGTGTTTGAGATTCAATTTTTTGAGATCCGGAAAGACTTTGAGTTGCAATTGGTATTGGGTTTGAGTGAATAAAGCACATCAAGGAAGTTAGATGTAATGAGATGGAGATTAATTTCAAGAAATATGCTCTTTTTAATTAATACTTAGTAAAATTAGTTTTTTTCTTTGCACCATTAACATATATAAACGGGTAAATTAGTTTTACCCCCATGTGATAATGGAAAAGAATAAAAAGACCCCCTATGAAAAAAAAATAGGCAAAGAACCTCCTTGTGATTTTGAAAAAATAGTAAATTACCCCCCTCTGTCTCGTGGTGTAATTCACGCTCGACAAGTGCAATTGTTTTAGGGTTTTTGTGGTTAAAATATCAATTTTACCCTTAAATATCAACCGTTGGATGAATTAAAAAAAATAAATGGCTCAGATTACTTCTAACTATAAAAATATAAAATATTATACATATATTTATATATATAACTATATTTATATATAATTAAATTAAATATATGTATGTATTATAGATACATATATATATAAACCTACAACTTCCCCTGTTCCAACCCTGCCCCCCCCCCCGGGCAACCCTTCCCCATCCTACCACCGCCGATCGACGGCCGCCATGGCCAATCGCAGATCGACCACTACCAAGTTCGCGGGTGGCCCGCGCAGGCTGTGAACGCAGCCACCATGGCCAGCTGCAAACTGGCCATGGTCGCGTTCGCGGGCGGCCATGGTCGCCTCTGCGGTTGCCGACGGCGCCGGCCTGCGAGGCAGCCATGGTCGCCTCTGTGAACGCAGCCATGGCCGGCTGTGGACGGCGCCGGCCATGGCTGGCGCTCGCAGAGGCAGCGATTTGGGTTGGGGTGGGGTGGGGTGGGTCGGGTGTATTTATGTTTTGTTTTATTTATTTATATATTATATAAAATATATACATAAATATATTAACGTATTTATGTTTATGTTTGTTCATTAATATATTTATGCTTATTTTACATAAATATATACATAAATATATTATATTTCTATATATATATTATTTATATTATGTTTATGTTTGTTAATTGATATATTTATTTTTATTTTATATAAATATATACGTGAATATATTAATGTATTTATAATATATTATATTTCTATATATATTTTTTATATTTATATAAAAAATAAAAAATTGAATAAATAGAAAGATGAAAGTTAAAATAGTTTTTAAATTTAAAAATAAAAAATAATAAATAAAAGAATAAAATTAAATGAAATTATATTTAAAAAGAATAAAAGAAAGAAGATATATAAAAATATATTTAAAAAGAATAAATAAATAAAATTAAAAATATATGAAATAATTAGGGGTAGTATAGTCTTTATACATTAAAATTATAGCTAAATTGCAGCAAATCACAGGGAGGGAGCGGTGTGCTATTTTTTCAAAATCACAAGGAGGTTCTTTGCCTTTTTTTTTTTTTTCATATGGGGTCTTTTTGCTCTTTTTCATTATCACAGGGGGGTAAAAACTATTTTACAGATATATAAACTATCAATCAAATCACAATAAATCGTATTATCTTATATTTGTTTTGTATTAGATTTTCTCGAGAGAAAGAAATGGGAAGAATCAAGGTAATGGATGTGTTTAAAAAGGATGGAAGGCAGTCAAATAAGCTTTTCTTTTCTTTTTCTTTACTATTTTGAGAGGAAAACATATTTTCTCAATTATATTATATTTTTCTTCAAAAAAAAAATTTCTAAATAATTTCTTTATGAATCAAACAAACAAAATTGCTTATTTAATACTTTGTCCTGATAACTAAAATTCTTATATCAAACGTAGCGTAAGAGTTGCAATCCAATTGCAAAACATGTAACAAGAATGTTACAATCTCATTCTCACGTAACCAACTAAACAAAAAAAATAATAGAAAACGATAGAGAGAGAGAGAGAGAGAGAGAGAGTTGCAATCCAATTGCAAAACATGTAACAAGAATGTTGCAATCTCATTCTCACGTAACCAACTAAACAAAAAAAATAATAGAAAACTAGAAGAGAGAGAGAGAGAGAGAAACTATAAAAAATCTCCATTGATCATAACTTGCTAATGCTAGCAATTCTAGCACTCCAGAATTCGTGGCAGCATCAGAAGAATACGTATTGGAAATAGAATACCCACGAGCCATAGAAAAATGCCAGTCCCACCGACGACAGGCAGCTCACGATTCTTGCTCGAAACGGGATTTCTCCCCACGATACAAAGAGTACTGCCACTGTACTCACCCGATGTGAAATAGAAGTTGAGGGTCATAGTCAGGGCCGATTCTTCCAGGCCTGACAGAGTTATGACCCCTTGGGCTCTGCCCAATTTCGCTGAATTCCGATCAGGCTCAGCCGTGATCAGATCGTCCAACACCCTGACTTGGCCGAAAGACGTGGCGGAAGTGGAAGTGATCTGGGAACGCGCCACCTTCCACACGGTGGCGCTGGAGCCGCCCAGGGCGTCCTGGATGAAAAAATGAAGTTTGGCTACCTTTTCTCTGGATTGCAAGAGTTTTTTGAACCTTACAGCTTCTTCGTCTTTCTTGTGACTGCCATAGGCCCTTCTCACGGCCCTCACCAATGAGTCTATTCTTCCAAGCTTTCCCATTTTTGAAACAATAATCTACTGTAACAACAAAGAGGGGCCAATAATACATATAGGATTGTTACATACATATATATATATAGTTAATTTGAGGAAAAAGAAGAAGGAATTGGACTTGTCCCACTTGGAAATATAATCATGCATATGATCAAAAGTGGAATCCGGCCTTCGTTGAACTAGCTAGAGATTTTTATGTATCCTCTTCTTCTTGTCGATCTATTGTAATCTTAGCCAGTCCAACTTTCTTTTGTTTAGTCTAATTTTAAAATTTGTTGGTGTGAAGATTGGAAGGCAGGCATTCTAATCCAAGTTGGTTGGGTACTGAAGAGAGTGGCTGCACTTGTATATGTGTGTGTGTGTGTGTGTGTGTGTGTGTGGTACGCACATTTGGAAACATTTTTTTGGGTTGGCCAAAGATAACAAAGTAAGTGAAATTGAAGAAGGAAAGCATTAGCTGAATCCGTCTGTCTCCCTCATTAGTCATGTTAACTTTTATTTTGCCACAATTGTTGTAGATCTCACGAGTTTTAAGAACTACTTTTTATTTAAAAGAGGTGTTTAGCTAAGTTTATTTTAAAGATGTTATAAATTTTTAGATTTTATGACATTTTATTTTAAAATAAACTCCCTTGAAGTGTTTTGAGTATAAGTTAATAATTATCAATGGCAAATTTATGATTAATATGATTAAAATTATAAGAGCTTCTTAAAATTTTAAAAATAAATTAAAAACTCTACATTTTTTAACAAAGAACTCAACCCTAACGTCTTATTTTAGAAGTTTATAAAAAATTTCTTTTTTAAAATTTATCAAAGACCTCATAACTGTTAGAAATATTAGTTTGGGTGTGGACCAGTGTATTATACATATAATTTAGTAACACAAAATATGACTCACATAAACAAATAAGGAATACATTATGTTCGTAATGTGATATATTTCAAAGGACAGATTAAGAGAACAAAATAGAAAAGAAATCGAACTGGCAGTAAATTCGTGAGCAAAACCAACAAATAAAATAATAGTGAGTCGAGGCCTGCACGAGCACAGCTTCCTTAAGGTTTTATCCACCTCCCGTTGGTGCCCGAGGACAGATGACGAACAACTTCCCAACATACAACGACTCCGAACAACCAAAGGCAGCACTTCTATTGGTTGAACCTTCAAACTGAACTGACTTGAACCTCTTGTGCTTAATGAAAAATGTGTATGTATGTATATGAGAATGAATGCCTAGAGTGCTAAAATGCTTGTGTATTTTCTTATGAAATAACACTAAACAACACCTATATTTATAGGACTTAAGTGCATATTCCTATAAGACATGTGTCTATTCATGTAAGACATGTCCCTAACTCTGTCAGACTAAATAAAGGTTGTGACCTTTATTTTAAATTTCAAAAGACAAGGGTTGCAACTTTTTAAGAAATTAGACATGACTGTTGGATGAATTAATTTCGGTCTCAATATCTGAAATTTAAAATAATCCTAATAATAATAATAATAATTATTATTATTATTATTATTATCCGCCCACTCCCATGTCTTAATATAGTTTTAGCTCATAGCTCACTTCTTTAACTCAATTTGCTCATTCAATAATTTATTAATTTTTGCACTAAAATATCTCCTCAACGAGATAAATTATTTAGGTGCTAAAATTCTAACAATCCCCCACATGAATGAGCAAATAGTCTGACAGATATGCTCATGAATGAAATTGCACGACAGAGGTTCAGCTCAAGTGATATTGCATCGGGAGAGGTAGCTTTTGGCTTTGAACCTTCCTTAGTGAGCACTATCGGATGTACTTGCCAACCAGTGAACATGATGTCTTGAACTATTCGACTTCTGTGTACACAAAGATAATAGTACTGCACACAACACCACTCAATAGTCAGTTTTATGGTTTAACTGTTGTGTTCATTTCGGCCTTGAACAATTCTTGGTATTCATGAGTACTACTTTGAGAATTCAGCCTTAAAATTTCTCATAGGATCGGCCTAATCCCTACTCACATAGGTGACTTCTCATTAAGAGGTTCCTACTGCACCCCCACTCAAAATATCAAGATATGAGAGCCATTAAAAGCAATGCTTAACCTAGAACTTTTGCAGGGTGCACTGTCTGCTCATCAACGGAATAGGCTAGAGGGTTGTGGCCCCCCACAGTGCATCCACATCGAGTCACAGTTGCATAACTTGTTTTTTCCCTTTGAACCTACTTCATGGGATCTCCAATCACATAGGTAGGGTTTCCGTTATGGTGACTCAATTATTTAAAGGCTTCAGTCCCATTCCCTCCGATGATTTATTTACTTGCTCTCTATTTACATCTTTAGTTAGCGGATCCGCAAGGTTATCTTTAGACTTCACGTAGTCAATTGAGATAACTCCACTAGAGAGTAGTTGTCTAACAGTGTTATGTCTCCTCCGTATATGTCGAGACTTATCATTGTACATACTACTTTGTGCCCTTCCAATAGCAGATTGGCTATCACAGTGGATGCAAATTGCCAACACAAGTTTCGTCCAATTTGGAATATCTTACAAAAATTGGCGTAATCATTTTGCTTCCTCGTCTACTTTATCCAACGCGATGAACTCTGATTCCATCATTGATCTCGCTATGCAAGTTTGTTTCGAGGATTTTCATGATATGGCAGCTCCACATAAAGTGAACACATATCCACTCGTGGACTTGAAATCGTTTGAGTTAGATATCCAATTGGCATCACTATATCCCTCAATTACAGCTAGATATTTGGTATAGTGCAACCCATACTTTATGGTGTGTTTTAAGTACTTTAGTATTCTGACAATAGCATTCAATGCTCTTGTCCAAGGTTGATTGTATATCTACTTAGCTTACCAATTGCATATGCAATATCTGGCCTCGTGTAGTTCATTATATACATGAGGCTTCCAATTATGCGTGCGTACTCCACTTGAGCCTTTCCTTCACCTTTATGTTTGGTAAGCTGTTGGTTTACATCTATCGGTGTTTTCACAGGGCTACTAGCAAGATCTAGAAACTTTTGTAACACTTTCTCAATGTAGTGAGATTGTGTTAATGCTATCCCATCAGGTGATCTTATGATTTTAATTCCGAGTATGACATCGGCAAAGCCCATATCTTTCATATCAAAATTACGACTTAGCATCTTCTTTGTTTCTTTGATTATGTCACTGTTGCTTCCCATGATTAACATATCATCTACGTATAAACATACAATGACATATTCAGTTGGTGTACCTCTAATATACACACATTTGTCACACTCATTAATCTTGAAGTCGTTGGCTATCATCACATGATCAAATTTAAGATGTCATTGTTTAGGTGCATGTTTTAAACCATATAATGATTTAATTAATTTACACACCTTCTTCTCTTGGCCTGGAACCACAAACCCTTCAGGTTGTTCCATATAAATTTCCTCATCGAGGTCGCCATTTAAAAGTGTTGTCTTTACATCCATTTGATGTATCTCGAGATTATTAATAGCAGCAAAGGCAATTAATAATCGAATAGAAGTTATTCTAGTTACTAGCGAGTATGTATTAAAATAGTCAAGACCTTCTTTCTGTCGGTACCCTTTGACTACTAGTCTCACCTTGTATTTATCTATCATACCATCAGCTTTCATTTTCTTCTTGAAAATCCATTTACACCCTAAGGGTTTATTTCCAGGAAGTAATCTACTAATTCCCAAGTATGAGTATGCATGATGGACTCTATTTAACCCCTTCCTTCCACAAAGGAGCTTTAGGAGTCGTCATAGCTTCAGAAAATGTCCGCGGTTCACTTTATAATATGTAAGTCAAGAAGTCGAGTCCAAAGGATTTAGCCGTTCTAGCTCTTTTGATACGTCTCGGCTCAATGTCTTCTTTACTCGACTCTTGAACTTCTCGAGGTCTTTTGAATATTACTTGTCCTTCTTCCTTTTTCCAAGGAAATATCTCTTCAAAGAAGTTTGCGTTCCTTGACTCGATTATCGTATTAACTTGAATGTCATCAATATCATATCTATGTACAAGGAACCGATAGGCGGCACTATGTTGTGCGTAACCAATAAAGATCCCATCAATTGTCTTTGGTCCTATTTTGACCATTTTAGGAGGTGGTACTCCCACTTTAGCTAAACACCCCCACACTCGAAGATATTGATAAGATGGTGGGTGTCCTTTCCATGCCTCATATGGTGCTTTTTGTAATTTCTTGTGAGGTATCTTATTAAGTAAATGATTTGCAATCACCATTGCCTCTCCCCATATGTTTTGAGGTGCCCATGCATTCATCATTTCTTTTAAAGTTCAATTTTTACGCTCAGCAATACCATTTGATTATGGTGCATAAGGTGCTGTTACTTCATGAATTATTCCATGTTCAGCACAAAACTCTTCAAATGGATGAACATATTCACCACCTCTATCACTTCTAAGTATTTTTATTTTCTTTCGAAGTTGATTCTCAACCTCATTCTTGTAATGTTTAAATACTTCAATAGCTTCATCTTTGCTAGAAAGTAGATAAACATGATAATATCTTGTGCAATCATCTATAAAGGTTATAAAATATTTTTTTTCCTCCTCTTGATTGCACCATTTTTAAGTCACATATGTCTGTGTGAATTAAACTTAATGGTTCAGTACTTCTTTCAATTGCCTTAAAAGGAGTTTTCGTTATTTTTGCCTCAACGCAAACTTCACACTTAGCTTTTATGTCAAAGTCCAACTTAGGTAAAATTTCAATTTTAGCTAGTTTACTTAAAGTACGAAAATTTACATGCCCTAGTCTATGATGCCATAAATCTAGAGACTCCAACAAGTAAGCCGAATTTACTTTATTTCCATTAATAACAAGTTTTGGTACATTTTTGGGTATGATGGTCATTACATTCATTTTAAAAATATCATCACACAAACAACCTTTTCCGACATACACACCACTTTTAGTAAGTACAAATTTGTCGGATTCAAAAACTAGCCTAAATCCACTTTTGCTAAGTACAGGACCTAACACTAAATTTCTCCTTATGTCTGGCACATGAAGCATGCTATTGAGAGTCAGCTCCTTCCTTAAGGTCATTTTGAGCACCACTTTTCCAATTCCGTATACTTTGGAAGTTGATGAGTTTCCCATAAATAAATTCTCATCCTTTGCATTCTCATATGTTGAAAACATGCTTCTATCTGAGCACACGTGTCGAGTGGCTCCAGTGTCCACCTACCACTGCTTAGGATTTTCAGTGAGATTCAGCTCAGAAACCACAGCTGATAGGTTCAAGTCACTAACACCATCTGGCAGATTATCCACTTCTATAATATTAGCATGGGCGGTCTTTCTCTTCTTTGAAGACCCGCCTTTTTTAGGAGTCCCCCCTTGTTGACGGTTTTGATAGTCTTTGGCCTTATGCCCTGCTTTACCACAAACATAGCAACTGCCTTCAAACTTCTTTTTTTTTTTCTCACCTAGTTGGCCGGGCGAGTCTCGTTTTCACTTGTTTGATGGCCTAGCTCCACCACATTTGCTTTGCTCTCAAAAGCATTGCCACCACCTCTCTTTTTGGGAAGTCGATTGTCTTCTTCTATTCTTAGCCTCAAAATCAAGTCCTCAAGGTTCATTTCCTTGCGCTTGTGCTTGAGGTAATTTTTGAAGTCTTTCCAACCCGAGGCAACTTCTCAATCAAGGCTGCTACTTGGAATGCCTCTCCAAGTGCCATTCCCTCGACAGCCAACTTATGCAGTATCATTTGATACTCGTTCACATGAGACATTATAGACTTGGAATCAACCATTAAAATTCAAGGAATTTACCAACAACAAATTTCTTCGTGTCGGCATCTTCTGTCTTGTATTTTTTCTCTAGTGATTCCCAAAGTTCCTTAGCCGTAGCAATAGGACTATAAACATTGTACAGTGCATTATCTAGCCCATTAAGTACATAGTTTTTGCATAAAAAATCTCCATGATTCCACGCATCAACAGCCGCTACAGTCTGCATATCTGGATTTTCCCCCGATGCAGGGCGTTCTTCCCATAAGAACCTCGCAAAGTTCAAAGTGGTGAGATAAAATAGCATTTTTTGTTGCCATCTCTTGAAATCTTTCCCGTTGAATTTTTTTGGTTTCTCCGCTTCTCCAACTGCAACAGGGGTAGAAGCAGCAGCAACTGGAGGTGGCACAACGGGAGCATTCGATGTTCCACTACTAACGCTAGTCATGTTGGGCTCATTAGGAACATTTTGCACATCATTGTTTGTAGCCATAGTGACTTTCTAGAAGGAACAATTATACCACTTAGTTTGAGCAAAAGTATGAAAAAATCTTGTAACACAATAAGTTATATCTTAAAAGGAAAAGTTGCCGAAAGTGGAACCGACTACTATCAAGAATCAGATTATTAAATGCAAAACAAATTCTGGTTTGAATTTGTTTATACTCCAGCACGCTGATTAATGTACAAACTATAATTGGAAAAAGAAGACCACGACAGTAGCAATTTCATAGGGCAAGGAAGACAAAACATAGTGATTTATTTCATAAAGCATAATATGAGGGTCCACACATAATTTTGTTGAGAAATACAAAGCAGAGGATTATGCACCTTCCATTTACAAAATTGTAACATGCAACCAAAACTTGAAATTATAGGTAAGTCCAATGAATCAAAATTTACTCATAAGATGATGCAGATACTTTACTAAACACATATAATATTATTTCTTCTAACTCTATGAATTAAAATAAACTTTAGCCAAAGGGCAGAAATTATTTACTAAGTACCAATAGAATATAGACACAAAAACAAAGAAAACCAAGATTCTACAACTTCTAATATAGGCCAAAACTCGGCAGTTTGCATCTTTTATTATGACAAGAAATAGATCTTAGAGTTAGAAATACAACAAGATTAGTATTCAAACACAAGGCAATGGGTACACTGATTACGGAATTATTTATATAGACAGAGAAGGATAAAACCTTAAGATTGTTAGAAATATTAGTGTGGGTGTGGACCAGTGTATTATACATATAATTTAGTAACACAAAATATGACTCACATAAACAAATAAGGAATACATTATGTTCCTAATGTGATATATTTCAAAGGACAAATTAAGAGAACAAAATAGACTAGAAATCGAATAGGCAGTAAATTCGTGAGCAAAACCAACAAATAAAATAATAGTGAATCGAGGCCTACACGAGCACAGCTTCCTTAAGGTTTTATTCACCTCCCGCTGGTGCCCGAGGACAGATGACGAACAACCTCCCAAGATACAACGACTCCGAACAACCACAGGCGGCACTCCTATTGGTTGAACCTCCAAATCGAACTGACTTGAACCTCTTGTACTTAATGAAAAATGTGTATGTATGTATATGAGAATGAATGCCTAGAGTGCTAGAATGCTTGTGTATTTTCTTATGAAATGACACTAGACAACAAATATATTTATAGGACTTAAGTGCTTATTCCTATAAAACATGTGTCTATTCCTATAAGACATCTCTCTAACTCTGTCAGACTAAATAAAGGTTGTGACCTTTATTTTAAATTTCAAAAGACATGGGTTGCAACTTTTTAAGAAATTAGGCATGACTGTTGGATGAATTAATTTCGGTCTCAATATCTGAAATTTAAAATAATAATAATAATAATAATAATAATAATAATAATTATTATTATTATTATTATTATTATTATTATTATTATTATTATTATTATTATTATTATTGTTGTTGTTGTTGTTGTTGTTGTTGTTATTATTATTATTATTATACACTATCCACCCACTCCCATGTCTTAATATAATTTTAGCTCATAGCTCACTTCTTTAACTCAATTTGCTCATTCAATAATTTATTAATTTTTGCACTAAAATATCTCCTCAATGAGATAAATTATTTAGGTGCTAAAATTCTAACAATAACATATTATGAGCTCCCAAATATGAGGAATTTATATGTTCACCGAAACATCCTCAATATAATTATTAATAATTAGTAAGATCTACATGCTAACAACCTAATGCAACAAAAATGTTGTCACTAATGATTTGCATGTCACAATACCTTGTTCATAAAGACAGAGCTAGTCAGAATATGTTTGTATTAATCATGTCGCGTGATATTGTTTTTGTTGCATTATGCATGTAAACATTATTCTTCTTATTGTTAAATTTATAAAAAAAATTATGACAATAAAACAAAAAAAAAAAAAGGGTCTAACTTCATCTAATTAAATTAGTGATAAATTTTACTGTGTTTAACATATATTATTACAGATCTTGACAAACTAAAAGTTGTCACTGACTAGTCTGACTTCTCCAATTTCTCTTTCATTTCTTCGATGCCAAAAACTATTGCATATTAGTCAGTAGTTATAATGTGAACAAGAGAAAATATGGAAAATAAAACATAGACTAAAAATACATAACAAATCAATATAGTCTCAGTCAGTGTGAACAAAACACAAGTAGCTATAATATTATATTTATGTACCCCTATATGAACGTATAATTTTGCTGAATCAGATAAAGCGGAATATACATTTTGTACATTAATATAAGTTGCTCAGGTTAATTTAACATAGCTACATAAAATATTCATTTTAATTGAATTTTTCACCAAATATTCATCTTAGTTAATCCACATTATATGTATCGTAACCATAATGGTATATTCCAGTGCATTGTAAAAGAAACAGGAACCAACTTAAAATAAAAAAGAAAAAGAAAATGGAAAATAGATATACAATATTCTTATAAAGTTATAATGAAAAGGGATAAAATTCAAAGAAGGTAAGCTATGAGGTTGGTAGGCATGGAATTGCAACTTGCATTGGCGACCTTAGTTAATTAAAGTTGTTGATCAACGACCAAAAATTGATTCAACCATTGACTCTGAATCTCTCTATTAATTTTTTAAAACTTCACATTATGTATCACTTTTAAGTTTTAACACAAACAGAAAATGTTTTTCCCTAAATCAATGGGTGTGGATGAAATTTATTGATTTACTCGTTATTTATTAGAGAATTTTCCTTCTAATGGAAGATCTGGTTTGTGTTTATCAAACTAATTTGTCATGTTACACAAATAAAAATTTTGTATAATCAGAAATTATTCAAATAAGCTCAATGAATATGTCATTATAGTTATGAAATCATTAAGTTCCAAATCTATCGTTCACAATATAAAGAAAATGTTTTCAACCGCCAATGTTTTAAAATCTATCATCATGCTTCAGTTTATAATAAACTTCATTCTTCTTACTAAAATCCATTATCCAGCCTATCTCAGGAGCTGACTGCCACACTTCCTTCAAAAGTTAAGGCTACTGTCAAATTTGCCAAAAAACAACAGGAGACATCTCTAAGCTCACAATTTTTGTCATATGAAACAAAAAGCAAAGTGATCTTCAACAAATCAATACTTGATGCTCCAAATTACGGATGAATGTGCATCATCAATGGCATACTTGAGCTCAGATGACATGCTCTCTACATTATTCCCATATGCCTTCAACTTAGACCTTAATAAACAAATCAGCTTCTTGAATCGTGATTGCTTTTTCTTGAGCACCCTACTGTAAGCATATAATCCGAGCCGTATAATATCCTTCTTTTTCACATCATATTTTGGACGAAAAGCACTTTCAACTTCGAAAGTATGCATCTTCCTCTTTATGAGTCTGTCCATGTACCTGGAAACCAGTGAAGAGGATGCCGTCAGAAAATTGGGGGAAATGCTTTAACTTGGCATAGAGGTGAAGAAAAGATAAATCAATTAGCCAACCCATTCGTACCTCAAAGAAGCATCAATGGCATTGATGTAGAATTTTGGACTGAATCTAGGTAGAATTGACAAGCTTGCAATATAACAAACGAATTTCATTGCACAAAGCAGAAACACTTGGTAAATATTGAGTCTGACCACGCCTGGTGAATTGATGTTAGAATCATAGAATATAGGATGGCATTTAGGCTGTAGATAATCACGCAACTTTGCCTCCAACTTGCTACCCACTTTACCTTGACAGCTTACTGTTAGAGTTGAACTCAAATGGCAATTCAGGTACCTGTATAGCATATGAGAGTTACAATCAGAAAGACAAAACTAGTGTATTACAAATCCAACTCAAGAAATTAATTATGTAGTTTGTTTATTTGATAATTTCTAGCATCTTGAGATAGAAAAATCCCCACCAATATTCTTTGTCAATAGTAATAGCCTATTTGCTGGTACTAATATATTTCAGTATATTAAATCAAAAAATGCTTAGAGAATGACAACTAAAAGAACTAAGAACTGCCAAGTCAGTAGTCTTGTGATGACCCGTGGAAACATCAAGAAACAGAATCACCATAACATTGTAGCTTTCCTTCAAACTATAAGAAGTGGAATAAGAAAAAAGCATGAGACAGAAGCAAAAACTTAATTGTTCACACAACTCATTCTGAAAGTAACAACTTAACAAGCCATGGGCCCTTGAAGGTGAATTTCTTTCAGAATATATGCATGAAAATCAAAATTGAAAATGATAAATAACAATCTATGCATCAGTAACCATGACAGCAATATCAACTGCTCCAGTCAGACTCAACCCAAGCAATACAAAAGGCAATGACAATATCTAGGTATATTCAGGAATAATATTTGAGTAACTATTGCTGACTATGTGTATTTGGACTTTGATTTACGGGAAGCTCTTCTATTCAAGTGCATATTAAATGCATTGAAGAAAACAGGAACTCTAACTTGATCCTCTAAACAAAAGAAAAGGCCTAAAATAAATAAAACTATAACTGGAGGGAATGATATAATGACAAAAACTCATAATCAAAAATATGTAGGATTGTCTACTTAACATCTAAACTATTTCCAAATAAGCTATATTCAAGAGTTTTGACATATTTGATTTGGGAGGAAAGAGAGTTAATAGTTCAAAGAGTAATCTCTGCAGCTCAAAATAGAAGCCTTCTTTACGTATAGTTCATCTCTAGTTTTTTGTTTCAAAATATGACCAAAGACACCACAAGGTCTGATTTAAATATAAAAAAAGAAAAAAAAAAAGAAGAAGAAGAAGAAGAAGAAAGAAAGAAGAGCAACGTTGGCAAACATTTTAGACAAAAAACATGCGAGATTATGGAGGAAAAAAAAAACAATAATAAGCTCATCTAATACATCTACCATTGGCAAATAACTAATAAAGAAGAAGATAACCTTGTGTAGTCTGCTTGAATTTCTAATGTGGAGCAATTGACGAGTAACCCACTCCAACAAAGAAATGAGACACCATCTTTGCCAACATGTAGCCTGTTTGACCCACATCCTCCCCTGTTCAAGTTAAAATTTAAACCATATTTCTCCTCATTCATGCAGCAGTTATAATCACGAACTCCTCTTTCCAAGCGAGAGAAAAACATAGAAGCCTGTTTCTTTGAAGTTGATATGAAAAGGAAGTCATCAATAAACCTAAGCAGAAGATTCTCAGAACCACATGCAAACATTTCTTTTGCATGGTCTCCCCCTGAAGCTGAAGCACCAAGGCTATCATATTCTACCGAGAAGTTCTCGCAAGCTTTCTCAATAAATGGATAGACTACATTCCTTTCCATGTGTCCATAATAAAATGAGCAGAGCAAAGATGACAGAACACTTCCTTGAGGTATACCAACTTGTTGCAGGTAAAGCTTGTTATCTAATTGCACCACATTGCGCTTTACGTGTTCTTTTAAACGTAAGATTATTTCTTCCTTCCTTATTATTTTGCTCAAAGCCTGAAACAGCAGAGAGACAAAAATGATACAGCATAAGCACATAGAGAAACACATTTCAATGTTAGTCACTAATTGGAATCATATCTTGGTACAAAATACTCCACATGGGCCTACAGCAGGACTAAAGCTTGTTATCTAATTACACCACATTGCATTTTACATGTTCTTTTAAAAGTAAGATTATTTCTTCCTTCCTTATTTCTTTGCTCAAAGCCTGAAACAGCAGAGATAAGAAAATGAGAGAAAGACATTTCAATTTTAGTCGCTAATTGGAACATATCTTGGTGCAAAATACTCCACGTGGACCTACAGCAGGACTAATTACTTGGACCATTTGGGACTTCTGCTGAACTTGGTTTAAACAGTCTTCTCAGCTCCAGAGTTCAACATATGCTAAGAATTATATTTTTTTCTGATTTTATCTATTTATAGATTCTATTGAAAGAGGAATATCATGTAATATAATCAAAAAAACAAAAGTTTAGCTTAAGCAGCCACCATCCACATAACCATTAGACATATCAAATGAGTTATCTTCAAAACTTTTAGAACCAAAATATTAACCTTTTCTAATTCTTATTCTGATGTCCAGCACTCACGTTTTATGCATTACCTAAAATTAATATCCATCAATTTCGAAGTAGCATGTAAGGAACTATTTTGTGAACCAAATCCCTATGATGGATTGAAGATACGACATAATCTAACAAGTAATATGACTAAAACTGGGTCCTTTCCTGCTCCGACTCTAAAAATATAACAAATTTCCAAAAAACAGAATTCATAAAGAAAGATAAACTTGTCTTTTGTCAAACTCCTGTAATCAAACTAAAGAACAGATATCCGGTAGTTTGCTTCCTCACTCAAAGAAATGGCATATACTGTGCCACTATATCAAACAGCTAAAACAGTAAATGAAAATGAATGTACCTTATGTCTAACACAATATATTAAAGAAAAACTTTTTTATCAATAAAGAATATAGTTATACCTTCTTAACAAGAATGCCATTCAATGACTGGGCATGAAACTGTGATGTGATTTTTGAAGACGCAGTAACAATATCTTGATGTGCTAATGTCAGGTGCTGGTGGACTTTCAAAGATTTTTTTGTGTGGACAACCTGGGTAAACTTTTCCAGAGCATATTCATCATCCAGTATGACATCCTTCATCACACTGAGCAATTTATCCTGATTGACAGAGTCAAAAGCTTTTGACACATCTGAAACCACAATAAATACACTAGGCACATTGGCCGATCCATTTTTCAGAAGAAACAAGAAAGGCACAAGCTTTCTGTAGACATCATTGTAATCGAAAACTGATGAACCCAACTTATCTGGTTCTTTTGTACATAAACCTTTTAGAACCACATGCAAATCATGAAGGACACTGTTTACAGACTTGAAAAACCGATAAGTTACTTGATGATGGTAGGATGCTTTCCTCTGCAACTTTTGATTGGAGTGAATTCTAGAAGGAGGGTTCACAAGCATTCTTGATGGTGCTTGAAGATTTGTCAGCATTCTAAACCCAGTTCGCTTAGGACGAAGTCTGGCCCTTGAGAAACCAAATGATCTCTTCCCTAATATTTTTTTAGCCGACGCATGATTTAGTAGGCAATACCCCCTATCCTTCATGCATTCAGCTTCTCTCATCAGTTTCTCCCAAGTTGACGTTCGATAATATAATACCTCTTGTTTCTCATGCTCACTTTCTGTAACATAAAAGTTGGCTTGCACCAAAGGTGAAACTATATGTGAAAAAAACCAAAACATCCAGCATTCAAGAATAGCATGTCTAGCAATATCCATGATACCATGTACACTGCATCCATTGTGCGTATCCCCAAAGTGCTTATTTGACAATAAAGGAAACTTTGATATTTTCAATTTATGAACACATTCCTTCAGTGATAACTTCTCAAATTTTCGCAGCTGGATGAATTTTGAGATGTTTTTCCTCAGAATTCTCCAATTAGAAGGTTCTCCCAGCATTGGTGAAGGAACTATTCTCCTACAAATTGCCCAAATAAATGATACTACCCGTCTCTTGGGACAATTAGACTTACTTGGTTCAACCTGACCAACAGTGGCTTCTGAAATCATCCTGCAATTTTTGGCATTAGCAACATGAAACAATTGTCCATCAATTTGAGCCCCAACTTGTCCGCTCATAGATAAGTTTGTCCCTGAATCACTTCCCTAAACTCACAAATTTAAGAGCATTAAAGGCATGAAATCATCCTAAAAACCAAATATTGAATTTAAATAATAATAATAATTATAAAAAAAAAAAAGGCGCTGGACTAGCATGCACACATAAAAGTACCGTATAAAACATACACTGACAAGATGTAAGTTAATTATCCTAATCTCTTTAAAGCAGAAAATATGTAAAAAGCATCCATGAGAGAGTGACTTGCTACAAGATTTGATCTTGTTGAAACTTTCTAAAACTAACTCAGCCAAAGAGCATCATTAGGAATGAGAAGAAAGAAAAGAAGTACAGGAAATAAATTGACAATAGTAGCCATCTAGCCACTCTTTTAAAAAGGGACAGATTAGTTCACATTTCACCCTGAAATCTTAATATTAAGTTCAGAAATACACAAATTATAAATTATCTTTGTATAGTATACATAGTACATCTTCAGTGTGAAACAGACTAAATGTCCTCATTAATAATGTCTGAAAAGTATATCTTCATTGTGAAACAGAGCAAGTGTCCTCATGAATAAATACCAACCTCGAGCCCAGCGACAGCACCCCTACTTGTGATTTGATATGAGCATCTGATGGGGCAGTGCCTGTCCAACAGCCTCAAATATTGGCAATTTTGAGTCTCGCGTATGAGACCTTTGAGTAGCTTAATAAGGGAGTGATATCTATAGGACAAAGGACAAACTGTTATTAAGAATATTTGATGCAGGATAGAGTTGTAGGAATTTAACCAGTTCAGGTGAGACAAACTAGAAAGATATTAAATGCCACAAGCATGAATGTGAATAAATAAACTGCTTTAGGTTATTGGGTTCTCTAGTAGGTAATCCCTAACATGTTTAAAATAGTGTTTGGTTTTACATCCTATTCCTGCAGCTTTAGATAACCAAAGGTGCAGTTGAAGAAGATATAAGTTCCTTCAAATCAGAAGACAGTGAGAACAATCTTCCCACACCCAAAACTAGCTTTAATACTAAACAACCAGAAAAAGGGAATATAAAAATTTTATGCTCTCAATTATAGCAGTCCAACTTATAGCAGACACTTATATTTTAGACATTGGGTATTTGTCATAACCTATTTTTGGGCTCTATGACACCACTTGTCATGCCCCAACCCACTGCCAAAATACAATTGTGGAACCAAAAAATATTAAAATAAGTAAATTATGATTAGCTTAAGTGTATCAAACATTTCATGATTTCTTGTTTCAATTAAAAGAAAATGACTAAGTTCACTCCGAAAGAAAGAAGTTACCTTGGGTTCGGGTGAGGAGGAATTGAAGAAGTCTCTCTCAACAAGATAAAAGCGTGAGTTCTTCCTTTCGTGAAATTAGGCAAATAAAACGAATATTCCCCTCTGAACTCCTTTTTATGTCCAGAAAAAATCTTACAGGAGAAACATCTCTCTCTGTCCTTTAAATACATACATGTCTAACCAAATTCTCTAGACTGATAATCTGTTAACTTCTATCCACATTTTTCCATATTAAATTCAAAGATCACCTGTATCAATATATAGCTATCATTTAGTACCAAAGCTTTTGTTGATCTATCGTCGCATTTCCAAATCTAAAATACTTGGCTGGGTTTTAGATGAGAACCTAAAAATGGAAAGTTTTTTGCATCTTTATGCTATTGCCCTAAAAAATAGTGATTGACTGTCAGTTGTTTCACATCATTACATTAAATAAGTTGGTGTTCGGGGGAAATTCTTCATTTTCAGTAAATAGAAACTTTCTCTGGAACATCCCAAAATGGAAAGAACAATAAATTTAGGAAGGTGAATTAATCAGCTGTGGGTAAGCAGTCTGTGAACTGAGTCATTTATCAAAAACTTGGGGTCAGCTATTTTAGCGGGGCATTTCAGGTTCCATTCATTTTAGTTCAATCAAAAGCTGAATTACAGACACGTGTCAGCTAGAAAAGCAGAGTACAACAGAGGCCAATTATCATGAGGTTGGTTGGGGCAAATGTTTAAGCTTCTACATTATTTTGTGTCTTCATCGCAATAAGAACAATCAGAGCACTTCCATGACATGCAACACTACACACAAACCAGCTTAATTAGGTTCAGAAACTGCTTGTTCGGTAGCCAAGCTAAGGCATCCCATGGGGCTTATACAAGTTGGAGTTGAAAATCAGAATGTTTAACAAACATCAGCTTAATTATGAAAATCATGCAATGGGACACACATCCATGCATACAAATTATGAGTTCATCCAATTTGCTCAAAGCTTTACACAGTAAAGAAAGATTAATGGAGGACATCAACTTCATGCAACCATGAGTGTGCTATTACTTAGTAGAGCTTGACAATTATAAAATGGACAAACCCAACTAAAAAAGTGCAAAATGATATGAAAAATTATATTCAAATGCATAACACATTCTGGTAACAAAAGATAAATAAGAGAAAGATAAATATGAGATGTGGAAAATACATTACTCATATGAAAACTTGAGAACTTTAAGAACTATATAAATACAGTTCGTTGCTTACAAACAGGTGGATATGACGAGACAACAATTTTTGCTGTGAAAACATGGTACTGTTCCGAGATTCCTGTCAATGCCAAATGCTCCAAAGATATTGTGGAACAAAACAGAAGCTCCAGAACCGTTGGGCCTCAAAGTATAGAGTATGTCTGTTTACTGTTGAGGCTGCACTACAATTTTTTGCAAAAGAAACTAAAAGGAAGACCATAATATGGGAAAGAAAATATCTTCTAAAATAAGAGCTCTCTTTTTGGGATGGGTGAAGAGGGATGCATATGGGAAATTGGAAGCTAAAGAAAGTATATAATGACAGAATAACAGCTATTTCAGCCAATAAATCAGTAAGTGAATGAACTGAACTTAAATTGCTAATAATGCTAAACCAAAGCTCATAAACTTTGCTTAAAGAACAGTACTAGCTTGATCACTTTTTCAGTGTCTGGTATGGTATAATAGATACAGTAGACTTCGGAACAAAAAACACATGGATAAGCAGAAGTAAATAGATAGTAAGGAGGATACGCTTCCTTGGGAACATTGATGTAGAACTCTCTAACCTATAAAATATGTAATTCCTATCAATCTCAGCATTCTTATTCATCTTCGGTGCATTTTGGAAGACCGAGCAACAAAAGCAATGGGAAATATTCTGCAAAAATCAAAACCCAAAAACCCTGTTGAAAGAAATGAGATATAAACAACTCAAAGGACGACACTATGTGTTTTATGAAGATGTCAGATACATAACATTAAACAATATATGGTCTTGCTTAAATACCAGCATAGATAACTCATTTTTCAAAAGTTTTAAACAAACAATTTTAGCAAGCCAAAAATTCAACAAGATGGTAGGCACCACATTCAGTTTACAAGTGATTTATTCTGATTTCATTATAGTCATGGAAACATGAGCAATTTACCAGGCAAAAGTCTTATGTGTTGTTGTCATATTATCAATTGCATGTTTCAAATTCAAAAAGCACAATCCAATAAATATCTTTTAGTTTGACTCTACTTCTCTTCTAATTAACTCCTCGTTCTCACCTTCAATACATCAATTTTTTTTTTTTTGTTGTTGTGTGCATGTGTGTGAGAAGATTGGGGAGGACCAGCAAACAGTATGACAACATTTTTGTTCGCCAATGCAGTTTGCAGAACATAATATTTACATAAAAGCAATTTAGGATCCTCCTAAACTCTAATTCATCCACATTCTCCGACACTCAGAAATTAATTTATGTATCCCATTTTTGTTAATGGACTATGTCATCCTCCATGGCATAAAGGATAGAACTTCTACATAGAGCATCTTATCTTAAATCCAAAGATCTAAAAAGAACAGACCATTAAACATTGCGTAACTCATTAAAGAACAATAAAAAAATGGAAGAAACACTGGGAAACTGAAGAACTTTAACTCAATGTTGAGAAATATAAAGACAATTAATTTCTTTGAGATCTGGGGTTACATTTGATAAAAGTTCATGTCAGTGGACTTAGCCTAGCATCAGTCTGCAGACGGAATACCAAAGAATAACCCAATGCGTATATAAATAGTAGCATGAATTCAGACCAAAAACTTATTCCGTACAGTTTAATATGACAGGCAGGCATTTAGCGAAAAAATTATTACATTTTACAGATTTGTTGAGGATTGGTTGTGCATAACCCCCAGGTACCTAGAGACTTTTGAACCCATAACTGTAGAGCCTGTTGGGACCAAAATTTGTTCTTCCATACCAGCCGGGAAAAAGAATATTCATTTAGGTTTAACGCATAATAGAACTTGAAAAAGGCTAATTGTTCAATTAAAATAGAAACCATCATACTTACAGTCTCATCACTATGACTAGAACTTGCGCATATGCCATTTTGAAGCCCTGTAGATAAGTTATAACTGTTGCTACAATTTCCTCCGCATGGGATCAAAGAACATATTCCTTGAATAGCCAACTGACGACGTTTTCTTTGGCGCTGCCAGCGATATTGTCTTATACGCTTTTGAGACAAAACAGTATTTTGTTTCAAGCTTCCTTCACATTTTTCATGAGAAAGTTCTTCATTATCTTCATTAGAAACACAACTAGATCCTGCAGATGTTGCGACTTCTTTAGGATATTTTTCTGAAAGTTTTAGTCTTATCTCAGTGCTCGTATCTACCACTTCAAGCTGAGTCATCCTTACCATTACTTTCAACAAACATAATAGAGTTTGAAGAAGACTCAGAACCCAGAGAACATGTGCATAACTGTTTCCCTGGTATTGACTCAACTCCTTCGACCCTTTTCCTCTTCTTCCTTGATCCTGAGAGAAGTTAAAGTGGATAAAGTTTACCATAACCTTAAATGAACTATAGCAATTTTGACAAAGTTCGAACACTAAAAAGTCGTGCATTTAATAGATATTCAAAATAAATACATGGGTACCCAAAAACATTAAGCAATTAAGGAAAAGCCATTGACAGTATTTTCTGAAAAGGGGTTCTCATCAAAGTGAAAGAGCTAGAATGCATTAAGATATTAAAGATCTTATGTGAAGTGATCCAGAAAGACAATTGAGCAATTACTTATTGCATGCAAAACGTCAGGAGTAAGAATTTATGCTCCATACACATATACTGCACGTTCTGCAATAAGGTTGCCACAGCTTTTTCATTTCACGCACTCGCGCCCTTCATAAAATCTGTATGTATGGCATGTAGCTGTACTAATGATCTTCACAATCATCAAAGCTTATAAAATCCATGTTAGATCATAGATGCCAAGAGAAATTAGCTCGATGTATTCTAATATCACACATTTATGATTCCACTGCAATATCAAGTTCCCTTGTCAAATTTTAGTGCCTTCAAATTCATAAGATTTTTGTTGCACCATGTCACAGGTATATATTATTGGGTAACCTACAGAAGAGAAGAGGAAAACGTCCTTTAAAATAAAACATTAGTAGCCACCATAAATGAAAAAAAGAAATTATTCTTGCATAGGACAGAATTTGAATTTGATCACTGAAAAGGTCGTGCCAGATGAGAGCAAATTTTCAAGGCCAGATCTAAAAATCAAAACAAACTTAAACCTTTTCTTTCATAACCTATCAAATGAACATGTGCACAAAAAATGTGTTTGAACTCCTAATAGCCATCAATCTGTGCAAATAAACTCCAAATGTATGAAATTGCTTTCATGATCAAGTTGCACAAAATATTACCCTGATACACAAGTGGATGATGCTGAGATTTAGAGTCAAGCATGTGCGTTGAGACTTTGAAACACAAATCGCTGATGGGAAAACCAGTGATCTGATGGTACTTCTTCTTAGGCAGAGGCAGAAACACTGAACTGTACTTCAACAAATACGTCATCAGAGCATCACCAACCTAAAATTTGTCATTGGTACCAATCATGTTCAATATGCCTGTATACTCAAAGAGAAATCATATAAACAGAAGCCATCTCATTTACTTACCCTCCTTAGGAGGACAGTCCACTTTGAGGATGTTAGTGCATCAACCACAGCACTTGAGCGGTTGTCCTGCCAGACACAAGCATAATCCTTAATGGACAATTCAGCAATTATCAAGTTATCTAATACACAAGAGTTGCAAACTGTCGCATTGCTATAAAAGAAAAGAAAGATATGTATTTCTCTGGAACAATGTGATTGATCTGCAGCTAGAACTAAATCAAATCTGAATTTTAACAAATAAAACTTCAGCGCTTGATTAAATTAACTCACAGAAACAAAGTAATACACGAATCATGAAACACTCACTTTATCATAATTGCAGCAGATCAGATTTGAAGAGGAAGGTTGTTCAGCCATAACCATTTCGATTGATCTTCTGACAATCTGAAAGCATAGAAAGGATTATATCATCTGCAGACACTGTAAAGTCATAAGATAAAAAACCCTAAAATTTAGTCAGAATCCAATCTTGAAAGTTAGAAAAAATTTCTTAAGGCTGCTTCTCTGCTCTTAAAAACCACATTAATATGATTCATGCTAAAAGCAACATGACATGAAGAACAATAATCATTCCGGTCACATGCCAATCTAGTGTCTTAACTACAAAAGAACATCTAATTATGAGTAAACTGAAATATGTGGAGAAGATGTGTCAGATCATGTTACCAGCCTTAATGAATCTTTTCATCGCTACGTCTATCTAGTAGGAATAATTAATAAGCTTGTCATGTGAAATCATAGATATATACAAGTCCCAAATATTTAGAGGTGAATTGGATGGTCCAAATTACATAAAATACATCCATGATTATCAATACACTACTTCGTCCTTGTGTACACCAAGTGTATCCAAACCTATGCATTATCCATACTATATATAAGACACCAACCACCTTTTGTGTGCTTTCAAATAATCTTTCTAAAATTCTCTATTATTATCTTTTGATCGTCACTGCTACATCTTTTACAACTCACGATAATCACTCTATGGCCCCACTGATACCACTTTATCATAACTTTTTTCTTTTTATTTATCTAAAAGTTCAAATAAATACTTTAGAAAAATAAATAAATATTTTATTTGTTTTATATTATAATAATTTTAACTCAGGCTTAGACCGTGCCAAAACCGCTAGTATGTTATGAGACACCTCAAATCATGAGATAAACCTGCGAAAAACTCATAAATCGTACTCTAAGAAGGAACCACTTCAATGGAGGGGGTACTGTTTTTCCATGTTTTCTTCTTTGGGGAGGGGGATCCCATGATTTTCCAGTAAGTATCCCAGAACTATACAGATGTAAAAAGATATGCGAAAATCCCAGTTCTCAAGAAAAAACGCTTGGATTATTCAGTTGAATATTTAATCTCGGACAATGCAATTTTTAGTAACATAAGACAGAAAAATATTCCAACAGAAAGCCAATTGATGAGTTGTTCATATTGTCGGGTAACAGTTGATCCAAGCTCGTATTTCATTTTCCGCTCGGGCCATTAAGATCATATACTGAAATCTACACAGAATAGCAATATCATTCTCTAACCACTCAGTCTCACACATCATATCTCGAAGAATCAGAATTTTCATTCCGGGATACCCCAAAGACAAAACCAATCCCCATTTCATAAATGAATCTCAACCATTATCTGAGAGAGCGGGGAGCGGTAGCGGCATTCAAATGACTAGTAGTCAGGGTTCACTTTTTTGCCGCCAAAAATAAAGCAAATGAAGTTGAGAGAGGCCTTCTTGTTTTCCCGCCAATACTGCAAAAATGGCACCCACACCACCGCACGTGCGGCCGTACATAACAGGCACATACAGAGTACGTACCTCGCGTTGCGACCAGCGGCAGTGAGGGTCGAAGATGGGGAGGGGAGGGGCATTTTCTGAAACAACAATGAAGCATTCCTTGAGGAGCTTGCGGTAGTCGGAGGGATCGCCAGGTCTGACGAGGAAAGACATAGCTTCTTCGCCGCTGCAGGAGAGGCAACGCCGCCCCTTGCAGCGGCACCCGGCTGCCTTGGCCGGCGCCGGAGGAATCAAGGCCAGAATGGTGTCCGCTAGCGAGCGAGGCCGGTCGCCGAACAGTTTCCAGAGGACCTCTGGAACTCTCTTTCTCTTTCTCGACATTGCTGCCAGCGGTGGGGGTGGAATGTGAACGGGAAGAGAAATCCTCTTTAGCTTTAAAAGTGCTATTTACAATTTCGATTATGGGGCCATGAGAACTGAGATGAATTTGGGAATTCGGTGTTGGAAATGAGGACAGGGCAGACCGTTCGAATTCAAAATCAAAAAGTAGCTTTTCTTCGAATGAAAAATTGTACTTTTGTGGGCCAACCAGTTGCCATTCCCTGTCAGTATTTTTCGATCTTTGCTTATTTCATTGTATATCAATAGTAACATTTTCAAATCCTAATTTAGTGCCCTTTGGATATGTTTTCAAAATTATTTTTTTTATTTTTTTGTTAAATTCAAAAAGTAAAAAGTTGGTTATAAGTAGGGATGGAAATATGTCACTCTGCTTGTCATGGACCCATGGCCTAGCCTATCTATAACCTACCTCGACCTAACCTATTTAATAAAAAGACCATGTCAAAACTTAAAACGTAGCATTTTTAACTAAATAAATTAGATTTAGGTTCTTTTAAAAGCTTGCAAAGCCTAACATGCTAGCCCGTTTATCATTCTTCACATAAAAAGTACAATAATAGTGATATAATATTAAATGGCTAATTATATTTGATTTCTTTAATTAGTCCTTTATGGAATCTGTTATGTTGTTTAGTATTTTTTTTGTTAAAATAATATTGTTTTATAATTAGATTTAAATTTTCATAATTATGAATTTATTATTTATCATTTTGATTATTTCTTATTAAGGTCTATTATGAGTTTAAGTATATTAAAGACTTAGATTTATGTAATGCTTAAATTTAATTGAAGTTTTAGTAGAAAATAGGCTTTTATGTAAGCTTTCACGCTAGGCTAAGGCTTTAAAATTTATTAAAAATGCTAGACATAACATCAAAAAAAATTCTATCATAGATAAGAGGCTAGACTCAAGCTCCTCATTTGCATAACAGGCCTGGCCTATTTAAGCCAAAACCTAGCCTGGCCTAGCCTATTTCCATGCCTAGTTATAAGTTTAAATTTGAAAATGAAATGTTGTTTAAATGTTTTGTTTAAAATGAAACAATTGTGTAGAGTTGAAAATAAGATGTATTTGGATGTTATTGTATTTTTGTATTAAAAGTCGTTCAAATGAAAATATGGAAAAATAAGGTGTGAAAATGAAGATAGAGTGTAAGATTATATTCGGGGGAAAGAGTGTGTTTGGGGAAAAATGTGCTCAAAATGAAAATGTTTGTAAAAATGGAAGAGAAGTTAATAACTTTCTATTTTCATTTTATGGATAAACTAAAAAAGGTTGGTGAAAACAAAACCAAATAGGCACTTAGTGGATTTTGTTGGGGTTGATCGTCATCTAGTTTTGACTTTTATTCTTAATTTTAAAATAAAATGTCACGTATAGTTTTGCCCCAAAAAAAATCATATTATTATTTTTTAAATTTGATAGAGTATGTGCAAATTTATGAGGTTCTAATCGAACACAATCATCCCGTAGGCGCTAGACCTATTGGCATAAGTTTTTCCATGGACTCTATGGGACTCTTAAAGCATGTGTCTATAAATGCAAAAAAAAAATATATAATTGAACACAATCAGCACATATAAATAGACTATCCTAAAAGTGTAGACCCTTCTATTAGAGGTGTAAAAAAAATCAAAAAATTAATTGAACTGGTTGAAAATCAAATTAGCCAAATAGAAACCGAAGTATATATGATTTGATTTTCAGTTATTGCGCCAAAAAATTTTGATTTGATTTATGGAACCGATTAACCAAAGTCGAACTGAAAATTAAAAAAGAAATAAAAATTATATTAGATTCGATTGGCCGTGCTTGATTCAATTTTTTATTATTTAATTTTATAATTCTATTATCAATTAAACATTCATTTCTTTTACTGGATTTTAAGTTTTCATGTTTTGTACATTTAATTTTTTTTCTCTAAATGTGACTCTCAAGTACTATTTTGTATGTTTAATTTTCTTTCTCTAGATGTGGTGACTCTCAAGTATCAATATAGGTTCATTTTGTGATATTGATTGCAGCATTCTGTCCAGGATGAGCTTGCTTCCAGTCGAGGTGCTACCCTAATCTTATTTAGAAAAATCCAAAAAAAATATGCATCCCCAAAATCTCATAGAAGCGCTCAAATAGAGCTAGATGCATGTCAACAGGAACTAATAGACTCGAATATCAAATGAGGAACAAAAGAACAAAGCAATCAATATTATGAGGATAATCAGTGCAAGTAAACACATCATAGGCATAGTCAAATGTAACCATTAGATGATAAGATTAAACATATCATCTAGATTTGTTGGTGGGTCTCCAGCATTATGACTCCCAGAGCATATCATAATGAGTTCCTTATTTCTCCATTTTTTGAGTGATCAAAGCATAACAAACACATATAGCATGGCAGGCCATGTGACGATCCCTTGCTCATGGGCATCTACCTCCAACTACCTACGAGATAGGATTATAGTAGAACTAGTCGGGAGATCAGTTATTGTCGGTCTGGTTCGCCCAACCGTCTTTCCAATCCTAGTCCCATGCCTAACTTCTCGTGATGTCCCCATAGGTACAAACTTTTCCAAGGGTGTACCAAAGGGCAACATAAACATAATATACTAGCAACAGATTTAGAATTCAAAAACACAATTGCCAAGAACGAACCATATCAGAACATAATACTTTCTAGATCACAATTATAGGTCGGCTGGCAAGGTTGTCTCTCATAATAACATAAACATTGCAATTGGCTCATATCACAAAAGCGTAATAATATCCTAAATATAGAACAAATTTCCAAAGATAAATTAGTGTCAACCAAACAATGTAGGATGTCAGAAGGAGTTTTAAAAGCTTGATACAAAATCTAGAATGAGGGTATCAATCCAAGATAAAAGAGCAAACAAACAAAGTCTAGATTTCAATACAAAAAGCATCAATAGGGTCAAATATAAATTCCAAGAAGCATGCAATAACATCGCGGATGGTACAGATAAGGCAAGACACAAACAGACAATTCAATAATCACAATATACTTATGAATTTTTTTCCTAGCATGAAATCTCAAATACTAATATAACTTCACTTGGTATCTTACATCCATATTAGGAGCTTTCTACTGGCCAGGAATGCTCGGATTCTTGTCGCCTATTTTAAATTAGAACATGAAATAAGTATCAACATTATGCGCTCTAATTATATTAGCCCACTTATCCCCTCGATTAGCCTTCTATCTTGGTCTTCGTACTGAAATACTTAGATATACGATCTATTTTCCATTATCATCTAATTCATATTGCTAGATTCATTATGCATCTAGCTCCTTTAGGTGATCAAAGGTTTCACTTTGAACTCAATTACCATTTTGACTTCCTAAGCATGCCAATTCGGTCAAACATCATCAGTTAAACATTTTATCAATTTCGAGCTAATATTTCACTTTCATTATTAACATTTAAATTAATATTCCTAGTTTATAACTAATAAATTTAGTCCACATCCACGAATTTAGCGTATTTCTCTGTAATAGCCAAACATTATTATTGTTTCTCAATTTTGACTTCCCAAACGATCAATTAGCTTAATTAATAACAATTAGTCTCTTATAAGAGATTTGAATCCATACATCTTTTTACATTTAAAGTCCTATCAATCCTTAATCATAATTTTGGTTTAATTAACTTAAATTTACATCGAAAATTGACTTAACATTTTACTCAAACTAAATCAAAAAAAATTTAATCATTTAAATAAAATTTTTACCCAATTAACCAAGTTCAGAGTCAATTTACTGCACCAAAACCATATGTTGTACTCAAATCGTTGCCCTAGAGATTCTGTGCTTAAGCTCGTCGAAGCTCCGCCGCTAGAGTCAGCTCTACCACCTCTAGTCAATGTGTCTCCTCATGCTAAGAAAAACCCCTCTTTTAATTTTTTGCTACACCAACAAATTACTAGTTAATTGAAGAGAGAAACTCACAGCGCGTTTCGCCTCAATTCCTCCATCTCCGGTGGTCCATTTTTGTAATTGAAGATACCAACACGCTTTTCTAGTTGAGCCCATCTCCACCCATCTCTCGGTCATGAGTTTCAACCACCGGAACGGTCGTGCTCGCCACCTCTTCCACGAGCTCCAGTTCGATCACGATTTTTTGACGTTTTCGCCGATTATTTCATAGTAAATTTGTTATCAATATGTTCCTCTCATCGTGGGGAAGGTAATGGTTGGTCTAATTTTAGGTTTTTCAATTACAGTGTGTGGGTAGGTTTTTCAACTCAGATAATGGGCCCTTTAGGAGGCATGGATAAATAAGAAATATGGTAAATTTCAAGTCAAGGTGGATAATTAATTTTGCCTTGAAATTTGAGCTACATATGATGAAAAATAGAGAAAAAGGTAGCAAAGCAGTTGAAATGGGCACTGGAGCACACCCCAGCGCATTGGTAGTACATCGCATGCCAAGGAGCGTAGTTGGGCGGAGAATGGGTAGTAGATCACGACGTGCGCCAGGGCGCAAAGAGTGCCGCTTCTGGGCGCAGATGCCACTAGAACCGCGTGCCCTGGCTTGAGTCGCAGGCCCACGGGTCTATTTTGATTTCCCCCGGGTATATATATATATGTTTTCTTCTGGGACAAGTCGAGATAGACCATACACAATTGATTCTATACTGCTTTTGAGATAGTTTCTTGAGACGGTGTTTAGAACAATGGTGTTGGGTGTTCTCGTGAGATTTGTGGGACTTAAGTTGTACTTGTTACTTTGATTTGAAATTAATAAAGTTCTTTTCTTTGTCGGGTGGATTAGCACATTGCTTTAACAACATCATCGAACCATGTTAAATCTTGTTGTCAATTTCATTGAATTACTTTACTATTACATTCAAAGTTAGGATCTGATCTTACTGGGTTACAACAAACAGTAAAAGAAGAAAGTTATAAATAAAACTGAATTGAACCATATTCACAAAAATTTATGTCCTAGATCTAGATTTTTAACTAGATGCTAAATTTTCTAGACTGTAGATTCGGATCGGTGCTTACATAAAAGAATTAAGTAGACCATATTAAGTAAACTATTAATTAATTAGCCTAACATCGTTTACCTAAGTATAACTAGCCTATGTGAAAAAAAGTATGAATAATTTCTTATTAATTCAAGAATTTGAAGAAGGAATTACACCTAGACATACATATTAGAAAATTTGAACTGATATGCATTGAAATAAAAAAATGAATTAGAATACTATAATCATGATATAGTTAGGGAATAATTCTTTCAGGTATAGGTTCGGATGAAGTTATGCTCCAAATTTAGGCTTTGTTCTTTTATGTTTTCTCAAAATATTTTCCAACTTTCATAACAATCTCAAAACATATACACATTTTCCAATTATTCTCCCAAAAACCAAAAATTCTATACACAAAAGATCCCTACCAAAACAATATCAAAATACCCTATACCCTAAAAACCACACATTCCCCCACCTACCCCATCACTTTCTCACTCTACCTTTCACATCACTAATTCATTTATTACTATCTTATTTGACTCATCCATATATATATATATATATATATATATGGTTAATTAGGATAAAATTCCTTTATCTACTTTCATGTTACACTTTACTCCCCACTTGATTTTCTAAACACTAAACTCCCTACTTTTTTCAAAACTTTAGGAATCACTCCCCAAATATTTGAGAAAGACTTAAATACCCTTATACTTAGCCCAAATAACAAAAAAAACCAGCAAATGGCGGTTTTCTTCTTCCCACTTCATCAAATGACAACTTTTCTTCAAAAGCACATTTTTTTTTTGTTTGGAAACCGTTTTCTCCTCTGAAGAACAAAAGGCGCAAAAAACAGCATCTCGACTGCCAACAAAATGGTGCAAACGAAAGAGAGATCGGGAAAGGGAAAATCAAATCGATGCAAGAAGGGGGGGGGGAAAGCCTGACTACTCTGCAACTTGTGAAAATGGAACAATCAGGAGCACCAACAAGGAGCGAAAAACATAAGGAAAAGAACATGGTTCATAAAGGTATGTTTTCTGCTACTCATTTAGTGGACTTTGCTTTCTTTCAAATGTGTGTATTTTTCAGTTTTATAAGTTTTGCAAATAGATTTTCTCATCTTTCTTTGTTTGAACTCTTTTTTAGTTGTTAAAAACTTTAACTCATTTGTTATATATATTATTTTTGTTGTAATATTTAAAAATCTCTGATTTGCACTTGAAAGGCATGAAAGTTATACTTCACTTTCTTGGGGTTTATACTTCTTATACCTGAAATTATACCTTGAAATTATCTGAAAACAGTAGTACATAATCTGTTTGTATAAAGTACATTTTACAAGCAACTGTAGTACAAAAGATTGAAGTTTTCAGTACATATTATCTGAAAGTATAGTATATAATCTGTGTATTTGAAGTACATTTTAGAAGCAACTATAGTACAAAAATACTCAACCTTTCAGTACACATTATCTGAAAGTATAGTATATAATCTGTGTATTTGAAGTACATTTTAGAAGCAACTGTAGTACAAAAATACTCAACCTTTCAGTACACATTATCTGAAAGTGTAGTATATAATCTGTTTGTGTAAAATACATTTTACAAGTAACTGTAGTACAAAATATTGAAGCTTTCAGTACATATTATCTGAAAGTTTAGTGTATAATCTGTGTATTTGAAGTACATTTTAGAAGCAATTGTAGTCACATTATCTGAAAGTATAGTATATAATCTGTGTATCTAAAGTACATTTTAGAAGCAATTGTAGTACAAAAGATTTAAGTTTTCAGTGCACATTATCTAAAAACGGTAGTATATAATCTATTTGTCTGAAGTATATTTTAGAAGCAACTGTAGTACAAAACATTCAAGCTTTAAGTACACATTATCTGAAAGTGTAGTATATAATCTGTGTATCTAAAGTACATTTCAGAAATAACTGTAGTACAAAATATTCAACCTTTCAGTATATATTATCTGAAAATGGTAGTACATAATTTGAGTATTTGAAGTACATTTTAGAAGCAACGGTAGTACAAAATATTCAACATTTCAGTACACATTATCTGAAAATGGTAGTACATAATTTGACTATCTGAAATACATTTTAGAAGCAATTGTAGTACAAAATATTCAACCTTTTAGTACACATTGTCTGAGTGGTAGTATATAATTTGTGTATCTGAAGTACATTTTACAAGTAACTGTAATACAAAATATTCAACCTTTCAGTTCACATTATCTGAAAGTGTAGTATATAATCTGTGTATCTAAAGTATATTTTAGAAGCAACTGTAGTACAAAACATTCAAGTTTTCAGTACACATTATCTAAAAGTAGTAGTATATAATCTGTATATTTGAAGTATATTTTAAAAGTAATTGTAATACAAAACATTCAAGCTTCAGTACACATTAGTTGAAAGTGGTAGTAGATTATCTGAGTATCTGAAGTACATTTAGAAGCAACTGTAGTACAAAATATTCAACATTTCAGTACACATTATCTGAGTGGTAGTATATAATTTGTGTATCTGAAGTACATTTTACAAGCAACTATAATACAAAACATTCAATCTTTCAGTACACATTATCTGAAAGTGGTAGTATATAATTTGTTCATATACTAATTTTTCTTTATTTGATTGCAACAAAAGCAAGACATAATGAGGTCTGCTCTCGTTGCTCCCCCAATATTTTCAGGCTAAATTGGAGCATGTGAAATTCAAGATGGGGTCAAATTATTTTGTTGTATTGAAGAAGACTCCTTTTTATATATACATGGATATGATGTTATGTTGAAGCACCATTCAATTAAAGTGAAATATTGTAGCGAGGTTCAGTACAATATATGGGAAATCAATTACAAATATAGAACAAATAAAGTATATATGGCGTTATGTTGAAGTATTCTTCAATTAAAGTGAAATATTGTAGTGAGGTTCAGTATAATATGCGGGAAATGAAGTATAAATACAGAACAAACGAAGTATATATGGTGTTATGTTGAAGTATTCTTTAATTAAAGTGAAATATTGTAGCGATGTTCAGTATAATATGCGGGAAATGAAGTACAAATACAGAACAAATGAAGTACATATGGTGTTATGTTGAAGTACACTTTATGCAATTGAATAATTAGCTCTAATAATTGTAGGGAGGGTCAAGTACAATATTTTGAGACTATCGAATTAGGTGAAGTACATATTTGTACTGGTGATAAGATGGATATGATTGTCAAATGTTCATGTGTTTACAACTTTCAATGCATAAGTATACTTTGGATATTACGAATGATAACTCTGATTCGTTGAACACTAGTGGTTATCACTTTAATAGTTTACATTATTTTATTCATACCATACTAAATATTACACACATTTTTAGAGTTTTGGTTGTTAATTACCAAGAAATAAAAGGCAAATCATGGAACAAAACTCAAGTTCATCACTATTAGTACAAAAAACAAGAAATCAAGTACATAATTGCCGCAATGAAGTACATATGTCCTGAAATCAAGTATAAATCTGTCTTATTGAAGTAATATCTCATGTATTTGTTCATGCTCTGGTAGCATATTTTCAGTATAAATGAAGTACAAATACAGAACAAATGAAGTATATATAATGTTATGTTGAAGTACACTTTATGCAATTAAATAATTAGTCTCTAATAATTATAGGGAGGGTTAAATACAATATCTTGAGACTATCGTTTGTCCTGAAATAAAGTATAAATCTCCCTTATTGAAGTAATTTCTCAAACATTTGTTAATACTCTAGTAGTATATTTTCAGTATAAATGAAGTACAAATATAGAACAAACGATGTATATATGGTGTTATATTGAAATACACTTTGTATAAAATCTCCCTTATTGAAGTAATATCTAGGGGTGGGCGTTCGGATCGAGTAATTCGGGTACCGATCCAATTGGGTCAGGTTTTTTATTTTTTAAAAACATGCGGATTGAGTACCCGATACTCAAATGAAATTTCAGGTCGAATATCGTGTAGGAAGTCCTACCCGATCGAGTAGCTCGGATACCCAATTTTAATTTATATATAAATAAATATATATTATATATAATATATATAATAAGTATATTTATATGTATTGTATATAAAAATACATATATATCTAAATATATCCAATATATAATATATGTAAAGATATTTATTATACATAAATATATAATTTAAATGCTTATTATATCCAATATTTATATATGGTGTGTGTGTGTGTGTGTATATATATATTTTAAAAGGCCAAAGTTTGGCCACTGTTAACACTTAACAGTGGCCAAGCTTTAGCCTGTTACCAAAGTTCATTTCCCCTTTTTTTTTTTTTTTTCTTTTTAGAATTTTTAGATAATATTTATATTTTTTTTTTTTAAAAAAATCATGTCGGATACCCGACAATTTCGGGTAGCTAAAATTGCTACCCAAAAAATTGGGTACCCGAACCCGACCTACCCGATCCGAACGCCCACCCCTAGTAATATCTCACACATTTGTTCATGCTCTCGGACAACATGCACATGCTACCTTTTCACTCTAAATCTAGCACATAATTACTGCAATGAAGTACATATGTCCCGAAATCAAGTATAAATCTCCCTTATTGAAAGCACTGATATCTCGGACAACATGCACATGCTACATTTTAATGCTAAATCAATAAATAAAACACTTGAAGTATAGAACTTCAATAATAGAGTACAATTTTAGATAAAATGAAGTATAAATGAAGTGCAATTTCAGATAAACGAAGTACAATTTTATAAAAAATGAAGTACAATTTCAAAACACTTGAAGTATAAGACGCCATCAATTGCAGTACAATTTTGGATAATCAATTAGTAGAATCCTTGAAGTATAAAACTTAAATAATAGAGTACAATGTTATGTAAAATAAAGTATAATTTTAGGTAATGAAGTACAATTTTATATAAAAAGAAGTACAATTTTAGAACACTTGAAGAATAAAACTCTAGTAATTGCAGTACAATTTTGGATAATTAATAAATAAAACCCTTGAAGTATAAAAATTCAATAATAGAGTACAATTTTATGTAAAATGAAGTATAAAATAAAGTACAATTTCAGATAAACGAAGTACAATTTTATATAAAAAGAAGTACAATTTTAGAACACTTGAAGTATAAGACGCTAGCAATTGCAGTACAATTTTGGATAATCAATTAGTAGAACATTTGAAGTATAAAACTTAAATAATAGAGTACAATTTTAAGTAAAATGAAGTACAATTTTAGGTTGAAGTATAAAACTTGAATGTTTTGTGCTACAATTCCTTGTAAAATGTACTTTACATAAATAGATTATATACTCCTACTTTTAGATAATGTGTACTGAAATGTTGAATATTTTGTACTACAATTGCTTGTAAAATGTACTTTTCATATATATTACCACTTATACTAATGTATTCTAAAAGGTTGAATATTTTGTACTAGAATTGCTTGTAAAATATACTTTATATAAACAGATTATATACTACCACTTCTAGTAATGTGTACTGAAATGTTGAATGTTTTGTACTGCAATTGCTTGAAAAATATACTTTACATAAACAGATTATATACTACTACTTTTACATAATGTGTACTAAAATGATGAATATTTTGTATTGCAATTGCTTGTAAAATGTACTTTAGATAAACAAATTGTATACTACCAGTTTCAGATAATATTTATTGAAAGGTTGAACGTTTTGTACTACAATCACTTGTAAATGTACTTTAGATAAACAAATTATATACTACTATTTCTTTTAAAATGTACTGAAAGGTTGAATATTTTATATTATAATTTCTTGTAAAATATACTTTACATAAACAGATTATATACTACTACAATTCCAATAAGTCCGAAGTTCTTCAAAATTCATCTCCTTCTTCATACCGACATCTCTGGCAAACACTCTTTTTGCTGATTAAGAAAAAAATACAAGATGAAGAGAATGACCTGGTAATAACTGAGAAAATAAACTGGGAAGAATGAAAATAAACTGAGAAAATAACCTGAAAATGATGAAAATAAATTAAGAAGGTGGAAATGCAGTGGTCGCGCTAGTGGTGGTGGTGTCGTCGGGTTCCTCATTCGCGCCGTCAAGCTTAATTTGCTTCTTCGACATTTTTTTTTTCTTTCTTCTGATGATGAAAGATGAAGGTGGGGTTTAGTGTTTGGGAATGGAGATAAAGGGTGTTTGGTTGTGTGGATAGAAAAGAAGTGAAGAAAATGAGTGAAAAATATTATACTTAAGGGTATTTTTGCCAAATCAAGTGGGTAGGGAGTGATATCTAAAGTTTTAACAAAACTCGGGAGTTCATTCTATAAAAATTCAAGTGGGGACTGAACATGAATTTGAAAAAGTGGTTTTGGTACTTTTTAATAAGTGCCCCATATATATATGTATATATATATATATAAATTTTACTAGTTATAAAATTCTAAAACTTATTTTTAAAAATTTAATTAAATTAATTGTCAAAAAAATAATTAAATTTAATTAAATATTATTTATATTATTACTAAATAATTTATTTACTAGATCGATAACGTATTAAATTTATTAAAATAATTAATTAAATTACTTATTAAGTAAATAATGTATTTAGTTATATTTAATGTATTAATTAAATATTACATTTATTCATTTAATAAATAATTTAAGATGTTTTAATTTGATATAATAAATAAATTAATCTTCTTCAAAAAAATTAATCTTCATTAAATATTAATCTTTAGATTTATTTAAAACAATAATAACAAATTTAATTATTATTTAATAATATATTATGTTTAATAAATTAATACTAATATAATTAAAATAATTATGAAGAAAATTAATTAAATTTAAGTAAAAATTATTTGATTATTTACTAAGTAATTTATTTACTAAATAATGTATTAATTAAATAATGAGCTAAAGTAATTAAGTAACCTATTAAATATTATATTTATTTGTTTAATAAATAATTTAAGATGATTTAATTTCATATAATATAAAATTATTTATTTTTTTAACTTGATGAATTGTTATAAGTATTACATATATAAATAATTAAATGAATTATTTTATTTAAATCAATAATTAAGTTTTATTTGTACATAAATCAGAACTAATAAATAATTAAATAATTATATTTTAATTAATAAATAGTAATTAGTTTATAATTAATGTACAATAATTATTTTTTTTATATAAGCCGATATTAATCATTATGCATAATTATGGTATTAGTCAATTTTTTTATAATTAAGATATAATTATGATTTCATAAATAATTAATATTTATTAATAAGTACTTTCTTCCAAGTAATACATCATTTGCTAATGTTAAATTTATAAAAATATAAATTTCATAATAAATCACCAATTAAATTAATTGCACATCATTTTATTACAACCATATATTAATCATTACACATATATATACACACATACACATCATCCAACTATAAATATATATGTATACATTACATAAAAAAATCACTTTTATTCTACAAACCCAACAAAAATTCAACTGATTTGATATTTACAGTAAAGTTTGTCTCCCCAAAAATCAAAAGCAACAAAAAACTCATTCTCAATTCATTTTCCCTATTTTTTCAAAACAGAAAGAAACGCTCGACACATTCTTCAATCTTTTTCCTCAAAACCCATTCTCCCAAAATATTTTTCAGAAAATGCCTAAAACATAACAGAACAAAGCCTTAAGTTTGGGTGATTCGGACCTATATCCTGTAATTACACAAAAAGTTGAATGAAATTTGTCAAACCAAAATTCTTTAAATCTCTCTATGAAAATTGAGAAAAAAATATTGAACAGATTAATTAAATGTAGTAAAATATGATTATGTACCTATGGATGTATATATTGAGAATATATATACGTAATTGCCACTAATTGATAGTTGGTTCATGGCATATTGGCTTGATACAATCTCTACAGTTTTTATTTCTTTAGTATATTAATTGCAAAACATGATAATAGATTTATAATATAAAAATTAGCTAAAATAACTAGATTGATAAAAGAGCAACCTCAACAACAACAATAATAATAATAATAATAATAATAATAAAAAAAAAAAAACTAGCTAAATAACATTAGGGGGAAATATATTAGCATGCATATTGAAGAATGCAAAAATTAGCTTCATATAAATTGAAGGCGTTGGCGTCTAATATAGTTGATTCGATCAGCCTTAGACGATAAGAAAGATGTAATAAGGACAATCAACTAATACTGGTTTGTTTATGAATTGGAGTATTTTGTCAAAATATTTTGGCAAAATAATTTTTGGGAAGTGGAGTTGGGGAATGTGATAGTTGTTTGTTTGTATTTTCAGTGGTAGGTGGAAAATGAATTGGGAGAAAATTATTTGTTTGTTTGTGTTTTAGGAGGGGACAATATGCCACATCAATAAATTTTTTGTTGGCTTGGTAGGATGAAATTAATATTTTAAAATTAATTATGTATGTGTATATATAGATTGGACGGGGGGACAAAAAATGAGAGGGTTGGACATTGGAGAATGGATATGAAATGTTGGGTTGGTAAGGTGAAATTGATATTTTAAAATTAATTATGTATGTGTGTGTGTGTGTATATATATATTGGATAAGGGGAACAAAAAATGAGAGCATTAGACATTGGAGAATGGATATGAAATGAATTGTGAGGATATTTTGGGCCTTCTTGGGTGTGTTAAGGATAGTGGGATTGAAGAATGTGATGGGTTATTTGTTTGTATTTTGGGAGTTGGAAAATATTTTGACAATTTACAAACAAACAAGCCCTAGGCATTTTATTCTATTGATGATAGACCCATAGCCCCCCTTCCCTGCTTCTTATAGCAAGATAACTAGGACATCTTTAAGGTGATAACGAAAAGCGAAAGGGCTTGTTCTTTTGCATTTTAGGTAATGTTTGGAAAATATTTTGGGAAAATGAGTTTTTGGGAGAAAGATTGGAGAAAATGTCAAGTGTGTTTTTTTTTTCTTTTTTTTGAGAAAATAGAGAAAATAATTTGAGAATGAGTTATTAGTTTCTTTTTGTTTTGGGGGAAAACAAACTTTACTGTATATGTTAAATCAAATACATTTTTGTAGAATTTATAGGGTGACTGAGATTTTTTTTATGTAATATATGTATGTATATCTATAGCTTGATGATGATGCATGTGTGTATATATATATGTAATAACTGAAATATGATTGTAATGAAATGATGTGTAATTAATTTATTTGATAATTTATTTTGACATTTTATATTTTTATTTAAATTTAAAAGTACCATATGATGTATTACTTTGGAGAAAATATTCCTTAATTCAAATTAAACTAAATAGTAATAAGCAAATTAATTATTTAAATTTAACTTTATAAAATTAATATTATATATTTAATTAATCATATGAAACATATTATTAACTAAATCATTATATCAAATAGATTAACAAATTAAAAATAAAAATAGAGGATTAAATTACATATGTACTATGTCTCGGTATAAAATATATTTTAATAAATTTAATAATTTCTATTTAATTATTACATTACTTTTATTAATATACGAAATGATAATATATAATTTATGAATAAACATGAAATTATTTAATTATAAATTATTAAATTATTGTGTTATTATATTTAATAAAATATACAATAGATGATTAAATTAAATATATGATGTATTTATTTTATTAAATTAAATAAATTGATAGGCATTAATTTATGTTTTTTATATTTATTTTAAATCAATGTAATGATTTTTTTAGATAAATAAACGAATTAATCTAACTAATTCAACAAGTTATATTAAGAATTTGATGCAATATATAATTATTATATTAATTTATATAATTTTTGCAGCAACAAAGAAAAAAGTTATTTTGCTATTATTTTGCTTAATTAAATAGACCGATCAATTAAATGTTTATAATTTTAATATTTGTGATTAATATTAATTAGTAGATATAACTATTTTTGAATAATAATAATGGTTTATTCACTATTAGAGACAATATTCCTTTACCTGCCAAGTAATACATTATTTGATAAGTCGCAAAGTAATGTTTAAACATGGTATAATTAATTTTTTTCAATGTTGAATACAAGTTTATTTTAATACTACAATGAACTTAAGGCGGTTCATAGTTTCACTTACCAAATAGGAAGAAAGTCTAAACATGTCGATATGGAACAACATACTATGGGGATGGTAGATTGCTTAGTATGCACCGCGCAATGCTGACCTCACTAGTACTAGTGGAAGTAGATGCACGTGGTCTTTTCAATTATCGAAGGAGTCTATGCCATGTGCTCACCTAGCCATCCACTGATGTCCTATCACTATGATGAGGGTCATCATCGTGCGGTGGAGGTACATACAGAGCTAAGGATGGGGATATCTCTCTCCCTCGATCGTACTGGCGAGAATGTGGGTACATGCATTCCTTGGTAATGAAATGATGTAGGTGATGCATCAAAATCTGCAACAACAACTGGGTGAAGGTAATCCACAACAACATCCTTCCTATTACTCATATGGTCAACTTGTATTAGCTCTAAAAAAATCTCCCATAACAAATCATATCGAGGCTCCCTCGCTCAAAATATCGCAAAGATATAGGCTTAATCTGCAAATGAAATTAATTTTGGAAATTATTGGATTGTTGTACAAATAAAGATGAAAATAATTGTTCCACAGTTAAAGAAATAATTTGGTACATCGAACATATTCTTACTTGAGTAAACCCGTCACACAAATCAGGTGGCACATACATTTCCCCCATATGTTCATTATATCTTACACCTGGATGCTTCATGATTATGGTCATTGCTTTGTACTTATCCTTCAAGTCATAGAACTACTAAGTAGCAAACTTTGTGGTGAAAGGCCACTGGAAGTGCCGCCTCAACTTGTATGCTAATTCTAGCATAAATATCTCAACGTACATGTCGTTAGCCAAGGAGTCGATGGTGTTAGCATCTAGCAACATCTGGACAAATCCTTCCTCCTCATTTAGCCCCCACACGTTAGGGATATGACAAGTAAAAATATCCAATGATCGATGTCGGCTCATAACAACATCTACATTTGCATAAATAATGAATATTATGCATCATATTTCCATACCTATAAGTCTTTAAATTATATACATTATACAATGTATGAGCAACAGAATATTTAGAAATCATGTAGCTTATATAGTCGGAATTACAATAGTGCCAACTTTACTATTGAAACATCAGTCAAACATCAATCACATGTTGATATTTTTAAAACTACATAAAAATTCATGCCACCAGTAATTTAATGAATACAACAACCAGAAAGATCAAACTCACAAGTATGACAAAAATAAGAAATCCATATAATGGGAGAACTAGGGATGATCAGATAAAGCTAAAAAATGTAGCATGCAATTGTCCTGAGTTGGTATCACCATTGAGTCCTTTGTTGATGTTGCTCTATATAGGTGCGTGCCCATTGACAACGGCCGGGCAGAACTACCGACATCCAAATGAGACTATGCTCTAATAAAGGTAGTGTTACTATGTTGTTTGCAAGACTGACCACTCTTAGTCCATGAGTCTACCCATATGAAAGAACCTGCATGATCACTCCCATAGGACATCTATAGAAAAATCAACCATCATTTACAGGTGTCGTGTCCATTTATATTCTCACTAGTCTTGCCCACAAGAAAATAAGTGAGGGTTGTATGTACCCATCGCCGCTGACATAAGTCAAATAAGTTATATACAATATATGGATGATTATTATGATAAATGAAAAAAACATACCAAACACATAATCACACTACGTACAATAGTTCGTTCAATACAACATAATAAACAAACTATCTCCTAAAACACAAAAATGAGTAATATCGCAAACCCATCATAAGTAGAGGACAATACAAATGATAGGATACTTAATACCTAAACACTTTTACTTCTACACACTTCATTCCTATCACAACTTAATATAACCCATGATTATTTCAATTCCTACTGTCATTCCACATTTGCATTGCTATCTTATCCATGAATGCAGCTTGTGTATTGATCTCTTCTTAACTTGGATGACCCCTGTGGTAGAAGGAATGCCAATTTGTCTCTTCCTCAGTCAAATGCTAGTTAAAGATTTTATCATCTCAACTGAACTTTTGAATAAAATTATATAAAACACAAGAAGAAATGACCTGGTCCTTTTGACGATTGAGGAAGTAGTTAGGCATACCCCAAGCAAGAATAGGAAACCACTTTTTTAGAACCCCGAATGGACGCTCTATGTCATTCCTTGATCTTGAATGTGCCTGATTGAACATCTCTCTAGGACTGTTATAGATAACATAATTTCTGAACTCCTCCAAATGGTAGGGCGACTGTCTATATGGTGCAAGAAAGCACATATAGTTTGTAAAGCTGGAATCCACATGGTAATACTTTCTTGAGATGGAGAAAATGACACCATTGAAATCATTGTTACCAAGGTAGAGGCCATTCGTAATCGAATGATACAATATAGGTGATTTGAGTATAATAGGTAATGTGGTGGAGGAAATTGGAACCATGGGTTGTTTTGAATTGTCATGAACAACACCTATGAATCAGTTGTACTATCCTCCTATTCGGTATTCATGTACGTGAACGTAAGAAAAAAATTGCATATAGCAAGAATGTTCTGGAAGGTATGCCCCTTGCATGACATGTACACATTTTAAAGACTATGGGGGACCCACATGTTGATCAGAGTACCATTGATCGCTCCTATGGCTCCCTATACTATCAAAATATGGTTATGCAGAAGGAATTGTGATGATAGTTTTATCAATCTAAAGAATGAGTATTCTTCATAATTAATCGAACCTCAAAATAAGGATAAAAATTAGGATCCAACTCGACTTGAGGTGAAACTTCATCAAATCATGGTGGAGATATAATCTCAAGTGCCAAGCAGACCAACGCACGTAAAACTCTTCTTATGTGGTGATTCACTATCGACAAGGCATTTTGGAACCTTTCCATGGTATTAAGTTGTCTTTGGTGCCTCCCCACTGTTTGCATGAACATGGCCATCTCCTTAACGACAGATACTCATGATTTAAAACTTTGTGTTAGTAGGCCACAAGACCTCATTAAGTCAACTAGAGCTTAAAATGCGGGTTTGGTCATGTGGATGTTATCACAAAACTTTTATGGGAGAGCATTCAATATTTCTACCACCTAGTCAATACCCTACATCCAAAAGTTATTGGGCAAATTGCATTTTACCCTCTGTGAAAATGGAAAAGAGCAAAAAAAACCCCTATAAAAAAAAATAGACAACAACCCTCCTTGTGATTTTAAAAAAATAGCACACCGCCCCCTCCTTGTGATTTGCTGCAATTTAGCCATAATTTTAATGTATAAAGACTATACTACCCTAGTTATTTCATATATTTTTAATTTTATTTATGTATTCTTTTTAAATATATTTTTATATATCTTCTTTCTTTTATTCTTTTATTTATTCTTTTTAAATATAATTTCATTTAATTTTATTCTTTTATTTATTTATTCTTTTTTTATTTTTAAATTTAAAAACTATTTTTAACTTTCATCTTTCTATTTATTCTAGTTTTTTATTTTATATAAATATAAAATATATATATATAGAAATAAAATATATTATAAATACATTAATATATTTATGTATATATTTATATAAAATAAACATGAATATATCAATTAACAAACATAAACATAATATACTTGTCATGTTTCATTTATAATATGCTATAAATATAAATATAAAATATATATAGAAATGTAATATATTATAAATACATTGGTAATGTTTGGATATGAATTATATGTTTTGGATTATGTGTTTTGGGAGAATGAATTTTGAGAGTGGGGTTGAGGAATGTGATGTGTGTTTGTTTATATTTTGGGAATAGTTAGAAAATTATTTTAAAAAATTTTGGTATGTTTGTTTATATTTTGGGGGGACAAGTTCTACTGCAACAATCAAATCAATGCTTTTTATTGAGTTTTTGAGTTGAAAATAAAGATAAAAGATATTTTGGAAATTGTTTTTGGCATTTTGGAGGCAAAATTTTTGTACATTTGTTTTTTTCAAAATATAACCAAATATAGCCATTATATTTATGTATATATTTATATAGGGCAAAATGCATTTTACCCCCTCGTAAAGAGCCAAATAAGCTAAAAACCTCTTATATTTTGCTAATTGGCGTATAACCCCCTGTATTTATGAAAAATTTGCATAAAAGGGCCACTTTCCATGTTGGTCAGACACGAGCGGAGAGTGCAATTTTTTCTGCCTTTTGGAGCGATTTAATGCTATAAAATGACATATATGCCCTCCTATTACAATCAAAAGAAATGTCCTCAATTTGGTCTATTTTGAATGCATTTTACCTCCTTTTTTTGGCCTATTTTGAATGCATATAATATATATATATATAATATAACAAATAATTAATACGAAGACTATTTCAAATATAAAAAAGTCACTTTCTGCAACAACTATAAGCTCTGAACTTTATTTTTATATTATTAATTTAAGTCACTTTAGTTTTTTATTGATAAATAATTACTTAACTAGCAAATAATATTAATTTTATATTTTTCAATATATTTAGTTAAACAATTTTATAATTATATCGCCTACTTTATTTTAATATTTTTGCTTATAATAATTGATAAAAAAATATTTTTACATGGATTAATAATGTCAAATAAAAAAAACTTGACTGAAAGTATGTATCCATTTAATTATTTATACATATTTATAAAAGAAATTTATATATATGAGCGAGTGATATTTTATCTTAAATTGAATATTAAAAATTTACTTATTCTTTTATTCATGCACATAATATATGTTATTTGATAATTTTAAAAATAATAAAATAACTACATATATAAATAAATATAAATAAATTTTACTTATCATAGTTATATAGAATATTAAGAGATATTTTAGTTTATAAAAATTGTATGTTATAAGCTACATAATGGATTATTTATCAAATAATAACATGATGTAAGTTACTTTCATAAATAAATTATAAAGAGGTTTACATATTTACTCTAACAAAAAATATTTAACATTTTAACATTTGAAGATTGAAGGTTAGAGTATTTATCACGTTGAGAGAGAAGTTTTCAAACCGTCAATTGAAAAACAAATGAAAGCCAAGCCTATGTAACATCAAGGAGGACAATTTAGTCATTTGATAAATCTAAAAAGCATTTAAATCAATTGGGGCGAGTGTGCAAATTTTTCATAAATATAGGAGGTTATATGCCAATTAGAAAAATATAGGGGGTTTTCAGCCTATTTGGATCTTTACAAGGGGGTAAAATGAATATTACCCAATTTATATATAATATATATAAATAAATAAAACACAAATATACCCACCCACCCCAATCCACCGCTACTCGCCGCCTCTGCGAGTGGCGGCCATGGCCGGCGGCGTTCGCAGCGGGCCATGGCCGACCCACGTGGCCATGGTCGGCTGGGAGGCCGCCCGCATCGGGTGGCATCTATGAGCGGCGGCCATAGATGTGACCTCCATGGCCGGCTGCGGACGGCCCAGCCATGGCAGCCGCATTCACAGAGACGACTATGCCCGACCGCCTGTATGCGCGGCGATCATGGCCCAGCCGCTGGTGGGATGGGGAGGGGTTCCCAGTGGGGGGTAGGTGGCAAGGGATGTTGGTGGGCGGGGGTTGGGGGGAGGAGTTGCAGGTTTTTATATATAAATATGTATATATAATACATATATATATTTAACTGTATATAAATATAGTTATATATAAATATGTATATATTTAAATATATGTATAATATTTTATATTTTTTCATATGGAGAATTAATTTGAACCATTGGTTTTTTTCAATTCATTCGACGGTTGATATTTATGGGCAAAGTTGACATTTCAACAGCAAATATCTTAGAATAACCGCAGTTGTTGCGCATGAATCACAGCCAGGGGGACGGAGGGGGGTAATTTGCTATTTTTTTAAAGTCATAAGGGGATTTGTTGCCTTTTTTTTTTTCATAAGGGGTCTTTTTGCAAAACCTAATTTACCCAAAAGTTATTACGAGGTATCCTTTGTGGTGCCATGTTTAGTGCGGTAATCTCCGTGTCATTCCTTGGGGTGCTCAGACTACTATCACCTTCACTTTTTGGAGAATGATGCATTGAACTTGAGGCACTCGCCTTACTATTTCGAATGAACGCATAAATTGTTGATTATACCTATTCAAAAATAGTAAAGAAGACACATATGGCAACTGGAAGATTAAAGAAGGACATACTAAGACGGAGGGAAGATCTGACAACATTAGAATTCATAAGCAAATTTATCATAGGCATCAACGATAATGTTTGACATAGCATAATAAAGTGCATAAACTGAAAAATGCTAACATAAATCACATAAACTTTCATGAGCAACGACAGAAGGCTTGCAAAGTAGTATTAGACATGGGCACACATGGGACGATGGTCACATGTACTCTAAGGACTCAACCCAAATCCGCTTCTTACGATTGTCAAGTCAAGTGAAGAATAAATGCATAGTGCTACTCTTTAATGCATTAATAGCTCTTGCAAAATGGCTATCGAGGAGTCATTCCTTGATCAGAGTGATTAAATGCACATCTCTATTGACTTATCAGTGTTAGCACCCACCATGTTAGGCTTAACGTCCATCAAGATGTCCTATTTGTCAAGTGCCCCAGTCAGATGGGTTTTCTTCTCTACTTATGACGTCACTTTCCTTCGATGTGAATAACCTCCGAAGCTACTGGTTGTATCTGTCAAGCTATCACCATGACTGCCCGAAATTCTAGAACAACTACCTCCTGCATAATTCATATTGACGCTAGGAACTCTAACCTCGTCGGAAGGATCAACCGACTACGAAGATCAAGACTGTGAACCCATCGCCATGGAACTTTGGAACGTCTCTGTACAGTAATCATAATGAGGTAGACCATACTCGATGATGTGTTCATAATTTGGATGCTCCTATTTCACGAAAAGAAATGTGTAAATACTAGGGAAGTAAGTTAAGAGGATGGCTAAGTGATGAGACAATGAAAGAAATGACAATAGAAATAACTGTCGTCAAATGCTAAATTCAAGAGGGAGATCCCATTATAGTGTTTTTTTCATAATCCCAAATCGAAACCCATCTCTTTAGTAACTAGTTAATGGAATAAGTGTCATGCCATCTGAAATCGATTCCATTTAGTTTTACACTAGCTAACCGTATAATTAAACCGGCTATGGGCATGTGTATTTAATTTGTTGCAAATTCTTCCCCAAGTGAAGATTGAGAAGGTTGTTGTCAACAGTTGACCATTAACGAACTCTTCATAGCATAGCTTAACGAATGCTATATCATTTTCAAGAGACCAACGTGTGCTACTTGCCCTTGGATGCCCGCGCGTGGAAATATTAGAAGGCTCTTTTATGTTTGGATCCATCTAAGTTCCATATCATCTTTTCGAAGCAAAAAATCGATATTCTTATAGTCAGACTAATATTAATCTTACTAAAGCGTGAGAATTCAAGATGAATATATCTATCTTTCTAAATTACTTATGTTGCATACTAATCCTTTTTTTCCTAAAAAATAAATATATATATATATATCCCTCATATTAGTATAACTCAAGATAAATTTATTTGTGGCAATTTTTCAAAACATAATTTTTACCTCACATGCTAAACCTTGAATTAAGTTATTTTAAAAAGGTTTAATTACACATTTTTCAAATCAACACAAATTCAAGAATTTACTTCTAAAATTATTATTTGATATGATCTCCAAATTTATTTGTAGAAATTTTTGAAAACACAATTTTTATCTCACATTCTAAACTTTGAATTTAAGTTACTTTAAAAAGGTTTACTTACACTATTTCCAAATGAACATAAATTCAAGAATTTACTTATGAAATGATTTTATTATTTTGGATCTCCAAATTTGTTTGTGGCAATTTTTCAAAACAATTCTTACCTCTCATGCTAAACCTTGAATTACGTTCATTTAAAAAGGTTTAATTATACTTTACCCAATTCAACACAAATTCAAGAATTTATTACTTACAAAATTATTATTTGACATGATATCCAAATTTATTTGTGGCAATTTTTCAAAAAAATGAAATTCATCTCACATGCTAAACTTGAATTAAGCTATCTTAAAAAGGTTTAATTACACTTTCCCCAAATCAACACAAGTTCAAGAATTTACTTATAAAATCATTATTTGATATTATCTCCAAATCAAATTTAAATAATTTTTCTTGAAATTAAAAGTAATATAGTATAATATTGTTACTAAATATTTTCGATACACAATTATTTCCAATTGTTGCAATTGTTGCCATACTCCGTTTCCTATAGCAGTTAACATGAGCCAAAATTTAATTCACACATAAAAAAATTATTTTCAATCACATTGAAAGGGACATTGAAAGGAAGTTTATTTAAGAAAAATAAGTGCAACATAAGATAAAGGCAAATCAACATTGCTAAATATGTAATAGTCTGCAGATTGCATACTATCAAATATCTATAATATCACTTCAAAATTGTGCTTAAAATTGAAAACAACAGTACCATATCAAGAAAAATCATGACAATTTATACACTTGAATAAGATGGTTTACACATAATTCAAAGAAAAATAATCCTAACTATAAATACAAACGAAACTGCCCGAGAGTCTACAATATAGTACACTTTGGTACCAATATACACCGTTTGCTACCAAACAAGAAAATGTCAATGGTTGCCTCTTGAAAATGTTGGATGGTTTGGGTGGGATAATAACATATGAACCCATTTTCTTTGTTCTGCAGTCCCACCCTAATTTAATGTGTGTTATCACACCATAGATACATCAAACACTTTAGAAATGGTTTGACATAGTTCCATATGCATGTAGACCTACATGAACTACTTACAAAAATATGAAACATGCCCAATGATGCCCTGCAGCCAACTAACCGATTTCAAAATATGAAGAAACAGCTAAAAAGTTTCCAGAATATGCAGAAATGGCAAATAGTTCCCTAGAACACCATTAAAGGTACTAATAACAAGCAGAACATGTATCTAATTAGCCTAAGCAAAGCAAAGCTACATGAAGGCAGATCTCCATCAGGACATAAAAAAAAACCTAAGATGGAGTTCTAATAATGCAGGTTACATGCCCTACTATGTTAACCAATTATGGACTCAATAAGGACCATATATGGAGTGATAACAAGACAGACTCAATGCTTAGGACTCAATACCTCATGCCCTAAAATGCATGACTTTCAAGGTAGTAAGCACACGGACTTGCACTTATAAAGTCAACAATAGCTGTCTCCTTCCAGCTACTATTGTGTGACTTTTTTAAGTCACATAATATCATAAAATGTGATCGTAAAAATGAAGATCAACCGCTAGTCTTCATCAACATCATGTAATGGTCACCGTGGAGGTATACTTACTTCTCTACTCAAGGGATGGAGAAACCCTAAGCATGGCGCCTTTGCATTAATAGTTGACATGTATCAACTCTCATAAAGTAAGTTACCAACAAATAAAAATATTAGAATCAGAACAAATAATACAATACAACATATACAATGAGCAAAGTGTAGTCAAACGTCATTCAAACTACGAAATACTTTATTCAAGTAGTTATCAGGTAACTTATATTAATCATTCAACAAGATTCAATTGCACATGAATACAAAGTCCAACAAAGTCATAATTTATAGTATAAAAATGCAAAATCTAACAAAGGATAACAACACTCAAAGTACAGCTGAAAGCAAAAAATAGAGTATCTTTTAAATCTCCCCTTTCAGAATTAAGCTCTACACATTTGTAATCCCTTAAATTGTCACCACGACTAAAGGATGTATGGCCTGCTGTTGTGTAAGTGTGTGCAGTGTAAGAGAGGTTTAATAGTAACTGTGGTGTCTGCTGTGTGCAATGGTAAGAAAGTGAGTTTGGGAATGGTAAAATGAATGTACATATAGTATAAATTTGCTTAACGGGCAAAAGGAGATATATCCATTAATCATGCAATTTCTATTCCACATATAGATTTGATGTGATGTAGCAGGCTCAGTTTGTCAGCCTTATTTAAAGAAAACAATAACAGGCTACCATGTATAGGGATCAATAAGTGAAGACCATGTGAAAAAAATGATAGCTACAAGAATAGAGACCAAAGACCTAACAGTAAGGTCATCTAAAGATCATAAACTAATACCAAATACAACAAACAAGCTACAGAAGTGTTTAGCAATGGATCAAATACATATTATCGTACATGCATGTCACTGATCTTCAAATACACCAATAAATTAACATCAAAACCTAAATGTCAAACCAATAATCTAAATAACAAATGATAAATAACATAGTAACCCTTAAGAGAACCAAATCTGAGTATGCATAAATAATTTTCAAAATAAAAAAAACCTTAAAAAAGGATAGGCATGTGAATGAACATAAGAAATGATAAGACCCATCAAACCACTTTCAAACTTCAGAATAACATAAATAAAAAAAAGGCCAAAATAGCATATACCTATGCCCTAGAATAAAAGTTTAAAACCTTATGAAAGAAATTCAAAAAATTTACACAGTGGCTAGAATATACCACATGAACTTGGCTTTTTGGCCCACACACATAGAAAGAACCCACATCCCATGAAGATTAGACATAAAAAGGAGCCGGGTAGGGAATATTGTTGGATAAAGATGAAGAAGCATTCAAATCAACATTTCTTTTGAACTCATAAACATAATCATCACAGAAGGGCGTAAAATGAATAGCCCAAACCAGCTCTAATCCCCTTTTTTCAAAAAACCCTATAATGAATTTTGATAAAATTGAAGACCCATGCTATTTTAAGTGAACCCATCACTAATACTTGGAAAAACGCCTGTCAAATGATAGCGAAAGGAGGAGAATAGCTAGGCACAAAGACGAGAGTGAAATAGAATCACTCGATTATAGAAAAATGGAAAAAAAAGAGAGAGAATAGGAAATGGGCGTAGTGAGGGACCAAAAAGACAAAGAGCGAGGGAGGGAGGAGAGATGTGGGAGACAAGGGCGGGTGGGTTGTCATGGGAGGGATTAGGGTGTTTTGAAATTATTTTGTGAGGGTTTTTTGGGTATTAAAATTTTGTGTTTTAGGAGAAAGATTGGAGAACCTATACACGTTTTGGAATTGTTTTAGAAGTTGGAAAATATTTTGGAAAAAGGTAGAAGAACAAACCCAAAAGAAATAAACTGTATCCAAACCATTATACATTCACTATAAGAAATACCTCTTCACCAATAAAATTCATCACAGATTTAATGAAATTTGTTACAAAATATGATTTTGTGATGGATTTATTTCACAAATCTGTTAATATATGCTTCATCATTGATTAATTTGTAGTGAAAATAAAATGCATCACAAAATTAATTTTGTGACAATTCTATTACAGGTTAAAAATTCATGTTTAGAGGTATGAAATATATGACGGACTTTTCATATTAATATAGATTTTTTATATGCATCACAAGTTTCATTCTTAATATATTTTCTCTTTTTAAATTTGTTTGTAATCCATCACAATCGTCTTCAAATTGTGATGGAACCCTATTTATTTCAAATTTTCTATTAATGAACATCTTTTTTCTTTGTAGTGATTATTGCTCATGGTCATTATCCATAACTTTAATATACGTTGGTTCGTTGTTTCAATTTTCTTCATATGGACATATATAGTACAAAGGCCTGTGAACTGACCATTTTATGGTGCTACTTTAAAGATTATATATGTTTTACATTTTAGCATGCCATATTTTTGGCTTTAGTTTAAAAATTACTGAGTGATAATCTCATTTAAAAACTTAAATTGTTAATAGAAATATATTCAATATTTAGTATCTCTAACAACCTCTTCCGCATGAGTGGGAATATGACCTGAACCAGATTTTTATTTACAAATCTTAAAACATATTACATGCTACCATTATATTAAAGTTTTTTATTTATTTATACACACACATATTGGGCGTTTGCTAGGTTTAAACCCTCAATCTCACACCTTATGTGTGAGACTTATGCTATTGAATCAAAGGCCACTCATCACAATATTGTATTAAAGTTTAAACTACTAATGGTGACACATATTAAAGTGCATCTCCTTCAATCACTTATAGTCCACAAACTTTTTTTGGTTAATTATGTGGAATTTATTCTTCCAAATATGTGGAGTGAGATTTGGGAAATAATTATTGTTTGCAATTGTATATCTTATTGGATAAATATACATGAAAATTCATTTTAATTGGCACATTTAGTTTGATTTTTCGAAAGCTAAATTTCATTATTAGTTACCCTTAATATTTTTTACATTTAATTCAATTTGTTCTCAAGTTTATTGTGGTTTCACTTAAGTCTTATTTAATCTTTTTTTTCCAGAACTTTTCTTGCACAAATAAATACATAACCTAATTCTTTCGAACATCATTTTTTTTCTTTCATCATTTATAAGTGAAAGAAACATTGCTCTATTTATTCTCTGTTGATTTTGAATAAGGGCTTAAAATTTTTAAAGAGGATACAAAAATGAAGCAAGAAAATATTAAATTGATCAGTAATCAATAAAATTTGAGTAGATATTAGGAAACTTGAAATTCTAGTTAGGTGGTTGTACAGTTATCTTTGATTATCAACTATATGTGCCTTCGAGTTTATATTAGCTAGTTTTGTGAGGCTTTACAATAAATTGGTTTGAGCATAATTTTTACTTCTATACTATTTATAAAGTATGTGAGTATCTAATATATAACTAGACATGTTTTCTAATAAGTTGATAAAATTAATTAATTTTTAAAAAATAATGATAATACAACTTCAATTTCTTTGATCTTCTTTGTGGCTGTTCTTTCTCTCCTCCCCCCTCTTTCTCTCTAATTTTATCTTTTTTCCTTTTTTTCTTCAGTTATTAATTGTATATTATTGTTGTAATCCAGAAAGACCAAACAATAAAATTGAAAATACTCATAAAGTAATTCAATTAAAAAAGACAACAAGACTTAACGTGGTTCGGCAATGTGCCTAATCCATCAGACAAATATATGAATTGATTGATTCCAAATCAAGTGTCAAGTACAAATTTAAGTCTCACAAATCTCACGAGAACACCTGACATCTTCGTTCTAACTTTCGTTCTAAGAGAATTCTCTAAAATAGTCTAGAACTATATTTGATAGTGTTCATTCTACCTATCCTTGAAGAAAATGGGGTTTAAATACCCAGACAAATTTCAAAACGGGCTTGGACCTTGCATATTGCGCCGGGGTGCACAAAATTTTTGCTCCGACGTATGAAACTCCATTGTGGGCAGTTTACGCCGCGCTAGGGCACACAAAACTTATGTCCTAGCGCAAGATTATAATGTGGCTTACGCCAGGGCGCACAAAATATGCACCTTGGTGGAAGGTTCTCCTGTGCCCCAACAAATTGGTATTGGAGCTTTTGGTTGTGGTGTAGCTTGAGATTTAGTTTTTCAGGGATAGGCAGTGTCATTGGCAAATTACTCTGCGGCTAAAAAACTTGATGGCAAAGGGAATTTCACTATTTTTCAAGGAAGGGTAGAAGATATCCTAATTTAACAAGGCCTAACAGTGGCGTTGAAGGGAAGGTAGGAGAAGCCGATAGATATGAAGGATTTACAGTGAGAAGATTTGACTTTGTATTGCGGACAACATTATTAATAATGTTGTGGAGATGATTGGATTTTGGATTCCACATGCGTAACGCATGTTTGCTCCATGGGGAATTATTTTTGATTAACTTCAATCATGGAAGATAGGTAATTTGTCTTTGTGCGATGATTCTACTTTGAGAGTCATGTGTATTGTAGTGGTGAAAAACAAAATAGTTGTTAGAGCGGTTCATACTTTAGATGGTGTGACCTATATCCTAAAGACACGAAAGAATCTAATTTCCTCGCGCTAGTTAGATTCCAAGGGCTGTGAATATTCACTAAAGGTGGAGTCCTAAAAGTCACATATAAGGCTGTACATGTGCATTAGCCGAGATGAGTCAGTTGGTGCCAGGACCTTACTAATTCGGCATGTGCAGTGGTGTCTTTGAAGGCCAATGGAATTTGATTTCCGATGAGTCATGAGCAATTGCTGAGATGAGAAACCTTGTCAAGGTAGAGGTTGTTGGGATTTGACTCGGTTATCGAGAGACCAAGTTATACTAGAATTATAACTCATTCTTGTATTAGGTTTCCTAGTTGTAGATAAAGTAGTCAAGTAATTTCTATTTTAAATAGAGATGTTTATTTGATTACTTGAGAGCATACTCGTGTAACTCATAATACTCATGGGGTAGTTATTTTGAGTTGCAAGTGGGGCAATACAAAGGGGTGGAAGTGAGTATTTCTTTTGGGTAGTTATGAGAGTGTTTGTACAAGGGAATTTTGTCTTGGGTTTGAGTATGTTAAATTCAAAGGTTGGCTTGTACTGACAAAATTCTCTCATAGTGGAAGAAAGAAAACTCCTATGGAGGTAGATGGAATTTGCTGAACTACGTAAATCTGTATCTATTTTATTTTTCTATCTATCGGGTATTATTTTGCCATTAAATTTGTGGATTCCTGATAAATTAAATCTCGTGCCTAAATTGCTTCTATTGTGCCCCGACATATTATCATAATTTTTTCTTTTATTTACACTAAATATTCAAACAAATACATTGAAATTATTGAAAAATTATAGCATTACATGAAAAGTAAATAAATATTTTTATTTATTTTATACTATAAATATTTTAGTACATGCAGAAAGTGTAATCAAATTGCTAGATCATAATAATCCACAAGTGCCATGTTCATCGTACTCAAGACTCGCATCATCTTCCAAATAAATAAATATGTAAAAGCAAACCAACAATATTTGATTAAAAGTAAGTGACCTACCATAATTTGCAAAATCAAATATGTTCTTCATGTATCTCATAATTTTTACTATATTTTGTAATTTCACTACAAGAAAGCATCTTTTCACCAATGAAGAAATCCACAAATTTAGTAAAATCTATCACAAAATGTAATTTTATAATAAATTTGTTTGACAAACCTGTTAGTAATTTGTTTGGTCATTGATTAATGCTATGACGAAAATAAAATACGTCCCAAAATTAATTTTGTGATGGAATTTTTTTCACTGATCAAAATTTTAAGCATAATGTTTAGAGTTATGAAATTATTATGGATTCTTTAATACAGATTCTTAATATCTGTTAAAAGTATCATCACTAATATATGTTTTCACTCCTTTTTTGAATTCATTGGTAATCCATCAAAAATCTATTACACCTATCTTCAATTTATGATGGAGCCTTATCCATTACAAATTTTTCGTTAATGAGGGAGTGTTTTCTTATAATATAAGAGTTTTTGAATTTCACCAAAAAGAAATAATAAAAGAAGAAAGTTATAACCTCTAAAACTGAATTGAACCATATTCACAAAATATGTCCAAGATCTAGATTTTTAACTAGAGGCTGAATTTTCTAGACTGCAAATTGCAATTGGTACTTACATAAAATGAATTAAGCAAACCATATTAAGTAATCTATAAATTAAACCTAACATTAGTTTGACTAAATTTAACTAACTTATGTGACAAAAAATATGAATAATTTCATATTAACTCAAGAATTAAAGGAAGGAATTACACCTATATATACATAAAAAATGTCGACCTGTTATGCAATGAAATAAAAAAATGGATTAAGATAGTATAATTATGATATAAGTTAGGAAATAATTCCTTAGCTATAGGTTCGAATCAAGTTAGCTCCAGCTTTAGGTTTGGTGATTTGAACCTATATCCTATAATCGCACAATAAGTTACAGTTGTTGGACTTTGTTAGACAAAACTCTTTGATGCTGAAATTTGTCTTTGAAGATGGAGAAGGAACAAAAAATATTGAAGAGATTAATTAAATACAGTAAAATATGATGCGCACCTTCCATGACTTGTTGGCTTGATCAAACTATCATCATCTGAAGAACGATCCACAGTTGTGGATTGGATCAGACTATATTAAACCAACTCAATTAAAAAAGATACGGATTCTAAAGTTGTTTGAGGAGTATATTCAAATTTTAAATTTTATTTCATTCTATTGTCTTACATTGCTAATGAGTTTAATCTTTTGAATCATGTAAATTATACATCAATATAGAATTAAGTGTCTTTGTTTGTAATTACAAGAGTACATTTTCTTTTCCTTATATTTTTTGCTCTCCACTTTGATTTATATATAATGAAGTGCATATTATTCTATTTTACCTTCTACAAAATAAATTTAATTTATTACATTGATCTAGAAAAATATATAAATGAATTTACAAACCTTAGCTATTACAAATATGAAAGTGCGAGTTTTCACAAATCAATTATCTCTTTCAGATGGACAAGTACAATGATCATGAGCAAACATAAAATTTAGACAATTACTTTCAAACAACAATTTTCAATTTCATCTATAGGCCTGAAGAAATCTCCCTAGTCATTTCAACTTGCTTTAGAAATAAGAACTTTAAAAAGATTACGTAAAGAAGGTGCCAAAAGAAATTGGATTTTACAATGACTCCCAAAGTGTGAGTACACATGTGTGGAAATATTAAGAAACGTGAAATTCTATACATTTCCTTGCTTTTGTAAGGCTTCACTAGTTAATTTATGTAAATTCGGTAGCCTTTGACCCAAAGGCAAAAGTCTCGCAAATAAAACGTGAGGTTGGGAGTTCGAATCTAGTAACTCCTGATGTGAGTGTGTATGAATAAATAATAAAAACTTATGTAAGAGCAAAATTCATAATTAATTAAGCTACAACTTGCCATGATTTGCCAAGACCTACTATTTGCAAAGATGGAATTTATTCTTCATCAAATAACTCTTGCCCTACTTTGTAAAAGGGATTGGAATTTTATGAAAAGGGAGAAATTTTTAAAATGCGTAAAAATGAACTGAATTATATTTACAACTTGTTATCCATATAGATGTCCTTGAAATGAGAGTTTTAACATGAAGGGGAACCACACCACAAACCTTCCCTTCATAGTCACAATAAACCCCCGAAGTCCAAAACTTCCAAAACCCCCCAAAAACGAACCAACTCCTTATTTGGAGCGTCCGGGGTCTAGGTAACCCTGCCTTAGAGCTCATTGTACATAATCTTGTGACAAATCTTAACCTCAAAATCCTTGCTCTCCTTGAACCAAAAATTAACCTTGATGACAGATTCATGCCTAGAAGACTAGGGCTTGATAGGGGTGTTGCGAATGTGAATCAAAAGATTTGGTGTATTGTTTATAGTAGTTTGCAAGTTTCCATGCTTTTGGATACTGATCAGCTTCTTCATGTTCAGATTTCTTCTCCTTTGTGGCCCTTGGATATTATCTGTTCCTTTGTTTATGCTAAGGGGTCTAAGCTTGCCAAGAGACCCCTATGGGATGACCTTAGGTCCTTGGCGGGTTCCCATCTCCCGTAGCTTGTTGGAGGGTACTTTAACATCATCTTATGTGTAGAGGAAAAAAAAGGTGGTGCTCCTACAAACATTTTTGCCATGGAAGATTTTGGTGATATGATTATGGATTGTGAATTGGAAGATGTGGGTTTTGAAGGCTCCCCTTTTACTTGGACTGCCAATTCAGTTTGGGAAAGACTTGACATGGTTTTATTTTTAGCTCAATGGTGTGAAACATCTAGTTTGACTAGAATTCAACACCATTCCAAAAGTATCTCAGATCATCACTCTCTCTTGGTCTCATTTGTTGTGTCAGCTTCCCCTTGGCCTTCTAGTTTTTGATTTCAGAATATGTGGACTCATCACCACGATTTTCTTGAGGTTGTCAATGAGAACTAGAACCTTCCTATGCAAGCCCAGGGCATGACTACCTTAAGTTGATTAGGCTCAAGAAGATCCTTAAAAAATGTAATAGAGAAGTGTTTGGTAATGTGTTCTCCAGGGTTCAGAATGCTAAGGAGTATGCCAATAGGGCTGAATAGAGGGGAGTTAGCTATGGAAGAGGAATTTTGGAAGCAAAAATCTGCTTGCAGGTGGTTACTTGAGGGTAAAAGGAATACTCATTTCTTTCAAGGGATGGTCAAGAAGAAACATGTTAAGAACAAAATCCACCAGATTCATTGCCAAGGGAACATTCTCACTGATAAGGAGGAAATCTCATCATCTATTGCCCAGTTTTTTGAACAGTTATTGACTGACCGTGCTGGCAGATTCAGCCCCGAGGACCTTAATTGCATTCCCAACCTTCTTAAATTCTTGGACACCAATTCCCTCACTGACTTGCCCTTTCTTGAAGAGATTAAAGCTGTTATCTTTGACATTAATCCCAACAGTGTGGCTGGACCTGATGGCTTCTCATCCAAATTCCTTCAAACTTGTTAGGATATTGTCGTATATGATGTTGTTGAGGTTGTCCGTGACTTCTTCTCTGGATCTTCTCTACCCCGTGGGTTTACCACCACCACCACCACCACCACCACCACCACCACACTTATTCCTAAGATTACAACCCCTATTTCTTGGAAAGATTTTCGTCCCATTAGTCTTTGTAACATCACCAAAAAAATCCTTTCCAAACTCATGTGCTCTAAATTAGCCCCCATCCTCCCTCACATTGTATCTCCCAACTAAAGTGGTTTTGTTAAGGGTTGGTTGATCTATGAGAAGATTCTCTTGGCCTAAGAGATGGTTCATGGGCATAGCAAAAGTAAGGAGAATGCGGTCATCAAGCTTGACATGCAAAAAACTTATGACCGTGTGTTAATTGGAAATTCTTTGGCCATCCTTCACAGGTTCGGTTTCCCTTATCATTAGGTTAGAATGGTTGAAAACCTCATTAATAATTGTTGGTTCACAGTTCTTGTCAATGGAGGATCCATGAATTCTTCAAATCTTGAAGAGGGTTAAGGCAAGGAGACCCCTATCTCCGAGCCTCTTATCATTGCTTCTAAATTCTTTTTTGGAGGTATTGATAATCTTTTCATGCGGAACCCGAGCTTGTTCTTTGATGGTGGTAAGAACCTTTAGATCTCCCATCTTGCTTGATGATGTGATCCTTTTCTCCAACACCACCCACCAAAACCTCCAAATCCTAAACTTTCTTTCCAATTATGAGGACAAATCGGGTAAACTTATTAGCCTTTCCAAGTGTTGCTTCATCACTTACAAAGCTGAACCAACCACTATCAACCTTATCCGTGACATTGCTAGCTATGCCCAAGAGAACCTCCATTTCATCTACCTTGATGCCCCACTTCACAAAGGTAAACAACACTCCTCTATGTATGACTTCCTCATGACCAAAATCAAAAGGAAACTCATGGGTTGGGAACACTCTAGGTTATCCATTGGCGGCAGACTCAACCTCATCAAAAGCACCATATTTTCCATCCCTATCTATGTCCTCCAAGTGCTCAACCCTATCAAATCTATTCTCATTAATCTTGAAAGGATTTTTAACAAATACTAATGGGGTTCCATTGATGCTAAGAAAAAGATCACTGGAGAGCTTGGGACAGAATGTGTTATCCTTCTAGGGAAAATGGCTTTAATGTTAGAAGTCTCAAAGACATTTCCCTTACCTTTGAATTCAAACTTTGGTGGAGATTTTCACTTCAAAATTCCTTATGGGCTGTTTTCCTTAAAAACAAGTATTGTAACAACCACCATTCTCTTATTGTCAAAGTTTCCCCTCACAACTCTAGCATTTGGAAACGGTTGTGTAAGATTAGGGCCGTGGCGGAGCATAATATCTTTTGGGTGATTGGGGAGGGGAACATTTCCTTTTGGCATGATTATTGGCTTGGTGACACCTCCCTTCATATCCTCATGGGCAGGAACTCATCTCCTAACCAACCGATTTGTGATTTTTGGGATAATGGTTTGTGGTCTAGGGAAGAGCTTGAGGATGTGCTCCCATCAAACATTGTTGATCAAGTTTGCAGGGTTCCCATCCTCCAAGGATCCAAAGACACCTTGCATTGGAAGCTTTCTAGCACTGGAACTTTCTCCACTAAACACACTTGGGCACAAGTTAGAAAAGTCGGTATCTCTAACTTTATTACTTCTTTATGTTGGAACAAAATTTTAACTCCCACTATTTCCATCTTTGTTTGGAGACTTCTCCAAATTTTGATCCCCACTGACACCAAACTCCAATAAAAAGGCATCTCACTCACTTCAAAATGTTTTCATTGATTTTGAAAGCACATAACACCTTTTTATCACTTGTCCCTTTTCTCAAGAGATATGGCTACAATTTGCACACATATTTAACTTTATCATGCCGAAAACTGTTAATATCTCGCTATTGTTTCAGTCTTGGATTAACAGGCCGGCTTCAAGAGGAAAACCGCAAATTCGGTCCTTGCTACCAATGCTTATATACTGGTTCATTTGGTGTAGCAGGAATGACGCCAAGCACAAAAACCTCACTGCCTTTTCACAGCGAACCATTTGGCGAATTCAGAATTTCATATGGATAGCGACTCATGCTAAGCTGCAGGATTTTGGTCACTGGATTGGAGACTTGGCTGTTGCTGCTGTCCTCGATTTTGCCCCTGAACCTTCACCTCCTGCATCTTGCAAAGTGGTTGGATGGATGGCCCCCCTATTGGTTACTTCAAACTCAATACGGATGGATCTTCCTTGGGCAACCTGGGGCCTGTCGGAGCGGCTGGAATTATTAGGAATTTTGAAGGTGCGACTGTTCTTGCCTTCCAGCAGCACCTCGAAACCAATTCCAACAGCTTCGTGGAACTTTCTACAACCTTAGAGGGCTCCAGCTATGCCAATAGAACAACATTTCCTACATCATCATTGAATCGGACTCCATGTCAGCCCTTCTCCTAATTCAAAATAAGCATGGTCATACTTGGAATTTAGCTAACGTTCTCGGTAACATACCAATTATCTCCAAGTCCCTTAATGTTACCTTTTCTTATATCTTTAGAGAGGAAAATGCAGCAGTGGATAGACTGGCCAAAGAAGCAAGCTCCACGGATATGAATAGAATCCTCTTAGATAAGGATCTCCCAAAAGATATTCAGGTGCTTGTTAAGATAGATAGCCTCTAATACCCCTACTTTAGATTCAAGTGACATACTTTGCCCCAACCTTTTTTTTTTTTTGTGATATGACCCACAAAAAAAAAGGTTGGACCATTGGATTTGTGTTTGGGCTATCAAACTGGACTCTTCTGTAACTATGCGTATTTTGTTCTGATTGTAAAGGGCCTTGGTTGTAAACTATTTTCTTTGTGATTAATGCACAGGTGGGGGTCTAGGTCTTAACCCCATATGATTTCTTTGAAAAAAAAAATGACATAAGTAAAATATGTCTAGTAAACTATTAATTGATTAACTTAATATTAGTTAATGAAATATAACTAACCTAAAAGCATGCATAATACTTCAAGAATGTGGAGAAGAAATTATGCCTATAAATATACATAGAAAAAACAACCCATTATGAGATTAAGAGTTAAGCCAAAATAAAAAATGTATTGCTTACTTATGATGGCACACAATATGGATCTCAACTTTTGCATTCTATTAGCTCTCCATCAATATTGACTTCAACAACAAATGCTATCATATTTCCAAAACCATGCATCGTACTTCCCCCATACTTGAAACCAGTATCCATACAACCTTAATTTATCAATCTTCGGGGGTATTTATATAAATATAGTAAAAAAAGAAAAATTATAAAACTACCGTGAGTGGGAAGAGTTTGAAAATTTATGGTAAGGCATGGCTTGTAGCCAAAAGGTGTGGTTATTCAATTATTTTTTCTTTTTTTAATTACAAATTAAGAGTAATTTTCATTTTGTTTTTACAAAATACCACACATTTTTAGGGCTGAATATATTTTTTAAAAAAAAAAATTTTAAAAAAATAAATAAAATTTATTTGTGAATAATAAAAATTTAATTTAGAATATTTTACATTATATTTAAAATTTGGAAATAATAAAAATTTAATTGTAAAAATTTAATTTAGAATATTTTACTTTAGTTTTAGAGCTTGCTTTTGCACACGGTCAAAGACTTACACGTCGTGAGATTCATAATGAAGTTAATCATCCCGACTATAAGTCTAATTATTATATCTCTGATGAAGATGATTAATATCATATATCATTTTTATTGATTCGTCATTTTAAAGTTCAAATTTGCATTTCAAATATCTCTTAAGAGAATGAGAATGTTAGTTTATAATATTAGATATTTTTGATTTATATGTATGTAAAATGTAAGCCTCACTACTTGATTATCGAATAAAGTATGGATTTTAATACATCAATAAATATTAATATAATCTAACTGGAAAATTTTCTTATTCTTTTAGAATGTAAGTGAAATGTAACACAGATCACAACTACATGAAATTTGTGAAATTTTCACCAAATTTATTATTCATCAAGTTTGATACAAAGAGAAAACATTAGAACATAAAACATAAATTACAATGTTGGAACAATCAAGCATGTTGAGCTTAGGCTTGGGCTTTGGCTTCGTCTTGAGCTTCACGATGGGCTTGTTGTCTCGCACGTGGTTGGGACCAATCTATTTCATTTTGGATCTAAATAGTGCGATCCCTTCCTGCAAGACGTCGTTCTCTATGAGCTGGATTATGGACTAGCTCAAAAATAGGTTCATTCCAATAATCTTTGCCCTATATCGGCTCAAAGCTCTCTTGATATGTTGCCAAGTAATTTATGGGCTTATAGCCATGCCTCTTGTGGACTCTTTTAATAAAATAAAAAGCAAAAATTAAGAGGGTAATTTGTAGTTTAAAAAAAAAAAAAAAGAAGAGAAAAATAATTGAAAGGAAGCCACGCCTTACCATAAATTTACAAACTATCCACACTCACGGTAGTTTTGTAATATTTTTTTTTTTTTACTATATTTATATAAATTACCCCAATCTTTGCCCCTCCAGCTCGATCAATGCCACCACCTTCACTGAGATCTACTCTACCTTGATCTCCACTACCACTTCTACTGGGGTCCCCTCATCCACCACTTCCTAGATCCTAACCCCTACCTCTATTGAGGTCTTTACCTCCACCGCCACCTCAATTCCTGTCACCACCTCTTAGATCTCCACCTCTACCTCTACCTCTGCCAATATCCTCGCCTCCACCTCCACTGAAGTCCCCACAGCTACCTCCATTGAGGTCACCTCCACCATTACCACCACCTCCATCGAGATCTCCTCATCCACCTCCAACATCACCACCTCCTTTCTCCCCACCACCTCTACCGAGGTCCTTATCACCACCTCGTCTAAGGTCTCCTTCTCCTCTATCTCTACCACCACCACCTCCTTCTAGATCTCTATCTTGACCTCTAGCAAGATCCTTCCCGACACCTCCATTGAGGTCTCTGCCACCACCTCCATCGAGGTTGTCTCCTCTACCAAGATCCTCACCACCACTTCCACTAAGGTCCTCGCCGCTACCTCCATCGAGGTCTCCTCCTTCTCTACCTCCACCTCCACCTCCACCTCCACCACCGCCATCTCATTCCCCACCACCACCTCCACTACCTAGATCCTTGTGGTGCCTTCATCGATGTCCTAACCACCCTCTCCTCCTGCATCTCCACCTCCACCAAGGTCTCCATCCTCACCTCCACTAAAGTCTCCAACCCACTTCCATCTCAACTGAGGTCACCTAGATCTCTACCTCAGCCTCCACCAAGATCCCACCCATCAACTCCACCGAGGAGACCAAGGTCTCATTCTCTACCTCTACCAAGATCCAGCCTCAATCTCCACCGAGGAGACCAAGGTCTCATTCTCTACCTCTACCAAGATCCAGCCCCAATCTCCACCTTGATCCTTAGCTCCACCTTTACCTCCAATTCAACCTACTCTTGGATAGGAACCTTACCTAGCTTTCGTGCTCTTGCACCCACTACAAGCTAACTCCCAGACAATTCTTTGTTTTACGAGTATAAATCATAGCTAGTCTCACACTCACATACATGCATCCATTTATATATCAGTATCCTAACCTTCATTGTTCCATTATAACTTGAATGCCGCCTATGTTGCAACTATCTCATTAATAACTATTTATTCCCCACATTTAAATTGATAATGTTTCATTGTCGATGCAGTAATTTATAACTACAAGATATAGTAAAAAAAGCCTTTGTATTATGTTTTCTTTTGCTGAAATGATACTAGCTAATAAGGATTCAACTATATATGGTGCCTCACAGTCTTCTCAAAGAAACTAGTCAGGGAATATACAAAATAAATTCCAACTCCGAAGACATGAGATTCTCTAAATAAACTCGTAGAAAATGACTTTACATGTGATGTACTAGTGATCATAGATGAAGTTTGGGACAAGGTATATGTACTTGTACTTTTCAAATATATAAATAAAATGAGTTGGTCATATTTTCCATGATAAATCTATACATTCTGCTGGTTATAAATAAAATGAGTTGGTCATATTTTCCATGATAAATCTATACATTCTGCTGGTTATTTCATTCATTAGTTGCAATGCCAAATTATGCTATATCTGCAATTCCTATGTCTACTTTTTCGTATAAACTTTACCCTATATTACATAAGCAAATATAGATATATAGATAAAAGTATGTATGTCAACATTTCTATATTATTATTTCATTAGTGAATGCGATAATGCAAAGCATGATACTAGAGATATATGGTATAAAAATGATCTAAAATAACTAGACTGGTAGAAGAGAAACCTCCACAATTAAAGAGCATATATTCACTATCATGAGAGGACCATCTAATTAAATTTATAACTATAATAAGATAGGGAAAGAAAATCGGAAACTAGCTGAATAGTATTGGGGGAATGATCCCATAGTTTAGCACATTGAAGAATGCAAAATCTAGCTTAAAATAAATTGAACGGATTGGCCTCTAAGATAATTGATTCAAGCAGCTTTAGACGATGAGAAAGAGATAATATATATTAGGCATTAATTTTATGATCTATTGTTAGACCCATAGCATATCTTCCATGCATTTTTAGTAGCCCTATAACTAAGATATCTTTAAGTGATAACAAAACGCGAAAGAAACAAACTGTATACAAATAATTATATATTATTGTTCATGGTCATTATCCTTCACTTTAGTTCGTTGTTTCAATCTTTTTCATATGTACGTGTATATATAGTACAAGGCCTATGAACCGGCCATTTTATGGTGCTACTTCACAGATTATATATGTTTTACATTTTAACGTATCTGCTGTATTTTTAGTTTTAATTTAAAAATAATTCAGCGGTAATTTTAATTAAAAAATTTAAATTTTTAATGACACATACATTCAATATTTAGTAACGTCTAACAACCTCTTTTGCAATGGATGGTAACGTGACTTGAGCTAATTTTTTATGCACTAATCCAAAGACATATTATATTACACAATAACCTTTTATGAAAATTAAAGTACTAATGACTAGACATGTTAAAGTGTTTCAATTACTTATAGTCCTCAAACTTTTTGATGGCTAATCGTGTGGAATTTATTCTAAAAATATGTGGGGCGAGATTTGAGAAAAAAAATAAAATAAAATTCTTGTTTTCAATTTTATATCTTGTTGGATAAAGTATTTAAAATTTCATTGTCACTTTTGGCATAATTTCACATTTGGTCTTTTATATGGAAGTTTGGCAATATATATAGCCAATTTTAATTTTTGTTACATTTAATTTGATTTCCCGATCAGATCAAATTTCATTATTACAATTACCCTTAATGTTTACATTTATTGTGGTTTCACTTAAGTGCATATTTAATCTTTTCTTTTTCCCCCCACAAGTGATATTCTTGCACAAACAAATACATAACCTATTGCTTTCAAGCATCACCCTTTTTTTTATATATATAAAAAAAAAAAAAACTCATTTATGACTGAAAGAAAAATCACTCTTATCCATTGTCTGTTGATTTTCAGTAAGGGCTTCATATTTCTAAAATTTGTAAGAAAATGAAGTAAGAAAAGATTAAGAGGATGTTTGGCTATACTTATTTAAAAGATTTTATAAAGTCCTACATCTTATGAGATGTTATTAGAGCTTATATGATGCTAGATCTTATTTTTAACATAAGTTATTGAAGTGTTTGGATAAAATAAAATTTTATAGCTTATAAGATGTTAATAATAATAATTTTGTAATTAAAATTGTTAAAATTAAAGGAGTTTGATAAAATCTTGAAAATAAGTTGAGATACCCGTACTTTTTTGAAAAGAGCTTATAAGACCTTAATCTTATTTTAGAATCTTATAAGTTCTTTTTTAAAAAAAAAAAAATTACCAAACACTTTCTGACATCTTATAAGCTCTTAACCATCTTATAAAATATTTTGAGAAGTTTATAAGCTCACCCAAGTACTCTCTAAATTGATAAAGTGTGAGTGCTATAACTAACTTGAAATATTTTTTAATGAGTTCTTAAAATTAATCAAATTTAAAAAACAAAGATAATACATTTTTATGCTCTCTCTCTCTCTCTCTCTCTCTCTCCCCCCTTTTTAACATAGCTTCTTTATCTTGGAATTGCAGATATATTTGAATTTTTTTATATAAACATGATAATTATATTTCTTTAAATTAAAGAAAATATATCTAACTAGTTATTATAATTTTACGTGGAATTCAATTAATCTACGTATCCATGTGTGACTACGCACATCATTACTTGATAATTTTAATATTTTTATTTTATTATACACATGTGTTATGTTTATAATATGATTAGTATTTTTTAAATATTATATATATATATATATATATATAATTTCGAAACATGGACAGCTGGAGTTTAAAGACGAGTAAAAGTCAAGTCAAATTGAATGATTTATTTGGAATTGCGACCTAAGTCCAGAATTTTCGTATTCTGAAGTGATGGCTGTTCTTTACAGGTGTACACTTTTCCGAGTTTGGTGGGGAAGCTGCTTGAACATTCCACAAACGGAAAGTAATGGACCCTATGAAACTTTGGGTTTGTTTGTTCACAAATTCTCTACTTATTTTTCAACTCTTAAAATTTAAATAAATAAATACTATATATTTTTTAATTTTACTTTCAAAATACAAAATTTATTCTCCAAAATATCCCTACTATTCACACTCCCAACACATTCCCCAAAGTTTCAATTAATTGTCTTATCATTACAAATATATACATATATTACCACTCATACAATTTATATATACACATATATAAATAATTTTAAAATATTCATTTCAGCACACCAACTCAACAAAAAAGTTATTAATGTAACATCTTGTCTTCTCTCAAAATACAAACAAACAAACAATTTTCTCTCAATTCACGCTCTACCTACCACCAAAAATAGAAACAAACAACCATTACATTCCCCAACCCCACTTCCCAAAAACTATTTTGGGAATTCAAAATTGGGAGAATGTCCCAATTTACATCCAAACAAAGCCTATAATTATGGCCTTGTCTTATTTATCGCTTAATTTGGGACCCAATCCATTTGTATTTGGTACTAATTATGTCCAAATTACAAAACCTTAGCGGCTGAATGCTTAAAATGAAACTAGACAAAAAATAAATGATGTCATTAGCCAACATTTATTCTTTGGATAATTCTAATTAATCAAAATTTGATTAACCGGAGTTCAATTAATTATTTTGTAAGAATTGTTATATAATTAACTTGGGTATGATTCAATTATGCCCGATCTTTGAGTGGTCAATTGGTTTAATTTCATCATCTTTCTGTGCATAAGTGGGAGATTTAGGATTCGAATATTGAAAAAGGAAGAAAGGCAAAAAGTAAAAAAATAAAACAAATGTAGAAATAAAAACAACTTTCAAAATGAAGGTGACTAAACAATAGCAAGAAGCCTAACAAATTTCTACGAAAAGAAGGGGACTAAACAAGAAAAAAAAACTTAATAAACCTTGATGTATATGTTAATTCTGTGTATAGATTTTCTGTAATCAACTAGTCGACGCAAGAGTGGAGCTCTATGTCTTTAAGACGAAATAACCCCGCATCGGAGCTAACGGAACTGTGGCTATTGTCTCCCAAGATACAACGACTGACTAAGGTAGTAGCAGCACTATAAACTATCTTATCTTTTGAGCCTTTTAGCGTACTGAACTTTTTCATTGTTTGGGCATTTTATTTTCTAAAGAATGCAATATGTGATTTTTCTCTTTATGATGATATGCAATTCGGGACTAAGGACATAAATAGCCAATGAGATGGTTGAAAGGTGGTGAAATGTGGGATCAATGTTGTTGCATAAATCCATGCAACCAGCTCAAAGGTTGCTATCCAGATTCATTTCTGGATTTTCCAAATGCTGAACTTATATAAATTATCTAAGACATTGGAGACTGAAGGGACAGACTTATCAGTAGACGTTGGAAGGGTGCTGGAGACTTATCAACAGATTTTTGAAGGGTTTTTGGGTTTCTATTGGGTCAAATAAATTTTAGATAAAATTTGGCCCAAAAAATTAATGTTGGGCTGAAGGCCTAATCCAATCCAAGCCCAAGCCCATGACAAGCCATGCCGCGCCAAGCCTAGGCCCAACCCAGCCGAGTCGGTCTGATGGGCTAGCGACAGCGCGTGCGTGTGGATTAGGTTGAACCTACTACCATGTAGGTCCTCTCCCCTCCAAACACTTGTGGTACGCCCAAGGGGCCCATCCTTTACCTCCACACTTGAGACATACATTCAAGTCCACCTTGTCCTTATCTTTCAATATGGGATGGAGTTTCACTCATCCCATTCCTTTAGCTTATTCTTAGTCTCCTTAGTCAACTTTCAAGTAGCTTAATTTGACCATTAGTTTCTCATTCACCTGAAATTAGTTTTGGCCAATTAATCACATTATCGTCATCTATCCGCAGCGTAATTTACGATGATCACTAATTTCTTAGAAATTAGTACTTTGAGCATACTTAAAAATTTGGTCAAAGAAGACACATTTCCAACAGTCCCCCACATGAATAGAAATTAATGTGACTGATGATACAGATGCATATGCAGATACGAGAGAGTTCAGGCGAACAACTATTGCATCAAGAGAGATAGCTTGTGGCTTTGAACCTTTCTTAGTAAAGCACTATTGGTCTTACTTGGCTAATCAGTGAACGTGATGTCTTGAACTATTCAGCCATCGGTGTAAACTAAGACAACAATACTCACACAGTAGCTATCCTTATGCTTTTTAGTTCTTTTTGGGTTGTGTTCGTTTTAGCCATGGACGCCGATCTTGGATTCATAAGTGTTTACCATGAAGCGGCCCATCTTCGCACTTACATAGGTGATCTTCCACAAAGAGTATCCAGTCATACTCTGTTATTCTAGTTTTGGGAATCATTAAGAGTCAAGACTTAGCTAGTACCCACTTAGCAGACAACACTTCCATGTCATAGGAATGGGTTGAAGTGCTCACATGAACCTTCATAACTTAGTTTGCCCATTGAACCAAGTTCTTAGGATCGCCAATCATCATGGTTGGGTGTCCGCTATGTCAGTTCTTAGACTTATGGGTTTTAGTCCCATTCATCTTGACAGGCATTTGACTTGATCTATAGATAGGCCTTTTGTTAATGGATCAGCTAAGTTTTCCTTGGAATGCACATAGTCAAGTGAAATTACACCACTTGAGATCAATTGCCTTATAGTATTGTGTCATCGTCTGATATGACGAGATTTACCATTGTACATGCTACTTTGAGCCCTATTGATTGCCAATTGACTATCACAATGAATTGTGATGGTAGAAATCGGTTTAGGCTAACAAGGAATATCCTTTAGAAAATTTTGAAGCCATTCTGCTTCTTCTCTAACTTTGTTTAAAGCTATGAATTCAGACTTCATCGTAGAACGAGTTATACACATTTGTTTAGAGGAGTTCCAGGACACAACAACTCCACATAGGGTGAACACATACCCACTTGTGGACTTAGTATCTTTCGTATAAGATATCCAGTTCACATCACTGTAGCCCTCCAATACAACTGGATATCTAGTGTAGTGTAACTTGTGATCCATTATGTACTTAAGAAATCTAAGTACCTTTGTTAGTGCTTTCCAGTGTTCATTGCTGGGATTGCTCATAAATCTACTCAACTTGTTTACTGAGCACGCAATGTCGGGGTGAGTAAAATTTGTTAGAAACATCAAATGCCTATTATTCTCAAGTATTCTACTTGAGACACAAGGTCACTAGTATTTTTGCTCAGATGTTGACTAGGGTCCATGGGCATTGCTACGAGAGAACTATCACATATATTAAATTTCTTGAGAATTTTCTCAACATAATGGGATTGTGTTAGAATTAGTCCATAAGACGTGTCAATAATCTTAACCCCTAGTATGACATCTGCTACACCTATATCTTTCATGTCAAAATACTTCTGAAGCATTTTCTTAGTAGTTAAAATAATATCTTGAGTGCTACCCATTATCAACATGTCATCAACATACAGGCAAACCATGACAAAGTCACTTTGAGTGCTTTTTAGGTACACACATTTGTCACACTCATTCACCATTTGACAACATTACTTTGTCAAATTTTTCATGCCATTATTTTGGAGCTTGTTTGAGTTCATACAACGACTTAATAAGTCTGCATACTTTCTTTTCTTGCCCGGGAATAATAAATCCTTTGGTTGTTCCATTTAAATTTCTTCATCTAACTCACCATTCAGGAAGGTAGTTTTTATATCCATTTGATGTATTTCAAGATTATTCAGGGCTGCTATTGCAATAAGCACCCTTATGGATGTTATTCTTGTTATTGGTGAGTAAGTATTGAAGTCCTTCCTTTTGTTTGAATCCTTTTACTACCAACCTAGCCTTGTATTTGTCTATAGAGCCATCTGCCTTGTATTTCTATTGAAGAATCCACTTACAGCCTAATAGTTTGTGGCTTGTTGGGAGATCAACGAGCTCCCAAGTGTGATTCTGCATAATCGACTCCATTTAACTATTGATAGCTTATTTCCAGAGAGGTGCTTTTGGACTGGACAATGCTTCACCAATTGTCTGTGGTTTATTTTCTAATAGATAAGTTAGAAAGTCTGGACCAAACATCTTTTCCTATCTAACCCTTTTGCTTCGTCTTGGTTTTTCACTCGTTTGAGAACTACTAGTTGATTCCAAAGATCTTTTACGAGAACTTCATGCTTCCTTATCTATACAAGGAAAGATATTTTTGACAAATACAACATTCCTGGATTCAATGATCATGCTTTCATTTATATCGGGAACTGTTGATTTGTGCACCAAGAATCTATATGCACTAGTGTTGTGTGCATAACCAATGAAAGTGCAATCAACAGTTATTGGTCTTATTTTTATTTGTTGTGGCCTAGGTACTTTCACCTTGGCCAAACACCCCCACACTTTTATATATTTGTACGAAGGTTTGTGACCTTTCCACAATTCATACGGGGTTTCATCCTTTCCTTTGTGGGGTATCTTGTTCAAAATGTGGTTAGCTGAAAGAATGGCTTTCCCCCACATGTTCTGGGCTAACCCAGAATTAAACAACATAGCATTCATTATTTCCTTTAGAGTGCGATTTTTTTGTTCAGCAACTCCATTGGATTGAGGTGAGTAAGGAGCCGTCGTTTGATGAATGATGCTAAACATTGAGCAAAATTCTTCAAACGATGCTCTATATTCACCGCCTCTATCACTTCTGATAGCTTTAGTTTGTTTGCTAAGTTGATTTTCAACCCTAATTTTGTAGTACTTGAAAGCTTCTAGTGCTTCATCTTTGCTTCGTAATAGAAATAAGTAGAAAGACCTTGTGTAATCATCAATAAAAGTAATGAAATACTTTTTCCCACCTTTAGTTTGCACTAACTTTAAGTCACATATATCACTATGAATTAATTCTAGAGGCGTCGTGCTTTTTTCAATCGAGTGAAAATGAGCTTTAGCCATTTGGGCTTCAACAGATATTTCACACTTATGATTTGTGTTAATTTGAAATAGAGGCAACAATTCCAAATTTACTAATTTGCGCAACGTATTGAAATTGACATGTCCTAATCTAATATGCCATAATTCACAATACTCAATTAGGTAAGCAGAACCAGAGGCGTTATTATTATTATTCACCTAAACAATTTTGATTACAGGTATTACATTGAATTAGAACAGCCCGTTCTGCACATAGTCTCTACCTAGAAACAGGCCATTCTTAGAAAGCACAAATTTGTCAGACTCAAAAACAAGTTTGAAACCATTTTTCACTAACAGTGACCCTGACACTAAGTTCTTGCGAATGTCTAGCACATGAAGAACTTTATTCAGTGTTAACTCCTTACCAGAAGTCATCTTCAAAACAACCTTACCCATTCTAGCAATATCAGAAGTTGCTGAATTTCCCATGTACAGTTTTTTTCGGTAATAGGAGTATAAGTTGAAAACATATAGTTTTTAGAACAGATGTACCGAGTGGCACCAGTATCAATCCACCACTCTCAGATTATCAACAATATTGGTTTCAAAAACCACAATCGAGAGGTTCAGTTCAGACAGATCCAGTAGCACAGATTTTTCCTCAGTCATATGGGCTTGATTCGGTTTGTTCTTCTTAGGAAACCGACAGTCTTTAGCCTTATGATTCAATTTTCCACAATTGTAGTCGTTTCCTTGAAACCTCATTGGTTTCTTGCCTTTGTTGTTTGAGCTAGTTCCTTAGTGCTTCATCTTTTTGCTTTGCTCAACTAGATTGACCTTAGCCTCCATTTTTATTTTACCTGTTTTAACATCAGACATCCATTGTCCTCTTCAATTCTCAGCATGGCAATCACATTTTCCAGCGTCATCTTATTTCGTTTGTGTTTGAGATAGTTCTTGAAGTTCTTCTAAGATAGCGGTAGTTTTTCAATAATTGTGGCTACTTAGAGGGATTTACTCAAAGTCATATTCTCAGCAAGAATTTTGTGCAGAATAATCTGCAGTTCTTGGACTTGACTCATGACAAATTTGAAATCCACCATTTTGTAGTCCAAAAATTTTGCCACCACAAATTTTGCCAAACCGACATCTTTTACCTGATATTTCTTATCGAGTGAGTCCCACAGCTCCTTAGCTGTCTTAAGAGGGCTGTATACGTTGTATAGTGAGTCATCCAGCCCATTCAGAATATAGTTCCGGCACAAGAAATTGCTTTGGTTCTTGGCATCTAAAGCTGTCTATTTTTGGACATCAATGTCATCTTCAGGTACAACAGGTGCTTCCTCTTTTAGAAATCTGAGAAGGCTTAGCGTCATTAGGTAAAACAACATCTTCTGCTGCTATCTCTTAAAATCAAGTTCAGTGAACTTCGTCGGTCTTTCTCTGTGAGCAGGAACAGGGGCATGAACTAGTGTAGTAATTTGAGCAGCAGTGGTGGTTGGCCGAACAGTCACTTGGTTAGATGCCATGATCATAGAAATTGATATAATTCATCTTAAACTTGTTAATTCTGTGTATGGATTTTCTGTAATCAATCGATCGATGCGAGAGTAGAGCTTTTTGTCTTTAAGATGAATTAGCCCCACATTGGTGCTAATGGAACTGTGGCTATCGTCTCCTAAGATACACGACTGACTAAAACAGTAGCACACTACAAACTGTCTTATCTTTTGAACCTTTTAGCGTATTGAACTCTCTCACTGTTTGGATGTTTTATTTTGTAAAGAATGCAGTATGTGATTTTTCTCTTTATGATGATATGCAATCCGGGACTGAGGACATAAATAGCCAACATGGTGAAATGCGGCATCAATGTTGCTGCAGAAATCCATGCAACCAACTCAAAGTTGCTGTCCAGATTCATTTCTGGAATTTTCAGACGTTGAATCTTATCTGAATTATCCAAGATGCTGGAGACTGAAGGGACAGACTTATCAACAGACGTTGGAAGGGTGTTGGAGACTTATCATCAGATTTTTGAAGGGTTTTTGGGTTTTTGTTGGGCCGAATAAATTAATGTTGGGCTGAAGGCCTAATCTAATCCAAGCCCAGGCCTAGCCTAGCCCAGCCGAATGGGTGTAGGCGTGGCGGCTTGCACGTGTGGATTGGGTTGAACCTACTACCATGTATGTTCTTTCCCATCCAAACATTTGTGGTACCCCCAAGGGGCCCATTCCTTAGCTCCACACTTGAGACATATATTCAAATCCACTTTGTCCTTATCTTTCAATGTGGGATGGAGTTTCATTCATCCCATTCCTTTAGTTTATTCTTAGTCTTTCTAGTCAACTTTCAAGTAGCTCGCTTTGACCATTATTTTCTCATTCACCCAAAATTGGTTTTAGCCAATTAATCACATTATCTTCATCTATTCACGGCGTAGTTTACAACAATTACCAATTTCTTAGAAATTAATACTTTGAGCATACTTAAAAATTTGGTCAAAGAAGACCAATTTCCAACAGTATGTGTGTTCATGAATTAAAAAAAAAAAAAGGACCTATCAAATATTCCCTTTATTTATTGATATATAGTTTTGCATGATGCATCATGGAATTTAATTATTTAATTATCCATTAGTTTCCATATTTACCGTTAATAATCATAGGTATTCACCATCGACTCAACGAAGCTTGTCTAATCCATAAAATTTGAAAGTCCTAAAAAGTTTGATAATTAAGTTTTCTTTTTTTTATTTTTTTTCCTTTCCTTTGGAAGTGTCTTAGATTTATCGTGTTAGTTTTTAATACTCAAATGTACTAAACGATGTAATTAATATTTGTCTTAAAAAAATTGACGATATGAAATTGGATTGGGCACTTGTTGAATTTGTTTATTTACTTATTTTTTCTAATTTAAAAATTGAGTAGAGGGATTGAAATTTCATTGTCAATTAAAGAGGCTTACAAATTACTAGTAAACTCCATTAGTAGATCAGATACGAATAAGCATTCCAACGTGAATCACGTTAAAGGAGTCACATGTAATTGATGATTATGTGATTTGTTAAATTCAACTAAATTAGATATGTGCAAGAATTTCCGTGGCTGGAGCTAGCCTGCCCTGTCTTGCTTTCATAAATATCTTTTTTTCTTCTTTCTCTCTTGAGTTTGAATTTATAAATGCTTTTTATATCCCATGAAAAGAGATGAAAAAGGAGAAGAAATTCAAGTTGTAGACCTTCCCCTTTTTTTTTTCCTCCTCCCTTTTACACTTTCTTTTCATTTATTTGATAAATCATAGAGCTAGTCACAAAAAGTTGCCTTCCACAGTCTTTTCTTTTCACATGTTTTAATTTATCGTCTGCTACTTTCCATTTGTTTGTTTGACAATCGACACTTGATTGGAAAAGGAAAAGTAAAAGACATTTTGCAGGATTTGATGTACAATAATTAGTATTAGTGGAAGACTGGCTTTTCCAACTAGGCACGAGAATTGAAGATTTATTTATTTTATAAAGTGAAGCAATTACAAACAAATCATTCGACTAAGAATGAAGGAAGCACAAATAAATCAATAATTACATTAGTTCTAATAATTATTTAAAATTAAATATTATTTAATTTGTTGATATATTATAAACTATTTGTTGTTAATATATTTAATTTGTTACATTGCTCCGTCATGATGAATATATCGATTATCCTTAATGTTCCAATGTTGTCTCAGTGTTGCTGACCATATTAACTTAGTCTCTCAAAGTATCGACTTTAATTTGCTATCGGTTCATATAAGTTAAACCTCAATGGCTAATCAGTTCCATATCATATTTTATGATCAATATTATGAACGTATTGGTTAATTGATCATTTATCTCAATCCTTTAGTAGGGTTGGTCACTCCATTTTATTTCACTTGGTAATCCTTCCTAGATTTTAATTTTATATTTAAAATATTTGAATACAAATCATTTTCAATCTTGCTTGTTATCTAAGTATCTAAATAAATAATCATTTTATTTCAAAGCATCACTTTGATATATTTATAATTTAAGTCAAAAGTCTAATAACTTATTTAAGTTAAAAGTGATGGGTTATCCTATAGCTATTCATATTTCTTATGATTATTTAGTTTAACTATGTTAATTTAGCTTGTTAATAATTGTAAGATTTACTAAATCAAATTGACTAGTTTGAGCCATGAAAATTGCCTATTGCTACATAATCTTACATCAATAAACCCTGACTTAAGACTTAGAGCATAGTTAGAGGAGTCAATATATTTTTTTTCTATCTGAATTGGTATTATTTACCAAATTTCATAGATCAATGCTCAGTTGTGTTTAGTTCTTTGGTTATACTCATGGGTTCAAATAATAGGTTTACGCCTGACTTAAATATAATATTGCAATCAATCTTAAGATAACTAAACATTTTAGACCTTAATTAGACAAAGCATATACGATTATCAAAATCATTACACTCCTAAAAAAACTATTTTTTGTGACGGAAACAATTTGTCACAAATTGCAACGGATTTTGCGACCAATTTTCCATCGCAAAATCCATTGCAAAGTGGCAATGTTGAAAAAATTAATTTTGGCTTTTTACTATGAAAAAAATCCATCTCAAATTTTTTTCCATTGCAAAATTGAAGTTTTGCGATGGAAAAATCCATCACAAAACCAAAATTTTGCGATAGAAAAAAATCTCTCGCAAATTTTATTGAAATTTTCAAAAAAATTTGCGACGGATTTTTCTGCTGCAAATCTGAAAAAAAAAAAAAAGGATTTTTTTTTGCATTATATTTATTGTTTCAGGTTTGGAAAGCTTATATTTTACATTATCCCCACTAATTAAGGTACTTTTTTTAATTATGATTTATTTAGTTAAGATTTGATTTATGTATTTAGTTAAAATATGATTTATGTATTAGTTAAACTTACATAGTGATTTATTTATTAGTAATATATTTTGACTTACACAAATAATGATTTATGTATTAGTTAAATTTGAGTTGAATTTTATATTCATATTAAATATTGTTATATTTTGTTATAGTTATGTTTTTATGTGAATCAAAGATTTTCTTAGAATTTTGATTGAGTTAAATTTTATGTTAGTATATATTGAATTATATTACATCTATAAGTTTTAATGTAGCTTATGAAATTATGATTTACGAATAAATATATGCACTTGTAACATGTGCCTAATGGCATAGGCTATCTCAACTATGGTGGATACTTTTTGTGAGCATTGAGTTTTGTGGAGCATTTAGAGTTTAGTTTGCATGTCTTCTTTTGATTTTATATATTCTTTTAGTAGAATACATTAGAAATATTTAGAGTTGGTGGAATTAGGAAGGAGGATGAGATGTTGGGAGAAGGGGTGAAGCATTCTCATTTGTTGCTGACTGGTTTTTAATTGCTTGCATGATGATTATGGGTTTAAGGATGAGTGTTTATGTTCCATTATGTGTTTACAAATATTATTAATTGTAAATGTTAGTTTAAATTTAATTTATGTATTAGATTAAATTATGTTAGTTTAAATTTGATTTATGTATTAAATGTTGTTATATAATGTTAGATTTATGTTTTATGTGAATTAAAAATTCTATTAGAATTTTGATTGAGTTAAACTTTATGTTCGTATATGTTGAATTGTATTAAGTTTATAATTTTAATTTTAGTTTATGGAATTATGATTTATAGATAAATATGTGCACTTGTAAGAAAATTTTAGATTGATAATCACTTTGTAAATCATGATATATGTTTTTGTTATAGTAAGGGACACATATATCCAATTTTTTGATTCAATATGTGTTTATAAATATTATCAGTTGTTTTTAATTGAAGTAATGCTATTCATTTTGTTGAGTCTTGTTTTTTTGACAATTTGCAGTATTCTATTTAAGGGAGTTTTTGAAAGAATATATCATTAATCATATTAAATTTTGGTCTTTTTATCTACTTGGATATGTTTGATGTAATGACAAACAAATTAAGAATTGGATTGTCAATGGGCTACAGACATTTCATCCTCAATTTGTTTATCATTAACATTAATACGCCAATAAGTAGATACTTACCTTATATATTTGCCAATATATGTCTTATATGGTTGAACCCTTTACACCAAAACTTTTGTGTTGCCTATATCTATATCCATATAGTCTATATCAAATTAGGAGTTACTCGTTTGACTTTTAAATTTAAGTTTTCAAAAGATTTTCGACGGACAATTCCATTGGAAATCCTTCCATTGGATTTTGTTATTCAAAGGCAATTAGGATGATGTGTTTTGGGGAGTTTGAGGTAAGAATTATTTCAAGCATAACTTATATTTTATCTTAATTAGATTTCAAAATATATATTTCTCTAAGTGTTTTGAATTTTTTTTTATGCGCCTCTTAGTTTATGTTTCTATTTTTCATTATTCTAATTTTATTTTTGCTTTGAAATTGCAAATTTGGATATCTCAAGGCATTGAAATTTAGTATAAGTCTTTGTATTGAGTAAGATATATTTTGTGAATTTATATTTTAGTTAGGACTTGGTTTATCATATTTTTCAAGAGTTTGTTGTATTTGTTGAGTTTTATGTATTTATTTATTTGAATTATTATTATTTGTGCATTGCAATTTAGAATGAGAATGCATAATTTTTTTGTTGATTATAGGTACCAAATTTGGTATAGGGTGCATATTTAATTTTTTTTTTTTAAATTTGCGATGGAAATTTTCGTCGCAATTTTTTTAAAAAAAATTGCAATTTTGCGATGAACACAAATCCATCACAAATTTGCAAAAGTGATGCCTCAAATCCGTTGCAAAATGGGCCGTCGCAAAAATTTGCAACGAAGGATTTTGTGATGGATTTTTTTTGTTGCAAAATCCATCGCAAATAGCAATTTTTTTAGTAGTGTTATTTACATTTCATTGATTGATTAATTAAGTTCTTACATATTTCACAATTCATGGGTTCATTTGGTTATTTAAATCCATTTAATCAAATTTACTTAAGTATCTTGTTTTATTATAAGGGTTTAGTTGAATTATGTAACTTTTATTGACTAATCATTATAGATCTAATTCTAAAGGATAATATATGTCCAAGTCCCATGTCTGTCTTATAAAGTGTTGAGTGTTTTAATCTAAGTTTAATCCCAACTATAATTTAATGCTTAGGCATTTAAATCAGTCCCAAGTACAAAGGGTGTTATATTTAGTTGACTTTAAGATTAAATTAATTTTGATATTATCGAACTAAATTCTAAATGCACTACAGTAAATGTGTTATTTGCCACCTCATTTTTGCTTACTCTTGATAAACCGTGGAGAATAAATTTTTACCCACGCTTTAAACTGCGTGGGCATTAAAATTTGTTAAAGCCTACGGTTAAGAGTAAACCGTAGGCATTACGTGCTTATTACTTACGCTTTTCCAAATGTAAATAATAAAATTTCAATTTGCCTATGTTTTAGAGCTAAATAGTAGGAAATAGTTAATTATTACCAACGCTTTTGTAATCGAAAAGAATAAAATTTAAAATTGCCTACGCTTAAGAATTAAATCGTGGGCAATACTTAATTATTACCTACACTTTTATGATAGTAAGTAATAAAATTATTTTTTTTAATTTTTTTTCTTTTAATTTTTTTCTTGTTTACCAACACTTTTAACGTCTTTCCAATTATATTGTTTAATAAGAATAAAAAGTCCTTTGATTTATTTTTTATTCTCTCCCTCTTTTTTAAAATTATATCTAAACAAAAGATAAATTATTTATTTAATTTACTTATATATGTTATTAAACTTAGAAATTTTATTTTTTCATCTATCTTCTCTTCGCGCGTAACATTCTCCCTTTCTCTCTATTTCGCATATCACCCAGAAACACTCTAGGGCTTCTCTCTCTCTCTCTCTCACACACACACACACACACACACACTACTAGCAAATACATTAGGGCACAAATTTTTCTTCCAAATTATTAGTATTGATCTCTTATTTTTGTTGTTTTGTTATAAAAATTTTGTTTTATTCTAGATTTGTTGCTGAAATAATGTTTGATTTTCTCGCATTTGCAGGTTTTCATTCGAAGAATTTTATCATTTTTCACAAGGACTCAACCTTTCATTTTCAAGTTTTCCATCTTTTATTTTTATCAATTCTAGATTTTGGTTCTATTTTTGTTTTATTTAGGCTTTGGAAGAAATAGAACAACTACAAATCCCTCCGTCCATGAAGATTTCAGAACTATAAACACCAATTGGAAAGATGTGGGTAGACAGCAGTGAAGCGTTTGCTGGGGGTTAGGACTGCTGAAAGCTAGCGCTAGATGATCAGAAGTTACTAGGGATTGGGATAAAATTTAAATCAATGAAATTTTATTTCCCTTTAAATGAAAATTTATTCAGTTATGGGTGTTTTTCCCTATTATGGATTCTCTCCATCCAGAAGCTCATTAAAGATAATGCATATTACGCGAGTCTGATTTTTGTGACTTAATTTTTTTTGTTGATTGAAGAAAGAGCCTGCTTGTTTAAGTTCATGTGTTCTATACATTCAACTTAATTTGATTTGGTAGTTTCCACTGTCAAATTTAGTATTTTATTTTTCCCCCCTTTTTCTTGATGGAGTAATCACTGCAGTATCTAGCTCAATTGGTTGCCTTTCTTTTGTGGTAAATTATGGTTCATTCATGTATAAATTTTCTATCTTATTCCCTTGTTCAAAGTATCTAACTTTATAATGTAAGTATGTAATATATAAGTCTATTGTTATTATTCCAGTTTTCTTACTTGGGAATCTATCTGCTGACAATGTTTGGTTGAAATTGTTTCTTAGCCTCTGGTACAATGGGAAGATCTTTTAATTGGTTTGGTTTCTATGCTCTCCGTGTAGGCTTGATTTTATAGCTGCAGTAAAAGAGGCATTCTCCCTTGAGGTAATGATGGCCAGAATCCTATATTGTTTTTCTAATCCTTCTATGGAATTTTGAAGCATTAAAGTATTCTCTGGCTTTCAATCTCAGTATTTGTTTCACATTCTGTTTTCATTAGAAGACCTTTGTGGGAGGGCCTTCCTTGACCACATAATTATCAAAAGAAAAGCAATACATAGTCTGAACAATGTTGTGAGCACATAATTTCTTACTTGGGAATCTATCTGCTGACAATGTTTGGTTGAAATTGTTTCTTAGCCTCTGGTACAATGGGAAGATCTTTTAATTGGTTTAGTTTCTATGCTCTCCGTGTAGGCTTGATTTTATAGCTGCAGTAAAAGAGGCATTCTCCCTTGAGGTAATGATGGCCAGAATCCTATATTGTTTTTCTAATCCTTCTATGGAATTTTGAAGCATTAAAGTATTCTCTGGCTTTCAATCTCAGTATTTGTTTCACATTCTGTTTTCATTAGAAGACCTTTGTGGGAGGGCCTTCCTTGACCACATAATTATCAAAAGAAAAGCAATATATAGTCTGAACAATGTTGTGAGCTTGTCTTTGTTTTAATGCTATAGCTCCTGATCATGAAATTTTGTAGATAGCAAAGTTGTAATTTGAATTTTGTGATTATTTAGTTATGTGTCATTCTAAAATGAATATAATGGTTAATCAGCACATCTATCATTTGGAAATTATTTTGCTATGTTGTCTAAATCAGATGGTAGTAACTTTCTGTTTGTTTTAGACCTTTTTTTCCCTTCTTCAACTCTTTCCCTTCTCATTTCTTATTGTGACGACCTTTTTGTCAATTGTAATTATTGGTGCTTTATGTACTTTAAGGTTTTCTTTTTACTTAAAAGTCATTATTGCTTACTTATTCCTTAGCTAGACAATGTATTAGGCATTGCGACAAAGTATGGTTTATGATACTGTTCATTGTTCGATTCTGTTTTGGTATATTGAAGCTAGAAACCAACATTTTCAAATCAGTGTATCTATTCACTATTTTATACCTTATCTGAATCTAGTTGTTTCAATTCTCAAGTATTTATAATATTCTATAACCTTTCCACCAATGAGCTCAAACAATATGGACTTATTCTCTTCATCAACAACAACAATATTGTCTTTAGCAACCATAGGAGTACCTGAAATAGAAATTCTAAGAGTAGCCTTTTTCTAATCTGATAAGTAAATTTGCAGCTTAAGGCATCCTATGACTTGTTTATCACTAGTTTGTTTACAAATGACACACATGGAATTTGGAAGTAGAAAGGTCAAATTCATTGAAAAAGAATGTGCCATGAAAGTACTGTAATCAAATTGTATAGAAAGAAAAAAAAAATAATGAAACCAGTCGAATTTATTTGAACCTTACCCATGACATAAGTCCAGAGCCTAATAGAGCCAACACTCTTTCCATCTCCCTCAAGTACCTGAATGCTTTGTAATTTGTCAGGACTGATAATGGGCATGAGATAGGTTTTGTTCTTGTAAATGTCAAAAAGTTTGTCTGGAGATGATGTTATTCGAGTCTGGAGCTTAAGCTTATGAAGATGAGCCATTGTCTCTATACTCAAGTGTGCAGGAAGTAGTTGTATAGAACGATAAACTTGGAAACTTGATAGTGAAATAGAGCTTGTGGGCTTCTTTATATTGTAGTGAGGAACACTTTGATCAGAATTGATCCCCACATTACTCAATTACATGTATCCCTATCAAGTTATATTCTACAAGCATTGTTAGATTCTTGGGTTTTGGTTTGATTTGATTATGTGTAATTGTTTAGAAATGATGACACATCATGGTTGATTTTAACATCTATCACTTGGATTTAACATACATGGTATGATTATTATTTAATAAATTTCAAAGTTTTCACCACTCAATTTTCTTAAACTCAGGTACATGATAGGAAAAATACAACCTCTTTTTTAGATGAAATTAGAAGGATGGCTAATGGTCACATGGCACATGGGAAGAGTTATAAGGCATGCATTGTGAATAGCTTTCACTTTTGTACTAAATCTCATGCTGAAAGGAAAGCGACTCAAAACTCCAGTGTTGTCCTTCGGGCTGCCACAAATAGCTATGCAAGTGCAAATGATAGAAACCCTCGTATGGGTGAAGTATTATTGAAATTATTGAAATATATTATGCCTACAAGTTGAAGTTCATATTATTTAAGTGTGATTGGATTGATAATGATAATAGGGGTTGATGAAGATACACATAAATTCAAGCTCGTGAACTTTAATTGATTAATGCATAAGGACAATCTTCCCAGTAATGAGCCATTTATCTTATCTAATCAAGCAGAGCAAGTGTGGTATGTTGCTGATCCCGTGAATCCTAAGTGGAAAATTGCAGTACCAATGACAAGAAGAGATGATTTTGATGTATATTCACAAATGTATGAAACAAAACCCTATAACAACCAATTATTAGATGACTGTATTCCTATAAATGATGAGAATGCTAATTGGGTTCAAGATGGAGTTGAAGGAACTTTAGTTGATGTACATGATAATGAGCAATTTGATGAAAATGATGATTATGATGAAATAGATTAGGGGTAGTATGAAGGTTTGTATCAGTAAATTTTATGTACCTTTTACTTGTCATGGATGGTATGTATCTGCTTATTCTAAGTTAGTTTTTTCCTTTCTTGATCTTTAGATTTGCGAATAATATATTACATTTTCATTCTTAAATTCTATTACTTGAAAATTGAGTAAATGATTTTCCTGTTTTATGCATATATTACTTTGCATTTAGGTGTCGTGATGGGGAGACGAAGAAAACATCTATGTGGGACCATGATAGGTGGAGACATTGATGCTATTGCAAGAGTAAAGTGGTACAAACAACAATGTTTCATCATCTTAGTCCATTCAGCTACAGAGTCACAACAAGAAAGTGAATCTCATGGATCTACTGGACTAGCCACAACCACATCAGATATCAATTCACCAATAATAAATACCTACACATATTATAAATATGTTCTTATTATATTTTATGATACATTTTCTTTTGGTAGGATCATTGAAGAGTAAAGGTAAAGGTTACTCACACTTACTGGGTAAGTGGAATAGTGGTACACCATTGGAGGTAGAGCTTAATGCATTTGGTCAAATTGTTAGCAAAGACCAAGCACAATTGAGCACTGCTTTTGGGGTCCTTGCAAAAATGGGGAATTTGTTGCCTTTAAACTATGAGAAGTGGTCTGACATGCCAAAATCAAGACTTGATGATATGTGGAATGAAGTTCAAGTAATGATATTTATGATATGATGCCATATTTTTTATTCTGTATTTTATTCTTATCCTTATTGCTCATATCAATAATTGATATCCAGGCAGGCCAACACTATATTGCTCATAGAAGTAAAGAAGTATGTGTTGACAAATTTGAATTCTCTATGGAAAAGTTGGAAGAATACTATGAAGTCTTCTTACTATGAGCTACATAAGGATGATCTAGAGTATCTCGCTATGGTTCCAGATGAGCAATTAGAGCCTAGGTAATGGTTTGCACTTGTGGATTATTGGAATAAAAAGCGAATGTTCAGGTAATTGAAAAATCTAAAAATCATAATTAAGAATTTCTGGAGTTCGTTTATATTATTCATATATTTATTATAAGATAAATTTTTTTAGTTGTATATCTATTTTAAATTTGATATTAAAAAATACTACAACTTCAAGATATTTAACTATTTTAGAAATGAGCAAGACGAAATGCAAAGATTAGGAATACTAAAAAACATCCACATAGAATGGGTAGAACACCTTTTCCTGTGCTAAGAGAAGAGGTTAGTATCAAATTATAAATAATTACACATTGCTTTATAAGGAATTATATATGTCTTATTTGTTAATTTATGACATTGAATGATTAGCTTAAGGAGGCCGGGATATCTAATCCTACAAAGTTAGAGTTATGGTTGGCCTCCCATTCAATAGGGCAAGGGAGGAATGCAAATCAAGAGACTGTTGAGTCATTTGTGAGAATTATATAAACTTTATATCATCATATTAATTTTTGTATAAGTAATATCTTTTTAATATAGTATCTTTATTTTTTTATTGAATTAGGATGAGATAGATGAACAAGTCAATCAAGTGCCTGAAGCTGAGAGGACGAAAAAGTTCAAAGATGATTTGTTTGACAATTCTATTGGAGTTGATGGGCATGGACGTGTCAAGTGTATGGGGAAAGGGATTACAACTACACAATTTAGTGGAAGTTCTTCGTGCTTAGATGCAGAATGAGGTGAAGGCTAAGATAACTCAAGTTCACTATCAGATGGATATAATGCAAAAAAAGATGGATATTTTGGTGAGTTTATTGGATCCCTATGCATTGCAAGCATTTCGAATAGCTTGTAACAACATCGATAGAGCTAGTTTTGCATCCTCCCCTCATGGAAGATCAACTCCAGCATGTACATTTGGTGGTTAGGTTAGCATTACATATATATATATTGATTATTTTCATGTATTAGTTAGAAATGATAAAATATTTATAATGGATTCTTTTGTAAGTAATATCTAGATCTAGTGCTCATTTGGAACGTGATGATGACTTTCATGCTACACCCGACCGTAGCCATGATGATTAGGCAATTATGTTAAGGCATAATAGATATTTTTTAATTATATTATCATGTTACATATATTAGTCTAAACTAGTAATATGCAATTTGTTTCCTTAATGTTTCATAAAAATGATCTGATGTAAAAGTGTGTTTGTCTCTTATGAGTGGTTGTGCTCCAAGTATGTCTGGATGTTCCAGCCAAGTATTTTTTGTGTCTGTTGTTATATTTATATTATAATATTATGTTGTAAATTGAGTTTTTGATGTCATTGAATTATACCTGATAGTTTCATGTTGGGCAAAATTTATGTCTGTTGTTCATGTTGTGTGTTTGAATTGTTTTCTTTTATTTTTTTATTTTTTATTTGGAATTTGTGCATGTAGTGTTCTTGTAATTTCTGCATTGATTGTTTTGTGAACTGAGATTTTATGCTTTAGAGAATGGAAAAATTTAGGAAGGGTTTTCTTGTTCTTTTCCTGCTTTTTTGGAAAAAAGATTTAGTTTTTTTGGTGAATTGATATGTGTGATGTGCGTTTGATGAGGCTTATGTAATGGGCTGCATTGGTATTTGCTTGGTACTCTATCAGTGACATGCTGTCTGAAATGGGATAAATAGAGGATTTGGTGTCCTTTTTGTTATTTCAGCTGATCTGCATACTTTTTATCTTCTATTTTAAGTTGATTTGTTGGCAAAACTTGAGATTCTTGATAATGCTAAAATAATTAGATTTTTAGGAGTTTTTAATGACTACTAATTATAGTTTAGTTGCTTTTTCAATCCTCAAAAGAACTATTTCAAAACTAAATGTCAGCTCTTGGAGTTAGGAAAACCTATCAAATGTCACATCCAAGCACCATCATTTAGTCCTTGGATACAAGAATTATTTATAGGTTATGAGTTTTTGGTCTCATATGAGATTTTAATTGCACAGTTGAAAAAGATAAAAGAATGCACTTTGACAACAACTAAATTCTTTTGTTGTGCCATGTTTATAACTTGAAATTGTTATACTATGGAATAGTGATATAGGTATACTTATGGTAATATAATTCATATTTATGCTTATTGATTGAAATTTCTTAACAGATAGTGATGTAACGACTATTAGCATTTGCTCATTTCACTCTTCATATTAAGGTTTACTATATTTTTCTTTGTAATCCTTGATTTTTAATAGTGAGCTAATGAGTCATACATAGTAGTTAAAGCTCTTAAAACAATTTTCTTTTCTTGTTCTCATTGTTTTGTTGTGGAAACTCTTCTATGTTTAATAATGATTTGGGCATTTTGCGAAAACCATGTTCTATTTGTCTATTATGTTATCTGATGTCTGTTTTGTTATCTAATGCACATAAGCAAGTAGGGTTGAGTTTTGGTTTTGCCCATAATGCTATTTTTCTTGAAATAATTAACATATTATTTTTGATTTTGTCCCTATGCTTAATAATGATTTGGGTATTTTGTTAAAATCATGTTTTATCTATCTATTATGTTGTTTGATGTCTGTTTTGTTATCTAATGCACATAAACAAGTGGGGTTGAGTTTTGGTTTTGTCCCTAATGCTATTTTTCTCAAAATAATTGACATATTAGTTTATTTATTATATTGTTGTACATAATTTCAGGTAGCTCGTGCATTATTTCTTGATGATGATATGGGGATTTGTGATGAAGGTGCTCCAGAACTTTCAGGAAGAAACAAGAAATTGATGTGATGGATATTGTTAGATGACTTTGATTAGTGACACCTTTTTCTTTTTACTATAATGGTTGTGATATGTCAATTTACTCGTGGAACTATTATTGTACTTGGAGTTGATTTTAGGATAATGAACTACATTAGCTATGTCTCTATGCTTTAACTGATTTTCAATGGATAGTAATATTGAATGTTTTCTTGAATTAATTGGTGTTGATTGTTGAATATTAATATATTTGAAATTTATCATTTGAATGAATAAGTAAACAATTATAGATATTATTTTTATAATGTAAAGATAAGGATAATTTGTTTAAAATATTAATTATATTATTGGCTACAGTTGGGAAATCGTAGTCAAAATGCTTACACTTTTTCGCCACTACATGCTTGGACCGTAAGAAATGGTTATAATATTGTCTACATGTTTCTAAATCGTGGCCAATAGGGTTGGCTAATAATTTAAGATATTGCCCATGGTTTTCCTAAAGCGTAATCAATAGGCATAATGGCTACGATTTTGCATTTTGTAACTATTATTTGTAGAATTTCACACTTCTGAAAAACCATCACCAATATGTTGCAAAACCGTAGCTAAAGCTTTGGCAATGGTTTCCAAACCATGGCTATGTATTCACCACTGCTACAAATGCGGTTGCCAAAACGTTGCATAACCATCGCGAATAAGTTATTGCCTACGCTTTGCACTTTTTTGCGACGGTTAGGCAACCATAGCGAAAAATTGTTTTTTTTTGTTGTGCCTGTTATTTAAATAGACTTTATTAATAATATTATTTATAACATATCATAATGTCATATTTCAAAGAAAAGAATTAAAGTTATACTTCTTAAGTTGTTAAGTTTATATTTTATAACCAATTTCCAGTTTGGCAATTTCAAAACTAGTTCTTGACCTAGGTCAAACTATATTCTAATAATCTTGATTTATTTTATACTTAGGTTTCAAATAAAAATTTTAATTAAATTTGAAAAACTAATCGCATTGACATTATATTATGAAATTTATACAAATGGAAGGAGCTCGGATCCGATTCTCAACTTGGAAGTAGCCTAGACATACCTAAAATTGAGATTCAACTGGTTGCCTAATTGCTGTCAAATTTGTTTGGCCACACCAAAATGCGCGCCTCAACAGCTGAGCAAAAGCTCTATATCAATTTGACATCAATGGAATACTTGAAGCTCTTAGATTGAAATAACAAATACTATATGGACATCTTACAATCTGACCTCTCTCAAGACGTTATAGGACTCTTCAAGTCTCCGCCTCGAACAATTCGTCATATTTTCATTGGCAAATAGTTAAATATAACATTTTATTATAAATAATAATAATAAACAATTAGATAAGCAAAACAAATATCATCTATCAAAATGTGTGCAGATATTAGTATAAAATTAAACTAATACCTAAATTTTAATGAAATTAAAATACAAGACTCACAGAGTCTTAATATATCAATTTTACCACTGAAATTAAATTTTATTGACCAACATTAAGAAATAATAATTAATTAAATATAAAGAATATTACCTAGCTATCAAAACGGCACAAAAAACTTACAAAAATAGAAAATAGCAAATACCCCATGATATGGGGTAGCTCAACAGGTCTAACCTAATAACATTCGACCAGGCAAAAATATGACGTGGGACAACTGAACTAGCTATTAGGCGCAGCCCATCAACGATTAACCAAGTGATCGACCAGTTCCAACCTCATTTGGGCCATTCTGCTAGCACGAGTATTAGCACCTCACCAAGTCGACCAGAGTGTGGTCGATTGGGAAAGAGTGATTATTCAGCCCCCAGTCAGAGAGACATTTGAGTCCACCACAGTGCTATCTCTTCAACCATAGCATACAAGATGACTTACATGGGAGTATTCATCTTAACCGTAAGAGGTCAATCGGAGCGGTTTAGAACAACCCTGCAGCCACCTTCGCTGCCATATTAAATGCTCTGACATGTAGCATGCCTCCACATTAATGATGCGTGCCTTTACTAGTACCACCTTTCTGCAGCACCACGGTAGTGCATGCCTCCTTTGTACCGCTATGTCCTATAGAGCTGGAGGAGTTGCCACCAAGATAGTAAACAAAATGTAGAAGACTTAAAGGCCATCAAGCAAAGACAAAGGCCCTCTCTGTATATGCAAAGGCATCGTTAACATATCAACCTCTTCAGAAAGGCTATAAATACCCCATTGCCATCCTTCAACAAGGTATGCTCATTATTACTCAACGTTTTCACTCTATTGCTCTACCTACTAGTCCATTAAGTACTGACTTGAGTGTCGGAGTGTTTTAGCTGAGGGCATCTTGGCTAGCCTGATGTGTGCTATTGGTTGCATGACTTGACCTAGCTATATTATCACCTCCCTTTTTCACCTTTCACTCTGGTCGATTGGATTGGATCAAAGCCTAGCATATTATCAAGCTGTTCACACCATCATTAGTTGGCGATGTCTGTGGGTTCTTGAGTCCATAACTAAGAAAAAATGGTTAACACAAGGCAAGTCGTTTCAGAGAGAGAGGAGAGCAGAAGGTCCCCAACCTCTCCTGCTTGACCCCAACGAGAGCAAGACATGGCTGGACCCAGGTCCCAGCTAGAACAAGTAGTAACCTTAACTATGCCTCAGCTCATGCAGCTGATAAGCGAACATATATCACCCAGATTTTAGCTCAACTATCAGTTGCCCTCAACAAGCACAACAATCAGCTCGGACCAGCCGCTAGTGCCACTTCCCCACCTTCACAGCATGAGAAGAGGCCCCCAATGGAGGATAAGGGCAGACTAGAAGTAAGATGTTCCCTTATCCGACAAGAGGATAGCCCAGGATGTTTCCCATGAGAAGAACCCCGATCTAACCTGCGGGAAGAAGTGGCAGATTCAGTAGATCATCTCGCCGGACCTATTTGAGCCTAGTAGCAAGATAGGGTCGAGCATCTAAGACCTCAAATGAATAGAAATCTTTCCTAAGCTGATCAAGAAGAATGGGAAGAAGTATCCCACCAAGTGTAATAGTTGAACAGACATCTAGAAGAGATTTTCAGGAGGAACACTGAAAGAAACCCCCACTATGATAACACACCCTGACTTCGCTGCAAGCGAGAGTTGCCTTTCGTCTAGGAGATAATCGAAGAGCGCATAGCTGTCGATGCTAAGGTTTCGATCGGACTGTCGAGGTATGATGGCTCATCCAACTCGAATGAACACTTACTCCAATTCGAACACATGATATAGCTCCACGGGCATAATGAGTACATCATGCAAAGTGCTCGTCAAAACATTTCAGGGTATCACGCTCGACAGTTTGTTAAGCTGGAGTTAGCGTCGATTTACTCGTATGACCAGCTTCGCAACAAATTCCTCCACCAGTTTGCTAGTTGAAGGAAAGTAAAACTCCCCCACACTCATTTACACACAGTTAAGCAGAATGAAGGAGAGTCCCTTTGAGATTTTTTCACCAGATTTAATATAGAGATTTTGAAGATTAACAGTCCCCAGATAGAGTTTCTGATTGATGTACTGTTCCTGGGCCTTCGACACAAGGAATATGCCAATGCATTGGTCTGGGAGAGATCGAGGACAATGGAGGAGTTACTCGACCTCGCTGAGGGGTACATGACTTAGGAGGACATGAATAGACTCAAATATGGTAATCCTGATGCTAACAAGAAGAAATCTAAGGAGAAAGATGACAGACAACATAAAGATGGTCATCGATCTCCCATTAAAAGATTTCACAACTACACACCGATGAACACTACCAGAAAAGAGGTGCTATTTTCCATTCCGCATGATAACGTTCTCAAAAAACCCAGGAAGTTGACCGAGACTGAGGTAATGAAAAGATCCAAAAATACTATCATTTCCACCGAAAAAAAAGGCATGACAGAGGACTACTTCAATCTGCATGATAAGATTGAGAAGCTAATTTGACAAGGATATCTGAAGAAATATGTCGATGAGAAAGCCAGACAAGAAGCGTGCCAAACCGACCAGGCTCCATGTAGAGAACAATTGGTTAGCCCAAGGAAAGAGGATAAAGTAAAGAAGCCCGTCGATCTGTGCCCACCTCTCAGAGGCGTGATCGACACTATTGCTAGATGTTCGAAGGGAGGAGACTCCAAGTCAGTATGAAGATAAAACCAAAGGAGGTTGGAGTCGACTAAGTCATCTTCGATTGAAACATTCTACCAACTCTCCACCAGCGCATAACCTATCTCATTTTCTGATGCTGACCTCTTGCATATCAAGAGCTAAAGCACTGACAATAAGCTGGATTGCCCCCTTATTGTGTCAGTTGAGATTGCCAATTTTGAGGTCAAGAAGGTTCTAGTCGACAATGGCAGTTCCGCGAACATAATTTTCTTGTCAACACTAAAGAGAATAAACATGGGAAAGCCAAAGTTTGAGCCTGTACGCACCCTGTTGGAGGATCTAAGATCATCCCTGAAGGGTCCATAAACCTATCCACTTCATTTGGGAAAGCACCCCAATGAAGAATGCTCATGGTCAACTACTTGGTCGTTGATGCACCATTTGCTTATAATGTTATAATGGGACGACCAACTCTGAATGACTTTAGAGCCATTGTCTCGACCTATCATATGAAGGTCAAGTTTCCAACAGCTGCTGGAATCAGTGAAATGCTTTGCAATATGAAAGAAGCTTGGTGCTATTACACCATTTCGGTTGAGGCAAATAAGCAGAAGGCTCAACCAAAACTGAAACCTGTCGAAGAAAAAGAAGAGGAAGTTGGAGGAGACTAGGGTCAAACCTGTGGGAGAGTTCAAGACCATCAAGCTTGAGCCTGGGAATTCCGATAAGACCACAAGGATTGGAACTGATCTAGGGAGCAGCATGGAGTGCTTAATGGTCGATTTCCTCAGAAAGAATGTTGATGTTTTTGCTTGGAAAGCCTTTGACCTCAGTCACACATTTTCCATATTGAGAACATTTGGCACAAAACTTAATCCCAACAAGTGCACATTCGGGGTGAGAGGGAGAAAGTTCTTGGGTTACATGGTTAGTCAAAGGGGAATAGAAGCAAACCCGATCCAAGCAATTTTGGACATCTCACCTCCTCGAACAATTAGAGACATGTAGCATTTGGTCGGTAGGATTACAGCTCTGGGGAAATTTATTGTTCGACTGGCGGACAAAAACTTACTGTTCTTCAAAATTCTTAGGAATGCCTGAAGGTTCCAGTGGACGGAGCAATATAACTAGGCCTTGGTTGAATTGAAACAATACTTATCAGTACAACACTAGCTAAGCCTGAGGTCAGAGAGGTTTTACATATTTATCTTGCAGTCTCATCAGCAGCGATCAGTTCAGTTCTGGTCTCGACTAGACATGGCACGCATCGACCTATATACTACAGCAACAAAGCATTACAAGGCCCAGAACATAATTACCTGGAGATTGAAAAGTTTGCTCTTGCTTTAGTCACTGCAGCCAGGAAATTGAGGCCTTACTTTCAATCCCACTTTATTGTTGTCTTGATGAATTAACTGCTGAAACAAGTGTTGTTGAAACCAGATACTTCGGGTAGGTTGACGAAGTGGGCCATTGAGTTAGGAGAATTTGACATCACCTTCCAGCCCCGAACTGCTATAAAAGCCCAAGTGTTAGCAGACTTCGTAGTGAAAAGATTTGATCTGCCCGATGAATTCGACCAGGATTCCCTCATGTGGACCTTGCATGTCGATGGCTCGACAACTTCCTCAGAATGAGGATTAGACATTTCCCTACCCTCTTCACAGGTCGAGGAGTATGACTTCGCCATTAAACTCGACTACCCCATCATCAATAATGAAGCAGAATATGAAGCCCTCCTTACTGGTATTAGGATGGCCATCGATAGAGGAGTCGAGCAGCTAGCAGCCATTATTGATTCCCAATTGGTTGCAGAGCAGTTTGAAGAAAACTTTGAAGCCAAGGAGGCTACGATGAACAGGTATTTGGCTGAGGTCAAGAAGTTGCAACAACAGTTCAAAAAGTTCACCCTTAGTCAAGTCCTTTGATCAGAAAACGAAAAAGTAGATGCCCTGTCAAAATTTACTAGCTCGACAAAAAGAGCTAGGGATAGAACCATCACATTTTTGGTCGCCAACAAACCCATCTTAGGTGATCACAACTAGAGCTTGGTTAGGCAAATCCAAGAAGCAGCTTCCTCCTGGAAGGATGAAATAAAAGCCTACCTAAGGGATGGAAAAGTGCCCGAGGATAAAGCACAAACGCATAGACTCAGAGGTAGAGCAGTGAAGTTCGCCCTCGATGAGTATGGCTAACTCTACAGGAGATCTGTTTCTGGTTCTCTATTGAGGTGCTTGACACCAGAACAGGCTCAGGAGGTCTTACAAGAGGTCCATTGAGGAATTTGTGGCAATCACTCCTGAGGACGATCTTTGGCCCACAAAATTATCAGACATGGGTATTTTTAGCCAACTTTGTTGAAGGATGCTGTCGATATCGCCAAAAAATGCCCATCTTTTCGGTCCACTCTAATATACCTCACTAGCCTACATCAATGTTAGTGCCAGTTTAGATCACATGGCTATTTGACTAGTGGGGGATAGATATAGTCAGATCCTTCCCAAAAACCATAGGTCAAAGAAAATTCATGATTGTACAGTCGAATACTTCACGAAATAGGTCGAAACAGAGGTGGTCTCGATGATAACCGACAAAACCATCAGAAGTTTCCTGTGAAAAAACATTATCTGCCATTTCAATTTGCCTAAAGTGTTGATATAAGACAATGGGACATAGTTCCAAAGTAGGAGCACGAGGAAGTGGTGCGACAGCCTGGGAATTCGATAACACTTCAACTTAGTTGGGAACCCTCAAGCCAATGGGCAAATACAAGTCACAAATAGGACTGTCTTAGACCATCTTAAGGCTCGACTTGATGGATCCAGAGCGAGTTGGTCAGACAACCTCCCAGGGTTGCTATGGGCACACAAAATAACTCATAGAATCACCACAGGCCATAGTCCTTACAGTCTATTCTACAGGTCAGAAGCAGTCGTTCCAATAGAATTATACAAAACACAGCTCGAGTAATCCATTACAACCCAATCAGAAATGAGTCTAAAAAAGAATTCGACCTCGAAACAATAGACGAGTTGCGCCAAAATGCATATATAACAATGTAAAGATACAGGTCGTAAATGGCCCAACATTACAACAAGGGAGTACATTCGACCAAGAAGCTTTAAAGTGGGAGACCTCGTCTTCAAAAAAGTTAAAGTTTTGAAAATTATGGGTAAACTCGACCTAAAATGGGAGGGCCCCTACATAGTAGTTAAAGTGGCGAAGCACAACTCATATCGACTAGCAGATAAGGACAACAATGAGCTCCCCTGACCATGGAACGCAGTGAATTTGAAAAAAATTTATGTGTAAAGAGACCAAGGTCTCCACTCAACTGTATTGTAATATGATTCTAAATTAATAAAGATTACTTATGTTTCGACAACTATTCACTTTCACCAACAACTATGGCTTCCAGCCTAAATTAGTAAACGAGTTGATCATTTAAAGTCGACCCCATAGTTGATCGTAAATCAATTTCAAATAAGTTATGGCTTCTAGCCCAAAAGAATAAACGAGTTGATCGTTTAAAGTCGACCCCATAGTCAACCGTAAATCAATTTCAAATGGCTCCTAGCCGAACTTGATAAAAGAACAAATAGTTTAAAATCAACTATGTCGTTGAACACAACTTAAAATCGACCCTATAGTCGATCATCGTAATCAAGACACCCCACGGACATATGCACTAGACGCAAAACTTGGACATGAACATTGAAGTTAATATAAATTCACTCACGATCGACCACGGCACCCAGCCAATTTGTTTGGTCTCAAAAGAATGTCTTAAGTTGACCTGGCAGCTGACCGCGATGATTAATTTCAAAATCACTTTTGAATGGATAAAGTCAAGGTTGATATCCTCATATCCATCCAATTATTCCTTTACGAGTTGATCTCACAAACAATCACTAACTTGGGTCTAAACTAATTAAATATTTCCCATTCCTTTATTAAATTTACACTATTCGACTAGTTACATGAACGAAAGAGTTGGTTCTTTACTTATTGATGTAGTAAGTTCGCAAAAAGGAAAGCGAAAAGAGGGGAAGTGCGAGTCGACAAAGAAAATGAGCAGAAAGTTCATTTTATAACTTAAAATTTTCAATTATAGAATTACAAGAGTCATTCACAAACTTCATCAAAACGCTTCACAGGGCGAACAGACTTAAATAAAGCAAAATGACAAAAACAGTTTCGGCCTAAGCTCTACCCAGTTCCTTGCCCTCTTGTTCCTTAAGCCGTCATCTAATTGATAGCACAATCGAGCTTATCGATAGAGGGCACGCACACAACATTAAGTGGACCCTCGACCTCTTGTTCTAGCACTGGCTGGATAGCAGCGACATGTCGAGAAGGACTAGCCTCATCAATCAAAAATGCGCACTCAACGGGAAGGAAATACGTAGCAACATCGACCTTTCCTTCCCTGATCTTGAATGCGAAATCATCGCAAAGTTGAATTCCTTCGCCACCTCGACCGTCTTAGGATGGGTAGCAGTTACAACTCCTGACACAGAATGCTCTCATCGATTGGGGGGACCTCAGGATAATCCTCAAGATGCTTAGTCTGAAGAGGACTGATGTACTCTCTGTTCTTGGGTCGAAACTGATACCCCAAGAATTCCAGTTGTTTAACAGCCTTCTCGAAGGCTTCTTTCACGTCGTCGATCAAGAAGACAACGCTGGCATCCTGAAATGCCGAACATAACATGAACTACTGCACAACCTCTTTTCGGATGCCAAGGAGCGCTCTAAAGAATTTATCACGAGCATACTTGGTGGTGATGTTATGCTTGTACATTCGACCAACATTGTAAGAGGCCTCAGCCTCCAATATAGCCTTCTAAAATTGTTTATCCATCTTGCTCTTTTCAACCACAATAGCCAAAACCTGTGTATCTGTGTCCTCAAGCTGCTTAGTCAGTTGCTTGATCCTCAATTACGTGGAGTCGAGCCGAGTCTTTGTTACTTTCACATCACTTTGCTCCTTCTAGAGCTCAGTTAAAATGGTAACCTAGCTGGTTGACCTGTAGCAACAACTTTAGTCGAGAAATTTAAACACAAAGTTGGGAGAAACGAGTTAAACTCGACTAGACACTTACCATGTTAGAGCGATAAGCGAGGGCCTTTATGGCCTCCAGTTGGCTCGTCTCGAGTATTTCTTCTGGTAAGACATAAAAAGCCTAGCTATTATCACATTCAGGGGAGACGCTCTAGTTGGCCCCACTATTATCATCAACAAGGAGTTTTGAATAGGGACGTCAGTCCTGAACATTGGGGACGAAAAGTTAGGCAGTGGGAAAAAATCATTGTCCGATTAAGGCTCGAAGAGATCGGACCCGATCGGGTGGGTTGGGCCCTACCTTTTCCTTTTCCTTTCTTCACCGTAGTTCTTTTTCGAGTAGGCCCAGGCTATTCAATAACTAATCTTTTTGTTGAGTTGTGGGGTTGCTCGCGTCGATAGGAGCTGGTTGTGGAGCAAGCGGCAGTGCTGGTATCTGCTGAGCGGCCTGAAAGGCACTCTCTCAACGGGCAGACGCCTGGCGGCGTCCTGTACCCTTTGTTGACGAGACATCCTTGAGCTCGGGTGTCGTTCATGATTTCAGCTCGATTTGAAAAGGCAAAAATAAAGAAGCGCGTTAGCATTGACCAAAAAGTTGAACACAAAAAAAAAATTTAAAGCAGGTCGACTTTGGTGTCTACCTGGTCGAGCGTCAGCAGACAGATTAAGCTGAGCAGGCAATAAGCCTGCCAACACTAGGTTTCTCTCTTCGATGTAACTCAATGCCTCCATTTGATTAAATTCAGTTAACTCTTGAATAAAAGTGTTGGGCTAGGTAGGGTTCTCATTTCCCGACATCTCGACATGCCTCATCCACCATCCCTTCGGAATGTTAAACCCGACCCCACCCGATGCTTGAACATAGAAGTAGCGTCTTTTCTACTCTTTTCCATAAGACGAGGATGGAGTAACCAAAAACTTTCAACGATGGTGGGCTGTGAGGTAATAAAAGTCTAACTCCTTGGTGCTACCCGACTTTCGGGACATTGGGAGATGGAAGAGACTTGAAAAATTGGCAAAATTTTGAGGTTGGTCATGATTAACATTAGAACCACAAATCTGTACAAAGTTGAAAAACAGTTTAGAAGCAATTAGGTTATACAGACTTGAAGACCAGTTAGGAGGTTGACTATAGATTGTGTAAGGAGAAACTTAAGTCCACACTTCAGAGCCTCCTCGAACACAGTTATGCAACCGACCAGAGGTCGATGCATCCTATCAGCAGGACTAGGGATGATCAAGTCGAACCTTGGGGGAATGTGATATAACTATCTAATTAATTCAAGATCCCTACTCTGATCTTGGAAATGATTTCACTGTAATGGTTGGGTGTAAATAATCGACCACGAGACATAAGACGTTGACTCGGCCTAGCCCCATCCCCAGCGTTGCCTCGAGTATCACTCGAACTACTAGAAGAAGTTGAGCTATCACTAGAAAACTGGCTAGACTTACTAGTCGAGCCATCTACCATCCTGGTTGAACCCACTTATGATCGAGTCTCTTCACTATTACTGCCCCTATCACTCTCTTCACCAAACACTCTTAGCATATTTGTAAAAGGATATATGGTCTAAATAAAAAAGAATTAAACTTGCTAAGATTGCGGAAGACTTATAGTTAAGGAGATTAACGCAAGTTCGACTAGCGAAGAACGTAGTGAAATTTCAAGCTCGACCTCTCAGGATGCTGTAAAACTATGAAATATAGGCATTTCACTGCGCTATTTATAGGCTCCATCCAACGGGCAAGCCAACCAGTTATCCTGACCAGTTATCGGGTAATTATTACACATTCGTCGGTTGCCGTTTCTACGCTATCCAATGTAACAGTCGCATTAAATGCACTAAGACCCTGGTCGATTTTTGAAATGTATACATTATCAACATATTGAATTCCTCATCGAGTGTATTTGAATTTTCGCAAATTAGCTACTCCCTATTCCTTCTCATCGAACATCTCGATCAAGACTCGGGAATGGGACTCATGATATGGGGTAGCCCAACAGGCCCAATAGGCCTAATCCAATAACATTCGACCAGGCAAAAATATGACGTGGGACAACCGAACTAGCTATCATGCCCAGCCCATTAGCGATCAACTAGGTGATCGACTAGTTCCAACCTCATTTGGGCCATTCCACCAGCACTGGTATTGGCACCTTGCCTAGTCGACTAGAGTGTGGTCGATCGGGTCGAGAATGATTATTTAGCCCCCAGCCAGAGAGACATTTGAGTCCACTAGAGTTCCATCTCTTCGACCATAGCATACACATATGACTCATAGGTGAGTATTCATCTCGACCCTAAGAGGTCGATCGGAGCGGTTCAGACAGCCCTGCGACCACCATCATTAAGAATAATAATTATAATAATAATATTAATTAATTAATATTAATAAAATATTATTATTAAAATAGATAAGCGTATATATTTTTTCAATTTTAACAACTTGAACCAATTTTTTTTTTATAACTATATCAAGACCTTTCTATCAAAAAAAAAAAAAAAAACTATATCAAGACCCTTTTCTTCCTTTTCTTTCCGATCAGGAAGTATTTCAAGATCTTCATTGACAAAGGCCACACAAAATTAAGAACCTTATAAGTTGACTTTTACTCGCAGAAGAGGACCCTACAGGCTACAAGGCTACATGAAAGCAGCCCCTCATTACGGGGTTCTTGATTTTACTTGTAGCTGTGTTCTCACGCCTCTAATCTCTATCCTCAAAATCTCATAATTATCTACAGTCATCTCTTTATGATGATAAGATAATAATACTTCACAAATCGCAATCCCCCACCTTTCGTATATAATTATTAGAACAAGAGAAAAATTTCACAGATTATTCCGCAGTCTATTTGCATACCAAGAAAATTCCGATCTCTCTATCCTTCTTTCTTCTCCGCCGACTCAAAGAGAAGAAAGTTTATAACAAATCAAGAGAACTTTCAGTTGAATAAATCACTTTTTGGGTAGATTTTATTTCGGTTCTTGTCCTGAATTCGTCGAGATGCTGCACTTGTTCTTTGCAGTGGCATTCTCCGCAGTACCGTTGACTCTTTACATTCCTCCTATCAGAAGCTTGAATCTATTTGTGGAGGCCATTGAGGGTATGTGGCACGAGTCAAGCGCTCATACTGTTAGGATATATCCTCGCTTGAGGTATGCTTGTTCCAGGATCTTGAATTGTATTTTGTCCAATACTACTAGGTAGATTGATTGGATTTTTCTTGGAGGAAAAATTCAGAGCTGCGAAAGCCCAGATGGGCAAACTTGTAAATACTCCTGTTTCTTTTCTTTTCTTTTCTTTTTTTTTTTTTTTCTGAAGGGGGTGGGGGTGGAGGTTGATAGTGTTCTGGGATGATTTGTGCTGGGAAATGGAGTAGTTGGTTTTTCTTGTTGGTGGTGATGGCCGGAGTGTTCTTGCGGGATTTTATTTTCTTGATAGGTGATGTATATTTAAAGAATAAATTGAAAGGAGAATGTACTCTTTTGGTTGATTGATTCACTCATGAGTAAAATATTAATTTGGGGTTACCCCCCCATCTACGTATTTCTTGCTCTGTCTAGGCTTATCTGCTAGATCTTTTTGTGCGTTCTGCTTAGCCTTTTGGTTTCTTTAATGTTTCAAACCCCACTTTTATGTAAAGGGTTGAGGTGCTTTTGGGGAGGATGTCTTTGTAATTGCCATAATTTAGGATGTCAGAATTTGGCTGAGAAAGGAGGCAATAACATGAGAAAATGCAATTGGAGATGATCTGCTTCAAAATGAAAATGAATGGGTTGTTTCTATTTATCCAACTATTCTAAACTAACTAGTGGAATATGTAAAAAGAAGTGCAACCAAAAAAGCCTTCTGTTCAAGTAAATCTTCAATGGTTGATTCATGAGCCTCTCTGATGCTTTCCCGGATTATGTTTAGCATGCTTTCCCTTGCCATTCTGCAGTTCAACCCTGACCATAAGATCTAAAAGGTCGACGGGTGTGTTGCACTTGGTTCTGTGTAGCAAAGAATTGAGCATCCCATGACATGTGAAGAATTGTGGCCCACTAAAGTGCTGTAGGGATGCTAGCCCATCGACTATATACATTAAAACCAATTGAATTGAAAACTCTTGGAATCTATCCAATAGCGTAATTCTCACCAGCTGGACTCATATAGGGTTGGTTTGTAGTCATTTCTCCAAGACCAGTATAGCTGTAAAACTAAAAACTGCTAATGGAGCGTCCAGTGTGTGGTTGCACCTGGGAAGGTATGATCTTAAGCTTCAAACCTTTTTCTTAAGGTAAGGAAATCTGGGGAATTGATTTCAAGAACCATACGGTCCATACCTGTTAATTACTTCTGTAGAAGTTGATAAAAAAGTTTAGGTTTATTGCGTTCTGCTGCATCTTTCTTTTGTTCCTAGTAAAATATTGGTACGCATTTTCTTTTCTACAAATTTATGGAAGGGTGAATTACGGCTACCATCCCTGAGGTTTGGTGTAATTACGAAACAGTCATCGTATTTTCAAAAATTACAAAAATCCCTTGAGGTTTGTTGTCGTCCAACAAATTAGTTCAGCCGTTAGGATTTCTACATTTTGCTGTTAAGAATCTCATGTGAAATTTCAAAATTGCCCTCCATTAATTTGATTTAAAATCTTATTATATGAAAGTACAAAAATGCCCTTAAAGCATAAAAAAAAATATATAAATATTTATATATACACATACATATATAATATAATATTAGAAATAATAAATATGGTATATGCATATATACATATATATATATGATATATATACATATGTATACATATATACACACACCCCCTAACCCAACCCGGCCACCCCCACCCCCCTAATTCCCCACCTACCAGATATAACAGCAGCACAGCCTGGCCGCCTGGGCGTGGCCAAGCGGCTTGTGACCTGCTGCAGCAGCAGGGCAGCGCCAAATTCTTCTCTGCTGCCCATGTGTCATGGACGGACTCTATTTATGTAGCGGAGCAATCGTTTGTCTGTATGGTATCTCAGGTTTCACCCAACCTTCGATCCGCCAAAGTCCATCTCAAGTCTTTCTCATGACCCGTTACTCGATTCGGCCCAGCACCTTACCAGCATAAGCATCAGAAGCTTCCCAGTACTTGCGTACTCGCCAATTCTGAATGCCCACAATCATCGGAGGCTCGCGTCCGTCACGCCGAGCGTGTTTCCTTAACGGTCCCCGAGTAGCCAGCATGCACGTTCTCAATCTTAGGTCCCTTACATGCATATCTCGATGGCAAGGAGCAATCTCGCTTCGTCTCGGCATTGAGGGTCACTTGCGTGCCCACAACGCAATCCTCGTGCTCATCACTTGCTCAGAGCACTTAGGCCGTGCCGTAACACCCTTCGTTGGTGCCTCGCCCGAGTAGGGCCACATGTAAGTCCAATGCTTATGTGATGTGTCATCATCTTATATTAGTCCCGCACGAAGCATTGGACATCGTTTCCTACTTGCTAGCAACTTGCCACAACTTGCCCGCTATGCGGCGTCGCCCCACGACCGCATGTCTTAAGCCATCGGACGCCCACAGTAAGGCTAGAACTCATAGCGCATGCTTAGCGAGTTAGTTCATGAGACATTTGGGCATTCATATCGATCACTCATTCAGCCTAGAGGTGTTGCCCCATAATTTTCGAAGCCCGCGGGGCAATAGCGTTTCCGCCTTCAAACCTCTCGGCACCCTCCCGGACCCAATGCGGGCCCACCTGGCCCCACGCCGCTCGTTTAGTTCCCGACCCGTCTAGGAACTCTAAACACTCATTTGAAATGTCTAGAGCCGGCCCTTGAAGGCTCCCCATCGCCTTCAAGGAGTTGCTCGCTTAGTGCCTTGACAGCACGGGGAGGACTGGCCGGTTGCCCATCGTGGCATGCGCACCATCCCAACATCCTTCAGACATGCCTGTCACCCTTATAATAGGCTTAAAAAAGATTTCTGTTGTGCCCGCAGTAGATATTGAAATGCTGATGATGTATATATTTTCGCAACTTTGCCTCCCGACATCCAAATCACTTGCCACTTGAACCGTTGGATAGCTCTCGACTTCTACATTAACTCTGCCAAGTTCCAGCCCTGTCCGATTCTCCATGGAACAGTAATTGCCCTCGCATTAGGTTGGAATCACAACAATGCCACTGCACTGCCGCCTTCTGAACATCTTCGCCATTTCTTATCCAAACGGAACCGTCTACTGGTGAAACATGGTGGGAACGTTGCCAACACTTCAAGGAACATCCCATAGAAACAGTTTCACAAGACTCCTTTTCCAAGCCACTCTGCTCAACGCATCTTTACGCCACCCGCACGCAGCAAGACTGCTCCTGGTCGCCCTTAATGTTCGGTGCCCAAACGGACACGGAATGACTTCAAACTTGGTGGGAAGAATCCTCATACCTCAGAGAGTTTGCCATTATAACAGTTTTGCAATCTGCACCTCGTAAGAGTCTATGCTCATGGGGCATTTCCGCCCTACCGAGTGAGCCGACAACGCCTCGTCGCTCCTAACACCCCTTCACGGTCATGATTCTTCTTCAATGAGCGACTTGTGACATTCTCCCCCACTCGATCCGTTGACGTCCTCGTCAACACATACACTAGGACTCGAAGTGTATGCGGTGCCTCAACTCAACTCTGATCTTTTTTGCATCGGATAAGTCTAGCTCCTCTGAGCTCTCAAAACTTGTGCCTCTGCACAACTCTGTTCATTCCCCTGAACGGTACCCTCTGGCACAACTCGAAAGAAGCCTGCACAGCTGCTCAATGATCACCAGAAAAATAAGGCCCTCAACTTGGCCAACTCTGTTCAAATCAAATCAAGAAACAGGAAGTCCACGTGCGATCCTCGCACTCTCCCCCACTGGAGTTGTTGCCGCCCTCGGCAAACACTTGCCTCTTCAAGTGAATATCCTCAGCCAACTTGAACCCAGAACTCAGGGCCTCTGCCTAACATTCAAGACTCAGGACTCTCTACCTGATCTCAAACTTGACTGCTCAGCTCAGCCACCCTACCGACTGATACCGCAAAAAGGAGCTCTCGATGCTCCGCTCAATTCTGCTCACGGGACCTTATGCCTCTATCAAATCCCAAATCGGTCGCTCAGCTCGGCCAACTCTATCGACTGGCACCGCATGAGGAGCCTGACGCTCCATTCAAAATTTGCTCATGGAGCCTGCCGCTCTGCTCAATTTTACATATAAGCCTCATGCCCTTCTCAACTCTCGATTGCCCCTCTCAGAAATCCCTAGACTGCAGAGCCCATATATCGGTGTCGGAATCCCTTCGAAGAACATCCCTAATTTAGCTCAAATCGGCTTGGTGGCTCCCCCACTCAAGCTCAGAACAAGTCTCAACTCGACTGCATCCAACACGGGATCCACTTGTCATGGACGGAATTGAAATTTATTTAAATTCCAAACTTAGTTGCATGCGTTCTTATCTGGAGCATGCAATTCTGCTCAAGAGTACTCATTCCCCCACCGAAAAACTCAAATCCTCATAAAGTTGCTACACGGTGTCCGAGACTTCTGGTAGCTTCTCAACTCAAAATCTCTGTTCCCACAATGTCCAAGAAAAATTCTCGGAACTCAACTCTGTGTCGCACCTCATGTGCTATGGCAACTCTATACCATCTCAACATTACGCTCATCTTTCCCTCGTGGAAAGTTTCTCAAATGTGGCATTCCATCCACCAAAATGGCCTCATCGCCTTAATCACCTCCTGACTTGCGGCCCTCCGCAACATGGTTGCTTATCTTCGCAAACGTGGCTCACTCAGTCCACTCGGCTCTTCCGGTATGTCCCCTCTCGGAAGTCAAGATGAATATTAAACATTGATTATGTCACCGAAAATTTCCCGCAAAACAGTCAACAACTTGCCTGCCCAAAAAAACGTCTTATTGTGCTCACCGGTTCCTCGCCTCATGCAATTTTCGGTAGCCATGCGCCCAGCACAAACAAACTGCCAACCAAAAGTTACCGATGATCACAGAGCTCAATTGTAGTCACTGATAAGCACAAAACAATCAGGTTAATGCACTTCACCCAATCATAACGGCCACACTGCAAATCGGCTAATAAACTCCACTCAATTTGCAGATGTCAATAACTTAGTACTCCAGCCGTACTCTTCGAGTGTTACCGACCACAACTGCACAATCAGGTTACTGGAATTCGCCCAACTGACATTTGCACTAGAACTCGGGTTAATAAGCTTCACCCAAGCTATAGCCGTCAATAACGGCTCTCGGAGCCAAACCGTTGCACTAAAAGCTCAATCTCTGCAAGTAATACTCACTGCTCGAAAACAGGATGCCAACTGATAGCAAACTCGATGACCGACATCCCCAAAATCATATCCAATCCACAAACGGTTCATTGAAGCATTTTAAAGCCCAAGACAACAAGCCAACACAATCTGTGCTGCAAACCGGCATGATTCTGTCAAAAAGTCCTAGGTTTCAACCTACTTGCTCATATCGAGTTCGTGTGCCAATCCCTTATTCAAATAGTATCTGGGTTCCGAAAGGTTGATCGTCTGATCGGCTTAGTTCACTTCCTTCCTGAATCCTCACACAGAGTAAAAACTCAAGCTCCGATACCACCTGTCACGGACGGACTCTATTTATGCAGCAGAACAACCGTCTGTCCGTGTGGCATCTCAGGTTTCACCCAGCCTTCGATCCGCCAACGTCCATCTCAAGTCTTTCTCATGACCCGTTACTCGATTTGGCCCAGTAGCTTACTAGCATAAGCATCAGAACGCCTCCCGGTACTTGCGTACTCGCCTATTCCGAATGCCCACAATCATTGGAGGCTTGCGTCCGTCACGCCGAGCGTGTTTCCTTAACGGTCCCCGACTAGCCAGCATGCACGTTCTCAATCTTAGGTCCCTTAGAGCATCTCTCGATAGCAAGGAGCAATCTCGCTCCGTCTCGACATTGAGGGTCACTTGCGTGCCCACAACGCAATCCTCGTGCTCATCACTCGCTCGGAGCGCTTAGGCCGTGCCGTAGCGCCCTTCGTTTGTGCCTCGCCCGAGTAAGGCCACATGTAAGTCCAAGGCTTAAGTGATGTGCCATCATCTTATATTAGTCCCGCACGAAGCATTGGACATCGTTTCCTGCTTGCTAGCAACTTGCCCGCTATGCGGCGTCGCCCCACGACTGCATGTCTTAAGCCATCGGACCCCCGCAGCAAGGCTAGAACCTATAGCGCATGCTTAGCAAGTTAGTTCACGAGACATTTGGGCATTCGTCTTGATCACTCAATCGGCCTAGAGGTGTTGCCCCATAATTTTTGAAGCCCGCGAGGCAATAACATTTCTGCTTTCAAACCTCTCAGCACCCTCCCAGACCCAACGTGGGCCCACCTGGCCCCATGCCGCCCGTTCGGTTCCCAACCCGTCCAGGGACTCTAAACACTCATTTGAGATGTCTAGATTCGGCCCTTGAAAGCTCCCCATCGCCTTCAAGGAGTTGCTTGCTTAGTGCCTTGACAGCACGGGGAGGACCAGCCGGTTGCCCATCGTGGCATGCGCACCATCCCAACAGCCTTCAGACATGCCTGTCCCCCTTATAATAGGCTTAAAAAATATTTCTGTTGTACCTGCAGTAGACATTGAAATGCCGAGGATGTATACATTTTTGAAACTTCGCCTCCCGACATCCAAATCACTTGTCGCTTGAACCGTTGGATAGCTCGCAGCTTCTACACTAACTCTGCCAAGTTCCAGCCCTGTCCGATTCTCCATGGAACAGTAATTGCCCTCGCACTAGGCTGGAATCACAACAATGCCACTGCATTGCCGCCTTCTGAACATCTTCGCCATTTCCTATCCAAACAGAACCGTCTACTAGTGAAACTTGGTGGGAACATTGCCAACACCTCAAGGAACATCCCACAGAAACAGTTTCACAAAACTCCTTTTCCAAGCCACTCTGCTCAATGCATCTTTGCGCCACCCGCGCGCAGCAAGACCGCTCCCGGTTGCCCTTAATGTTCGGTGACCAAACAAACACGGAATGACTTCAAACTTGGTGGGAAGCATCCTCATACCTTAGAGAATTTGCCATTATAACAGTTTTGCAATCTGCACCTCATAAGAGTCTATGCTCATGGGCTATTTCCGTCCTACCGGGTGAGCCGACAATGCATTGTCGCTCCTAACACCCCTTCAAGTCAAGGTTGTCATTCTTCTCCAATGAGCGACTTGTGACACAATGGCAGCCGCGACTGCCAGGGCTAGTGGAAGAATAGAGGATGGGGTGGGGGGCGCCGAGATGGGGGAGGGGAAGGTGGCGGGTTTGGCATTTAATTTTTTTTAATTAATAAATAATTTAATTAAAATATACATTTAGTTTTTTGTTTACTTATTCCTAGTTAATATTATTTTTAATTTTTAATTTATTGTTTTTTGAATTAATTAGTAAATTTAACTAAGTTTCATTAATTATTTTAGATAGATTTATATATTTAAATTTTTTCAATTATTTATTCTTAATTAATATAGTTTGTAAATTTTTATTTGTTACTTTTATCAATTAATAATTTGTGTTACTTATTAATTGTTATTTTAGATAGATTTATTATTTGAATAAATATTTTAATTTTTTTAAATATATTTAATTTTGATATGAATATTATTTTAATAAATAATACAATTAAATTTAAATAAAATTATCTTTTTTAATTAACAAATAATTTATTTAAATATACATATATTTTAAAGTTTTTATTTATTTATTCTCAATTAATATAATTTTTAATTTTTTATTCCTTATTTTTATTAATTATTTTAGATAGATTTATATATTTAAATTTTTTTACTTATTTATTCATAATTAATATATTTTTTAATTTTTTATTTGTTATTTTTATTTATTAATAATTTATTTATTTATTGTTATTTTATATAGATATATTATTGGAATAAATATATTAATTATTTTAAATATCTTTGGTTTAGGTATGAATATTATTTTGATAAACAATATAATGAAATTTAAAAAACTTATCTTTTTAATTAATAAATAATTTAGTTGAAAATATATATTTAAATTTTTTTACTTATTTATTCCTAATTAATATAGTTTTTAAATTTTTATTTGTTATTTTTATTAATTAATAATTTATTTATTTATTGTTATTTGAACTATGTAAATAGATTATTTTAAACATATATGCTATTTAAACATAATTCAAAATTTTAATATATAATAAAACAGAGGGGCATTTAGGACTTTAGCCATCAAAGTCAATTTTCATCATTTTTTAATTTTTTAATTATTTTTTCCGTCATGGATATTTTTGACTTTTCCCATTTTTCATCCACTTTACAACCAAGTTTGTCGATTTATGGGGGTTTTTGTAATTTTTGAAAATATGAGGACTGTTTCGTAATTACGTCAAACCTCGGGAGTGGTAACCGTAATTCACCCTTTATGAAATGAAAAGTTTTGTTCTTGGAAGCTCCACCATAATGATTTATTTGAATATTCACATTTACCAGTATTCTCTTGGTACTGTGATCCCCAAGATTGGAGAATGCACCCGGCAATGGATGAATTCTGATAACTGCTTAACAAAAACAGAAACGAAAATGAAAAAAATAGGAGAATGCTTATAATGTATGCAAATATTCTGTGGTTACTGTTGCATCAATTGGTCTTGAAAGAGTTCAAGTCTTTAGGAGCCAGAACATACAAAGTTCTTGCTTCCCTTTCAGCAACCTTTCCTCCATAGTTGCTCTTCTCCTCAACTGGACCCTTTTTTCCTTGTTGATCTGTTTCAGTTCCTGCAGAATTCTTCTCTCTCCCAATTCTTCAAAAAGTCATGTGATCCAATGAATAAATAATTTCCATGTAAATTGTATAGGAAGTTCAAATTGGATTCTTTTCTCTCCCGATTCTTCAAGCCCGCTGCATCATAATTTTTCTGCATGGAAGACATAAGTTTAATGCACCAATCTGACAATTACTAACCTGAGAAGTTGAATTTCATCGGAAATATTTAAAAAAAAAAGGCACAGAGAGAAATGAAACAAATAGTTCCCACGGGTGGTCCAATCTCCTGTTTAAAAAAGTGCGTGGATAGTTCATCGTGATGAAAAAAAATTCAAGCAGTGTCGGTGAAACTTTTTTCCCTGATACGTCCATCTGAGATGTTCAGTTAGTCTATAGCATAATATGTGTCATTCAACTGCATCGTGCCCACATTATTTTACTGTGGTATGATAGCATTAACAAACATAATAGCCACTAGTCTGTTGACCAAGACAGCTGAGTTCTCCCACGCTCTCGCCCTACTCGCCAATTTTTTCAAATCATTGCAAAACTCTTCTAAAGTGCTACCTCATTCAGTAGTTCTCACCGGAGAACAAATTTTGTGCTGAAAGTATGCTTTCTAATTTTGTGTATGCTCCTTCCTCCTTATGATTTGAATGCCTCTTTAGTAGCTTTAGCATTATGATTTGTCGGGGTCAAGGAAATAATTAGGATCTTGATTTTCACCGTCTTCAAGGACACCTTACATTTCATATTCTACTGATAACGTCTCTTCTTCAGTGTTGCATCTCTGTCTCAGTGAGTTGTAATGTATATTAGAAACACATATATTACAGGTTAATATTGAACTTTTCATCACCACCTCTTGTTTCTATCACCAAGTAGAGGAATATCGGATACACAGTAGCTGATCTTTGAAGTCGATGGCAGTTAAACAAGAACATCAGGCAAATTATGAGGAATATCGGATGCATAGCAGCTGATCTTTGAAGCCGACGGCAGATAAACAGGAAAATCAGGCAAATTATGACATAACCAAAAAACACCTGCCTTTTTACAGTCTCAAAAATTACAATGTCATATGGTCTTATCTATCGCACTCAATTTCTTTAGTTTGATGATGAGAATTAAGCTAATACAAAGCATGGATGCCCAAAGAATGACAACTTTGTACTGCTCAGTAACTTCACGTGCATCCTAGCGCTTTCCCCTGGTTAGAGTGTCTAGACTGAGACCTGGGGATATAGCTCCAAGCCCAGCATCCGAAGCATGCGAATCCACGCAAGCCATTGAAAAAGCCTCTGCCTTAGCATAAAAGCAAGAGGTTCCAACCTACAGGGTGTGTCCACAAAAGCGTCAGATTGAATGCAATAGAAACCTATTCCTGCAATTGACTGCATCAGGAAATGGAGTCGGTGGCAACTGTTTTAAATTTAAAAAATTTCTATGGGGCCTTTTCCTATTCCTTCGATGTCAGTAGGTAAACAGATAGAAGACAGCGATCCTAATGTCATGATTCTATGTCCTATGGAAAGCGTATGGGCCCCCGAGACAAGGAATTTCTTGAAAGAGTCAACTGAAAATTCTAGGTGCTTTTGGGGCCTAGCGAGAAGGCTTCCTTCTTTGGCCAGACAATTCTAGGCGCCTGCTAGGTAGGAGTTAAATCCAATTTTCAACTGCCAAGCATGGGAACTGACTGATGAAACCAAATGAATAAAGGCTTTCAAGATTAGCACTTTGTGGGAGAACGCCCGGCTTTTCTCGGTCCTGTTCTATCCTAGCATAAAGATGGCACAATGGCACAAATCTTTACTTTCTTTAATTCTTTAAGGAGTAACCTCAAGGGAAGATGCCCAATGTAACAACATTCCTTCCTTCGTCAACTAGACCTGGGAAAAACTTCTTGAGATGCACATAACATTATTATATTGACATTTGAAATTAAAATTTTCCTTTTTCCCAAAATTTTCTTCAAAAGAGCAAACGCCAAACTGTACAGAAATCAGGAGAAGGTGAAATAAGAGAAACCGAAATGGAGCCGTTTATTCCTCTTTAAAGAAGTCTTTAACTTTTTTGGGGTGGTTATCACCTATAAAAGCAAGAAAATCGAAGTCATGAGAAGCAAATTAAATTCATCATTAGCTAAAAGAGAAACAAGAAAATCACAACCCACATATCCATACACAACCATAATATCCATAGACATAGATGTCGCAGATGGGAAGGAAGAAGGCGGAATAAAACACATGCATCTTTTCTTTCAATTTTTAAAATCACGCTTTGTACCTAAACAACGATGTTTTCTTCTAATGTCGTCATTTGGTTTGGTCATTAGGATTTCAATTTTCAATAGGAAAAATAAAGGATTTATTTTTAGTTCAAGTAAGTTGGAGCATGTCGTTTTGGGAAGGGATATGTGAAACAAAGTGAGGAGTTTAGTACACATGTCATCCTCAAACTTTGTCATTACCAAGTCTGCTAGCATGAGTTTACGGTTTAATTAAGAAATTAGTTGCATGTTTGTCTTTAAATATAAAGAAAAACTTGAAAATGCTTTAGAATTTCGAGCACCAAACTTTTCCTCGCCTCTGTTTTCTCTCCCTCCCTATGTCTCTCTCATCTCTTCTTCTGATACCTTTTTTTTTCCTCTGTAACAATCCACCCAAATTATTGTATTTCCTTGACTTTGGAAGTTCTCCATTAAAACCCGCCATCAATTTGTAACAAGTGATGTCAAAGTCATCTTCCTGCGAATAGTGGTTCTTTTCAATGGCCAAAAAAAAATTAATACAAGGACGAATGCTATGGAACATCAAGTATCTGAGCTGCAAGAATCTAACTAGAGTTTGATAGCTGGTCAGCAAGATTTAAAGCAACAAATGGAGCTGATCACTAAGCAGCTAGAAGAAATGTTGAACAAAGGAAGGGATTCTGCTAGCTTACCCTCTCCAATAACTCAAATCCCAATGGACACACCTAGAGGAAAATCCAATAGCCTCTTATTCACTCCTAATCACAAAAGCAATGAAAACCACAATACCACTCTCAGAACAATTGAAATTGAGTTCCCTAAGTTCACTGGGGAAAAACTTGGGGTATAAGTGCCATAGATACTTCAAGTTTAACCCAATGAGAAAGTATGAGAGAATATTGTTGGTAGCAACGCGCATGGAGGGGAAAGAGGGAATGGAATAGGAGAAGTTTACTTAGCTCGTGATACAAAGGTTTTCTTTCCACCAGGAAGACAACCTTGTGGGAAAACTTAATAAGCTCAACAAACTTTCTTAGTCACCGAATATGCTGTAAAATTTGAAGAGCTTAGAGCTTTTATAATTAGCATGAGTAGGTCATTTTATGAAGAGTATTTTGTTAAAGGTTTTGTTAGTGGTTTGAACAACAAAATTAGGTAGATGGTAGAGATGTTGAATTCCACTTTACTGTCTGACACAATTTATTTAGCCAAAAAACAAGAGACTCTTGTTGAAGCTCTTAGTAAGGGGTCTAAAAGCTCCATAAACTGGGGAAATGATTCCCATAAAACTTGAAAATCAGGTAATATTATCACCATGCACAACACTGAAAAACTTACAAAATACCCTTCTATATGGAAATTGACACTAGAAGAGATGGAAAGCAGGAAGAAGAGATGCTCATGCTTTAACTGTTATGAGATCTATCACATAGGACATAAATGTAAGAGGTTGTTTGTGATTCTACAGGTAAAAGAGAAAGAATTTGATTCCGAGGGAGGGGATGAACCACAATGACACATATCAGTAAACACTTTAGTTGGGTCGATTCATCATGATACCATTGAACTCGTAGGACAAGTTGGAAGTAGATCCATCGCCATCCTTACAGATATTGGCAGCACTCACACTTTTCTTGATCTAAGTACAGCGAGGGAACTAAACTCTGAAGTGGATACATGGGTTTTAATGGTCACTGCAGCTAATGGACGGAGATCTAGTGTAACTCTAAATGTCCAAGTTTTAAATGAGGAATGAGAAAGGTCACACACCCATTGCAAATGTTAGGTTGCATGGCTTTTGCATGGCTTAAGTGGTTATGATATGGTTATAAGAGCTGAAATATTAAGGCAATGACGGCCAGCCACCTTTGGTTTTGAGAAATAGAACCTCCAATTTAGGAAGTATTAGAAGATATTTTCTACCATCATAGAGAGAAGTAACTAATCTGGTGGATTTTACTGATGAAGAAGTCAAAAAATAAAGTACAGCACTACAGTCTATTTATAGACTTTGTCCACCAGAAAATAGAAAATATCTACAATGTAACAAAAGAAATTAACTAAATTTCCATGTGAACATGGCTGCTATTTTGATCAAGGAAGCCTCCAGAAGCTTATTGCAGTTGTATTTCTGAAAACCCCCTGCAAGATGGATGGTATATATCAAGGAAGCCCATCTTGGATAATAAGGAAGACAAAGTCAAAGAAGCAAGAGACTTAATGAAGGCATTGGCGAGTTGATGAGAGGAACGAACTGGTAAAAGCTTAATGAATCCAGAAGCAACTTTCTTCCTAATGAAATGACAGTCCACCTCCATATTTTTAGCGCGCTCATGAAACATAGGGTTAGAAGCAATGTAAATGGCTGTCATTTTATCACAGAATAGAAGTGTAGGAGAGTCAGTGGGCACGTGAAAATCCTTCAGAAGACTACGGATCCAAGTTATTTCACTGGTTGTATGTGCAAGAGCATGATATTCGGCTTCAGCCAAAAATCGAGATATAGTAGGTTGCTACTTAGATTTCTAGGAGATGAGGGACTCACCCATAAAAATATAGAAGCTAGTTGTGGACTTATGAGTGTCCGGACAAGAAGACTAGTCGGCATCGGCGAAAGCCCGGGGCTGAGTAGAAGAAGGAGGGAAAAATAAGCCTTGGCCTAGAGTTTGCTTTATGTAACGAAGCAAGTGATGTGCAGCCTGTAAATGAGGTTGTCGGAGCTGGGAAATAAACTAGCTCAACTTATGAACCGCAAAGTTGATGTCAGGCCATGAAAGAGTAAGGTAGATAAGACGTTTAATGAGCCTATGATATTGTTTAGGATCATCAAGCAAACAACTACTGTCACTTGAAAGGCGAGTGCTTGTGTCCATAGGAGTGGACACCAGTTTGGCAGCAAGAAGGCCACAATCCTCAATAACTTACAAGGCATACTGTCATTGGGACAAAGTAATCCCAGAAGCAGAACGTGCAATTGCAAATCCAAGAAAATAACGAAGCTTGCCCAAGTCTCGAAGGCGAAATTGTTGGCAAAGAAATTTCTTCAAGTCATCAATAAGTTGTGAAAAGGGACTTCCAATTATAATATCATCAACATATACCAAAAAGGCAACGAAGGAAGAGCTAACCCCTTTAGTAAAAAGGGAATATAATTCGAACGAGACTAAGAAAAACCATACTACAACAGGATATTGGTGAGTTTAGAATTCCACTTCCGAGAGGCCTATCGAAGACCATATATAGATTTATTCAAGCGGCAAACAGGCTTAGAACCAAGGGAAATAGTATCATGAGCAACAAAATACCCCAAAGGAAGATCCATAGAAACCTCTTCAAAGAAGTTGTCATTTAAAAATGCATTATTGATGTCAAGTTGAGCTAGGTGCCACCACGTATAACAGTAAGAGACAAGAAAACCTTCACTGTAGCTAATTTTGCAACCGAAGAAAATGTCCCAATAAAATCAACGCCTTCACGTTGAGTAAACCTTTTTGCAACCAAGTGTGCTTTGTAGCGCTCAATAGAACCGTCTAATTTTAACTTAATTGTGTACACCCAACGGCAACCAATAGCACATTTGCTTGGGGGAAGGGGAACAACGGTCCAAGTATTGTTTTCTTCCATGGCCATGAGCTCATCTTGCATAGCTTTGAGCTATATAGGATACCCAGCAGCTTGGTAATGATATGTGGGTTCAAAGTGTGAACAAATATTGAGAGAAAAGGCTTTATAGGAAGGTGAGAGACGATCATAAGATAGGACAAAGGATAGAGGATATGGAATAGAAGATTTATAAGTGCTTAGGCCACAATAATAGTCATTGAGGAATGAAGGGGGTTGATGTTGTAGTGAGGAACAACAAAGTGCGTGAGTAGGACTAGTATGATCATCTTGATGGGAAGTATCAGAAGTAGGTATGGGAGCTGGAATGCAGGAAGGGATTTCAATGTTATCATGGAGAGAAAGGGGCAAAACAATGTTAGAAAAAAAGGATCTAAGTGATCAGTTGAAGAAATGGAGTGGTAAGGGAAAGTATCTTCATGAAATACTACATCCCGTGATATGAGAATGTGATTAGAATGAAGGCTGTATAGCTTATATCCTTTAACCCCATTGGGATAACCTAAAAATACACAAGGAGTTGCACGAGGAATGAATTTGGAACACGAGGAGATGGATGTCGAGGCAAAGGCAAGACAACTGAAGTGCGAAGGACTGAATAATCAACTGGAGTGTTGTGTAGAGATTTATAAAGAGACATGTTTTGTAAGAGAGGTGTAGGGGTGCGGTTAATGGGGTAACCCGTAGTCAAAACACATTCATTCCACAATTTGATTGGTACTCGGGACTGAAAAAAGAAAAGATCACGAGCAACATTTAAAAGATGTTGATATTTGCGCTCGACGATTGAATTTTGTTGAGGTCGTTCAATGCAAAAAAATTGATGTGCGATGCCTTGAGAGGCAAAAAAATCCCTAAATCGAAGTTCTGGAGCATTGTAGGAACAAAACCACTTTATTTTAGTGTTGTATTGTGTAGAAAATAAACAAAGAAATGAGGAACAACTGAGAGTACATCATATTTATTTTTAAGTAGGAACAACCATGTATATCTGGTACGATCGTCAACAATGGTAAGAAAATACTTGTGGCTAGTGTGAGATCGAGTAGCAAGGGGTCCTTATATATCAGTGTGCACAAGATCAAAAGGGAGAGTTAGCTATATTATTATTTGAAGAAAATAGCAAGCGCTGCTGCTTGGCTAAAGGACAGATGCAGCACCGTTGGGAATAAGAGACTAATGTATATTGTAAATGCAGTTGAAGAAAAACAAGTCCGAGCCTATTATGCCATGTGTGAACTGAAACTTTGCATGTGAGATCACTTTATAGCGGAGATGTAAGGATGCATAGGTTATCTAGTTATCTATACGTCTACCCTTGCCAATCATCCTCCTTTAGAAGACATCCTATAGGAGACAGTGATCATGAAAAAGGGATATTGTGAGATTAGAATGAGGCAGAAGAGAGGGAACAGAGAGGAGTTTGTAGTTAAAGGAAGGAACAAACAAGGTACTACAAAGAATTAAATCCTTATGGATGTGAATATCCCCCATGAAATGAACCTGTATCTTAGTAGAGTCAGAAAGTGTTACACAAGTGTGAGATATAGGGGCCGAGGATAAAAATAAAGAGGATTGGGAGCATATGCGTTGAGAGGCCCCAGAGTCAATAATCCAATCAGAGGAAGAAGAAACAACATTAGGAAGAGATAAGGATATCCCTGAGTTAGATGAGATAGGAGGATCAGTAGGAAGAGCAAACTAAAAATGAGGAAGTGAGTTGAGAAGAAAACATCTAAAGAAGTTGCTAGTACTGTGATGGACTCAAGGTCTGAAAAAAATCAGTACTAGATGAAGACCCCAACTCAGGTACATGAAGAGAGGAATTACATTGTGCAGCATTGGAGGCAACAGATTGCTTGCTCTTGGACTTAAAACCTGGAGGGTATACGGCCCTGCCCTAGCGACCGCTCCTTATGAAGCTTGTAACATTTATCCACAACGTCGCAAAAAGTGTGGCAGTGGGTACAGTAAGGACACTCTTTCTAGTTGAATTTAGAACCAGAGGTAGCAGATTGTGCAGAATCAGACTTAGCAACAAGGCTAGGAACCTCTGCGGGGGAAGTAGAACCAAGGGATCTTTGGCGTTCCGCTTGAGCAACAAAGGAGAATACCTTGTTAATCGCAGGAAGAGGTTCCATCATAAGAATTTGACCTCAAATATGAGCAATGGATTCATCCAATCCCATCAAAAAAATTCATAACATACTCAATTTGCTAAAATGAATGCAATGATTTGACACCACCACTGGAGCATTTACCACAGGTACAATGTGGCTGAAAATTACTCAATTCATCCCATAGAGTTTTTAATTTTGTGAAGTATATGCTAACTGGTGACCTGTGACAAGTGCATGAGATCTCTGTGGATTTGAAATACTCTAGGGCCATTACTTTGCTGAAATCTTTCCCTTAGATCTAGCCAAATTTTCAATGCCGATTCTGAAACATAACACTGGCAGAGATCTCCTTAGAGATGGAGTTCAAAGTCTATGAAATAACAATATTATTGTTAAGGATCTAGGAAAGGAGAAGAGGTATATCATATTCAAAAGGTCGTGGAATGGAGCCACTGACAAAGCCAACTTTATTCTTAACCATAAGTGCAATCAGCATTGAGAGAGACCAAGACGCATAATTCTCAGCTATAAGAGGTTGACTGACCAACACCAATTCCTAACTATCAGAGTGATTTAGAAAAAACAGACTCTAAGGATCATCAATTGATTGTCTAGAAGAGAATGAGCCATAAGATAAAGGAATTGCCATGGCTGAAATTGAATCAGAGGTACAATGGAAGGAAGATATCTTTTGATACCATATTAGAAGATATTCTCTACTGTCATGGAGAGAATAGTAAATAATCTGGTGGATTTTTTTGATGAAGAAGTCCAGAAATAAAGCACAGCACTATAGTCTATTTATAGACTTTGTCCGCCAAAAAAACAGAAAATATCTACAATGTAACAAAAGAAATTAACTAAATTTCCACGTGAACATGGTTGCTACTTTGATCAAGGAAGCCTCCAGAAGCTTGTTGCTATTTTATTTCTAAAAGGAAGGCACATAAGAAGGTCACTCCACAATGAGTACGACATGAGGTAAACTTAAGAATGATCCCAGGGTAAAACTATATAAAATGATCAAAAAGAAAAAGATCCCCCTGATTAGTTGCCTATGCATATGGTCTCAACAAGTAAAGTAAGGAAGAGAGAAATATTCATAAAGAACTCCATCCAACCTTTGAGAAATACAAACACATCTTCCTTAAACCCACTAGCTTACCTCCTGTTAGAAATCATGACCACAAAATTTCTCTCAAAGCTAAAATTGAGCCTTTCAAATAACTCCTTTACAGGTACCTTTATATCCAAAGAAAGAGAAAGAAAAATTATTTGCTGCAAAACTAAAGAATGGGATTACACAACCCCTTCTCCTCCTCAGTTTTACTAGTTAAAAAAATAAAGATGGAACTTGAAGACTTTGTGTCAATTTTAGAAACCTAAACTCCCTCACCATCAAGGACAGTTTTCTAATTCCTTTAATTGATGATTTACTGGATGAGCTAAGAAAAGCCAACCATTTTCTACAAGATAGACCTAAAGCCAGAGTATCATCAAATAAGACTGCACCTACTGGATATACTAAAAACTGCTTAATTATCTCTTTAATAGAGTTGTATGAGTTTAAAGAGATGCCCTTTAGCCTCATGAGTGCTTCAAGAACTTTCCAGGCCCGCATGAATGATGTCTTTAAAGAATACTTCAAAAATTTTGTTCTTATGTTCTTTGATAACATACTTGGTTATAGTCAATCCCTAAAAGAACACAAACAACATCTCGAACTTATTAAGAAATTGTCTCAACCATAGCTCTTTGCCGAATCTACCAAGTGCACCTTGGGACAAGAGAAGATAGAATGCGTAGGTAATATCATAAGCAAGAAAGGTGTAGAGGTTGGTCCTAGCAAGATACAAGCTATGCTCGACTGAAAAGTCTGTGAGGTCAGACTCACAGGGTACTATAGAAATTTTATTAGGCACTAGTGGATGATTGCTAAGCCACTGATTGAGTTGACCAAAGAAGGGAAGTTCTGGACTAAAAGGGCTCAACATGCTTTCCTAACTCTTAAAAATGCCTGTCCCAAGCCCTAGTATTACAGCTTTTAGATTTTACTAAAACTTTTTTCATAAAAGTTGATGCTTTCTACACGAGTCTTGGAGCTATTTTTATGTAAGAGAAGCATGTATTGCCTATTTGAGTAAGGCTCTAAGACCAAAAACCTTGGGATTATCAGTGGAAAAATGGAGACCCCATATCTTCATAGTCCTTTCATAATCAAAATAAGTCATCTTAGCCTTAAGTACCTCCATGCACAAAAAATCCCCACCCCACTTCATCTGAAATACCTAAGCTGCTTGGTTTTCAATATACCATTGAGAACAAGAAGGGGAATGGAAATAAAGTAGCTAATGCACTCTCAAGGAGATATGTGGATGAAAGTTCTCTCCAAGCCATCTCCACACTTCAACCACTTTAGATGGAAGAGATAAGGGCCGACTACAAGAATGATCCCATGATACAAGAAATCATCACAAATCATTTACTATATCCATGTAATCTTTCACTTTACACCTATATGGATGGATTATTAAATACAAATGAAGATTGTATGTGGGGATTTGTACTGATGTTAGGACTAAAATAGTGGAGTTCATGCATTCCTCTAGCATAGAAGACACTTGTAATGCCCCAAAGAATAATAATAATTATAATAATAATAAATTAATTTACTAACTCAATTAAGTGATGACAATTAGTAGACTTTTATTCTTGAAATTATGTTTATAAGTTAAAAGAGGAATATGAAGTGGTGTTACTTAAGAATGATAGATAGTGGTGTATTTATCATGTAATAGTGTCTTAGGAACATGGTGTATTAAAAATGAGAAAAATAGTGGTGTATTAATCATGAGATAGTGGGAGAACATAGAGTAATAGCCTATTTATTCAAATATATGTAAAGGTGCATCTTATTCAAGAAGAAAAGAGTGGTGTGTTATTGAGGGATAGTGGGAATTAATTAATAAGTTACAAAATTGCCTATATATATATATATGTTGAGAATATGTGGAAACATACACATCTTATGAGCTTAGAAAATGTTAGAAGAGGAAGATAAAGTATTGGAGAAAGAATTAAGAGAGGAAGATTCTTGAAAATTGTTTTTACTTATTTTTATAAGAGTTTGCAAGGTGAGTGTTTTACATATGTTTAAGGTTTGAAATGTTCACAATCCTTACTATGAGAATATGTTTTGCATAGTCATGTTGACTATAACACTTTGCTATATGATATGAAATCTAATACAAATCTTTGAATATGTCAGTTCAAAACTAGTTTCGAATACTTTGTGAATTTTGATATGGCGGTGGTTTGTCCACCGATTTTAGGTGTTATAGTCTCATGGTCATGTTAATTATAAGTTATTTTGAATATTTTGCATCTTAAATATATGTAAAATGCTTGCTGGGCTTTCGAGCTCACTCTTTTTGTTGATATTTTCAGATATGGAGGAGAATTAGCAAGGTCAAGAGATAAAGAGCAACTTTCAAGCTGTAATCTTTTTATTGATTTGATTTATGTATAAAAATTTTATTTTATTTTATTAAGTTGGGGCATGACAACACTATGGATTACAAGAAACCTATTAAAAGATCAAGAACATCTTCATTTGGCCAAAAACTTGCAGTACATGATTTGGTGTCTCAATGCTATATATGCCAGTCAAATAAACACCGTAGTCCAAAAACCCCAGGTTTGTTGCAACCATTTCGCATACCTAAATAGGTTTGGAAGCACATGTAATGGACTTCATAGAGCAACTTCCAATAAAGACGTAATTTGGGTGGTAGTTGACAGATTGACAAAATACACCCGCTTCCATGCTCTTTCATATCCTTTTACCACATCACTCATTGCACACACCTTTATTGAACACATATACAAATTGCATAGATTACCTTGTAATGTAACTTCGATTAGGGACAAGGTTTCACAAGCCTTTTTAGGAAGCAACTAATCAGCAACTTGGGAATTCAGCAACACTTATGCACTGCCTACTATTCGCAGACGGACGACTAAAGTGAAAGGGTGAACCAGTGCCTAGAGACCTACTTGAGGTGTTGTGTGGAGCATCTCCTAAGAAATGGGTGAGACGGTTAGATATGGCAAGATGGTGGTACAATTCAAACTATTATTCAACCATAACGATGACTCTTTTGAGGCCTTCCATGGATATAAGCCTACTCACTTGCTTTGAATTGTCTACAGCCATAAGAGTTAAGTAGCTTTTGAGGGACAAATTGTAGATTCTTCAGCACCGTAAACAATATTTAACTAAAGCTTTGGAAAACATAAAGCACATTGCCAATGAACATAGGATGGAACTTGTGCTGTTTGTAAGAGACTGTGCATATATTAAACAAAGTCCTTATAGGCAACTTTCAATGAGAAAAAAACAAATTATGTTGTGTGGGTACGGGAAAAATCGCTCTTAATTCAGACTCAAAAGTCTTTTTTATTACCCACTCCAAATCAAATCCTACACTTAACAACAAATTGTTAAGGATGCCAATGTATTCCTCAGTAAAAATGCTCCGATGTTCAAGTCAATGCTCAATAGAATAAGGAAATCTGCAAAAAGAATTAAAGGGAACTCAAAGATAAAGATTGTGTGGCATTCAACCTTATGACTAAGGGTATTTATAATCATGAGTAGTAAAATTTGACTAGAATTAGATGTCTTTTTAATTATTGAGCCTAATCCATTAAAATTAATTAATTCCATTAGTAAATAAGTTGGGCCTCAATAATTATGAGTTCCAATTAATAGTTCATTTACTTGACCCATATCAGTAATCCCTCCACTTCATTCAAGTTTGAGGTAAGTGATCTTACTCAACTTGAGTGAAGTAGGTCTTCATTCATGAGAGAAATATCTAGGATAGACGTAAGGGCTTCGGCTTGAAGCTGATACTTTGCTATAAAATTGCAAGGTATGGTGATGACAAATGACATCTTAAATCAAGGCTAACTTTAAAATTTCTAAGTGTGATAATGAAAAATAACCCACCTATTAAAAGCTTAAAAAGGTAATTCAATTACATTTTTTTTAAAAAAACCAAGTAAACTTCCACCAAAACATATTAAATAATTTTTTCAAATACTAACCTTTAATGCTTTTCAACAGTACATGCTTTCTATTCGGATAGAGAAGCTTGAGTATAGTGGAACACCACGAACTTTCACTTTGTTAGGTGAGAGCCTCGAATCGAAGCTGAATTCTTCTGCTTCGGGGCACTGACAGATGGATACTAAACCATGCAAAAGCCAAAAATAATAGCCTCAAAATAAGGCCTATTCTTGTGTTTTAGTTTCTTTGATTAATTAAAATATATGATTTTTGTAGCTAATTTATTATTACTCTCATTTGTCATGTCTGTCATTTGCTGCATTGACAGCCTTCGAAAGGAGGTTTAATTTGCTATATTGTAAATACAAAATATTTGCTTCAGAATGAAGCTTAATTTTAGTTGCTGCCTCATTTCAACATTTAGAGCTAACCTCGAAATGAGGCGTCAAAATAGTGCAGCATCACCAAGGTCACTTGTCGTATATATAGGTTATAAATTAAAACCACTATCTACACATATTTTATTTTATCACTATTTATATTATATATAACTTGAAAAATGGCTAAATTGAAGCAACAATGCATAGCTATTTCCAAAGTGGGGGCTAGCTACCTCAATTCGATGTTAAAATTTAAATAGTCTCTGCCAATTAATTTTTTATCGTACTATATATCCTGCATTTAACAACTTGTTTACTTATTATTCGATCACCTGATTCCTCTTAGCTCCAAAGCTTCTCTTCTTCTGCCTTACAGGTATAGCTTCGAGGTCAACGTTGAGGAGGTGAACAATTACACTCAGATCAATGCCACCAAAGTCATAAAGACACCATGTAAAGAAATCAGCATTTCACTAAAAGCACTCAATTAGGTTCAACTATAGGTGTTAGGACATCGTGTACCTATCCTGGTGGTCTTGTTGAGGTTACCTGGCCATAATTGAATCAATTTATACTCTATGGGTTCCATGCTCTCAAACTTCTACTTCTTGTCAGTCTCTTCCTCAAGCTCAACTCTTTGCTTACATTTTGGCCCTGTGGTTGGTTTTCTATCTGTTTTTAACTTCTTCCCCTTTTTTATCTTAAGGGAAATATTGTGGCATTCCTTGGCTGCATTTTAGTTCCCTTTAACTTTGCCTACTCCTGATTTAGTAGGAAATTTCAAATTAAGTCATATGTAGAATCTACGGCTTTGAAATAGTTTAATCCTAGCCTACCTAGTATCAAGTTATATGCAAAAGGGACATTAACAACTAAATATTTGATCATCAGGGTATTCTTACAAGGCTTAGCACCAAGTGAAGTAGGTAAGTCTACTGTTCCTAGTGGCATGATCTCTGATCCCCTAAAGCCTAGTAGCGGTGCGTTCACTAGTTTTATCACTGTCACATGCAATTCCATCATTCTCAATATATCTAGAAAATAATATATGTTGTGCTCACATTATCAAGCAATACCTTATGCACTATGAAGTTTGCCACGTCCATGGTTATAACTATAGGATCATTGTGAGGCATACATATTCTTTTAGCATCCTTTGGTTCAAAAGTAATGCTCTCTTTTACTTGACTTAGTGCTAGCACCTGATTGTATGTGACTCATCCTACCTTTACCTTATGCTCATTTTTTCCTTGAGCTTGAACAGTGTCACAAAGCTGGCCCTTTGCTATCATATTAATGACCGTTCTTTTAGGTTTGTTGTTACCTTCAAACTCCTTAGTGGATTTTTTGTGCTCCTTCTCTCCCTTGGGTCTTTTTCCATGATCCTGCTCAAAACGATCTTAGCTTCATGACCTGGAATGTGACTTATGATGGTGTGGCGATTCATCCACTCTACCCTTAACAAAGTATTTTAGGTATTCCATCCTTATTAGCCTCTCTTTCTCATGTTTCAACCGATAACATTCCTCCTTATCATGACTGTGGCCTTTATGGAATCTACAACATTTTGTTTGGGTATTTTTTCCTGGGAACCAACCTTATCTTCCTAGACTAATTTACTATATCTTTGTGCTCAATTACCATAAGCACTCTGGCTCAAGAGGTTATTAGAGATGTATAATGCTTGAAGTTTCCAACTAGAGATCGCTTCCTCCATCTTTCAGATGGACACTTCCCCATTTCTTATCTAACCTTTGTTGTCTTATGTTCTCAAGGTGCATTCTTATTTCACTCTTCATCTTTCATTCAATTCCACCTCTTCATGTATATACCTCTCCATCAACTACTCTACATCCACTAGAGCGTCTCTAGCCAAGGTAGATACTAGGGGTCCATTTTTCAACCAATAAATTAAAGTACTCACCATCATATCCACCCCCAAATATGTTCCCTCTAATATTTCATTGTTTAATCAATTAATAAAAGCTCGAAGACTCACATTCTTTCCTTGTCGTATGGTGAATAGGTAAGTAGCAAATCTTTTTGTCCGACTTAGCTGCTCATAATATTCAATTGACCCTTTGGGTAGGCTAGTGAACTGTTCTTGCACCCTCCCACTAAGGGTGGTGATGAAATCTTGCTATTAATTACATCTGACAATCCATGTAATTACATGATATTTTCAAAGGCCATCATGCGAGCTCGACGGTCTTTACTACCATCATACCTAGGCAAGTCCAGGATCTTGAACCCTACGGGTAAGGTTTCTGTTGATACCTCTTCACAAAATGGGGATATCTTCCTTCAGAGATGACCCCCTCTCCCGCAACTTTTTTCTATATCTCCTCCAACTTTTGATTAAGTTACTCTACGTAGCTATTTAACTCATGCACTTTAGTCCTTTTTGCCTGATGAGGTAAGGGCCTCTCTTAGGACCACTATTTCTTATTAGAATTTTAGGGTCTTCGAAGAGGCATTTGGGATTCCACCTCTTCCGAATCACCACCTTATGCATGCGGCTAGTTTTTCTCTCAGGATTCTCTTACTGGTATTGACACAACAATTACTTCGGTGATATAAGTTGGGGTAGGTCTCTTGCCCCTGGTCAGGAGTTAATTGAAGTGCCATTGTAGGTAGTAACAGGGACTATTTCTACAAATCATTCACCGTTTTCTTTCACCAATCCGTCATTATATGATTAAATTCGATAGTAGTTACTTGCATGATAGGTTCATTCGTTCGTTCTTTTGGTACTACAACATTGCATGCCTTCATTGGTGGTAGAAGTAGAAAGGGCTAAGATGGGGAATAACCTTGCGGATGAGATTCTGCTACTATATCCTTCATTGTTGTTTCTGTCATACCTTCTTTCATTCAAAAATTTAGGCGATCAAAAGAGATTTTCCTACAGACAGTGCAATTGGTATGGGTATGGGAAAATTCACTTTTGATTCAGACACGAACATCTTTTTTATTATCCCTTCTGATTCAAATCATGAGCTCAACAACAAATTGTTAGAGGCATCGATGTATTTCTCGGCAAAAATTCTTTAACTCTCAAGTCAATATTTGATAGAAAAAGGAAATTTATAGAGAGAATTATAAAGAACTCCGAGATAATAATTTTGTGTCATTCAACCTTATGACTAAGGATATTTATAATTATGAGTAGTAGAGTTTGACTAGGATTAGATATCTTTTTAATTATTGGGCATAATCCATTAAACTTCTTAATTCCATTAGTAAATAAGTTGGGCCTCAATAATTATAGGTCCCAATTAATGGCTCATTTACTTGACCCATATCACTATGGAAGCTCAATCCTAAATACATAGGCTCTTTTTAGTGATGGAAAAATGTGTGAGGTTGCCTATATGTTCAAACTTCCAACTAAAACTAAGATTCATCTAATTTTCCATATGTCAACCCTAAAGAGAAGAGTAGGCCTAGAAGATCAAGTCACTAGTATGCTCATTACCACTACTTGGTGAAGAAAGGAAGGTTTTCTAGCCATCTTGGCCAAAAGAGTAATCAAGTGAAAGAATGCACCAATTCATCAAGTGTTAGTCCGATAGGCGCACCTCCTAAAAGAAAAAGCTACTTGGGAAGACTACTATACCATCATGAAGCAATTTTCCTACTAGAGGCTTGTAGGAGTCGTGTTGTAGATGAGAACAAAGAAGAATAAAAAAAAAACATCGTGTCTTTCAACTCTTTTTTTCTTTTTTTTTTTTTAAAATCGTGCTTTATAGTTGAACATCAACATTTTCTTTTAGTGACATCATTTACTTTATTAATTAAGGTTTTAATGTTCAATTAGGAAAATAAAGGATCTATTTCTAAACATAATCATTTAAGTAAGTTGGAGTGACTTTATTTTGGAAATGAATCTATGAAACAAAGTGAGGGATTTGGAAGGACATTTGTTGGCTTAAGAGTTTGTTATCACATAGTTTGTTAGTGTAAGTTTAGGGTTTAATTAAAAATTAGTTGCATATTTGTATTTGAATATGAAGAACCATAAATTGCTCAGAATTTCAGCACCAAGTTATCCTCACCTTTGTTTTTTCTCTCTCACACCTATCTCTCTCCTTTCTTATGAATCTTTTTTCTCTACAATGATCTACCTAAACTACAACATTTTCCTTAAGTTTGATAGTTCTCCTTTGAAGCCCACTATTAATTAGCAAACAATAGACACTCGCATTGGGGTATGTATCTACGCCCGTGTTTTTACTTATGTGGTCTGCAAAACCAAGGTTTATCATCGAGGGGATCATTTGGATTGGAGAAATCTACTCATTTAGGGCATATTATGCTCATATACCTTGTCTTTCACAAATCTTGAATCTATGTTTTCTTAATTATTGCCACCTCCATCTCATTTTGTTTCCCTAAAAAAGCTAAAGTTAGCTACGTGCAGATGGAAGAAAGAGATACATATGAACCATGTTGGTGAAATCACAGATTTACATAGGTAATGTTTGGCTGCATTTTGGTGAAACAAATTTGTTTTAATGAAATGCAATCGAACATATCAGTATTTTATCTCTAAAATACTAATATGTACATTACCAAGAATGCCCCCAACCCTAAAAAGGAATCCCCAAAACCCTCATATTCCCATCTCCCAAGCCTTGAATGAGTCAAATTTTGTCTGGCTCTCTTCCTCTCACGTCTCTTCTCATTCTCTCATATCTTTTCTCTCTCCCCCTCTCTCTCTCTACTCTTGCCTCTCCATAGTTGTTTTTCTCCTTGAAGGGAAGATTTCATCCCCCCAAAAGGAAAACCCCTGTGGAAGTGCAGAAAAAATATGATCCCATTAAATATTCTTGGGGATCATTTGCAAAAAATAAAAATAAAAAAATACATCGATGGTTTTCTTCTTTCAATGTAATGGTTTTGTGGATTTTTGTCCAATGTTGGAGAGCTTTGTGCGTGCATGTGTTGTTTGCTTTTTATTACTTGTGGATTTGGTTAATTCGCTTAATATGTGTTCGGATACCGTGTTGGGTTCATGCTCTCCAATCCATTACAGTATGTTTCTGTAATTTTTTTTGTATTGTGATTATTTTGTTCCTTCATCGTGGTTGTATATGTGTACTGCTTGGAAAAAAGAGTTCTGCTATTGTAGTGTTGCTCCTCTTTCAGTTTGGTATCTATTAGGATTTAGATATATGAATTTTATACATTTAAATTTGTGTTTTGTGTTGAGGGGTGGTATTTCTAAGATAGCTTTGTCATATTCATTTTTTGGGTTAGGGTTTCTCACAATATGGTTTCAGTTGATTGAAATATATGTTTTCATTGTGTACACATCTAATTTTGGTGGCCCTGAATTTTTGTTTTTATTCATGTCTTCTATTTTGTTTTGATAGTCCGCTGCTTTGAGATGAAACTATAGGGATATGCATTGGTTTTACATTTTCTTGGGTAAATTTGGTATATCTTGAATCACCATTGTTTTGTGAATTATGTTGGTCTATTTGCATGTGCAATGTCTTGTTTAGTTGACTTGGTTATATCTACCCTATTTTATGTGGGAATTATGTTCATTGTTGGCCTGAAACTAACCTCCATATTTGATTTTGGTAGAGTATAGGTGAAACACAACCAAATATTGCCTTCACTGTCTATTCAATTATTTGTTTGAATTTGTATTGACATTGTTGCCTGCACAAAAGATTGGCTAAATCTTATCTGGTTAGATTCCCTCTATGCCAATGTTTGCTTTAATAAAGTGCTATCCTTATTTTGGAGGATTCTTTCGTTTACAATCTATTGCTCATTATGTAAAGGGTTGATCATTCATTGCTACACCCCTTATTTTTCTTTAATATTTTGCAATAGAATAAATGTGTGAGGAGTCTTATCATTCCACTATTCCAACAACCATATTTGAAAATTATTAAGCCTATGTTCTAACCATCTATAAATGCAATCCTTCCTCACCATTCTTCACACTACAACACTCATACTCCATTGAAGCAAGAAAAAAGTATTAGATAGTCTATCCTATTCCATCTGCATTGTAAACCTGCTTCTATGCCCCTTTACTCCCCAAGCAACCTCACACCATCGACTATGTAGCACACTAAATCTTAGCACGATGACAGGTATATCCTTTTCAATCTATACACACACCCTCACTATTGTCACTTTAGGAAAGGAAATAAGTCATTTCTTATCATTACTTAAGGTTAGCAAATCAATAGGCTCTTCATCATCTTCCGAGGACAACTTCTCTGAGTCCAATAACAAGTCCAAGTGCATGTCAACAACTCTTTTGTAATCCCAAACCCCAACCAAATTTTAGTTTATCTGTAAGTCATACTTGTGTTTATTTTATTTCACCTATTGATTACCTTCTTGCTTGGATTAATTGTCAAAATGTATCAATCATTGATATAGTAGTGTGAGTAATTGCTTCAGATACTATGCTTTTTGTTTGTTTTTTTTTCTTTTGTTAGATTGGTTGAGTTGATACTATGTTCTGTTGTGCCCATTTGAATGTGGTTGACTTGAAGAGCCCCTTTAAAAATTTTAGATTGAATAGCGTCACGCTTGGGGTTTCTTCATGCTATAAATGGAAAGCAAGTCATTTCCCTATAATGACTACTTAAGATTGCCTAATAGAAGTTTTTGAACATATAGTTCACTAAGTGGTAGTGAACTTTGCAACTAATGGTGTTGTAACACTTAGCACAAGTTGGTTCATAACCAAAGTGCATATATTGGCCTACTTCTTAGTGGCCATTCGATCACCTCTTGAGTGAATTATGTGTTCTGTTGTTTTAAGTTACTGTCCAATATGCTTTTGTCCCTTTAAGTTGATGTGTAATTGTGTCAATTGTTGTTACTCTCTAATTGCAGTTGGTGTCAACATCTTAATTGGTACTTTTAAAGTGTCTAGGTCTCTTTTTGAAGAAATTTCTTCAATACTCATTCTGCAGCATGTAGTATGTCATGTGTAGGGTTTTTGAGTGCATGTTTGTGCATGTTATTCTGTTTTTCTATCTGGGTTGTTTAAGAAAAGTCTACAAATTGTTTTAATCAAGCAAAGTTCTATCAAATTTCAAATTTGAATTTCATCAAAGTGCCTGTCTTGTGATGTCAATTTAAGGGACAGTTTTAAATGTTTGTGTCGCAAGTTAGTATTCAGTTCCCCTTTTTTGTGACACATTGGCCCATTTCATTTTTTCATACATTCCACTCAAAATTACATTTGGTTGTGGGGTGAGTATGAGTGATAACATATATGAAACAAAGATGGAGCTTTGACTAGGATCACATCATTTCGTGTTGTTGTGGTACCAAAAGTCCCTATCTCACATTTTTTTTTTATTGGTAAATATAAGGAAGTAATGAGTTGGTGTTGTCTGGCATGCATCCAAACTAGTTTGTGATTGGACAAGAAGAAACCTAATCTTTTCTTATTTTGGATAGTTTAGAGAAATACCTTGTATGCAGATTGTTGTATTATGTTATTGTACCAACTTTTGACATAGATTGCATTCTAACGTTGTATTAAAATTATACTTGTTGGGACGTGGTATTACTTTAACTCAAATTTGCTATTGAAATGACATTTTAAATAGTTGTTTTATTTTGATTAAATATTGTGAATATTTTGGCTGGATGTATGTCTACGCATTAAATGATCAATTCATATTATCTCCTCATTTTCTTTTGTGATTAATTCTCTAAATAATTTATTTCATTCAAAAATAATTTACACAATAAAATCAATTTCTTTATGTGAAATCAAAACCCCATAGGTAAAGAATTTAATGAATAGTATCTAACAATTTATCCATATGAAATACATAAAAAGAAAATTTAGTAGTTAAATTATTCACACAATTTGTCAAAATACGAAATATACCTTAAATAAATTAAACTTCACTCTTAAAATAATTATTTGTTCCTATTAAGTAGTATTTCCAACTTCTAAATAGGTGACAACTAGTTTTGTACACAAAAAGCATTCAAATAGGTTCTTTCAGTTCATGCTCCTATAGATAATTGATAATATATATTAGGTATTATAAGTATTGGGTAAAATAAGGACTCTAGTTGTCGTTCGTTGACTCTACATAATTTGAATTTGATGAAGTCACATAATTTTGCAACTTAGCCATATATATATATATATATATATAATAAGATGGTTTTTCACTAAAAGTTAGAATGTGGAGCACATGTGACTAATTGCTTTTAATTTAATTTTGTAGGTCCCATGCATTTTACTTTATTCACTCATACATAATTTAGATTTTAATTTTCTATAAATGTGAACTACACATGTGAACAATTTTATTTTCTCTAAGATGGTGATTGATATGCATGAATGGAATTAGGTGGGAACAGAATGCCTTTAGAAATAGAATGAACACATGAAAGGAATAATGTTAGCATAAGTTATACTATGCTTGGTATAATAAAGGAATGGAAAAGGAATGGAATCATCATTCTTTATTTGATTCCAATATCATGATTAGTATTTAGCAATGATAAGTATAAATGGAATGAAAGTATTTTAAATGACCAATTTATTCTTTTGTACTATAATTACTAAAATAAAATATTTTATTGATAAATTATTTATATCTCATAATTCTATGCATATTATGTAATCTTAATTTTTTATTTCGTAAAAGTATACAACAAAGACAATGATTTATTTATATTTTGAAAAGTAAAATTAATTTTTTATGGGTAAAATAAAAGGATGCAATACTTAATTAATTTTTCTTTTGTTGGAGTTTGAAGATTATTGGAGAAATATTTGTAAATACGAAGATACTATCAAAAAGATATATATGAAGGTTTTGTGATGATTTAGAATTTTGTTATTAAATATTAGATAGTAATTTTGTCAAATACAATAATAAGTTCATAAAGGCAAGAGTAGTGTTAGGATCCATAAATCAAAACTTCATAAGCTTGAAGTTAACTAAGCTACTCGAGCTCCCAAGGATCTAGTCATGCTATAGATCTGGATTAGGATGAAGAATTACCTCTTGTAGCTCAAGAACAAGGAGAAGATCAACTATCTCTCACGAATCCAGAAATTATCTTAAACTAGCACAGCGGAAAGACGGCAATGTTTGCCTAGGCTAAACTACTCCAAAATTCACAAAATTAAATCTGGAACACCTCCACACATAAGGAAAGCTACTTTAAAAATTGGAGCCCAAAAGCCTTTTGGATCGCTCCAGAAAAAATTTCCAACCGGAAGCTGCTACAGGTGGATCTCCAAAACTGAGCAAGTCAAGTGCCTTGCCTCTATTGATACGATCCACACACCAAACAATCCTCCAATTTCCCCACACTAGAATCTGGAGTTATAGAGGATAAAATGAGGTAGAGGAGGCCGATTTTTAGGTTGGGAGGAAGAAGAAATGCAAAGCTTCAACTCATGATGCAATGCATGGAGAGAGAGATTTTGGAGGGAATGCAAGAATCTAATTCTCACACTTTCAGCAATGCTTATTCGAATTTTGCACACCCTCTATATCTATATATAGAGGGTGGAAGGTGTGATGCTAGTTGGCATCACACCTTCTTCAAGGTGACCGCCCAAGTGGCATGCCAAGTTGGCAAAATTCAAATTCAAGTCTTACTTGAATTTCAAGTGCATTTCAATTTCATTTGGAATCTAATTTCAAATTAATTAAGATGCTAATTTAAATGAACACTTCAATTAAATTTTCCCTCCAAAAAGTATTCTTCCCATTAATTAAATTAAACACTTTAATTTAATTAATTAACCTTTGATTTAACTCTTAAATCAAACAAACTTAACTCTTAAGCTTAAATTAGTCAACTTGTCCAATTGATGGTCAGCATGTTACCAAATAATTAACTCCTTAATTATTGATCTAATTTAACTCTTAAATTAGTTCATTAATTTAACACTTAAATTAATCAAACCAAAATTGACCGTCAAATTGAATCCTTGAAAATCGGTCACCAAAGGGGTGATTTTCTAACACTTAGAGAATTGCTCTACCAATTTTAGAAGCTATTTGGCTTATGTGTGTGACCCAATGGTTCTACTATTCATTGGATATTGGCTCACAACTCTTTGTGACTTTTGAATATCTTATATTCATTTTAGTTTAAAACTCCCTTTAAACTAATCGACTCAATTCAATTAATCTCATAATTGAAGAGTACCCAATCTCCATGGTCGATGTCCAACCTCAAGTCCACGGAGCCCAACTAATTGGCCGAAATGAATATTTTGGAGAACCATCACAACTCTATGCGTACCATGCAAATACAATCATTCCGTCTCCTATCTCCAGAAAGAGGCCTAGGGCATGATATTTGCCGGCTTCCTAATAGCCTCAATACTATGTTTCTATTCTCAATGTTCGATTCCATTGTGTGACCTCACCTTTGAAAAACTCCTTTTCCAATTTGTCACACCACCTTGCGTAAGGATTTCTTGGAATCGATCATTATAAAACACATATGAGATGCACTCGCCCTTCACAAAAGCGAAGAGTCGGATTCCATTTTAGATCTCACAAACCTCTATTCCAAGTAGCTCATACCCAATCTCAACCCGAAAGACCCGCTAAGTGGTTAAGGAAAAGTCAAAGCATGATGACCGGACACAAAGCTACCATGGATCCTCAAGTCAAAGGACTAATAATATGCACTAGCGTAAGCAGGAGAATTGACCATTACTGACTTGCCACTACGGCTATCTAGTGGATTCTCTGGAAGGTCTTCAGTGCCTTGTTATCTAACAAGCATCCACTAACATGCACCCGTATCTCATACAGGTTGCTCATGGAACGAAGTAATATCCAACTCTTGGATTTATGCATCATTAGTCTAAGTTTATCTAGATCTTCGATACCCCATCTCATAAGATCCTATGACTTGGAAGATTTAAGATCACGACCATGTAATACTTATTCCATGATCACCACCCAGTGAACTAACCAAGTCCCGTAGTCATGTGTGATCTAAGGGTTTCATCCAAATGCAAGTAAAGTAATATAAAGCATAAGATGAAGGTGGTCATATAAAGAATATCATTCAATCAAGATTGTTTTACAAGGAAATAGCTTTTACAAGGCCGATCTAATTGGCTTACCAGGCACTATTCCAACAGTTTATTCCTAATAGATTGGGAATAGTTAAACCTATAGGGGAAGGAATGAATGGTTAAACCCATATTTTTAGGAATGGGGATTCCTATGGGAATGAGGATTCCTATTATTAAATTATACCAATAATAAGTTTAGGAATAGAATTGGGAATGCTCATTCTAGTCCCACATCATTCATGCATACCAATCATACCATAAATGTAATCTTCATGCTATGTCATATAAAAAAATGTTAATAGATGGATCCTTATGGTCAACACCCATAATTTGGAGATGAGCTATCATATGCTACCCAATCCTGGGGTAGTAGGACACCGTACACACAATGGCCATTCGTTAATGAAAAATTATTAATTGTGATTGCATATCAGGAATTCCAAGCAAATCAATTACTTTCCACCACTTTCTCACAATACACATGGAATAAGATCTGCAGCAAGCTAAATGCAGCGTTACATCCTTCATATGTGTATAATGTTAAGTAGTTTAAGACTAAATGGAACAAGCTCTAATCAGCGTGGCGTATGTTTCATTCGTTAATGACGAATGGTACAAGGTATCACTAGAATTACAAGCAAAATACAGTAATGACCAGTAAATGTCGCATCGTCCATTGGATATTGGTATAGTATTTGGTGTTATATTTTCATCATTCTATTTATTATTCGCTTAATGTTGGGTTATATAATCTCTTAGGAAACGATTTGCTTTTTCATGTGATGACTTTATGGACATAACCGGTGGTCATGAGGAGGGATTATAAAGAAGGAAGAGGGGCAATCAAAAGAGCAAGAGGTCTTAGATAAGTAGGGATGGCATGAAGGACATAAAGTCCGAGAGGATTGGGCCTAAAGCCCATGAATCAATTGCTGAATGTGTAGCTATACTACATCGCATGGAGAGACTGCCAGATAATTTGTTTAGGAGGGTTCTAAATGCTTTTCAAAGTACCACTATGAGAACTTTTTTTCCTATAGCTTGATGATAGAAAGAAACGAGAATCTGGATTGAGTCCCTAGACAATTAGACTGCCCCCTATATTCCCTAGTCTATCATTAATCGACTATTATTTATTACTTTTCTTGCTTTATTTTTGTGGTATACTTGTCTTTTTCAATTTAAGGAATGCTTTGGTATATATGAATTTATCTTTCGCCTACATGTAAGCATGTGATATTTCTAATGATATCTCCATCTCTTGTGTATTATAACCATATCACATTAACAACTATTTATCATAAACTATTTTTAACATAGTTAGCTAGTGGATTGAGCTCATTGTTGTAGCATAATGATGAATTGGAGTACAATGAAGGATCACTTGGCACCCCTAGCAGTGACATTTCGGGTGGAGCTGATGACATCTTCTTTGTCACAAATGTAGTGTTGTCAAATCTATATATTGATAGAATACCACCCAACACATCTATGCTTTAAGGGGTGGATTGGTCTGGAGAGATAATAGGTTGTCTCCCCAAGTAATTCTACGATAACTTGCGCATTTTCATGTGGTTGGTCCACGAATTAACAAGTCGTGGATTTTTACCACAAACACAACAGTGTTGGGTTTTGCCATATTGAGGAACTTGCAATATTTATGTAGACAGTGGGAACGCATAATATATAAAGGTATACTATGAAGAATTTCCAACACTCTTTGGAGATTGTAGATCATCATATTCGTCATGTTGTTAGGGTACTTAATATTTTAGCTCCAGAGTTGATCTCCTCCCCTCCCTAAATTTTAATGATGTGCCACATCAAACTCAATCTAATCTCAACTTTATTTGTATTTTTAGGTATGGCATGCAGATGGAGTAAACTGATTAGACTATGATGCTAGTCATTTAAATAGCATAACATCACATGTGCATTACATTGGGTGCGATCGGGGCAATTGACGGCACATTGATCATGTCTGTGTACCCGTTTGTAGGCAACATATATATCATTTATGGAAACGGTAGGTATCTCAAAACATTCTTGCCATAATGGACTTCGACTAGATACTTACCTATATGCACGTCGGATGAGAGGGTAGTGCCAATGATGGAAGGGTATTGCTAAACGCAATTCAAAGTAACCTAGCATTTCCATTTCCCCTACTAGGTGTTATATTTATTTTTAATAACTATGCACGATCTAATCGTATTACTCTAATAGGCATAAGTTGAATCGACTACTGCGTGTATGATGCTAATAGTTACTCATTCTATAGAGAAGTACTATCTTGTTTACGCCAGCTCCATGAACTACATGTGCTTCTTATCCTCCTATATGCAGTCCCGTTGCCAACTTCAACAGTTTGCTGAGGCCATCACATATAGCGAACCGAGGAAGATGTTCAACTATTCCACTCACAATTGAGGAATACCATTTAACGTATATATGGGACTTTGAAGAAGTGATTCCTGAACTATCTTGGGTTATGCCGAGCTATGTGATCGCCAGATAAACGGATATTATCATTGCATGTTGTGCTGTAAATAATTTCATCCGTAACTTTAGTCGGGATGATAATATTTTTGCAACACCAAACCAGGAGGCCTTTTATCATCGAGGTCACTTAAGTCAGCAAGAGATCTAGGCACAGGTTGTATTTCGAGATGCTCTGGCATATTAGATGTGATCAAAGAGGGGGGGTTGATTGTCTATTGTTATTTGTCTTTGTAAAATAGTTTGTCGGACATTTCACATGTTTGTTACCAAAATAATGTTATTTCATTTATGATTTTTAACATATAGTACAATGCTTTTTATTTGTGTCAAACTTGCAATTTACTTAATTATCTAATTAAGTTGTGCATATTCATATGTTATCTCTCGTACGGTGATATAATTCAATTGGACTTGTAATATTATTCATTAATAATGTAATTGTTATTTTTGACAAGGGATGATTACATACGAGGTTCTTCTGTGCAAATGTGGTGCTGAACCCATGCGCTTCATGATAGCCAAGATAGAGTCGAACTACAACTGCTATTTTCTTAGGTGCCTGGTTAGAGCAGACCACCCATGGAGCTTCATATGGGCATACATATTGCATGGACAACATGCAGGTATGTATAAGCAATGCTCGAGGTTTTGGTGTTTCCACATCGCAGGGTACATATAGCACCACTACATCTACTGGTGCTTCTTCAGGTGTTACCTCCACGGGCACCCACTCTGTGATGAGCAGAGTTGTATGCACATCAATCATCACACACCACCGTATGTAGCACAACATAGCAAGCATATGTTACTATTACCTTTATGTAGTTGTTGTATTTGAAATTTGTTGTTTATTTTGTTGCTACTATTCACTATCTTATTGAAAATATTATTCGTATGACGTTTGTATAAGCTCATACTTCACATATAGATATATTAATTTAGGATATATTCATTTGCTTTTCGTCTTTTTATCTTATATTTCATAACCTGTTTGTTGTATATGTAATTGTGTTCATTTGTATTGTATACACCTATATTTATATTATGTAGGGATGAGTCGTCATTGACCAATTGACGGTAGGGGCAAGCCCATTCCAAATGTCTGGGGCTTCGACTTCGAGGAGCATTTCCTTCATATATTTCCTGATGTTAACACGATTACATCACTGATGAATGAGATGTACCTATATACTTGCATGCTGAGATGACGCATACACTAACCCGCCACTTTCAACATCCATTCACAGTGGACTTTGTGATGAAAATATTTAAAGCTTAAGGAGCACCACGACACTACGAAGGCAATTGTTAGCCATCCAAATATCTTTTACGAGTTGACAACTGGTGATATTTTCATGCCGACTCACTTGTGACCGACGTTGACTACGATGACACTTAGATACAATAACATATTTCACTTCTACTATTATACAAATGTTTGTGTTCCATATTCAAATTTATCTTTGGGTGTTTCTGCAGGTATACCCATTAGCTGAATATTACTTTACACTCTGGGAAACTATGTATGATTTGTTGTCCGAGATCTTTAAATAGCTCGAGCCACCACGACGCCCCATTCCTCGCTAGCACCAGCCCGAGAGATTTAACGATCAGTTATTGGATGGGAGCCAACACCTTATTCCCATATCTAATTCCAGCACTTCACATAGTTCTTTGTGCTATCAGGGTCTTCTAGGCCCGACATTCCACTTTTTGTTCTACTCGAGTAACTGTAGATATGCCAGTTGGCTTTAAGGGTGACATCAATAGGGGGTCACAAGTTAGGCCTATCTCGTCGTGGCTTGAGGTTTTACGTCGCATTAGCATGAGACTATCAAGACATCCTAGCTCATCCCACATGAGCTAGGTTAGTACGACTTGGATGACACAACAACCACACACATTGTCTTGATTTTATTTTATTCTTGTTGTATAATTATTACAATAGCATAATGTTTGTGTTGTAGTTTATGTTAATGACTATGGACACTTTATTTTTTTGGACTTCTTATACTATAGTTGATGTTTGGACTTCCCGTGTTTGCTGTAAAATATGTTTTGAACAACCTTACTTGGATGCTCATTTAATAGTATCACCTCAGAATATGAGAACATATTCCATTGGGATGTTGTGGACTCGTAATGAGGTTGCCTATGGCATATTTCATGATTCCCACTGGAGCTATAAGGTGGAGTTTGTCATACTCAGCATGTTGATGACTATAGTCAGCACAAAGGACATCTCTATTCAGGAGGTTCTTAAAGACGAGCGCTCCTACATTGCACGTCGTCTTTCCATATTGTTTGAGAAGCAGATGACATTTAAAGAAGTTAAGACCAAGGTTTTGGCAGCTATATCAGCACTATAATGCATTCTTTGACTACATGACTATTGTTGGGGTGTAGCATAATCCCCACTAAAATATGGTGCGTGTCGACGCATGTTGGAACCATAAGTAAACTTGTTGGAATTTTTTTAACTATATATAAACACGTCACATTACACACTATAACCAAAATTTATGTACCTTGTACTGAAGACTATCAAGCATGCTACTTTCATATGTTTGGAGAGCCTCTAAAATTCCAGCTACGCGACATTTTTCCCCATGGACATACAATCGGCCTATCTGATGATGGGATAGGAGGGAATGCAGCAGTAGCTTCCCCTATCATCGAGGACTCTAATGAAGATCAATCATTGATAGTAGTCGTAATGGCTCCCGCTCATCTTGCTCTCCTCGATCATGGTACTCGATTTATATATTATTAATAAGGGTTCAAAATATCCTCTAGGTTGGTTTGGAAGGAATCTAATCCACTTCACCAAGATCTAGTTGACCCTGCTACGATTGAGATTTAAAGGGTGAGTCCTACAACCACAAGAAAACGTCAAGCTTGCCGAGAGAGCCCTCGCGATGGCCCTCTGACTTTAAGTTAGTGTTCTGATTGAACAGGAGACTCGTGCTGTCCAGTGGGGGCTCAAGAGATAATAGTGGCATACCTTGTGAAAAGTTGGCCATGGTGTATTTATAGCCTTCTCCAAGTGATTAATATGTCTATGATGCCCCTGTTGTGCATGAGAAGCTCTATCCCTTGTACGGGGAACTTTAAGTCATCTCATATGTCGGTACTATTCCAGGTGGCCTCATCTCCCTTTTGTAGGGACAAAGAGGTACCCTAGTGGCGTGCCCTTTCCCTGGCGCGGCAATACTGGTGTGGCATGCGCTATTAATGCGGTGGACTGTCGCCTGTCAGGGTATTAAATGCGGTAGGGTAAAGGTTCTGTACTCACCCGACCAACCTGGTCTACTTGAGACCTTTCAGACATGAGGGATCGATCGCCAAGCTGGCTCTGGAGGTGGGATGGACAAGTAGGCGCCGCCTCCGATCAGGATCGTCGCTACGATCGACCTGCTTTGGGTGGAATTAACATGGAAGGTCAACCGCATGGGTGGACCTCAAGGGGGCAACATGTTTAGTGATGTACTCTTGGGTCGACAACCTTTGGGCTGGGCTTATTAGGTCAGCCCATATCATGACGAGTCAATATCCTTTGGGTTGGGCCTATTGGGCTACCCTATATCAATTATGTACCATAAACTATGTTGACTCCTGTTCTTCACGACCGTATCTTTTACTTATTATTATGTTCTATGTGGTACTTTTATCTTTTCTTAAAATTGGTTCTAGATGGTGCGATTCATAGTTTGGGACAATATTTCTTAATGGACTGTGCAAAGTTATGCATGTGTTTACTCTGAAATGAAATGTGCTTCTTGTGTAAAATTTATTGTGATGATTTTCGTTATGCTCTACTTTGAATTACCTTTTTAGTTAGCGTTGGACTTCTTGTACAAAAATTCCGATTTAAGCGCGTGTATTTTGTATGTGACTATTTATCAATTTTCTTCCCACTATCTTTTTTAAACTTTTTGATGAAAAGTTGTATAAATAGTTTTTTTTTTTTTTTTTTTTTGTGATCCATTCCCCACCAACTTATTTACCAATAAATAAATAAAAATCCAACCAATAAATTAATCAACTAGATTTAATATATATCTAAAAATAATATATAATAAACTAAATAATCATTCAACCAATCATTATAAATTTACATCATAATTGTATCCAATCATTACATACATATCATATATTTTTTATTATTATATTTACAATAAAAAAGATTAATCAATTATATTTTCACCCCAAAAGCCCAACAAAAAGGTCTGATTTGATTGCTATATAGTAAACAATTTCTCTCCCCAAAACATAAACAAACATATCAAAACTCTCTAACACAAATATCTAAATATTCCCCAAAACATAAACAAGCATTCATCACATTTTTCAACACAATGTTTACATTCTCCAACCCCACTCTCAAATTCATTCCCCACAAAATATATATTATAATCACATAGAAAATATAACCAAACATTTTTATAATAATTATGGAATAGTGGTATAGAGAGAGAAGAAAAATGACATAGAGTGTTCAAACAGTGGGCCATTTAGTGACATTATTCTATTTAGACTAATTTAGTCATGACTTTTCGACCATTGGGATTTAAGTTCACATTTATTTCTCTATTGTTCTTGGTTTTTTAGTATATTACATATTTGGATTCTGTCAGACTTGGACTCGACTAGGCACTTTGGATCTTCTATTTCATCTCTTATTCCAACTTTTTGTAATTATGCCAAGTGTATCTGATTCTCAATCAATATTTTTATAAGGAAATATTTAATTTACTTGTCGTAGATTCATGAAATGGAATAGAAGATTTAAACTGCAATTAGAAATTGCATAGGTATAATAATATAATCTGAAAATTCCTATGTTCTGCTGGAAAACGGGTAAGATAGTAAATGAACTGTACAACATTCGATATAACATCACATTTCACTAACAAAAAAGTTCAGGCTTATATAAACTATACTCAAGCAGATCAACCTTATCACCAATAAAACAGAAGCTTTATGTAGCGTTGGTGATTATTAGGGAAGTATGTGGGTACAGACAAGGATAATCTTCCACTTGTCTATAAAGAGTTTATTTCAGAGACCTGGAACAAATTACAAATAGGTACACACACTCAAAGTTGGACTGGGACCGCTTTTTCTTGAGTTTATATTTTTGGCTTTATTCAAAGAATTTCTCGTCTTGTATACTTCATGTAAGACAGTTAGTATACCTATTTTAGAATATCAACGGTGCCATGTTTGCCTATTTATCATCTGTGCATAATTCCGTAAAAGCCTTTTCTGACTGAGCACTGGCCACTGGCCTAATCTATAATTCCTTGACATTTTATGGTAAGCTTTTGAGTAGCTCAGTAATCACATTGAGCCATTGAACATCAACTCACTAATGGGATGAGGGTCGGCTTGCGGGTTTCATTCCATTTGGGATTCAAACCTTGAAAATTGCTGGTACCGCTGATATTTTCATGGCCCATAACTTCAACCCTAGTCTTTTCTTCAAAGTGCACCACCAGATCACATACACAATTAGAAGAATAGATAACTTCGGTGCCTCTCCAAAAGCCTTCTTTCTGGTTATAAACAAGGCCAAAATTGATAAACAAACATGAAAATGGAAAATTGTAATAGTAAGTTTTAGTTGGAAATTTCTTAGCAAGTTGTAGTGCACTACTTTGGAATTGAATACCGAACCAAATTTCTGAATTGATCAGACAGTAAATTCTTTCAACTCAAAAAGGAATTGACGAAACTGTAAATACTTTTAACTATGGGAGTCCTTGTAGTGCAAAAAAGGTTAAAGTTGATGCTAGAAATTTATCAGATCCCAGAACTGTATCCACCGACATAACTAAAATTACTCTAATATGGGCCATTAATAGAAAGATGAAAAAAAAAATACCAACACAGGGCAGCAAATATTATGGAGTATTTCCTCTAGATCACTGGGATTCCTTGGCTACAGGGGAATGAAAATAGAAAGAAACACTAGTTGGGCAAACTTTGCTCACAGAAATCTAGTACTCCCTTAGATTTAGCTATCACACATGCTTCCCTGACTAAAAAATTAGATCGGATAGCAAACTTGCCCAGCTCCAGAATTCCTCACAAGAGCTCAAGGACACCCAAAGCCAGATATGCTTCTACTATCACAATAGAATAAATGCATGCTCTAATATAATCTGGGAAGAAAATCCACAAGAAGTTCAAGTTCATTGCTACATTGGTGAGTCATCAAGATAAAATGAGAATGTTGTACGAATATCAACATGGGATAGTGCCAGGTCAACTCCTGATTAACTGATGCATGTCACAAACCAAGTGAAACATAGTCGAATGTAACACAGTTATCCATAATTATTTGACATCCATGTGCTCTTAGCCTATCAAATAGAGTCACGCAAAACACAGAAAGCATAGTGATGTAGAATAACCATAAGTATATGGCAGCATGTTTACCAACAGAGACAAAACTCTCAGAAACCATCGATTATCTAGATGAAGTTTAGAGACTGAGATTAGGAATTGCAGAACCAAAACTCATAATTGCATCTTTTATTCCTGAATTTGCATTTTGAGCCATGATTGTCAGCCAGAAAAGTTTCAAATAGTTTCTTAGCTAACTGCCCCGCACAGGTCCTAGTGCAATAAGCAATTCTAGCATAATCTTGGCATAGCAGCTTTTCGAAGATATTCATGGACAAAGAGAGCCATAATATGAATCAATAGTAAATTGGTTGCATTGTGATAACCAACCACTGTAGAATGTGCTCATAATCTTCAGTAGAAATTAAGTTTCAAAAGACATTTTCTTACTGCTCTGGAGTTCCGTTCGAGACAACAGAAAAATACCATTCTTGAGATTCAAGAAGTTCCCTTCCACTGAAGTCAGTATTCTTCTCTGTTGAAATTTCAAGAACCTCAGGATGGCTCTTGAAATAGTTGTGTCTAAGACTAGAATTATTTAGTGTATTTCTGAGATTTCACAACCTAAATGATCCACAAATAAATCCACAAGGTAGAGATAATACACTACCAGCTAAGGCTACCAAGTAACATTTGTACATATTAGAAATAACTACACAATATAAGTGATAGCCTTTAGATTTCAAACTAAGCTATTTTCCACTCCCTTCGCTTTATTTGGAGACTTAATATCACATTACATACAACACACTTCAATTTCCTGACCAACTCAATTGTATGTCAAGCATGTGAATGAATTATCCTGTTCTACCAAGTGCTAGTAATAGAGATAATATCGGGATAACATATACTCAACCAGAAAGAAATGAGAACCCCCACTTTGAGCCAAAACACGTAACATAATAGAGAAAATTCTAAGAGAGAGGCTTAAGTAAAACTCTAACCCAAAACCACCAATCACCAGCGGAAAAAATCACCATTTATCCGGCTTTGGCAACCACGATATTCTTAGGATTTAGGCTCTGGATGATGAACCGATCACTTGTAATCCTTCTATTAAGAACCTGTCGAAGTGGCAGAAACGCAAGGTAACCCGCAATCCCGATCGAATACCCTCCCCTCACTTTCTCCGCCACGAAACCTTTCACCTTGGCATTGGCCCTCCACATGTTTTTGAGCTCCATCCACGCCCGGTGTTTCCTGAACCTCCGCGGGAGGAGGAGGGGCTGCTCGCCGCCACCAACTGCGTCATTTTGACCCACCATGTGATCAAACCGGGCGGCCGCCTGCTGCTTGGTCCGCGGATCGCCGGTCACCAAATCGACGAAGCATCGCTGCAAGATGAGATTTTTCACCGGAGATTCTCTATTCGATGGGTTGAGGAACCCGACCTGGGTCGAGAAACGGTTCGGGCCGTCGGTGTTTGGGGACTTGATGAGCTCTTCCTGCGTGGCGATTCTAGGTCGACCCACCCCCGCGTCTATGAGGAACATTTCTTCTCTCAAGCGTACAACTTTGGTTTCCAAGGCGTTTCCGCTACGTAGGAAGAAGCTTGAATTGGATCTTCGGAACAGCCGGCTCATATAGACACTCATCTTGTGGATCGACTAATTTCTCCGGTGGAATCGTAAATTCTGCCCACTGACTGTAGTTGATCTTCAAATTAGGGTTTTTGTAAGATTTTATAGGGTTTCTATAAATTGAATGCTCAGATATTGGGATTTTGCCCCTAAGCTTTTAAAATTAACATTTTTGCCCCAAAACTTTTAACTACCCGTTGCATCTCCATGTATTAAGAGGGTGTTTGGATTAACTTATAAGGTTCTCAAAATATTTTATTGTAATTAATACGCTAAAAATTTGAGAAAACTTGTTAAAATCTTAAAATAAGTTAAGGCATCTTTACTTTTATAAAAAGAACTTTTAAACTTATAATATTTTATTTTAGGAGCCTATAAACTCTTTTAAAAAAAATTACCAAATACTTTTTGAGATCTTACAAGCTACATGATCTTATTTTATCCAAACACTTTAAAAACTTATTTTTTTAAAAAATTTATCATCTTATAAACTCCAAAAATATATTATAAGAGGTAGGAATTTACAAAACATTTTAAATAAGTTTAACCAAACAACATCCAAGTCTTTGCCAACTCTTCTGCTTACTCCAAGGCTAGCAATGAGTTTAATCTTGCTCCAACTTCATAAAGTCCAATAAATAAATTGTTTTTTTTTCTTTTTTCGTTCTAACGATTATAAAGGGTGGTTGACTCTAGAATAAATATAATGCACAATTTTTAGTTACAATTTTTCCCAAATAAGAAATAATATATAATTCTCTAATTATCATTGTTTATATAGAACGAAAGTTTTAGTTCCAAGCTCATAAAAAAGTCAGAAATAGTTAATTAATATCTATTATTTATCTAACAATAAGTATGATGCAAATATTAATTGATATCCTAACCCAATTTGATCTAACAAGATTGGATTAAAATCTATTTATATTTTATTTATTATGGAATTCAAATATAAATTCAAGTCATGAAATTATATTTTAGTTTAATTTGATTTGATTTGAACTTGATGTAGTGAGTAAAACTCGAGAGAAGAAAAGAAGGAAAGAAAAATAAATTATTTTATGCATAATTTGAATGAAAGAAAATCTATTCACGCATAATTTTGAATAATAAAATTAAAGAAAAAAGTCTTCTTTGTATTAAAATTTAAAAAAAAAAAAAACTTTCATTGTCCAAAACTAATCACCTATTTATAGGCCATTAAAAAACCTAATTCCCGAACCTGCGAATAAGACAATGTAAAATCTAAGTTTGCCTTCTTAAAGTTGTTGATAGAGGTGTAAACATATATTAAACGGATTGAATACACTATTTTCATATTCCTATTCATTTAATTTTTTGAATATTCGGATATGTGTAACACCCCTAGAATTTTCTTGAATTATGATAGCTTAATTGTCAAATTATTTTCATTTTAATTATTTTATGAATTTTCATGATTATTTAGTATTTTAGTAATTTTGTGGTCAATATATATTACTAATAAACTTGATTTCATGTTAATTAAAATTTTTAGGGCCAATTTGTAATTATAGAGGACGTAATTGCACAACTTAGGAGAATGATGGGGTTTGCATGGAAGGGCCTTGGTCAATGGGGTCAAAAGTGTATATTGAAAAACTTAAGGACTTAATTGTGGCTGATTGGAAAACCTTGGGGGCTAAATTGCAAATTTGAGAAAGTTAAATGTAACACCTGGCAGAAGCATTTGAATCTTCATTTCTCCTTTCTTCTTCCTTTTTCTTCTCCTCCACCACGTACACCACTCCCCCGGCGACCACCATTCACCAAACAAAACCAACAAACTCACTCCCCTTGACCCCGGCTACACTCGCACACTACCATGCACAATTGAACTCACTCTGGCGAGCCACTATGAGAGAGAAACCGAGAGCAAACTTCACGGCGGCAAGTGGGTTTCCCATTTTTCGGCGACAAACTTCGACTCCAACGAGTGGCTAGGTAGTACTCGATAGGGAAAACACCGTGGAGGCATTGCATGGTGGTGAAAATCAGCGGCAGTGGCGAAAAATGGTGATCGGAGTGCGGCGAAGAAGAGCCATTTTTGAAACTGTTGAGCTCGATTGAGGGTGCTACAAGCCGTGAAATCTGGAACTGAGGGCAGCATTGGAATCAGGAGCTCAACGAGAGCATTCTGGTGAGGTCGTTGGACAATTTCGGTGGCGAAGGACGACGGCCGGCAACAACAACAGAGCTGAGGCAGAATCTTCTCCTCTGCGTGGTGATCGTAGCGGTAACCTTGGTTGCTGAATCCAAGGTTTGGTGTTTCGTGGGTAAAATAGTTAGAAAAGATTTGGTTATATATATATACATGTTATGATGTATTTCTTCAAAACTTTAGAGTATAGAAAGAATGAGTGCATGAATTTTATATCTATTTATGCATGGATCGAGCATGGATATTTTGTATAATTATGGTCCCGAATATGTTGTTCTATGGCCACATTTGGATTTAACAAGTTTGATAAGAAATTAAGCTTTGAAATTGTGAATTGAGTACCTAAATTGGAAATTAATGGGACTATGCATGAGACATTAAACAATTTGGTGATTCAAAGTGACATTATGAAGACCATGTGATTAAGGACTTGACTATATTGATAAGTGAAAATGATGTAAGAATTGAGGTTGTTGTAGCAAGCTCAGTTTAGTAGCCATTGTTGGAGCGATAACAATAGCGACATTTTAAGCTATCATGTTAATAGGATAAATTAGTCATTCTTGGAATTTAGAACAAATTATGATAAAGATGTATTGGGAATTTAAAGTGGGTCCTGACTACAAATATATCATTATGGTTAGGTGATGACGAAGTGGGTCGCGAAGACCAATAGACAATCCGCAGGACTTGCATTATCTGGGATTACGGAGGTGAAGGTCTCCCACTTTGGGTTATTGCTTTGTATAAGCTTCTCATTACTTGTTGAAAACCCCTGTGCGGATTTGCCAATGTGGCCTCGATATATCTATCTGTTCTTGTGGCATAACCCCTATGAGGGTTAATTTGCTTGATTGTACCTGCTTGTAAATCGCTTGATTCGCACTTTTTGTACTTGACTTGTACTTGCTTGTTTATTGGAATCTGAATTGATCGGTACTTGCTCATTATCTGTTGTTGGCTTGTATACCCTTGTGTGGGTTAGTACTTGTTTCACTCGTTCTTGTTTGTTCTGGCGCCCAGAACTCCTGTCTGTCATGCCTGGTACTTGTCTTGATCATACTTGTCTGCTCCTGTCTTTAATTGTTATCAAATGCTTTGCCGGCATACTCGCTCGTTTGTATCCTGTTATCTGGCCAGTTGGCTTAACTGTACTTGCTAGTTGTTTATATATTGCCTTATTGGCAACTCTAATTGCTTGATTCGTATTTGTTATACTTGATTGGTACTTGTTATACTTGCTTGGAGATAGTACTTGGGTTGAGCGCCAATCTTATGCGGAATGCTGGGATACTTGGGACATGCCTTGCAGTCCACCTAGGTGTCTAGGATACGCTATGCGGTTCGCATAGGTATCCACGATACTCTAAGCAGTCCGCTTAGGTATCCGCAATGCGCTATACAATCCGTATGAGTAGTGCGCCATACAGTCCGTATGGGCACACCAATTGTATGCCAAGCTATCACGCTATGGAAGTACTTGATTGAATGGAATAAGATAAATTGATATGCATGTTTCGTCTTGATTTGTTGAAATGCATATAATGTATAGGTCTGCTTGTTCGTACTTGTATCTCGATCACTTAAAACTTGCTCTTGGAGCAATAAGGATGGTGTAGTTCCTGGCCTAGTTCGGGCTATTATCCAGGCCGAACGAGTTAGCGGTGATACCTCCCGTAGTAAATCAGTTGAGTTGGCCAATGGCAATACCTCCCGTAGTAAAATGGTTGAGCTGGCCACACCGTTCGACTCGGCAATCACAACCCTTGAGCTAGTACCTATTAGTAGTCTTGAATTTGATAATGCTTGTTTACCTGATCTGTTAATACCTGTACTTTGTAATGTACCCGTTTACTTGTTAAATTCCAATCTGCTGAGTTAATTTTTCCTCGACAGACCCTTATTGCTTATGGTTATTATTATCCCTCACTAAGTCCTTTGGACTTCCTATGTTATTCTTGTTTCTCAGACAGGATTAGGTGATGGAAATGGATTTTCGGTTTGGGCTAAGGGAAGGATACAATTTGTAATTGAACATGTGCTAATGTATATATGTGGGAGTGGGATTTCTTAAATGCTAAGTTTGGAATAGAGACGTGGTGATATGTTAAGTTTGATATTGAGAACATGAGGCTTGTATATACCTTGTTAGGTATTCAGGAGTTGAACTATAGTATATATCTTGTGTTTTGTTTTGACTGCTAGGTTGAAATCTGTTGCTGCTTCTGATAAATTAAGTTTGAAAAGCTTGTCATGGGCCTATTGATTGTATTATGAATTGAGATTTAAGTTTGAACTGGAGTGGCGCCTCAGTTTAGGTGCTATCTCGAGATAGGGCGCTACAGGTGGTATCAGAGACTAGGTTTTGATGACCTAGGTTCACATGGGAATAAACGATTGTTCTGATTGAATTTGATTGGCCTACTAGAGATTTAACTTGAATTTGGAGATATCCAGGATGTAAATACTTGGGTTAAGGAAGCCCCAACGACACTAGTACATGATCCTCGAATATGAAATTTATGGATAGTATATGTTAAGCTTGACTCTGGAATTGCTTCAGATAAGAATGAGTAAAGAATTCGTTTCGATACATTTCTTCTATCAAAGCCTAGGTTTGTTGATGAACTTTAGATTAAGCCAGAATTCTGAGTATTTTATGTAGTTTGGGAAGCTCCTATGTGATTTTGGGGTGTTAAGATGAAGTTGATGGGTTAATATCAGTGAGATGAGTTGCATACAACAGGATGATTGACGAGTATAGGAAATGGTGGAACCAGAATACGAAAAAGTGTAGAATATTCAAAAGAAGTCTATGGAATCCTTTTGCTTATCATAGAATGATTAAGATTTTCATATTTATGAGTTTGATTTAATCTCATTTGATTACTTTTCTCTTATTTTGGAAGCTTGAGAAGTTCGAAAGAATTGGAGATAATTGAGGTATTGGTTTCTTTTTTCTATTAGTAAGCTCAGACTTAAGAATAGTTGGAAGATATCAGACGTGCAATGGCCTCATATGGAAGTGATGACATAACCTCTCCATCGAAAACAACTCATAGAGGGAGGCCACGAGGTAGACGGGCCATCGGTCAACAGGCTCCTAGGCGGGAAGCACCTGCCCACCCACAATCGATACCTAATGATGAAGTTTCAGAAACTCCTCCGATGAATCAATTTGCTATAGATCCTCTGGCAGGACCTGTTCATCGAGAAAGACAAAGGTACAGGCAGCTTGAGCATCAATCGGTAAATAGAGCAAGGGTAGCAGAAGCAGTTACTGAAGACCGAGCCCTAGAGCAATTTCTGCGATTTCAGTCCCCGAAGTTCTATGGTAAGCTGGGTGGCCATAAAGCAGAGGAATGGTGGAAGACTTAGAGAACATATTTGGGACCTTGTGTTACCCGGATGAACAAAAGGTGCGTTTTGCCACATTCCTCTTAACGAAGTCTGCAATGAACTGGTGGAGAAGTATTGACCGCAGGTGGACAGCTGGGGCAACCCCCAGAACCTGGGAGAACTTTACTCGGGAGTTTAAGGACAAGTACATGCCCCTAGTAGCTAAGCAAGCAAGAGAAATGAAGTTTATGGATCTAGTTCAAGGAAACCAATCTATTAGTGAGTATAAAGCTACCTTCAGTAGACTCCTACAGTATGCCCCTTATGTACAGGAAAATGAGGTCTTATAAACTCGAAGGTTCATATAGGGGTTACGGCCAGAATTGAGGCAGGATTTGACCACATGGGACCTACAAAATTTCAACTTGGCTGTAAGCAAGGCATTATAGCTAGAAGCGGAGCTTCATGAGATCCGAAAAATTAAGGACAAGGGGCGAAAAGGAAGATCACGCCTTGAGGAGCAGAACAACACTGGAGAAAAATAACCAAGGTTACAAGTCGAAAGCGCTACTCCTCAAGCCCATCATATTGATGAAACGACAATTCTGACTTAAGAAAGGCCACGAAAGAAATGTGAATTCTATGGATTACTTAGTCATGAGGAGTTAGGATGCTAGAGAAAGCAAGGCAGATGCTTGGGTTGCGGCAGTTATCAACACTACTTGAAAATTTGCCCCAATAGGAAAGGTCCAGCATCGGTGGGAAAAGGGAAACAAGTGGCTGAAGGTTCTAGCTAAGTTCTTGGATGTCAAAGGAAAGTCGGATACTGCATATTTTGGCTTCATAACCCAAATGGGGTTTGAGGAACAGTAGGCGTATAGGTTATGTATATACTTAGTATGTTTAAGTTTTTGTGAATCTGTATTTAGTTACTTTGGAATGTATGATAAGTTATGACCTCTAGCATGTTAAGCTTGAACTTTATACTCTTTAATGTAAATAATATGTAAGTATAAACTTGTGATGTTGTTAATTGTTTGTTGCTATGACGGTTTTATGATCTTTTAGATAAGAGCACATACTTTATCAGAATAGAAATGGATTTTAAGTATTGAAATGACCTGCGATTAGGGCAATGAGAACTTAAATATGAGACAGTGTGATGGATGAAAATTTTGGAGGTTCTAGAGATCCGAGTTTAATACCGAAATCAAGGTGTTTTTATGTTCCGTAAGAAGATTGTGTGCCGAAAGAAGATTACTAGATGAGGCACACAAGTCAAGATACATGATGCATCTGAAAGGCACGAAGATGTATTGAGACTTGAAGAAACACCGGTCTACATTTTGGATCAGAGTTCCCGATAACTTAGGAATCGAAAATTTTCTCAAGGGAAGGTATTATGGCGCAATCATAATGTGGAAGAAGCCACGTGGGAGCCAGAAGATCTTATGTGCTATCAATATCCCTAATTCTTTCGATTTTCATGTGAGAATCTAGGGGCTAGATTCTTTTAGGGGGGGAGTCTGTAACACCCATAGAATTTTCTTGAATTATGATAGCTTAATTGTCAAATTATTTTCATTTTAATTATTTTATGAATTTTCATGATTATTTAGTATTTTAGAAATTTTGTGGTCAATATATATTACTAATAAACTTGATTTCATGTTAATTAAAATTTCTGGGGCCAATTTATAATTATAAAGGATGTAATTGCACAACTTAGGAGAATGATGGGGTTTGCATAAAAGGGCCTTGGTCAACGAGCTCAGAAGTGTATATTTGAAAAACTTAAGGACTTAATTGAGGCTGATTGGAAAACCTTGGGGACTAAATTGCAAAATTGAGAAAGTCAATTTTAACACATAGCAGAAGCATTTGAATCTTCATTTCTCCTTTCTTCTTCCTTTTTCTTTTCTCCTCCACGGTTTAGGCCACTCCCCTGGCGAACTCCTACCGGCGACCACCATTCACCAAACAAAACCAACCAACTCACTCCCCTTAACCCCGGCTACATTCGCACACCACCATGCACGGCTGAACTCACTCCAGCGAGCCACTGTGAGAGAGAAGCCGAGAGCAAACTTCACGGCAACAAGTGGGTTTCCCATTTTTCGGCGACAAACTTCGACTCCAATGAGTGGTCTGGGTAGTACTCGGTAGGGAGAACATCGTGGAAGCATTGCATGGCGGTGAAAAGCAGCGGCAGTGGCGGAAAATGGCGATTGGAGCACGGCAGAGAAGAGCTATTTTTTGAAATTATTGAGCTTGGTTGAGGGTGCTACGGGCCATGAAATCTGGAACTGAGGGTAACATTGGAATCAAGAGCTCCAGGAGAGCATTCTGGTGAGGTTGCTGGACAACTCCGGCAGCGGCGGCATGGCAGCAAAGCTGAGGTAAAATCTTCTCCTCGGCGCGGTGATCGTAGAGGTAGCCTTGGTTGCTGAATTTGAGGTCTCGATTTGGTGTTTTGTGAGTAAAATAGTTAGAAAGGATTTGGTTATATATATACATGTTATGCTGTATTTCTTCAAAACTTTAGAGTATAGCAAGAATGAGTGCATGGATTTTATATCTATTTAAGCATGGATTGAGTATGGATATTTTGTATAATTGTGGTCCCGGATATGTTATTTTATGGCCACATTTGGATTGAACAAGTTTGATAAGAAATTAAGCTTTGAAATTGTGAATTGAGGACCTAAATTGGAAATTATTGGGACTATGCATGAGACATTAAACAATTTGGTGATTTAAAGTGACATTATGAAGATCATGTGATTAAGGACTTGACTATATTGATAAGTGAAAACGATGTAAGAATTGAGGTTGCTGTAGCAAGCTCAGTTTAATAGCCATTGTTGGAATGATAACAATAGCGACATTTTAAGCTATCATGTTAATAGGATAAATTAGTAATTCTTGGAATTTGGAACAAATTGTGATAAAGATGTATTGGGAATTTAAAGTGGGTTCTGACTATAAATATATCATTATGGTTAGGTGACGACGAAGTAGGTCGCGAGGACCAATAGACAATCTGCAGGACTTGCATCATCTGGGATTACGGAGGTGAGGGTCTCCCACTTTGGGTTATTGCTTTGTATAAGCTTTTCATTACTTGTTGAAAACCCCTGTGCGGGTCTGCCAATGTGGCCTCGATATATCTATCTATTCTTGTGGCATAACTCCTGTAAGAGTTAATTTGCTTGATTGTACCTGCTTGTAAATCGCTTGATTCGCACTTGTTGTACTTGATTCGTACTTGCTCGTTTATTGGAATCTGAATTGATCGGTACTTGCTCGTTATCTATTATTGGCTTGTATACCCCTATGTGGGTTAGTACTTCTTTCACTCGTTCTTGTTCGTTCTAGTGCCCAGAACTCCTGTTTGTCATGCCTGATACTTATCTTGATCGGTACTTGTCTTGATTGTACTTGTATGTTCCTGTCTTAAAATGTTATCAGATGCCTTGCCGGTATACCCGCTCGTCTGTATCCTGTTATCTGGCCAATTGGCTTAACTGTACTTGCTAGTTGTTCATATATTACCTCATCGACAACTCTAATTGCTTGATTCGTACTTGTTGTACTTTATTGTTACTTGTTGTACTTACTTGGAGATAGTTCTTAGGTCAAGTGCCAATCCTACGTAGAATGCTGGGATGCTTGGGACATGCCTTGCAATCTGCCTGGGTGTCCAGGATACGTTATGCGGTCCGCATAGGTATCCGCGATACGCTAAGTAGTCCGCTTAGGTATCCGCAATGCGCCATACAGTCCGCATAGGCACACCAATTGTATGCCAAGTTGTCACGCTATGGAAGTACTTGTTTGAATGGAATAAGGTGAATCGATATGCATGTTTCATCTTAATCTGTTGAAATGCATATATTTTACAAGTTTGATTGTTCGTACTTGTATCTCGATCGCTTGAAACTTGCTCTTGGCGTAATAAGGATGGTGTAGTTCCTAGTCTAGTTCGGGCTGTTGTCCAGACCGAACAAGTTAGCGATGATACCTCTCGTAGTAAATCGGTTGAGTTGGCCGATGGCGATACCTCCCGTAGTAAAGCGGTTAAGCTGGCCGCACCGTTCGAGTCGGCAATCACAACCCCCGAGCTAGTACCTATTAATAGTCTTGAATTTGATAATGCTTGTTTACCTGATTTGTTAATGCCTGTACTTTGAAATGTACTCGTTTACTTGTTAAATTTCGATCTGCTGAGTTGATTCTTCCTCGAAAGACCCCTATTGCTTATGGTTACTATTATCCCTCACTAAGTCCTTTGGACTTACCCCCTTCGTGTTATTCTTGTTTCTCAGACAGGATTAGGTGATGGAAATGGATTTCTGGCTTGGGCTGAGGAGAAGATACAATTTGTAATTGAACATGTGCTTATGTATATATGTGAGATTTCTTAAATGCTAAGTTTGGAATAGAGATGTGGTGATATGTCAAGTTTTATATTGAGAACCTGAGGCTTGTATATACTTTGTTAGGTATTCAGGAGTTGAACTATAATATGTATATTGTATTTTGTTGTGACTGCTAAGTTGAAATTTGTTGCTGCTTCTGATAAATTAAGTTTGAAAAGCTTGTCATAGGCCTATTGATTATATTATGAATTGAAATTTAAGTTTGAAATAGAGTGGCGCCTCAGGTTAGTTGCTATCCCAAGATGGGGCGCTACAATATGGATACGGAATTAATGAATATTTAAAAATGACATCTGAATTCGTATTCGTCGGATATCGATCAAATTCGGATATATCTGTATTCAATTATAATTATTCAGATATATCCATATTTGTTAAACTTATCTGTATTCGAATTATTTTTTTAATTTCATATTCGATGATAATTATTTAGACACCTATTTACGAATATCCAAATACGAGAATTTATGAACCATAACAAACACATATTTTTAATTAATAGAAGGAACTGTACAATTTCACTAAAAAGAAAGCAATCAAATAAATAGTATGATTTTTAATTAATAATTGGCTTTATAATTAATTATTAGTACTAATTATTATTAATAATGGCATTTAACTATATTAATTATAAAATCAACCAATAATAATTATGTTAATTAATTTTATTTTATAATTTTTTCTCTATATTACAGTAATTTTTTAAATTTATTCTTTTTTCTTTCTAATTCTTCAATTATAATTTATATATAATGTATGGATTATAAGATTTTTATTGAAAAATATAAATAATATATTATTTAATAAATATATATTTTGAGCGGATATTAAACGGATTTGATACACATTTTTCATATTCGTATCCATTTATAATCGGATATCTACTAATCGAATATGAATAATATCCGCTTTAAACGAATGCGGATAAATTTTATATAAACGAATACGAATGTGAACGGAACACAAATTTTTGAATATCCATTTACAACCCTAGTTGTTGATATGCTTGTTAAATTTCAAATATCCAACAGAAGAAACAGAATTCTCAAGTTCTTCACTGCACAAGATAGATATTGAACTGCATAAGCATTTTAATTCCAAACTCTAGATTATCCGAAACCATGATTTTTTTAGGACTGATTTGCTTGGTAGGATAATATAGGATAGACATATAATTCAGTGTAATTAATTGTTTGGTTGTTACAATTAAAGTCCATGATTAATAAAAAATTCAGTATTTTATCCTAAACTGTTGGGATTATGTATCCTACCCTCTTTGTATGATTAATAATCTTAGGATTACAAATATTGAGATTAATATACCAAATGATGAAATTAGCCCTGCATATAAACTAAATATAGACTTGATTAACAAATATGTGTATATCACTAAGACTTGATTTACAGAACTAAGTTTTTAACAAAATACTAAATTATTTGTGTAGTTAAATTTATTTTTATAAGATTCTTTTACACAATATTTATCTAAAAAATATAAATTTTTTATATGAAAATTATTTCTTCCATGATAATAAGATAAAGTAATTTTTTTTTTAAATTGAAAGACGAATAATATTTTTAAAATATAAATTTACGCTTAACATGAATTTATTTTGTAAAATTACAAACTAATATCCATGAACATATTAAATATCAAATAGTTTAACTTGCGAAATAAATACTTATTTGAAAGTAAAATATATTTTAAAATATAAATCAACTCTTTTTTAGTTAATAATAAATTATAATTATTTGAGAAAAAGGTTTAAAAATAGAGACTTGCTCACTACAATACTACATATATTTAAATCTTTTCAATGAAGATAATTCAATTATTAAAACCAGATTGAGGATGAAATTGGTATTTCATATTTATCATAAGTTACAATCCTAAGCATTCGAACAACTGGCTGTATTAAAATTAGGATATCCAAACAAGCAAACAATGTATTAATATATTTTCTAAATAATGAATTCGACACTTATTAATCACATTCAATCCAATCATGGAAAGCAAACAAGTCCTTAGTATACAAGGACCTAACATAATGCAGTTAAAAAAAGTGGAATTCATTCTTATTCTAATTTGCATTCTTTTTCCTCTCCTTTGCGACATTTTTGGGGGGACGGTGGCATATTTGTGTGTGGGGTAAGTGCTGAGTACTGAAATTGGACTTCTTTTATTAACAGGAAGAGTTGGTGAAGTTACTGCAAAACCCTGCCTTGAAAGGGGAGCATGGTTTGCAGTTTCGAAGTTCTCTTCATCTTAACTGTAATTTCCATTCTTTTCACTATGTTATTTTGTAAATCTCAGTTACAAATGCTGCACGATAACAGTTGTGATATTTGATGGTGAGCATTTTTCATCTGAATATCCAATTCCTTGTAAAACTTACATGTTATGTTGATGAACATGTTAATTTTCAATGTTTGTTTTTGCCTTGTTAGAAGTTTTATGTTATGTTTGAATCTTGGATCTTAGTGAAAAAATTATCAAGAAAAATGATGTAAATCTATAATTTAAATTTTACACATTTATCTTTTCCTTCTCATTTTCATCGCTGAATTATTTAATCCAAACAAAGCTTTACACTCTTATTGGAATTCTAGAAGAACATCCTCAATAAAACGACGCAACAAATAATAGATATCCACGTTCGACTTTCCCACCAAGCTTATTCTTAAGTACCAGTGCAACTACATCTTGTAAAATATGCAAACTGAACAAATAAGAAATAAAAAAATAAGAGAGAGAGAAAGAAAGATAAAGATCTAAGAAAATAGATTTGCTGCCTCTCAATCTACATGGCATCATTATATTACCTAGAAAGAAAGTCTCTCTTAACACTTTCAATGGCTGTGACCATCTGTATAAATGCACTATCATAATTCAATATGCTCTTCCAAGTCTAAACATCAACAATGCCATGCCATAGTATTCGAAAGGCAACTTTATCTAAATCCTTAGAGAAAACAAGGAGCTCTGCACATAGTAGCTCAAATGGAAAAAGCTGAAAAAGATTTGGGGTGAGGCACTGAAGTTAGGAAACTAGTTCATGTATCCACATGCTTCTGAGCTAGCATATTGCTGTACAATATATCTCCAAGGCCCAAGTCCTACGAAGAAAATTTACATCTACCCAGCCAAAAAGAATATATAAACTTAATCTTTAAGCTCCGGAGGTACAATTTAATTTAAAAAGCTTTGTGGCTCAACTATCTATTATAAATCAATATATTAAAACACTAAGAAGCTTTTTGAACCCCCTACCATTATTGAGGCCCTCCGGCTTACCTCTTGAGCAAATTACCCACATAATTTGTTGCAGCTACTTTTTGTGCTTGCCTTATCACTGCCTTGAATATAAAAGATTTGCACATTTTCATAACACTAAATATTATCACAATGCCCAACAAGATCTTGCTGCCCTTGGTTATAAAGGGAATTACGATAGGAAGCAGAAGACTTCGGGCATGATGCGATTTGTCAACAGGGCATTTACAGACACCCTAAGCAGATTCATCATTAGATGCAGCTTCTCTGAACAATAGTTCTTTATATACTACAATTGCCATGTCCAACTCCATTTTTTTCCTGCTTCACATACTGGTTATCATGGTCCCCTTGTAAGAGTCCCACATTTATGGCATTCTGCAATGTGAAAGAAAATTGCCATAAGATCAATTCCTCAAAAAATTCGTGAAGATGCAAAAGAATTGTAGAATTGCATCGAGAAGAAGAATCATTTTCTAATGATGACATATTATTTGTCTCAAATTATAACTACTTTTCATCATCTGCATGCCAACCCAATTGAAGATAAAAATATCAAGACAGGGTACTGTAAACTATTCGAAAGATCGATTTCTTATTAGCAGCTTCTCTGGCCACATATGCATGTGGCAAGTTAATGAGTATGCCAACACAACCTCACAGGAAGAAAAGATGCAACAGGTTTGAATTATTAAGGAAACATATGAGCTTACCTTAAACTCTTCCGCTGTCCTCTGTTTCTGTTCATAAGTGATCATTACCAACTTAAGGAAAGATCTATGCTTCCCGGAACCTGCAACGATTTCCACCTACACTAGTCAACCAACTTATTTCTTGATCCCATATCAAATTTGGAAACTGCAGCTCACTTTCATGACTGTATTTCCACTTAGAAACAGTCTATGAATAGAACCAATTTCTTCCCAGCCAATCAGAATTCTGTTTCACTTTCCAGCATCAGCCTTGAAACTTGCCGTGAATTTCCCGCATTAACAGTTTTGAGTTGTCAACGACGAGTTTGCTTTCATAAACAATGCAATGATGCAATTCATGCTTGGGGGCTGGCCTAAATGAGCTTAATTCAACAAGTGGATTAGTGATAACTGATCCATTGCATGCCTCTTTTGCTGGTTGGACGTGCTTCCACCAGAAATCAGACAATGCTATCTTCAAGATATTCCAATATTCCACATTGCGATGAAACCTAAACAAACTACTGCCATTAACAGTCCAGACATACATGTCCATCCAATCTCGGTCAAGTATTTCCATCAAACCTTGAGCTTGGGGGATATAATGAACTGGTACTCGTTTCCATGGGCAGGCTTTGCTCATATCGCCACCAAAGTATGGGCATTTAATTTCAAGAACCCCGCGGGTAGGCAAGCCATAAATGAAGCTTTCAACAGCTCCGTCAGGTGAAGCTGCAAGCCAATTATCTTCAGGGTTCTTTTTCCCATAGACCTGGAATTCAGGATATGATACTGTATTTCCAGTTATCAGCTTATATCTTTCGAGTGCTTCCTCTTCCTTAATGTTGCTCCAACATGTAGCTAAGTTACCCGAGAATGGTTCAATTGCTCCAATCTTCTCCAGCCATAATCTGGTCCGTCCACGAGGCCAGAAACCAACTGCCAAAGCAAAAGTACTTGCTGTTAGTTTATGCTTTCTCAAGTGTTGCCAATTCTTGAACCAATGCTGAAGCCCGCTAGATTGGAGAATAGGATGACTTTCGCCAGATAAGAAAGGAGACAAACCCCTGGAGCTGCCACTATGCCTCCTGCTGCCGTAGAACGGAGAGATTATTGCCTTCTTAAAGTTGTTGATATGCTTGTTAAATTTCAAATATCCAACAGAAGAAATAGAAAATTTCAAGTTCTTCACTGCACAAGATATATATTGGAAGAACATAAGTATTGAATACTCTAACAAACAATTTACATTTAATCCTTGTCTAAAAACTGAAAGATGAGTCTGTTAAGGATATACAACTGGGCAAAGAATGAAAACACTTTTTAAGAAAAAGCCCTCTAGCTTTAAAGTAAAGAACCATAAAGATGTCCATCAATCATTATGATGTTTAAGATTCCAAAAAAGAACTTTAATCTGATCAGCTATTTGGCATTAACATGGGCTAAAAAAAATCCATCAAGGGTACAAAAATGCTTACTTCAAATAGGCACCAATGAAGTAGCAGATGCCAGCCCAATACTGACTAGATGCTGCAAAAAGTAATGTATAACTGTGATTTTTCTGTCCATATTATAATCGAATAGAAAGAATTGACATAATGTAGAGATTGGTAACCCAATTAGATGAAACCTTAACCTGGTTGTTTTAACCCTATAAAGTTACTGGGAGATATAAATTGAGAGTTTATTCTCCCCAAAATGGAACTTCATATTCGCTGCATATTCAAAGGTATAACTTGCAAAAAAGTGAAAAAAATACTACAGGAAACTTGTAATGTCTCAATTGTAAAATTTCATTTACTTTCCCTAGAAATAATATTTTTCTCTGTCAAATACATAGTGACACAATCCATGTTGACCATGGAGTTAGAAATTTATTTCAAATATAAAAGATTATGTATGCATATCTTTCAGTCTATTAGTCAATATCAATATTTCTGCCAACAAGTCAATGAGAAATAACTCATGTTAACAAATTAGTTGAGATCTGAGTGAGTTATTCATGTGAAAATGTGAAAGATTTTAAGAACATGAGGAAACAGACCCATTTTTTCAATGAGAATCACTGGGAGTTTCTTCCTTTGACTTGTCTTAGAAAATTATGAGTCTAGTGCAGTAGAGCTTGTAGTGAACAGAAAAATAAAAACAATCCTGTAACCAGATTAATACAAGGGTGAAAATAATTAAACTCTCTTTATGGCCCTGGACCTGAACAGGTCATCATGATGAAAATCTTTCTTTGTGCAGGATTTTTAACTGCATTCACTTTCCAATCTCATTATAAGATTTGGTTAGATCTTGTTACCCTTCCCAAAATTATGTTTGCTTTGACTCCATAGAAGCCTTATTTGCTTAGTCAGCACCAGCCACCATAATACACAGGCAATTTGCATATTGTTCAAAATAAATAAATAAAGCAGAGGGGATTCAACCTAATATTTTCTTATCTTTGTATGGAGAAAAGAGTTGAATGATTGACTTTGAAGCTCTGTATGTCTTGAATAAGTAACTAGGGAAATAAAAAATGCATTTTTTCTCTTTTCTCACCTAAATATGTGTTAAAAAACAATAATTTTAATAGTTCCCTGAACAAAGATTACTTCTTTTATGTTTGCCAATGTTTTTAGTAAGAGACAATTATAAAATTGTCTACAAATTTGGAAGTAAATGTCTTTCCTGTTTTTAACACATGAACTCAAATTTAGTGAAGGCAGTTAAATCATTTTAAGAGAATTCTCAAACATATTTTCTGATTTTAGTTCGAATATTAAACTCAGACATATGGCATACTCATCTTTTGACCAAAGATACACACAGGAAAAGAAAAGAAAAGAAAAGAAAAAAGAAGAGTCAAACTATTTTAATGTAGGTATTTAAAATAACTTTCTATTTTCAATGGCCAACAAAAAGAGAAAATGTATACTTAACATGTCCTTTCCAGTTCATACCCAATACACCCAAAATCAAAATGCTTATCACTCTTCCCAGTTGAAATCTCTATCTATTCATCAGCATAACTGTAATGTTGTAATACAGTCTAATCTTAATTTTCAAGTTTCTGGTAAGTTTTGACCATAAATCTCAAATTCCCCCATGCATTACAATCTTGAAAAATAAAATCAGTATCTTCTCAACAAATCGGAAGAGTCACACACAGATTAAAACAGTAAAAACATAAGCAGGAAAACAAAAGACACAACAAAACCAAATGAAATTGGCAGACTTCATATTCTCAGATACTAATGCCCATCTCTTTCCTCCTGTCCTTTGCCTTTTTGAAAAAAATATTTACAAATCTCAAACACTCATACGCGCAAACACAAGCAGAGCATTGGAGAAGCCCCCCGACGTACCAATCAGATCCCGTACTGTCAGAGCCTTACAAACCAATTCATTCACAAATATGTTACATGACTGATGTAGAAGGTCAATCTATTTTATACCACAAATACCCTATTAGTCCACCAACCATAAAAATGTAGTTTAATTAACAATAAACAATATGATATTAGTTTTTAACAAACCCCTTCTCCCTCAAGGTTGGTGACCATCTGCTGCAGGGCCACACATTCCCGTTCCAACAATCTCAAATGGGCAATTCATCAAACAAGTGGTAACCTCGTCTATATCAGAAACCAGATTACCCAAACTCAATGCGTTATAATATACACCTGATTATCCCAGTTTCATCCAGAAAATTTTCTCCAGTCCATTTTCAGACCCATTATTTCATTGTTAAAGGATTTTACTTTAATACGTCTATTCCTAATATAAGTAACAATTGAGACCAAACAATTCTGTTAAAACTTGAAAACATAGAGATTTAAGAATAAACTAAAGGGAAAAAGGATAACAGAGACGTACAAACACAGACCTCAATAAAAGCAGATTCTACCTGGCAATCATTAAGGAAAAGAAAAACTGAAAAATTAAAATTAATTCGGAAAAGACGTACTCTTATCATCAAAATATGTACAATCAGCAGCAGAAGAGGCCGTATATGGCTACTGGCGGTGAAACATGGGTGTGGGGTTTAAAGAGGGTTTTAAGGGGGAGAGACAAACCCCAGTCCTGTGAATGAATCTTCAAAGTAGGTAAAGTCGGGTTGGGTTTCCAAAGAAATTGCTAATTATTTAGAATAATTATTTAGCGATTCTGGTTCTATGAATTTTAGTTTTAGAACAAATAAAATGGACATACAGGATCGATGATGTATGGGTCTGGTACGGATATAGGCCGACCCGCTTTACCCGATCCTTTTATGGTTGACTGGATTGGGCCTGTCCATTTGGGTCAAGCTTTGTTCTTATTTCGTAATTTTCATGAAAATACATTTTCATCTGGCTAATTTCACCGAAGGTTAAAGTCCCCCATTGGGCTATCAATAGATCGAATTTTAATCCAAATTCAATTTGAATCTAATTCGAATTTTAAAGGGCTTGTTCTTTTGCATTTTAGGCGTTTTTTGGAAAATATTTTGGGAGAATAGGTTTTTGGGAGAAAATTTGGAGAATGTGTCATGCGTTCTTTTGTATTTTGGGAAAACAGGGAAAATGATTTGAGAATCAGGTGGTTGTTCTTTTTTGTTTTGGAAGGAAACAAACTTTACTATAGCAGTCAAATCAGTTGAATTTTTGTTGGGTTTGAGGGGTGAAAGTGATTTTTTTATATAATATTTGTATATATATGTATATATATTTGTGTGTGTAATGATTGAAAAATGATTGTAATTAAATGATGTGTAATTAATTTATTGTAACAATTCATATTTGTTTAAAATAGAAAATGGCATATGTATGGATCAAATAAAACATTACTACTTAGTAATAAATTTAAATTAAAGTATTAATAATAATTGTAACAAAAAATGAATTATCTAAATTTAACTGTATTGATTTAATAAAATAAACTTATTATCATATAAACCATTATATTTTACATATTCATAATTTAACTATAAAATATGTACTATTGATCAAAATAAGTTACATTTAATTAATGGTAATAGTTTATAAATGTATTAGGCGATTTTAGGATATTTATTTTAATCAAACATACATTATAATAAATTATATATATTTAATTGGAAAGCTTTTATTTTAATAAGTAATTGTGGTAGTACCAAAAATACATTTATTTTAATAAATATGTTATATGTAAGTGTATTAATATAATTTATTTATTAAATTGATAAATAAATCAATTTAATGTATTATAGTTATTTTAATGAAATTAAAAATATCAGTAGATTTATACACATATTAATGTTGTTATTGTGGAAGTTTAATTAAGAGAGAAAAATGTTAATCTACATAATAATGTTACGAATTTTTAGTTTAATTAAATGTATCAATCCATGAACGAGTTGTAGTCATTAGCTTGGCAAGTAATACGTTAATTCACATTGAGCAGAATAAGTTCAGAATTACAATTTTAGAAGACTAGTACAAGTTAATTGTAGTAGTACAACATCGACAACCATAGTTCATCATTTCACCTACTGATTAGCAATAAAGACTAAAAATCTCCTATAGTGACGCCCTACTATGGAGATGGTCCATTGCGATGTTTGCACCGGGCCGTGCTGACCTTGCTAGTACTAGTGGAACCTGATGCATGTTGTCTCCTCATGTTTGGAAGGATTCCTTATAGTCATTCTAACAGTTTACACACTGAACCATGTGTATTCAAGAGGTATACATCTATCTTCATAGTGTAGTCAAGCTGTACATCACAAAAACTAAAAGCATAACCTTACGTTCCACTTTTGGTCCAATCTTTCTTTTGTTAAGTAGTAAAGCAGTTAAGAAATTTGGAATTTTTAATTTAATTGCATCTTCCTTACAAGGATAAAAATAAGCTCATATGTTCATATATTATTTAAGTACCATTTAAATGATAAATATAAATGAAGCGATAGGCTTATTAATCTTTTTAAATAATATAACTGCATCTTGCTTAAACCTATTCAGAAATAAGCTCATTTGTTCATATATTATATAAGTAAATTTTAAATAATTTTTTTAAATCAATTTCTAAAATAATATTTTTAAATGATATAACTGCATCTTGCTTATAGGGATGGAGATTGGCTCGTTTGTTCATATTTTATTTAAGTAAAATTTAAAAGCTAAATTTAAATGATTCACCACTTTGTAATTGTTATTTCATTAACTCGAATTAAAATATCTCTCATTTGTTGCTATTTACTGAAACAAAATATAAACTAAATATTTAGAAAATTTATTTAAGATTATGTCTAACTGCATTAATCATTTAGGAATGAAAATAAGCTCGTTTATGCGTATTTAGTTTAACTAGGACTTAAATAATTTATTGAAATGATTTAATTTGTGAGTTTCTATTTTGTTGTTCAAACCAAATGCCTATAATTTCACTACATCCTATTCTTATTTTTTGGTTCAACACAATCTATTTAACATATTTAACATATTTTGCATTTTTGTTACTTCATTTACCACATTCTTTTTATTTTCGATTAAGTGTTCGAAAATAAAAACAGTTTGAAAATAAAATATTTAAACAATTGAACTAGTAGATATAATTTATTTAAGTAAGCTATTTAAATGGTTTGACTTTTGTAATTTGTCTTTCGAATTTGTATGAAAACTATCTCATTGTTTTAATTTTTTTTTTATTATTTTATCATTTACTTATATAATTGTGCAAAAAATAATATAAGCTGTTATGATAGGAGTTGAAATATGGTTGTCTTGTCATCATACTTAAATAAGTGGAGTGCAAATCCCATTTAAATGTAATTAAAATGAATTGATCACTAATATAATGAGAAAGAGTAAAGAAAGAATATTTAAAATGAAAGTAAACATACAATAAAAGTGAAATTAAAAATTGTAGCGCCCTCTCTCAGGATAACACCTACGCTGAGGCGTTAATCCAATTCATTCCTTAACATGCATCAAATAAATCAATAGGCTCATAAATTTTTTTCACAATTTCCTAATAATAACATCAGCAACATCTAACCTTACAACAAACTTAATCCAAATGCGAAAGCAATATCAGAGTGCTAAATACCATAACGAAAAGTTCAATAGCATTCAAGCCAAAATGTTGTCACTAGTACTGAGATTCATACTTACAAACCATAAGTATAACAGTATTCATGACATATTACAGCATCTCTTAAACAAAACAACCTAAAGCTCAGTCAAACATACATATACATAAACAAGCTCCAGAGCAACCATCTCTACCAAGTTTGTCAGTCCTCATTTTCTCATGTCTCATACCTATCTGAGTAAAGACGAGTAATACACGAGGGTGAGTCATAGGGACTCAATGAGGATAGCGTAAAGTAATACATGACCAATTGAAAATCAAGGTACACAGATAACAATCAATGATAGCATGTTATAAGAACAAGAAGTTACTACCAAAAGGAAACATAGAAAAAACCAAGTTACGAACAATTGCTAGGTCGGAACTATGACCGTTGGCTTTACAGCCTGTTCGTCTCAACCGATCTTGCTCCGGAGGTTTAGGGACATCTCAATCAATCACATTCGGGAGGTATAAATGTGGCACGTTTGCCCAGAACATCAACCCGATCTAGACTGGGATACCACTCCCGCCTAATTACTCCTTGAGCAAATTTCAGATAGAAAGGAAACAATCTGATAAAATAAACCTGAAATATATGCATTCCAATATAATATAACTAGTCATGCATACCAAATTATTCTTATACCAGACAATCAGATAGTAATGCCAAAGCATGGCAGCTTGGCGTATGATCGTGCCCATACGGAGTGTACGGCGCATAGCAACAATAAATGATATCAATAATCAAATCAATAGAATCTCACAGGGTACAAAAATCAATGATAACATTGCTTTACTCAAATAAGTACCAAAGCAGTAAATCCCCCCCCTTGATCAGTCAACAGTGCAATCAGACTCTACTAATCCTCAGGGTCAAATCCTCAATCACCTATTCAAAAGGCAACCTTATATTAAAATCCATATTCAACCCTAGCGATCACTAACACTTAGAATCATACCAACAACAACCCCAAGTCTAAACGATTATCCTATTGATACGTTAGTTAGGGTTTAATTTGATATTACTATCCTAAACATACTATTAATATCAGATATATAGATGTATACGGGTTTCACTTATACATATAGTTTCATAACGATACTCAATATTAATCATAATAATGCAGTTATCAATAAAATCCAAGCTTTTTGTCGATTAACTCCTGATTATATAAAATTGGGGTTTTCTACACTTAGTATGCTATATAACCTATAGTTTTCATGAAATAATACCATTATGGATTCACTAGGCCTATTTAATCAATCAAAGGTGTTCTATTTTAATGCATTAGTGTTTTGATCGACCAATACCATCATAATATACGGTAATACAAGGTTTTATGGTGATCAAAATGTATAAATATATATATGCAAATACATACACAAACATATCATTATATACCAATATCTCACTAACGAAGAAGAATCTCCACGATCAGACCGCATGCATGTGTTCATTGCGATGAGGTGATGATTCTGCCCAATCACCGCCGTTGTGCTGCTACCGTTGCCGATGCCGATGCCGAAAATTAGGATGTCACCACCTAGAGATTCCTCACGCCGAGAGCTTTCCAATGGTACCCTTGGTTTCAGAAATAGCCGCCGGAAAGCCCTTCAAAACTTGCCCCGAAGCCTTCACGGTTCAAATCTCCGCCGCCAATTTTTTGCTATCTCCGCCATGTAGTGCTCCCACCTTGTTCCCCTCGTCGAGTACTAGCTAAACCACCTTTCAGATGCATCATCAGACGCCAAAAAATGAGGAACCCAGTTGCTTGCCATGAAGTAATTTTCAGCCGTCCTCCATTGTGCTGTTCTGGCGGTCGTCTGCCGCGTATGGTAGTGTTGGTCGAGTGCTGGAGGTGAGGGGAGTTGATTTGGGGTGTTGGTTTGGAGAAAGAAGTGTTTCCAGTGGGTGGTGGTTGGCCGCGGTGAAGAAAAGAAAGAAGGAGAAAGAAAGAAGAAGAAAAAGAAAAGAAAAGTAGAGAAGGAAGAAGAAAATGCTGCTACCCGTTTTTATTAAACTCAATTTCTGCATTTTGCAATTTAGTCCCTAGGAAACTTAAGTCATGCAATTGAGTATATAAAATTATAATTTTAACCACAAAATTGTAAAATAATTAATAAATAAAATTCAATAATTTCAAATATTGATAATATACATATAAATAAAATCATAAAAATTTCTAGGGTGTTACAAAAATGCTATATTACAAAAGGTCCAACTAATTGTTTAGGGGAATCATAAGTATAAACATCTAATTACTAATAGGAATTCATAATCTAACGACAATATCTGTTTATAACAATAAGCTTTATACACTTAACTAATAATTTTAAGACATTAAGTTGAGACCAAAATTTCTTCATAACGGCATAAACGAAGCACCAACACAAAATCTCATTGGAGTCAGCCCTCATTTGCAGGCACAATCATATGAGTAAGGAGAAGTTTGAATGCATGGCATCTAAAATGTTGGGTGGTTTGCTTGGGATCATGACATAAGAAAGCACATCCCATCCAATGCACTCCCACCCTTCTGTTCAATGTGTTATCAATCCATACATACATCAAACACAAAGCAAAAATGGTTTAACATAGTTGTATACCCGGCTTCACGCACATGGACTTTTCCCAAGTGCATGAGACACAACTAACCCCCCTCCCCAAAGGCAACTATTGCCACTCAAGTGTAAGCAAACAACCACTACTAGTCATAAGAAAACATTGAGACACAAGGCAGCTACTATTACTAGAAGACACCCCATAATAGCTAAAACTTCAACCCACACCTGCAATAATGCCCACAGAAAATGAGGGCTAAACTACTGCAAACAGAAAATAGGCCAAGCACCTAAACTGCCTAAATATTTAAGAAACAAAAAAGACCACATATGGAGTGATAACTTAAAATACTCATTACTCAAGACTCAAGACTGAACACCCCAAACTAATGAGCTAAAAAAAAAAAGAAGAAAGACTTGCTGGAGTGATAACATAAAGGCATCATTTTGCAACACTCAACACTTAGGACTCCAAAGTGACTACCTCTTCACACAAAGTCTAACAGCACACATGTAGACCTAGCAATTGGGTACCCGTGGGTAACCCAATGATGGGTACCAACGTGGGTAAATTTACCCACGGGTAAATTTACCCATTTTTTGTTGGTTACGAGGTAGGGGACCCGTTACCCATGAGGATAGGTAACAGGTAACCCACGGGTACCCGTGATTTTTTTTTTAATTATTTAAAGGTAAACATGATGTTACTCAAATATTAACTAAATAAAACTAGAAAAAGAAAGATTACAAATTTCAAATATTAAATTGAACAAATACCTAAAGCATATTAATAATATTGTAGTTTAAAAGTTATATCTTAAGTATTCAAAATCTATCAAATTTAAAGTACATCACATTCAAAACTTCAAACTTTAATTCCATTACATGCCAAAAAAAATTTGAATTGAAAATTTAAATATCAATCAAACATTGTTGTTCTTGTAGAAGAAGATGTTGAATCCATAGGAATATGTACAACAAGTTGTTTTAGATTATAATTTAATTTAATTTGCTATAGATTTTTAATTTATGAAATCAAAAATTAATATTTAGATTAAAAATATTTATATGTAAATATATATATAAATATAATATATTTATATGTATATATAATATAATACATATATATATAAATATATCAATAAAAAAAAATATTTACGGGTTACCCACGGGTACCCGCGGGTTGGGCCAAAAGATGGCGGGTAAATTGGGTACGGATAAAATTACCCACAATTTTTTGGGTAGGAGAAACAAGGCTCATTACCCGTATTTTTTTGGGTACCTACGGGTATGGGATGAATTTTTCCAGGTCTACACATAGGAATGCACTAGTGTAGTCACCAGTGACTGTGTCATGGCAGCCAGTTTTCAGCTTCAAAGAAAATAGTCACACTAGCAAGGTGGCTGTAAAAAATGGAGGCAACTTAGTTACCTCCAACGTATAAAATATAATGGTGACCATGGAGGTATACTTACTTCTCCACTCAAAGGGTGGAGAAACCCCAAGCATGGCACCTTTGCAAGAATAGAGGTGGTTGTAGCAGACTATGGAAGCAACTTAGGAGGCAAATTAGATTAGAAATGTAGTAGTACAAATCATACAATCTTTCATGTAAAGGTATCAAAGTATGACAAACAACATTAAAACTACCATACAATCCTCTAACAAGTAAGCATCACAAAACTCATAAAGTATTCACAATCTTTCATTTACAGTACCAACATGCTTTACAACATTGTAAAGTAAGCCCAACAAACTAGCAAATTAGAAGAAACTCACAGTAGAACCAAGGGCTGAAGATATAGATGATTCTTTCAAATTTCCCTTTCCAGACTCACCATCCACACTCCCAGCAGGCCCCAAGTTGTCCCCAAAGCTGGAAACTGGTTGGCTATCCATTGTGCAAGTGTGTGTAGTGTTTGAGTATGTGAAAAGGGAGTGTAGAGTGTGAGCTGTGTGCAATGATATTTGAGTTTGAGAAGTGTTAGGAGATGTATATATAGAACATATGTAGGTAATTAGTAAATGACATACAGCCAAAAAAACCATGGATGCTTTGTTCGACATATTTACAGTGGATATGATAAGTAAAGCTGCGTTTGTCAGCCTTACTTAAACAACTCAGAAGGAGCCTGGATTCTGCAGGATTATGTTTGTGCATATAATGTGAAGAAATAGTCACATTGACCATTCTCAGCAACATACAATAAAAGAACAAAAGCCACAACAAAGATAGGCTATAGCTTATTCTTGTTGACCAAAAAATGGTAATAGTAACCTTTATTTCATCAGCCTCAAATAGATATAAGAACGATTTGAAGTTAATATTCACCAAAATTTTCGTAATCAGTTGACCTCAAACCCCAAACATGCCAACTTCATCAGCCTCAAATAGATATAAGAACGATTTGAAGTTAATATTCACCAAAATTTTCGTAATCAGTTGACCTCAAACCCCAAACATGCCAACTTCATCAGCTCAACAGAGGATCCCCATACAATTGGTAGAAGTAAGCATACTTAGAAAAGTCCAACATTGCATTAACATATAGACATGCGGGTGAAAAGCAATAGCATGACAAGACCTATCCACCTAATTTCGATTCTCACAATCACACAACATAGATACGCCAAAATACTCACTATGCATGCACTGCAGAAATTCACAAAAAATAAATGGTTGAACCACAATGAACACTATATAGTCTGTCAACGGTATCCTCCACCCACATGCATTCGGCCCACAAATAGGTACCTTCCCCAGCCCCCCTTCAACATTTAATAACAAATACCACAACAGGGCACACAAAAATTTCTGGCCTTAAATCAAAAAATAGAGAAGAACGACAGTCGATACCCGTTATGTTCAAACAAACAAGGCAAAAATTTGAGATTCGATTGCAAAATCCCCAGCCTCAAATTGGAGCCCATGGTACACCTTTGTCAAAGAATGATTCACGGGCATGAAGCCTAAAAGAAGGCCCATGCGATTTACAGTTTATATAAACCATAACTGAAGAATCGCGACCTTCAACCATGTCTAGAACTACCCATATAAACAATTTCTCTCAACCCATATAAACCATAACTGAAGAATCGATGTATAACGAAGCTAGAAAGGGAGGGTTTTTTTTTTTTTTTTTTTCTTTTTCCTTACAACGGATAAACAATCGACTGGAACCAATTGAAAAACTACAACATATTTCACTTGGAAACGATGGAATAGGGGGATTTTTGGCTAAGGAAAATGGTGACTAGGGGTGAGAGGGAAGACGGGAAGAGAGGGGAAGAAGAGGGGCCACGCGATTTTTTGGGGAAAGGAAGAGAAGAGTGGAATTGTGTGGTGATGGGGGACGGGAGAGGGGAGACAATGTGTTGGGTGTGTCAACGTAGGGTTCAAGGTAGGGTGCAGGCTAGGGTTGGGTGTTTTTAAATTATTTTGGGAGGGGTTTTTTGGGTATAATTTTTTTGTGTTTTGGGAGAATATTTGGAGAATGCCTACGTATTTTGGGATTATCCTGAGAGTTGGAAAATATTCTGAAAAAATGCAAGAGAACAAGCCCAAAATTTTTATCTGATTATTCAATGAATTAGATTCGATTATAAATATCCATAATTCAAAATAAGCGGATCGGATATAGAATTAGAAAATTCGATCCATTAAAGATCTGAATTCAATTTTAATATTTTTTTATTAAATTAATACTCTTATATATAATGTTAATAAATATTTTAAAATAAAATCTATATATTATATTGACCTAATATCTGTATTAACGTCTATCTTATGCTATTAATATTGAGTCTTTAGCGTCAAAAATAAAAGAAATACTGATAAAATATCAAATATAATAATGTATAATAGTTTATCTATGCATTAATATAATGTGGAATAAGAATTTAGTATTTAAATATTTAACTTTTCGACTAATATATAATAAAAAAATTCTTAAAAATTTAAATATGACGTAAATTTATTTTATAAATACAATAATTTTATACAATTCAAAAAGAAAAAAAAAATTAAATCGAGTCGAATTTTTTATCGTATTTTGGATATTCATCTAATTCGAATATAGTACTGACCAACAAGATCCTATAAGATATCGGGTTGAATTTATATATGAATTTTGCTAATCGAATTTGGATTCAAATATAGCTGATTAAATCCAAATCCGACCTGTTGACAGCCGTACCCCATGTGTTGGTATCTGTTTATTGATATGAAGTAATAGTTGAGTGCTTATTATATATAATGTTTATAGTTCATAGTTAATCGTTAATTGATATTATGATATAATCACATAAATGGTCACTTCATTTGTAAAAATAACGACAAAAATGAATTGATGTTTAATGTATTATGCAATGACAAAAACTATTATACTGTTGTAATAACTCTATAACTTTAATTTTATCCATTGGTGGTTATGCTTTTCATATGTTATATTACAAATAATTAGGGTATCAGGTATAATTAATTAGTAGTTTATATTAAATATTTATAATTTTAATTATAAGATTAACCTAGTGAAATTTTATTATTCTATATTTATTTTTTTCTCAATTTTATTATATATATATATAATAGTTTCTCTTTTTTCTTTATAATTTAAAGTTTAGTTGAGTTTATGTTACAATATTATTTGATAAATTGTTTTACATATCAGCTTTTATAACTTTTTCACTATTTAAATATTTTATTAGTTCTATTGCTTATATTTTAATAATTATTTAAGATTCATGTTTTTTGCTGTTAATTTACGATTGTGAAATTATATTACTTAGAATATTGTACAGTACTTTTGGTTATTTCAATTAATAGATTTTATACATTCATTTCCAAATTTATTTTTAAATATTCTTGTTTGTTCATGTTAAAAACGTGTTTGGTTGTTGAATATTTTACTTTACTATTTATTATATTGATCGCAACTTTTTTGATTTCTTTATCTAAAGAAATTTTATGTAGTTAGTTCATTTTGAATAATATACCTCAAACAATGTAACATTTGAAATATTCAAAATATTGCAACATTTTTCCATGTAATTGCAATTATTTTAATTTTCTTATCAAATAAATTAATAAATTAATATTATGTATTTTAGGAATTTATAAAAATTTATTTGCGTTATGTTATTTTTCCACATCTAATTATGTTGCATATAAAAGAAATCTTTTTGTGTGTGTGTGTATATATATATGTAGTACCATGTATATTGACATATTTATTTCAATTGCTAAATATGTTTTTTTTATATTTTTTATAAAAAAAATAACTTTATTTCTCTACCACCAAATAAATAATATATATAATTCATTTGTTAAAAAATTATGTTTATGTATTTAAAATCTTAAAATTTATTATTACATAAAATAGTCTTTTACAAAATTGATATATATTTGATATTTTAATAACTTAGACTTAATTTGATCATTTTAATTATAAAAAATAATTATTCTAGTCTTGACATGTTGAAAATGAATATACAAAGTAAATACATTGAGGTTATCTGATAAGTTTAAGTTTTAAAAAACTACTAATCTTAACTTTTCCACCTAAAGAGGTAGATTTTTTTAGTTTTTTAATTTAATTAAATATTTTTATCCAAAAAATTTAATATTTATCTATATAATGTAGTTGATAACTTTGTTAGCAGAAACAAGCAACTAATTTTTTACATTTAATAATTTTATTTTGTATTTATATAGATATAGTTACTTTATTTTTTTAATTAAAATAATGCATTATAGAATTATTTTGTATCTTGATTAAATAATTATTTTTTCAAAAACCTAGAATTAATTTTAAATATATATTATTATTTAAAAAGTTTATATTAATATATTTGTCAAGTAAAAAGGATTAAATTTTAAATATTATGAATTCCTTAAAAAAATTACAATTATATATATATATATATATATATAGTATTTTAAATATTATGAGAAGGATATGAAATTTGAGATATGAATAATTTCACATTAGTTAGTAAGTAAGCCATACATTTATTGAAGTTTTTCAAATTTAATTATATGTATATATATATATTATATAATATAACTAATTAATAATTTAATTTAAATTTAAAACTTATCTTAAAAATAAGAAGTTAATTCTCTCAACATCTATAAACTCTTAGTTTATTTTTATATTATCAAAATTTTCAACAGATATCATTTACCTTGTCAATAATACAATAATGAATTGTATGGAGTAAATATTTTTTATTGGGGATGTACATTTATAATTGACATAGTTGAAAACCTTTCAAGAAATATGTGAAATTAATGACCATTTCAATAGTCAATAACATCAATCTTTGCATTCTTTAGTATATTTATTTGCATTATCAATATTTATATCAAGTGCATTTGTTTGTATATTTTTGCTTCATAAGAAAATTATATAAAATAAAATGTTTATATATATATGAAATACTAACATTTCTTTATAACATTGTTAGGTTAAGAAAGTCTAAGTTTTATATTAAATTTATATATCTTGTGCTTATACAAGAAATTCATGAGACATTGACATTTTCAAATATATTGAGTTGAATATTGAAAATTTATTTATTATTTAATTATGATCATCTACATAATATATGTTATAAGATAATTTAAAAGTGATAAACTATTCTATAAACAAAAACAAATATTTTTTTCTTATCAGAGTTATATAAAGTATTAAGAAGTATTTTAACTTTTAAAATATTTTGTGCTATAAAACACGTGTTAAATTGGTGTATCAAATAATAGTTCAATATTAATTTTTTTTTACAAATGAAATATCAAAAGGTTATATTTTACTCTATGAACAAATACTAGTATAAATCTCTGCTATGCATAGAATGTTCATCTAATTAAAAAAACTTATAAATATACAATTAATTATTGTGCTTTATAAAAAATGTATTGTAGTTTTTTAAATAAATGAAATCTATACTATCATTTTTTTGAAAAACTTTATTTCAAATAGTTAAATAGTACTGCAAAATTGTATCTATTAGAATAAAAATGATATGATAAAATAAGTAAAAAAATTTATGTGAGATAAATTTATATTTCATATAACTCTAAATGTAAATCCGTGCTAAAACACGGCATACAAATATTTTGTAAAATATAAGTAATTATGAAATTATATTGCGATTAAATTACATATGACAAACATTAAAGGATTTGGACAGTCAATGTTTTTACATCATTCATCATGCAAACATTAATTTTTGTCAAATAAACGACCATCTTTTATTGAAAATAAAAAAAATTTAATTTCAAATGTCCACTAGCTAGAACTATTTCTTCAAAGCATTTTGTAACGCTTCGATTGGGAGGCGCTTGCTCCCATACAGGGCGCTACCCACTTTATACCACGAGTCTTCTGAATAACAGAAAATACATTTCTTCAAAAATTTAAAGTATTTAATTTCCACAACAAGCATCCAAAAAAGGTACAACTATAAATTGAAATATCATGAATCACACCTAGCACTTCTATCACCTTCATTATCTTATGTGTCACCTGGATTAGTCTATCTTCGTCACTCGTTCTTATTTGGGGTAAAGAATGAAAAATAACAATGGAACAACGTAAGTCCGAATGACTTAGTGAGATAGTCTAGTAATGACAACAGAGTGCCAATTTCTCAAATATTATATAGAGGACAAATAGAAGCATTAAAATTTCCAGAAGTTGTGAGAGAAGGTTTTAGCCAAAATTTTAGGCGATCCATCTTACCACCATCTCATTTCAGTGACAAGGCTTCACAAATATTGGAGTTTCAAAGCATAAACATCAAGTTGAGAAATCAATCAATTACAATTTAGCAAACAATTTCAAGTAAAAGCTGTTGATGGTTCTCCTACTTTGTCACTCCACTTTCAAAATCTCAAAATCCTTATCCCTCCAAAGTATCAAGTGATTGGCTCATATATTTAATTATTCATTTATTTATTTCTTTATTAGGCATGGCTAGCCGCATGCCTGATCCAGCTCATAGGTGGCTATCTCTAGCTGGCCTACTGAGTAGGGATTTTGTGCATCGTGCACAGGTATCGGTCAAAAGATCTGTCACTGCGGACCATTCCGCCTAGCCATTTTTCGTAACCGATCTCAAGGTCCACCCCCAAGGGTATTATTTATTCATGTACATCATGTACTATGTCCAATAGCATTTTTGGTTAAGTTCGCCACGCAAACCAGTAGCTAGTAATTCCATATTAAGTTTGTTCCAGTATAAGTATGGCGATGATAGAAAAATATATTTCGAAATCACTTTTCAGCTTCCTCAACACAATTGCTAATTTCAGATAAAGCAATATCAATAAATATCAATAGAAGTGGCCAGTATAAAAGGGCAATGTGGAGTATTATTTTCAACACATAGATTAAAAGAAAGCAAATGACCAGGATATATTAACAAGTATACATGTTCTTTCCCCAGTAAAGGAATCTCATACTATTGAGTATAAACTCACTTTGTAAATGTAGAAGAATTCCTAGTTGTATGAATGCTCAAGTCCTGGCTTCCTAGTCAGATCGAAAACTGTCATAAGATAACTTAGGTTATTATTCCATCAATCCTCTGAGTCTTAATGATAAATAAAGTTAACGTCTTTATCAAACTCAGGGTTATTCTGATATAACTCTGGTGATTGGACTTCATTTTCAGATACTTAAGATAGTTGAATATGGTAATCCTTAGTTGTTTGGAGAGTCTATGTCCTTGGTTCCGAATCAATTCAAAGTTCAGAATAAATAACCTAAACCGATATTGTTTTGATTTTTGAATCATAATGCTTAATGCACTTAAATGTCCTTATCAAGTACCATGTTCACTTAGATGTTTAAGATAATCATATATTATTGTCCTTGGCTTGACAAGTCGGTAAACAAGTTGTTAAAATCTTACTTCATGTGCTAATGGTATCCATCCGAGTTGATTAAGTTCAACATTATAATAACTTGTGAAATTAATTCATGAATTAGGCTAAATCATAGTTTAATAGTCTTAATTCATGTCATGATTAGGCTTCGGTCCAAACATTGATTATATTTAACAAATTAATCGAATCAAAATTCAATTATTGAAAATTACCCGAATTGGATAGAATCGGGATCTAATCTCAAATTGGGAATAGTCCAGATGAATTCAGGGCATCATTCTATACAAACTGGTCCAAGACAGTCGCTGCCACGCTCCGCCATCGGAGACTAAAACCAACACCACCACCAGATACGCCTTGTTGCCAGGAGCAAAAAGCCCCTATTGATTTTTGATTTCACCGCCGATAAGCCAGTCAATTGGCCATTCGAAGCCGCGGCCAAACCTTAACACCACTGCCCAAACTACCTCTAATTCCGCCACCGCCACGAGTTGAAACACCAAATCAACTCCACCATGAGCTTACCCATGAGCTTGCAACCAGAACCCAGTCAAGCTTGTCCATTTTCTGCCGCTGGAAGCCGAAGAATAGTCAAACCCATCGCGAGCTCACTGTCGCCTCCTTTTTTTGGCCAATTCGTTAGTTTTTTTTGAGTGATTTTGGTATGGTTTGGCTTACCTTAGCTAGAGAAAGCTAACTATGGCTTTAGGTTCGAGTTTCACAGTCATTTTCTGGCGATTCACCGGTGGTGTAGGTTCAATTTAATTTTCATAAATTTAATAAATTTTCGTCCTTAAGGTTCTATATATAATTGTATTTTTTAGCTTCTTCAATTGACCCCCCAAGCTTTTCACCGTCTTCAACTAAGTCCTTGGAAACTTTAACCGCCTTCAGTTTAGCCCCTAGTTTTCAATTAAGTCCTTGAACTTTTAATCCTTATACATTGACCCTAACATTTCTATTTTTTGGGCAACTCGATCCAAATTTAATTATTTTGAAGTCCTTGGACTTTTATGGTGCTCACATTAACCCCCTAAACTTTATAATTTTGTGCAATAAAGTCCTTCTCTTATTTTCAATTTAATCCTTCAATTGTAATTATTTAATTCTAGAATTCTATCTAATTCTAAACTAAAATTAATTTAGCCAAGCCTATCAATGTCACATTTTATTATATTTCAGGATTTCAAAATTTTTTTGATGGGGAACATATGGGGAAAAAAATTTCTCAAGTCACAACAATGATTATTAATTAACATAATAAGTATATTTCAAAAAAAAAAATAACATAATAAGTAGAACTAATGAAATTATCCCTATACATTATGTACAAACTTTTGTTCATTAGCCTAGTAAGAGATGATAAGATATAATTGTTCACACAAAATTTGAGTCTGCAAAAAGAATTACAAGACAAGAAAAATATGGACAAATTCAATATTTATTAAAAAAAAATAAAAGTGGTTATAATCTAAGGAAGTATCTCCATAATTGAAGATCAATCCTCTGATTCTTCTTCTTGGAATGCGATTCAAGGGCTTGGCACTTGTTCTTGAATTGAATGCGTAATTCCCTTCTAGACTTGTTGTAATGCCCAATATTTTTGTTCTTATTTATCTAATTTTTTATTATTCCATAAGAAAATATCATATGGTTAAAAAAAATTCAAATCAATAGAAGTACGTACAAATGGGCTTGTGATAAATGGTGGACAAAATTTGTTGAGAGTTTTGGTCCTTGTATACAATCCTAGTACCATATTGAGGTGGCATGTAATCACTTTGCATGGCAATGTCCTAACTCTATATAGCCACACGCACGCAACCCTCTTTGACCAAACCCCATATCTTCTTAGCCACTTTATCCCATTCACTTAGAAGAAGATTCAATACTCTCCTAATCCTATATTAATAACTTTTTGGGACACTTAAAATATTAATATCAATATTGTATTATATTTTTTTTCCTTTATACCTTTAAATATTAATTTGGTATTTTTAAAAATATTTAAAGACTTTCAAATCATTTGGACATTAGGAATATCAAATGCTTTAGAAAATCAAATTATTTCATGTTTAATTGATAAATTTTAGTATTTCAATTAAAGATATAATGACACATAAAATACCATTATTTTGATATATATATATTTATATACATATATAATAAGAAAATAAATATTATTCCCTCCTGGTCATAAAACAATAACTATCATACTCGATGTTAAATTTATACTTCATTCTAGTTATAGTAAAATTTACTTCACTTGATTAGAATATAATAATATTAAGATTATGAGTCATTAGTTAAAGGATTTGTTTTTTTATTGAACTGGAATTAGAGCAAACAAATTTTCCTAGTCCTAGAGGGAGAATAACTAGAGTCCTCCTTAAATTAAGTCACCTCTCTCATATACATACATATATAGTTCCTACAAAACCTAAAGCCCTAATTGCATAACCACCAAAACAAAAATAACAGAGGGGAGAGGAGATAGAGAGAAAAAGGAGGTTTGACGGCTACAAGTTTCCGGAGCAAAACATCAAGGTAAAATTTTCCACAAAGATTTGTCATGCAATTGTGGATTTATACTATTGGATAACTTTTTCATTTCTTGCACAACCATAATAGGCCAGAGTGTGTATATATGGAAAGAAGTTAATTTTGTTTGACATAAGTGTTGACAGGTTGTACTAGGAGTTTTGAACTTGGAAAACAACATGTATGTAATTGTCACACCTAAGGATGAGCAAATGATGTTGTTCCCCTTTAATTTTGTGCGCCAAGGAATAACTTAATCAATATTTTGTGAATTCAATACTTTAGAGAGAGAGAGAGAGTGTGTTGATCTTTAGTTTGTTAATTCTTGGGAATAGTTGGTTTGCTAACTTGAAAATAAGAATTTTTAAAAAGAAATTAAGTAGTTTATTTATATTATGGATCTGGGAATAAGTATATTGAATAGCTTTTACATCTTCATTCATGTTTCATCAGTTTCTATGTCAACTTCATCGGACTATTTTTACGTCTATAAGTTTAGTATGCTTTGCTTTTTAATTTTTCCTTTATTATCCTTCATTATCGAGAAAATATGAAAATGTTTTTTTCTAATCATAACTCCTAGTTTGTTGCTACTATTTCTTTTAAGGATAATATTTGACGTTAGTTTGTGTTCAATTGAATTGAAGCTGAGTAACAATAGGTCATAAATTTTATAATGTCAATTAGAATTGTAGGTCTTAAGAAATGTAGGCTCAGGGCACCCATAAGACTAGTTCTAAGGAATTCTCATTGCTAGTCATCTAAATTAGTGATTGATATTTTTTGTAAATGAATCAAGTGCCCAACTACTGATCCCGACTGACTCTAAGATAGGTGATTGACTTTTAGGAAAGATTATGAAGGTGAGTCTTATATATAATATATAGTAGTACTTTTCAAAACGCAGAAGAATATATGTTGTAATGTATTCCATGGTTAACTTTTCTTCGATTCACACTACACTATAATAATATTTCACTGCGCATACAAAATTCTTTTATTCATTTTCATAACGCAAGAAAGCATGTTTCTTTTAGAGCCATCATTAATATTTAATCCTATTTTTAAACTAGCAATGAAATACGATGATCAACACTAATGATTGAATTTACTGTTATTGATACTGTACGTTGGATCCAACTTGGTATGAGTATGCGAGGGACTTTGTTGGGTAGCAGCGGGCTTGTCGATCAAACCCTAAGGCACAATGGCCCAACCCCCCAACGCACACTAGAAGCCGTTTGTGGTTGAGGTGGGTTATAGGATTTCCCGAGGACCTAGGCTCGGGCACTGTTTGGTAAGGTCACACCTTGCCTTGAGTGATAAGGAACTTTTGTGGTGGGATTCATAAGATTGACTGGTTACAACAAACACTAGTTTGATCATCGCATTTAATTGTTGGCCGCCTATTAAAAATGTTTATTGTTATACTCTCGTTTTACTACTATACAACACATGACTATTTTTCTTCAAATGTTTATCACTGCGCATTTTTTGATAATGATATATTCTTGAACTCACATTGTACACACTTGGCATTCACTGAGTCCTTTACTCATGCTCTACCTTTTTTTTTTTTTTTTAACTTCCTTCTGGCGGACCTAGAAACTAGCCTTGATTAGGATGATCAACCCATCTTTGACAAAAATTAGAGTTGAAAGACTTCTGATGAGGAATTAGTAGTATTTAGTTTCATTTGTCATGTTGATGAATTAGTTCTTGTTTTATTTTTTATTATTTATTGAACTTTTAGACATTTCAAGCTTTTCCATGTTTAAGATTTATTTGGACTGCTAGGAGCGTTTAGAGTTTATTAATGGATATGATTTTAATTGACGACTCATTTTTTTTGGAATGAGTTTCACGCCTCAAAACTGGACTATATGGTTCGATTTTAGGTCATGATGGAGTGGTATTATAGCCTAGGTTATGAACTTAGTCTATGTCGAGATAAAATCCTTGGACTATGGAATTTGGGCATAGAACTTTTAGGAATTGATTTGAGTATTTAGGTTCGACCATTAAAATGATTGATCAAATTTTAGTTAGTATGAGGTTGTGGAGGATTGTTATTAGGTATGCCAATTGATACGATTGAAATTTTTTTGTACTTCAAGATATAATCATGACATGTTATGAGGCTTAGATCGGAAATAGTTTAGGATTTGATAATTTTCTCCCCTTTGAGAATTGTGAATGCCTATCTTCTTTTAAAACGACTACTTAGCGTACTTCGATATTTTCTTTTATTGGTCTAGGCTTATTTTGATAAGATGGTAAGTCAAAGCCCGCATAAGTCATTTCATGATTTAGACGTTTCACCTTGACAATCAAGGTTAGAGGTAGTGAACGATACAACCCTAGCTGCAAGCAACCCATTTCTAAGAAATTTAATATGCCTTAAAAGGATTATCCAACCTAATCATCGTTAGCTTGAGGGTGATGGGGATCACTATAAAAGAGAACATTTTCAATATAATAAAGAGGTGAAGAGTTAGAATAACATCTAGATGACTATCTGCAAGTGTTAGATTGCCGAAATAATAAGTTGAAAGAGCAACGTCATCGAGAACAAAATATGTTTAAGATAGCCATGAAAGGCTTTAGAGAAACTCAACATTTGTCAGCTTATTTATTAATGTGTCGGGGGAAGAGGATCCAGAAGAAAAACTAGCCAAGGAAGAACCCAATGAGGAGAATGAAGAGGACATTGAGGAAGGCTTTGAAGAAACGAGCTCAAATGAGGATATTGAAAAGATAGAATCAAATGAGGCCAATGATAAGGATTAGAATAGGAGAATTATCATCTAGAATTAGATAGGACTTTTATTTTGAAATTTCTATTGTGTTATTTCAAATAATTAGGTTTTCTATTTAGTAGTTGCTATGGCTTAAAATTTCTATTTGCTAATAGTTAGTTTGTGGGAGCCTGTCAGCCTGGGAATCTAAGAATTGAAGTAGTTAGGGAACAGAAGCCAATTGAATGACTTTGATTGTGAGGTACTCAGAATGAGTAAGATAGGATACCTAGCGTACTTGATTAATGAACCTAGGGACAAGATTAAGATCGATGAAGTCCTTATACTCACGAATTTCCCTAATGTATCCCTTGAGGAATTAACTTTTCTACCCTTAAACCGCAAAGTGGAATTTGCTGTTGAGTTCTTTTAGGAACAACTTTAATATCTAAAACGCTATATAAGATGGCACAAGCAGAACTTAACGAACTTAAGGTACAATTGCAAGAGCTAATCGAAAGTGAGTTTATTTGGCCAAGTTCATTTTCTTGGGAACCCCAGTGCTTTTTTTGTAAAGATAAAGTATGGGACTTTGAGGATATGTATAGACTATTAGGGCTCGAATATTGTTATGATTAAGAATGACTATCTCTTGCCCAAAATAGAGAAACTCTTTGATCAATTAAGATGATCTTGAGTCTATTCTAAAATAGATTTTAGACAAGGCTACTACCAACTAAAGATTAGAGAGAAAGATATGCCTAAGACAATGCTAAACACTCAATATGGTCATTTTGAGTTCATAGTAATGCCATTTGAGTTGGCTGATGCACCTGGAGCATTAATAGATTTAGTGCACTATGTCTTTAGGCCATATCTATACCAAATTGTGGTTGTTTTTGTTAATAATATTATGGTCTATTCAAAGAGTGAGAAGAAAAATGAAGAAACTTGAGGATAGTATTACAAACACTTCGAGAACATAAACTTTATGCTAAGTTCAATAAGTATGAGTTTTGGCTTGATAAGGTAGCCTTTTAGGGTCATATAATGTAGCACCCTCTCTTGGGATAACCACTAAGCTGAGATGCCTTTTCGATTCAAACTTAAATCATAACCCACAAGACAGAATATAGGCCCATAAAAAAATTTTCAAATTCATCCAAGAAGCAACATGCTCCAACTTAAACAAATTACCACAAAAGTACTATATACATCCCATGACGTTCAACATAATATATACATGCCACAAATACTGGATTCAAACTTATCATATCACAACGTCTCTAAGCATAACATAATATCTAAGAAAACCTAAAAGCACACGTAACCATTAATGTATTACAAAAAGTAGATTTCCAGTCTAAGCATAAAATCCAAGTCCCTCGTCAAAACCTGCATGGGAAAAATCAAGAATAACAGAGAGTGTGAGTCTTAAGGACTCAGTGAGGGATGTACAACAAACAACCACATAAATCTGTAGCAAAATCAGAAGTTCAACAGAATATAAACAAACATGACATTGAAAAGAGAACACAAATGTACTAGAACAAAGATACGTTCAAATTCCAGGCTATTAGTTTAGGAGATGTTACCGTCGGCTTGAATGGCCTGGCCAACTCTACCGATTTACTACGGGACGTATCATCATTGGCCAACTCAATCGGTTTACTATGGGAGGTATCGCCAATGGCTCGTTCGGCCGGAACATCAACCCGAACTATACTAGGAAACTACACCGTTCTTAATGCTCCATGATCAGATTACAAACAGTTAGGATACAATCAAAGTAAAGCAAACCCGAATAACATATGCATTCCAATAGATCATAACATAACATGTCTATTAGACTCATCTTTTTCTAATCAGACAAAACTTACCCAAGTGTGACAGCTTGGTACCTGATAAATTGCTGATGCCCAGGAAATAGTCCTTAGCTCGTCGAGATACCCAGGGAATAGCCCTTAGCGATACCGTAGTTCCAAGCATTCTACTTAGATCGACACTCGACCAACATATCTCTGTATATATATCAGCATCAACAAACAAATTTCTGACAAGGCGAATCAGTAACATACACGATAAATTCAGACAAACCGACAAAGCCAGACATATGACAAGCAGAATGAATTTAGATCGAACGATATCAAGCAAGACAACATGAGTTTTTGGCGCCAGAACAGATAGGCTAAAATCTTATCAGGAACAAAACTAAGCAAACAAACTATATGGATCATTTCACAGATAACAAATCAAAATTCAAATAAATCACAGAATCCAAGAATCCAGATTCAGTTATAGAACATGAACAAGTTTAACCCACACAGGGGTATAAACAACAGATAGGAATATAAAACAAGTTCCAGATTAACAGACCCTCACAAGGGTTTTCGATACAATAAACAAATAACAATCAAGAGTTCAAATATTAACAGAATTCAATAATCGAGAATCAATTGTTTCTCAGAACAAGAACAACTTAACCTTCATAGAGGTATACAACAAATAACGAACAGGTTTATACAAGTTAATACCAGAGCGGTAGACCCTCACAGGGCATACAAAATAAATACCCAGGAGGTTAAACTCTCTCCTCCGTAACCTTAAAGATGCTGTCACAACCTACTTCTCCGCAGGACCTAGCTCCTCGTCACCTAACAAAAGAGTAGGTCCACTGTCAAAATTCTTATTTGATCCTATAATTACAATTATGAATAATAGTCTAAATTTGATAATTACTCGGTTAATACGGTAATTAGGGTTTGTTTCGGCATTATCGTTACGGAACATGTTAATTATACCATTATTACAGAAATATGTATGAGGTTTATATCAGTTCTAGTAACGAGATATAATCAGGTCCCTAATCACATAATTAACCTTGCCACAATATACTAAATCAATAATAACAGTCCAGTTATCTTTAATAACCCAATTTTATTACTTAGGTCTCAAATTCACAAAATTAGGGTTTTCATCCTTCATTTAACTCGATTAACCCAAAATTAGCATGTGGTAATACAAATCTAGCCTCGCTAAGCTTTATAAATACATATATATGGCAATTATCTAAATTCCCATATCCAATTCTTACATCTTCTAGACAAAATACAAGATTTAGAGGAACAAAATTGTACAAGGTATAAGTCTCAATTTCGATCTTTACCTAAGATTTCTCAATCGGAACCTCAAAATCACAAACTAATGTTACAATCGCTGCGATGAGGTTAAGAAACTGCCTTAGCACCGCCGCGACCGTCGTCGAAATTGATCAACACCACCGCTAAAAGATGAGTCTTTCTATGCTCTATCAAACACCCAAGTCAATTTCAGCTTTCGCCGCCAAATCGTTGCTCAATTGGCCGAAAAATGTCACAGCTCCGCCGCATGCTACTGTGCTGGTTTTTCTTCAATTTTGCTTGCTTTAGTGGCCTATTTTCGAAATTGAAAACGTCTATGTGATCCTTGAGCTGAGCCCAACAAAACCCAGTACTCAGTCACAAGCTTCCATCGTCGGTGAAGTCGCATCCGCCACCTCCATCGCTGCTCAACCTTCGGCTTCAAATTTCGACCGTTTGACTGGATAGTTTTGGAAGAAAAATATGGCAATGTGATCTTCTTGAGGAGAGGAACAAAACGATATATGGCATGAAGAGGTTCGCTATTTGCTGGAGAAGGTCGCCGGGAAGGTTGAAGATAGGTTGCATGTGAGAAATAGTGAAATGCTTGGGGGGGGGGGAATTGATATATAAGGGTTCACTTTTGAAAATTAGAAATTGGCCCCCAAATCTTTAATTCAGTCTTCAATTGAGTCCTCCAAAATATATTAAAGCCTCAATTCAGCCCCTGGACTAAGTTAGTGCCTACGATTTGCCCAGTTGACCAAAAGTATTCTCATTTTGACCCACAAAGCTCCTAAAGGTTGATAAATTAGGTTTTCCCCAAATTGCAATTTGACCCCAAAACTTCTAAAACAAATAAATAATTAAAAAAAATAATGAAAAATCAATTCTACTAATCATATAATTTCTAAGGGCGTTACATATCATTTCTAAAGATGAGATAACAGTTGGTCCATCCAAAATTGAAGCAATAGTAGAATAGAGAAGACCAAAAATATTGACTGAGATGAGTAGTTTCTTATAGTTGATAGGTTACCATAGGAGGTTTGTGCTAGATTTCTCAAAAATGGCAGCTCCATTATTCAGATTAACAGAGAAGAAGGTGTCATTTAAGTGGATTGAGAAATATGAGGTTAGTTTTCAAGAGCTTAGGTTACAATTTTAGACTAAAATGTACGTTTGAAATTTTTGGTGAACTCAGAGAATAGTATCTTAAGTTGAGAATTAGAAGTTGGGGGATATATTTTGGTATTAAGGACAACTATTTGACTTTGAGAAAAGAATGCTAAATGAAAGAATGGTCTTCTTGGATCCTAATTTTATGTGACCATATTTTCTGATGAATATTTTCTCATATTCACTGATTGAATATGGAAAGATGGCAAACATAATTTTATTCTATTTGTTAGGTGTTTATAGACGCTTGAATCATCTCAATCTGATATATATATATATATATAAAGTTATCACCAAAATACTAAGATGTGTCCAGTGAGAAGATATAGGACTTTGGTTTCTCAAAAATGGATATTGTGACTCCTTTACTAATTCTTCCCAACAGAATTAAGCAAAATGATCAATATATGAATTTTAATTCCATTTCTTAAGTTTTTATTGCCACCTGAACCACCTCAATTTGATATATACGGAGAAAATTATGATAAAAATACTAAGGTGTAAAGTCTGGAAATACAAGATTTTAATTTTCAAAAAATAGATGAATTTTACTCTTTTTACTACCCGATCTCAATAGAATTGAGTAAAGTGATGAACATAAGATTTGTATATTTATCTTTTAGGAATTTATATTCATATGAATCACTTCAATATGATAAATAGGGAGAAATGTATGATCAAAATACAAAGGTGTGGCAAGATAGAAAACACAAGACTTTGATTTTCTGAAATGGGATATTTGATTCCTTTTGCTACATGATTTTGATTTAATTTGGAAATTTGATCAACGTGTGAATTTTAGATCCATCTCTTAGGTTTATATAGTTATTTCAATCACCTTAATTCGATATATATAGAGAAAGTTATGACTAATATACTAAGACTTGTCAAGTCAAAAAATACAGACTTCGATTTTCCAATAACAGATATTTGTGATGCTTTTAATAGCTTGATCCTGTTGTAACTAACAATAGTGGTAATCATATGATTTATAGCTCTGTATATTAGGTTTCTATAGGCACTAGAATCACCCTAATCTGATATATATGGAAAAAGTTATAGCGAGAATACTAAGATATGTCAAATTAGAAGCCTCCTAGACTTCAATATATCACCATCTGAATTTTCTTCATATTTATGAACCTTAGCCTCAATTTTACTCCTCAATGTCGGCTTACTTGGATTGTGATATCAACATAAAAGTTTTAGGTCTTTCTCTTAGTTTCCAATACCTCAAGAAAATTAAAACTATATGAGCAAAACTATCCAACTCATGACTTAAAACTAAGGATTGTAGAAGAAGATTTTTGGAATTTAGTGTTGGGGGTTACGGAGTTTCTTAAGGTGTCAATTAGAAAAGGATTTGTAAGGATTGGTAAAGGAGGAAAGTTGAGCCCTCAGTTTGTTGGTCCTTTCAAAGTAGTGGAGAGGATTGGAACAGTAGCTTATCGAATTCTTACCACCAAACCTTATAGGGACATGTAATGTATTCCACGTGTCACAACTAAAGAAATATCACCAAAACCCCTGCATATTATTAAGTATGAAATCTACCACTTCAAAAAAGATTTGATGAATGAAGAAAAACCAATCCAAATTCTAAATCAAAAAATGCAAAAGCTGCGCACTAGAGAGATCATGCTAGTAAAGATTCTATGGAGAAACCATAATATAGAGGGGGCGACATGGGAAAATGAGGAGGAAATGCAAAAATATCACCTGAATGTGATTAGAATTTAGGGACCAAATTCCTTTAAGGGGGGCGGGATGTAATGCCCAACATTTTTGTTTCTTATTTATCTAATATTTTTTATTATTCCATAAGAAAATATTATATGGTAAAACAAAATTCAAATCAATAGAAGTACATACAAATGGGCCTATGATAAATAGTGGACAAAATTTGTTGAGAGTTGTTGGTCCTTGTATACAATCCTCTACAATATTGAGGTGGCGCTAATCACTTTGCATGGCAATGTCCTAACTCTTTGTAGCCACACGCATCCAGCCCTCTTTGACCAAAACCCATACCTTCTTAGTCGCTTTATCACATTCACTTAGAAGAAAATTCAATACTATCTTAATCCTATAATAATAACTTTTTGTGACACTTATAATATTAATATCAATATTGTATTATGTTTTTTTTCCCTTTGTACTTGTAAATATTAATTTGGTATTTTAAAAAATATTTAAAGACTTTCAAATCATTTGGACATTAGGAATATCAAATGCCTTAGAAAATGAAATTATTTCATATCTAATTGATAAGTTTTAGTATTTCAATTAAAGATATAGTGACACAAAAAATACCATTATTTTGATATATATATATTTATATACATATATAATAAGAAAATAAATATTATTCCCTCCTGGTCATATAACAATAACTATCATATTCGATGTTAAATTTATACTTCATTCTAGTTATAGTAAATTTTACATCACTTGATTAGAATATAATAATATTAAGATTATGTAGTTAAAGGATTTGTTATTTTTATTGAACTAGAATTATAGCAAACAAATTTTCCCACTTGCAGAGAGAGAATAACTAGAGTCCTCCTTAAATTAAACCATCTCTCTCATACACATACATCTATACTATTATATATATATATATATATCACAACAGCGTGGGACCCACAATTGTGAAATTTTAATTCTAATTGTGCAATTTTAGCCAAATGTCAAATTCTTAAAATTTTGAATTTTTTAATTCAGTTAAAAATTTTTAGTTGGTTGTTTATTTACTTCTATATTTCATTTGAATACAATCAATTTATCTATTATAACTAAAATATCAGGTTGTGTTTATCCAAAATTGCAATATAGATTTATATCTCATAAGATAATTCAAAAAATATCTTTAATCATATTTTTATCTCACTAAATAAGTTTATAATTTAAAACATATTTTTGTATATTCATGTAAGAATTTATCTTCAATATTGAATTTTTATTTTATTATTAATTTTGTTGCAGCTCTCTTGATTTATCTAGATAAAAAAATTTATATATACTTCATATTTGGATAATGTACTTCGAATAATGGATGTTTTGAAATATTTAGGAATATTATAATTTTATTAAGTTGTTGAAATTATTCCCATTTTCTTATCAAATGAATGAAGAAATACTATATTTTGTTTAATAAAAAATATTCATTAAATTTATTAGCACTTGATTTACCTATTTCTCAAAGTATTCCTAATCCGAAGGATTGGAAAATGTGGAAAGCTTAGCCCAAGATATGTTGGTCTTTATGAGATGTGTGCAAGAATCGAACCAGTAGCTTACCGTCTGACCCTACCCCAAGGCTTGACGAGAACGCATGATTTTTTCATGTATCACAACTTTGGAAATATTATCTCGACCCCTCCCTCATCATTTCACATGAAGATATATCATTGGAAAGTGACTTAACCTAGGAAAAGCAACTGATTCATATCCTGGATTGAAAATTTCGAGAGCTCAGGAATCAAAAGATTTCTCAAGTAAAAGTATTATGGTGCAATCAAAACATATAAGATGTGACTTGGGAGCGAGAAGATTTCATGCGCCAATAGTATCCTGAACTATTCCGGTGGTCAGGTAAGAATCTGGAAAGCAGATTCTCTTAAGAAGGGGAGGATTTAACCCCCCTAAAATATTTAATTGGTAAAAGTTTAAATATTATTATTTTAATTTAATTTAATTTAATTTAAAAAATAAAATTTTGGGGGTCAAAACGTAAATAGGAAAAGACTTAATTGTAAGACATTTGAAAGTTTGGGGGGTTTAAGTAAGAATTTTCTTGGTCAAATAGGTCAATCTAATGCACTTAATTAATAAAGGACCTAATTGAAAATTAAAAGAAAATGCTGGGGTCAATTCATAAATATAAAAAATTATTCTTTATATATCATTCCCCCTCCCATTTTTCTTCAATTCCCGCATGCACACCCCCTTTCTCCCTCCAGCGACTTCCTTTCGGAGATAGCCAATTTCAAAAAATATACCGACCAAAAGCTACCCCACATCATTAGGAACACAACCATACCACATGTATCCTATTTTGAACGATGGTCCACCAGGAAATTGAAGTTGAAAGTTGAGCGGTGGTGGCAAGTGGCGGACGCAGTGGTTCAGCAGCGGAAGCTTGAGTTTGGGAGGAAGGTTCTGTAGAGCTTAGCTTAGGGAGCAAAATGGTAACTTCAATTTATAGATTTGATCACTGATAGTGGCGGAGCTACGCGGTTAAGGTCACAATAGACAGTCAATTTGTTGGTGAATTTGAAAATTATTTTGGGCATCCTTCTGTATGCATCAATGAGTGTCAACTGGTGGTGGTAGTCAGCAACTCCAGTGGCGGCGACGCATAGCAGTCCTAAGATAAAAAATTTATCTCGTCACGGTGGTCACTTGTGTGGTATTAGTTTGTGGTAATTGAGCTATGATAATAAGATCTTGGGTAAAAATTGTATGGAATCAGGGTTATTACAAAATGCCTTGTATGGTTCTTATTACCTTATCGATTCTTGTATAATATTATGATATAGAAAGAATACGATTGGAACCGAGACAATGTGATGCATGGATATATATAATATTAAGTGGACCCGGATCTGTAAAATATATATAATCTTTGATTGATTAAGTTAAGCAGATGATTAAAACTTTAAATTTGTATATAATGATGTTCGGTGTTGAATCGTTAAAGATTAAATTCTTGCCAATTGAAGTTAATTGCTGAAATTTTATATTTGACTTTGTGTAACATTCAAGGACCAAATGTTGTAGGAATCTGAATTAATTATTATGTTTTGATTAAAGTGCCAAAGATAGGACTTAAAATTTTAAATTATGAACTATTGACTTCGGAAAAGCTTATCGACCAGAACGAATATGAATCTCGTAAATATTGTAGTGTTAATGCCATAATTATCATGTTACATTATAGTATCTTTGGAACCGAACCTTAAAATATTGTATTAATTGTAAAACCATCGATATTAAGATATAAATGTCTTAATCATTATCTAAAGGTCTAAACAACCATTTTGACATTAAGTATGTTCTTTTAGATTCCTGATGAGGAGCCGGGATTGGCCGGATGGTAGTGCAGGGGTAGCCTTTTTTGTAGAATCTAAGGTGATGGTTAGTTTTTCCTTTTTTGGGAAGTAAATGATCCTTAACATTTGTATTCCTATGTCTATTTTTTGAATTTGACTATTCTCGTTCTGGTGCCCAAAACATTTGTTGAGATATTTATTTTTGTCACGTATACCCTATAACCTTGCTAGCTTTCCATGTATATGTTGTTATTTTGGGTCTTGCTGATCAAATCTTATTTTGTACTGCTGCATACTATTTACATGGTCATGTTGGCTAGTGTTTACGAATTATATTATTGCATTTGGTTTCACAGATATGTTTCTTGATAAGTTATTTGAAATGTATTATCTGTTGGCATAATGTTATGTCACCTTAAGGATGCTCTTGGGGGGTTACTGCCCGGTGGGTCGCCATGGCGTCGGGTTGGGCCTGAGACTAGGTCCAAAAAGACAACCGAGAGGCACGGGCCGATGGTAGCTGGTCTCCCGACTAGTACCCACCTAAGATCCTGACTTATGGGTAGTTGGAGGGTAGCTGTCTGCGAGTGGCGGGATCTGGCATGCGGTCGGCCATGCCACATGTCTAGTGAGCTGAGTGCTTGGATAATAGAGTAATAAGGGGAGTCTGTTATGATTATTGTACTATGTGCACTGTTTGGCACCGTTTATTATCATTTCGGGTTTGCTCTGGGAGCAATAAGGATGGAATTGCCAACAGTCTGTTAAATTTGGTATTACTTATGCTTTGTTACATTATTGCTTCATATCGTAAAGTTATACTTGTTATTGAATTTGATTATTGATTGTTGCTCTTTTGACAAGTTTTTCCTTGACTACTGTCATATTTGCCTCCTCATTAAGTCTTTTAGACTTACCCTCTTTTCGTTATTCTTTATTTGATGGGTGTCGAATCCAACAAAAATAAATACCTTCTCTAGAAATATGATTTGTAATCAGTAGGAGTAAGGTCGTATTCTATAGAGGCTGGTAAATTTTATTTCCTTCAAGTTTACTAAATAAAATAAAATAGAATGGGGGGATTTTTATGAAACGGAAGACTAGAATATTAAAAGTAAATAAATCACAAATAAAAATAAAGAATCAATAAGAATGAAATCTAGATTAAGGTAAAAATCTCAATTTGGTTCTCAGATCTGATCATTAATGCAAAGATTAATTCCCCTTTTCTTTAGTAGACTGGTTATAGTTTCTCGGTTGCCCTAATAACCAATATCTCCTTACTATTTCGATAACTAAGAAAAGCTCGTAAGTTATTTCCCTTGTCAATAAACAACCCTAAAGAAGCGCTCCTAGAATTTAATTTATCAACAACATTAAAAACTAGAGAGACCCAGCCCTAGCCAACAAACACACACAAGTGGGGTTCATTTAGACTATATTATTAATCCACATAACATAAATCATGCATGAGGTCACCACACATAACTATGTTATTTGCCACAAATATTAGAACAACTAAACAATTACGGATTTAATGTTCTAATTGACAGGACAATTATTCTAAGCTATCAAATTTGGGCCTAAATTCAATGAACCTAAATAATCGTAATGAAAATGGAAGATAAATAAATACTCAAGGAATAAGGAAAATAAATTAAATAAATTAGATCTCACAAATACTGAAGAGCCAAAACTTGATAACCTCTTAGGCTAGAAGAAGAGTTTAGCAACTCATGGGAAGAAGAAAATGCAGGAGACTAAAAATATGCTAAACAAAAGAATGAAAAACTCCCCTATGAAAGAAACCTAGTTCCCTACAAATAGCCTAATACTCTTAATGCAACTGGGAAACTAATAAGAGTCCTACCAGAATAGGAAAACTAAAATTATCCTAATTAAAGAAATACAAATTAAAATATTCCAGGAATATACAACTGCAAAACATGTCTGCACTCGAATTATTTCCTTCTTCCATTTCTCATCTCCTCGGAAATGCAATCTTTGCTCCAAGCATGTCAAAAACTCGATTTCCAACTACATTTAGCTTAAATCTTCAATTTGCTTCACAAAACATAAAAAGAAAGTTAAAACCCAATAATTAAGCATTTTTACTATTAATCACAAGGGAAAATTATACGAATAAAAAGACAAAAATACAACGTAACAAATTCCCCCACACTTAGACAATGCCTGTCCTCAAGCATACACTAGCTCCAATTTATCAACCTTTCTCACAAATCCTTCTTCCTATTTCTCAACGCCAAATTTCAAATTATCACATTTTGGAGGGCCGAATCAAGACACAAATTAGAACATGCACTTCCTAGAAAGAACCCTTATAAATCACAAAAATAACTTGTCACCATGGCAGTCTCTTCGAACTTGAAATGTAAAAGGAATTTAACACTTTTTCATTAACTTCAATTCAAGTCAAGACATAGAAGGACAACTATCAAAAACATGCAACGATATCACATATTCATGGAAGAATAGCAAGTCGAATGCAAGAAAACATAAAGGATGAAAGGGAAAAACCTTATTCAATCTTTCTTTTTTTTTTTTAGGTACTAAATTTAGTGCGTGGACCAACCTTTTTATGCGAATACAAATATTGGTGATGGATGCACCCGGTTACTCAGTTAGCCACAATTTGTTTAGAATGCCATCCGACCTTTTTTCGCGAATACAAACATTGGTGATGAATGTACCCGGTTACTCAGCCAGTTACAAACCTAGATGGTTATTATCCCTATTCATAATCACTTTATTTTAGTGATTAGCGGAGTAATCAAGCCCTTTTTTTTTCAAGAGAAAGAGAGAGAGGTTAAATGGTCAAACTCAGTCACCTTCATTGTCTTAGTACATTCAACTCAACAATTCAACCCAATATGTTCATCAAGGAAAGTTAAAAAAAAAAGTTAACCCATTATACATGACAATTATTAAGGTGATATGCATTAATTCCCTTATACATTTTTCATCCAAATCAACCAACACGGTAACAAGTCAAAGTGCAATAAACAAGAACTTAACTACTCATGCCATTCTGACAATGTGTCCTAATTCAACCCAATTATTTAAGTGTTACCTCAGGGACAAGCATCGAAAAGAGACAAAAGGTCAATGAGAAAAGATTAACAAATCAAGAACTAAAGCACACTTAGTAAACAAATAAGAAGAGTAAAGAGTAATTTCATGCATGTTTGAATCAAAATGAATCCAAATTCTCCTCCCCTACACTTAAACCAAACATTGGCCTCAATGTTTCAAACTAAGAATGTAAATGCATAAAAATTATGGAAGAGGAACTCCCTTGAGGAGACGAGATCAACATAGCTTCAAGGACTAGGTAGAACCGGGGGTAAGAAACTGACATGAGTGAAATAGGCCATAAGGTTGGTCTCTATGCGTGGAAGCGGGCGGCGAAGAGCCTGAATATCATCATCACGAGTCTTTGGTTCAGCTGTAGCAGGGGTGTGTGAGGTTCCCTCATCATCATCAAAAACCTTTCTCCACTTTCATGACATATTGGGTCCTGGAAAGCAAAAATAAAACACACCATTCTATCTGCCAAGTAGGCCCATGCCTTCTAAACAATTCAAATCCAAAGGTGTCATATCACAAGCAATATGTAATGTGTTATCATTAGGAGTGATCAAGTACTCGTGTATGGCCAAATATGTAATGAATGATCCCAATATTAAAGCACATTTGTTAGCTAAGCCATTGACAAACTGAGTAGCCAACTAACACCCAAGGTTAACTTTCACATTGTTAAGCATACACTATATAAAATAAAACTCAACTTTTGACAGCACGCCAGTAGAATCCTTCCTACCCGAAAAAGAAAATGTAAGAAAGCGATGAACATATTTCAAGGCAAGATCAACGAGAAAAGTATATTTGGATTTGCTAGGGTCATAAGGGACAACTATGTTTTGAGTCAAAGATCTGTAAAGCATTTGAGGCACAAACTTAGCATTGAAATCACATCTACTGTTTAAATATTCATCAGATTATGTATAATCAGGTATGATAAAACCGAATGCTAAGTTAAATTCAGTGATAGACAAGTTAAACCTTTGACCCATTAATCGAAATGCAATCACATTATGGGTGTTCAGAGAGAAATTAGTCGGTTTGTTAAACTCAAAAGTAGTATAGATTACACGAACAAGTTCAACATATGCTGGATAACGAATTGAAAAATAGGGGTGCCATCCAATACCATCAATTAATCGATCGACATCAGCACGAATATTTAAAGTCTCGAGAGTGGAAAAGTGAATATACTTACAGGTGATGATTGGTTTGGAGCAAACCTCATTGTATCTATCCCGTTCATGAGATGTGGTGAACTGGAGAGACCCATGCAATTCAGATTCTATGGATGGAAGAACAGTTTTTCCTTTTCGAAGTCGAGAACAACATCAAAATTTGGATGAAGTAGATGGCCTAGCATGGACAATGGAAGTAGTTGGCGGTTGAGATGATTCCGGAAGAGATTTGGTTGAATTTAGACGAGTCACCTGAGTGTTCTTGACCTATTGAGAATGAGTTATTGGCTGTTTTGCTTTCATGTTGGGGTAAGTAGTATATGGTGAGTGAATGCTTTAGTCAAAATTTGATGGGAATGGTGGGTTGAAGATGGTGGTAGTGGTTTTATAAAGATATCTTGGAGAATAAGTTGAATCCAAATTTGACTCTTTTTTTTTTTAAATATTAATAGTAAAAATTAATAATAGTAATAATAATAAAGTGAAAAATATTAAAAATAAAAATATAAATAAAAATAAAAAAATAAAAAAGATATATATATTAACAAAATAAAAATAAAAATAAAGGGAAATGAAGGATGGTGGTGCTCGGTGGTGGTCGGTGGCAGCGGAAGAGGTGGTGGTGGTGGCGGTTGAAGGTGGAGATGGATGGTGGTGGAAGAGGTGGATTCGGTGGGGGTGGCGGTTGAAAATGGTGGTGGTGGTGTTGGTTGAGGTGGATGAAGATGGATATGGTGGTGATGGTGAAGATGAAAATGGTGGTGGTTGAAATGGTGGATGAAGATGGAGATGAATAGTGGTTTAGGTTGAGTCAAAATTGGAGTCTCCAATTTTGACTTTTCCAAATTTGACTCTTTTTTTAAATAATTTATTTTTTTAATTTTTTTTAAAAAATTAATTTTTTTTATATATAAAATAAATGAAAACAAAATAAATAAAATGATGAAAATGATTTAGTTTAGATAGCAGAAGAGTTGATGAAACGGACGTGGGCATGAGTAAATTAAAAAGCTTTTATGTCAAATAATTCCAACATACCAGAAAAAGACCTTGAACAAGGCGTGGGCATGTGTAGATTGAAGAGCTTTCCCTGTCAAATTATTCCAACATACCAGAAAAGGTCCTTGAACAAGGTGTGGATTGCAAAGCTTTACTTGTCAAATTATTCCAACATACCAGAAAAGGTCTTTGAACAAGGCGTGGGCATGGGTAGATTGAAGAGCTTTCCTAGTCAATTTATTCCAATATACCAGAAAAGGTCCTTGAACAAGGCGTGGACACGGGTAGATTGCAAAGCTTTACTTGTCAAATTAAATATGACCAAAGGCCAATTCAAAATATCTCATGCATCCAGAAAAATATAGAGTTAACAAGAATCAAAAACAAATTTATTTTGTTTTTTTTTAAGGTGAGGAATGTAAACAACAAATTGAAAATTTAGGTGGCCTCCTAAAAAGCGCCGTTCTTTAACGTCGTTGGCCAGACGTAGCTATTCATCAATACACTAGAGATGGATTTTCTAGATGAATTTCGTCAATATGATACACTTAGGGACCTTCATAAAAAGGTTTTAAGCGATGCCCATTAACTTTAAAATTTTTACCAGAGTTTATGCTTTGAATTTCAACTGCACCATTAGAAAACATGTTAGAAACAATAAAAGGGCCTAACTATCGAGAGCGTAATTTTCTTAGAAATAGTTTTAAACAAGAGTGATAAAGCAAAACTTTTTGCCCAATTGAAAATTTTTTTTGGGAAAAGATCTGATCATGAAAGGCTTTGTTTTGTCCTTGTAAATTCTAGAATTTTCATAGGGCTCATGCTGAATTTCTTCTAGCTCTTGCAACTGTAATTTCCTTTGTTCTCTAGCTTCATCCATTTTCATGTTGCAATGCTTGATGGCCTAATATGCCTTATGTTCCAACTCTACGGGTAGATGACAAAGTTTCCCAAATATCAGCCTATAAGGAGACATACCTATGGGGGTCTTGTAGGTTATTCGACATGCCCAAAGTGCATCATCGAGTAATGTACTCCAATTTGTCTATTGGATACCTCTGCTTGTCCATTTGTCTGTGGATGACAAGCTGTAGAGACACGGTGTGTGACATGATATTTCTTGAGCAGAGCCTCAACAATTTTATTGCAAAAATAAGTTCCACAATCACTTATTATAGCCCTCAGCATTCCAAACCTAGCAAAAATATGAGATTTGACAAATCCTACAACAACCTTAGCATTGTTAGTCTGGGTCGCCTTAGCTTCGACCTATTTTGATACATAATCTATTGCAAGAATAATGTAACTATTTCCAAAAGAAGAGGGAAATGGGCCCATAAAGTCAATACCCTATACATCAAATATTTCGCAAATAAGGCTTGGGGTAAAAGGTAATTGATCTTTTCGCCCTAAATTCTCGATTTTTTGGCAATTTTCACATGACTTGCAGAATATATAGGAATCGCAAAATAAAGAAGGCCAGAAAAATCCACAATCTAAGACTTTACTGGCAGTTCTCTTCGGATCAAAATGCCCCACACATGCATGTGAATGAAAAAAATTTAAGATCAAAGGGATTTCAGTCTGAGATACTCATCGCCTAATGATTTGATTAGAACAATATTTCCATAAGTAAGGATCATCCCAAACATAATACTTTGCATCACTTTTGATTTTATCTCGCTAAGTCCTAGACAAATCCTTTGGTAGCATTTTAGTGACTAAATAGTTAATAATATCAGCGTACCAGGGTGTTGTCTCTTGGACTAAAAAGAGGTGTTCGTTTGGGAAATTTCCTGCAGTGACGATGGTTCCCCATTGGTGATTGAGCGACTTAAATGATCCGCAACCAAATTTTCTACGCCTTTTTTATCACGTATCTCCAAGTCAAATTCTTGCAACAGAAGAATCCATCTAATGAGCCTTGGTTTCGCCTCTTTTTTCGAAAGTAGGTACTTGAGAGCTATATGATCAGAAAAGATAATTACTTTAGTATCAAGTAAATATAAGCGAAATTTCTCTAATGTAAAGATAATAGCTAAGAGTTCTTTTTCTGTTGTTGAATAGTTGCACTGAGCTTCATCGAGTGCTCTTGAGGCGTAATATATAACGTGAGGAGAATTTCCAATTCGTTGTCCAAGAACAGTGCCAACTGCATAGTTGCTTGCGTCGCACATAATCTCGAATGGAAGGCCCCAATTGGGTGGTTGGATAATTGGCGCTGAAATCAATGCCCCTTTTAATTTATCGAACGCCTTTTTGCATGCTTCATTGAACTTAAACATTATATTTTTCTGCAACAGCTTACACAAGGGTTGAGCAATTTTAGAAAAATCCTTGATAAAGTGGCGATAGAATCCTGTATGTCCAAGAAAAGAACGAACTTCCTGCATACTAGCGGGGTAAGGTAAAGATTCAATCACTTCAATTTTTGCTTTATCAACCTCAATTCCTTTTGCAGACACAATATGCCCTAGGATTAGGCCTTGTTTAACCATAAAGTGGCATTTTTCATAATTCAAAATGAGGTTTGTTTCAATGCACCTTTCAAGTATTTTTGTAAGGTTAGTCAAACATGTATCAAAAGAATCACCATAGACTGTAAAATAATCCATGAATACCTCTATGATGTTTTCTACATAATCTAAAAATATACTAACCATACAGCTCTGAAAAGTAGCAGGAGCATTGCAAAGGCCAAATGGCATTCGTCGATATGCCAAAGTACCAAACGGGCATGTGAATGTTGTCTTTTCTTGATCCTCAGGTGCAACAAGAATCTGATGGAATCCAGAATAGCCATCAAAACAACAATAATGGATTCGATCAGCCAAACATTCAAGCATCTGATCGATGAAAGGGATGAGGAAGTGATCTTCTCTAGTTAATGCATTCAACTTGCGGTAATCTATACATACACGCCATCCATTTTGAATATGAGTGCGCACCAATTCACCAACTGGGTTCTCGATTACCATTATGCCTGTTTTCTTTGGGACAACTTGAATTGGGCTTATCCATTTACTATCCGAAATTGGATAGATTACTCCTGCATCTAGAAGTTTTAAAATTTCCTTCTTCACTACTTCCATCGTCGGAGGATTCAATCGAGTTGGGCTTCCCTAGAAGGTTTGTATTCCTTCTCCAACAATATCCTATGCATGCATACCGAAGGGCTCGATCCTTTGATGTCAGCAATGGTCCATCCAATAGCTTCCTTGTGGTCTCGAAGCACTCGAATCAACTTCTCCTCTTCTAAGGTGCCGAGTTCATTGGAAATTATCACTAGTAAAGTTTCTTTTTCCCCCCAAAAGACATACTTCAAATGACTGGGCAATGTTTTTAATTCCAATTGCAGCGCATGCAAAATAGAAGGAAGAAGCTTAGTATGGGAATGGTGTAATTTAATAAAAGAAACAGTAGACTTAGCCAATTGTAATGATTCCAATTCGTGGACTGTGTGTTCTAGGTTATAATCCATGGCAAACCCCTCCTCATGCTTCTGCAATTCTTCCATGTTGAGACCTTTACAAATTGCAACCTTCAACTTATCTTCATCATTCATATCAAAGGTTTTCTGAGCTAAAAAATCAATAATATCCACAACAAAGACACAAGACTCATCGTTAGGATATTTCATGGCATCATAGATATTGAATTTAATCACATCACCATCAAATTCCCTAGTGAGAGTACCATCATGCACATCAATCTTAGTCCTAGAAGTTCTAAGAAAATGTCTTCCTAACAATATTTGCGATGAATTAGGAGAGTTATCTTCAGACATGTTAAGTACATAAAAATCAGCAGGAAAAATTAATTCGTTAACTTGTACTAACACATCTTTTAGGACTCCTTCTGGATACACAACAAATCTATCAACAAGTTGAATAACTACTCTTGTTTCTTTCAAAGGACCAACATTCAAAGAAGAGTAGATAGAAAAAGGCATGACATTAATTGAAGCACCTAGATCACACATAGCCTTTTCAATTCCAACATTACCTATTTTGCAAGGAATAGTGAACATCCCTGGATCCTTGCATTTGGGGGGCAATTTCCTTTGTAGCACTACTGAGACATTTTTCCCCACACTTATTCTTTCATGACCCTTTAATTTTCTTTTGTTTGTACACAATTCCTTAAGAAATTTAGCATACCGAGGTAATTGTTTGATTGCATCAAGTAATGGAATATTTACCTCAACCTTGCGAAAAGTTTCTAGAATCTCTTTTTCCTCTTCATGCTTTTTTGATTTAGCAAATCTTTCGGGAAAAAGGGGGTGTACAACCAATGAACTTGTTACTTTACTGTTGGGTTCTTGAAAATGTTCAACCGAGTCTTGCGGCATGACAATTTCTCTTTCAACTTCTTCCACAATGGTGTTCTCTTGTGTCTTCTTGCTGGGTTCCTTCAGCTCCTTACCACTCCTTAAGGTAATCGCGCTGGCGTTCTACTTGGGGTTGATAATCGTCTGAGAAGGTAGTTTCCATTGGGATTCTATCTTATTCACTGAGGTGGCTAGGTGACTTATTTGATTCTCCAGATTTTGAATGCTTGCTCGTGTTTTCTGTTGAAATTGCTAAGTGTTAGTTGCAAGTGATTTAACAATATCTTCAAGAGACATACCTGTATTTGAAGAGGATGGTTGCTGTGGAGGAGGCGGTTTTTGTTGGAAGTGTTGGTAGTTCGGATGATCCCTCCATCCTGGGTTGTAGGTGTTTGAGTAGGGATCGTACTTTCTTTGCGGTGGTCCAGGAAATCTTCCTACTGAATTAGTTTGTTCGCAGGAATCCTCTTGGAGCTTAGGACACATATCCGTTAGATGATCAACATTAGCACAAATCCTACAAGCTTTGACCTGTTGTGAATTTCCTACAACCAACTGTTGAACAAGAGAAGTTAAAGTAGAAATTTGACGTTCAAGAGATGAATTACTTACTTCATTAATCCTTCTAGGAAGATCCCATGGGTATCTAAATTATTGGGAATTAGCAGCTATTGTAGAAATCAATTCTCTAGCTTCGCTTGGAGTTTTGTTCACTATGGCTCCTTGACTTGCTGCATCCATCATCCTTCTTTCCATTGGTAGAAGTCCTTCATAAAAGTACTGAATGAGAAGTTGCTCAGTAATACCATGTTGTGGGCAGCTTGCACAAAGTTGTTTAAACCTTTCCTAATATTCGTGAAGATTCTCTACATCTCTTTGTCTTATCCTGCTGATCTCTTTCCTAACGCTGGTAGCACGCGAAGTAGGGAAAAACTTCTCAAGGAATAGTTTTGCCATATCCGTCCACATATCGACAGAGCCAGGAGGTAGATAGAACAACCAATCTTTAGCTTTATCTGCTAAGGAAAACGGAAAAGCTCGCAGCTTCATTTGCTCATCAGATACTCCCTGGGGTTTCATGGTTGAGCATACAACATGCAGTGCCTTTAAATGCTTATGGGGATCTTCATTCTCCAAGCCGTGAAAATAGGTAGTAGATGGATTAACCCAGATTTTAACTCAAAAGGTGTTTCCAACTCTGGATATTTAATGCAAAAAGGTTGTTGAGTCAAATTTGGTTCAGCTAACTCCTTTAAAGTTCTTTTGCGGCCATTATTTCCTCTGGTTCAAAATCGCTTGAACTGGCTAAGCTGGATGCATCTAGATCGAGATCCGAAGGTGAAGAATCGCCCTTCTTTTGCAATCTACTCTCTTTCCACAATCTACGAGCAGTCTTCTCAATCTCAGGATCGTATTGAAGTTCACCTGTACGAGAAGATCGAGGCATTAAAAGGAAACAAAATTATTTGACACCAGTCCCCGGCAACGGCGCCAAAATTTTATGGGTGTCGAATCCAACAAAAATAAATACCTACTCTAGAAATATGATTTGTAATCAGTGGGAGCAGGGTCATATTCCACAAAAACTGGTAAATTTTGTCTCCTTCAAGTTTACTAAATAAAATAAAATAGAATGGAGGGATTTTTATGAAACAGAAGACTAGAATCTTAAAAGTAAATAAATCACAGATAAAAATAAAGAATCAATAAGAATGAAATCTAACATAAGGTAAAAATCTCAGTTTGGTTCTCAGATATGATCATTAATGCAAAGATTAATTCCTCTTTTCTTTAGTAGACTGGTTATAGTTTCTCGGTTGCCCTAATAACCAATCTCTCCTTACTATTTCAATAACTAAGAGAAGCTCGTTAGTTATTTCCCTTGTCAATAAACAACCCTAAAGAAGCGCTCCTAGGATTTAATTTATCAACAACATTAAAAACTAGAGAGACCCAGCCCTAGCCAACAAACACACACAAGCGGGGTTCATTTAGACTATATTATTAATCCACATAACATAAATCATGCATATGGTCACCACACATAACTATGTTATTTGCCACAAATATTAAAACAATCAAACAATTACGGATTTAATATTCTAATTGACAGGACAATTATTCAAAGCTATCAAATTTGGACCCTAAATTCAATGGACCTGAATAATCGTAATGAAAACGGAAGATAAATAAATACTCAAGGAATAAGTAAAATAAATTAAATAAATTAGATCTCACAAATACTGAAGAACCAAAACTTCGATAACCCCTTAGGCTAGAAGAAGAGTTTAGCAACTCTTGGGAAGAAGAAAACGCAAAAAACTAAAAATATGCTAAACAAATGAATGAAAAAATCCCGTATGAAAGAAACCTAGTTCCCTATAAATAGCCTAATACTCCTAATACAACTGGAAAACTAATAAGAGTCCTACAAGAATAGGAAAACTAAAATTATCCTAATTAAAGAAATAAAAATTAAAATATTCCAGGAATATACATCTACCAAAACATGTCCGCACTCGAATTATTTCCTTCTTCCATTTCTCATCTCCTCGAGAATGCAATCTTTGCTCCAACCATCTCAAAAACTCGATTGCCAACTGCATTTAGCTTAAATCTTCAATTTGCTTCACAAAACATAAAAAGAAAATTAAAACCCAACAATTAAGCATTTTTACTATTAATCACAAGGGAAAATTATACGAATAAAAAGACAAAAATGCAACTTAACATTATTCTATTCCTAGACAGGACTTGTTGAAGATTGAGGGCTTGAGACATGCCTGCGGAGTGGCATATTTTTAATAGATTAAGTGATATGTATGTATATATGGATTACACCTGACCAAGATGCTTCGACCAAAAAATGTCATGTAAATGAGTAAGTTTGTTTTTAGGACTTTTGGTATGCACATATGGCACTTTATGAAATGACCTTTTGGGTTTAATGTGAGCTGCTATCAATTGTGTTTTGTTAAATTTTGATTTCCCTAATTATCTTTTGAATTACATCTTAAGTTTGGACCCGTGGCACCTTAGTTTAGGAATCATCCCTAGCTGGGGTGCCACATTTACTTATAATAGTTCACAAAATATTTTTACATAGATTAATGATGTGAGATCAAAAAAATTTGATTGGAAGTAAGTATCTATTTAATTATTCATAATTTTAATATTCTAATTATATTTTAAAAAAAACTTTTGAGAGATTGATATTTTATTTTAAATTGAATAATGAAAATTTACTTATTATTTCATTCATTTACATAATATATGTTAATTGATAATTTCAAAAATAATAAAATAACTACATATGTAAATAAAAATAAATAAATTTTACTTATCAGAGTTATATGGAATATTGCGAGATATTTTAGCTTATAAAAATTGTATGTTACAAACTACTTATTTAATTAGTTATCAAATAATTAATAACCTATTTAATCGATTTTCATAGATACACTACAAAGAGATTATATATTTACTATACAAAAAATATTTATCATTTAAAATTCTTAAAATGTCATGAAAATTCTAACTATAACTTCCACGCATTATTAACAAATCATACAAAAAAGCTTTATATTAGAAAATAAAATTATTTTCTTATTTATCATATCAAAATATGCTTGTCTAAATATATATATAATATAAAAAGAGTATATAGTAAAATATTTTGTGCCCTAATTTTATTTTCTTAATTCTTTTATTTATTTTTTTAATTTTATCATTTTATAAATTTTTGAATAATTTATAAACTTAAAGTAAGCAATTCTTGATATTCTGCAACTTATTTAAGTATAACTTATCTTCAAACATAATATTTTCAATTGAAATATTCATATTATTATATTTAATTAGTAATAGATTTCCTTTCATTAAATGCTAATAATAATTACAGTTCATGTTTTAAAAGAAATAAAATGAATTATTTCAATCATATAATTATTTTTGATACATCGCACTGGGCACATGCTAATATATACATATATATAGTTCCTACAAACCCAAAATCCTAATTAGATAATCAACAAAATAAAAGGGGGGGGGGGAGGGGTTAGAGAGAAAAGGTGGTTTGACGGCTACAAGTTTCTGGAGCAAAACATTGATGTAAAATTATCTATGAAGATTTGCCGTGCAATTGTGGATTTAAGCTATTGGATAACTTTTTCATTTCTTGCACAAACATAATAGTCCAAAGTGTACATCTATGGAAAGAAGTTAATTTTATTTGACATAAGTGTTGACAGGTTGTACTAGGATTTTTGAATTTGGAAAACGACATGTATGTAATTGTCACACTTTAGGATGAGCAAATGATGTTGTTCCTCTTTAAATTTTGTGCCTATTAATTTAGTGTGCCAAGGAATAACTTAATCAATATTTTGCTAATTCAATTCCTTTGTATGTATATATATATAATAGAGAGAGAGAGAGAGAGAGAGAGAGAGAATGAAGGTGTTGATCTTCGGTTTGTTAATTGTTGGGAATAATTGGTTTGCTAACTTGAAAATAAGAATTTTTAAAAAGAAATTAAGTAGTTCATTTATATTATGGATTTGGGAATAAGTATATTGAATAGCTTTTACATTTTCATTCATGTTTCATCAGTTTCTATGTCAACTTCATTGGACTATTTTTAAGAATGTAAGTTTTGTATGCTTTGCTTTCAAATTTTCCTTTATTATCTTTCATTATCGGGGAAAAATTAAAACATTTGTTGCTAATCATAAATCCTGGTGTGTTGCAGCTATTTTTTTTAAGGATAATATTTGACGCTAACTTGTGTTTAGCTGAATTGAAGCTAAGTAACAGCAGGTCATAAATTTTATAGTGTCAATTAGAATTGTAGGTCTTAAGGAACGTGGGCTCAGGGCACCCATTATACTAGTTTTAAGCAAAGCTCGTCTTGCTAGTCATTTAAATTGGTGATTGATATTTTTCTTAAATGAATCAAGTGCCCAACTACTGATCCTGAGTGACTCTGAGATAGGTGATTGACATTTAGGAAAGATTATGAAGGTGAGTGCCTATTCCTATATATAATATATAGTAGTACTTTTCAAAATCCAAAAGAATATATGTTGTAATGTATTCCATGCTTAACTTTTCTTCGATTCACACTGAACTATAATAATATTTCACAGCGCAAATAAAATTATTTTATTTTGTTTCATGACGCAAGAAAACATGTTTCTCTTAGACCCATCATTAATATTTAATCCTATTTTTAAACTAGCAGTTAAATACGATGATCAACATTTATAACTGAATTTACTGTTATTGATACTGTATGTTGGATCCAACTTGGTTTGGGTGTGCGAGGGACTTCACTGGGCGGCAGTGGGCTTGCTGGTTGAAGCCCAAGGCCTCATTGCCCAATCCTTCTAGTGCACAACAGAAGCCATTTGTGGCTGAGGTGAGTCGTAGGATTTCTCAAGGACCCAGGCTCAGGCATTGTTTGGTAAGGTCGCATCTTAGCCAGAGTGATAAGGAACTGTTATGGTGGGAGTCATAAAGTTGATTGGCAACATCAAACACTAGTTTGATCATCGTATTTAATTGTTGTCCTATTAAAAATATTTAAAAATATCTACTGTTATATTCCTGCTTTTCTACTGTACAACGCATTGCTATTTTTCACTTTTTTTCTTCAAATGTTTATCATTGAGCATCTTTTGATAATAATATACTTTTGAACTCACATTGCACACACTTAGCATTCATTAAGTCATTTACTCACAATCTACCTTTTTTTTAACTTCCTTCTGGCAGACTTGGAAACTAGCCTTTATGAGGATGATAAACCCGTTTTTGACAAAAGTTAGAGCTGAAAGATTGCTGATGAGGAATTAGTAGTATTTTAGTCTCATTGTCATGTTGAGGAATTAGTTCTTGTTTTTTTTTATTATTTATTAAACTTCTAGACATTTCGAGTTTTTCTATGTGTAAGATTTATTTGGATTGCTAAGAGCATTTAGAGTTTATTAATGGATATGATTTTAATTGACGACTCATTTTTTTTGGGATTGAGTTTCACGCCTCGAGACTAGATTATATGGTTCAAATTTAGGGCATGACACCTGTGGATGAACACGCGACCTTCCTTGAAATCAAATATTTGTTTTGATATCAAGGTCTTCAGAATTTGGATGCTTTTGAAGAAGATGTAGAACTTTTGTGGTTGTAGTACTTCTTCGGGGCAAGAGCTCGGACTTGAGTGCTTTGATGCTTGAATTTCTCTTGATGTGTGAATTTCTTAATATGTGGTGTGTCTCCCAGCACCCCTTTTTATAGGCACAGATTAGGGTTTGATGACTCGAAGCTTGAATCTTTTCTTTGGTCTAGATACCACTTGAGATGGATTTAATTTACTAATTGGTTACATTTAAACATATTTTGGCCCAATTAGCTAATCTAAAATAAATAAGAATTTTGTAATTTATTTTGGATCGACCTATTATATGAAGACCAAATTTGTTATGAACTTTAATTTGGGACCCACATCAATAGCCAATTTATTTAGGCTGTCAAATGGTTATTTATCCCAATAAAATTTTAATGTAAACAGATGCCTCTACTTCAAAGCTCAGCGAACAACATGCTAAATAAAAGGTGAGATTTGAAGTACTTTTCATAATATAAATTGTGAGGACCACAATTTGAAGAGCCCATAAAATCAACAACATCCCCACTACAAAAAAAGAAAAGTGAAGATGAATCTTGATTTAGAAAATCCCATAGCAACATCTTTGTGGACATAAGCTACTGTAATTCTTGGGCTTTTAGAAGTTTTTTGTTCCATGCATCATTTCTGCAAAAAAAATTATCTAGGGCTGTCAACGAATTGGATTTAGATTGGATCAATCATATTCAAATTTGAATCTAAATCCGATTATCAAAATCCATATCTGAATTGACCTAATATGCTATAAGATCTTTGCTAGTTAGCACCATATGCGAATTTGATGGATATTTGAAATACAATAAAAAATTCATCCCGATTTTTTTTTCTTTTCCTTTTCCTTTTTCTTTTTGCATTGTATAAGAATATTGTATTTATAAAGTAAACTTATGTCATCTTTGAATTTTTAACAACTTTATATTATATATTAGTCCAAAAATTAAATATTTGAATACTAAACTCCTATTTCACATTACATTAATGCATAAGTGAACTATTATATACTATTATATTTGACATTTTATTAGTATCCCTCTTATTTTTTAGGCTAAAGACTCAATATTAATAGCATAACACATATTTTAATATAGGCATTAGGTCAATATAATAAATAAATTTTATTTTAAAATCTTTATTAATATTATATCTAATAGTATTAATTTAATAAAGAATTATTAAAGTTCAGGTTCGAATCTTTAATGGATCGGATTGCTTAATTTCGTATCCAATCCACTTATTTTGGATTATGGATATTTATGATTGGATCTAATCCATCGGATATTTTAATTGGATAAAAATCCTAAAATTCAAATAGAATTCAAATCAAATTCGGATTAAAATTCGATCCACTGACAGCCCTATAAACCTTTTTCGTCCTTTCCTCTCTCTAAAATATAAGCACAGGCCCACTTCCACTTTGAAGTCTCAAAAGGAAAATCATGCAAACTACGGATTTTCCTTTGGTGAAACAATTAGTTCACTTCACAACATCATTTGGTGGGATTTGTCTTATTCTCCCCAATATTTTCTTTCTTTCTTTTGTTTTCCTTTTTTTTTTAAAATAGAAAAGGCATAGGCCTACTTTACAAAATGAGGCTTATATGGATGAAAAGCACATAACCCCGAATTCCGAAGAAATATTCAATCAGTAGCAAATTCTTAAGTGTGGCAGCAACTTTTGTGTCTTTAGTTTCTTGGCTCTTTTTTTCTTATTTTAACATCTTGCTCCAAACACTGAATGTCCATGTATATATTCATTACCTTTTTCACTTCCAAACTAGATGGCGGAGATATTATTTCCTTTGCAACTCATACTGGGAGAATGGAATTACAAAAACTTCTTCAGCCCGGTGAACTCATTCCTTCTCCTCTTTATTATTATTAATTTTTTTTTTGTTTGGATAAGAGTCTTTGATGGAAATAATGGTTATATCAACTCAATTCCAAATCCTATCTGCATATTGTAACACCACTAAAATTTGGTATTTCGGAAAATAAGGATTTAGAAATCAAGGTATTGGTTGATTGGATTTTAGGGCTCAAAAAATAAAATAAGAAGGACTTGATTGCAAAAATTTTGAAAGTTTTGGGGTCAAAATAGAATTTAGGAAGACTTGATAGGACTAACTTGAGAAGTTTTGGGGTTGCATGGTAATTATTTTGGGTCAAAGGGGTCAATATTAGGCACTCACTTTGTTAAGGACTGAATTGAAGTTTGTGGGAATCTTGGAGGACTTAATTGAAATATGACCAAATGTTTTAGGGGCTAAATTGAAATTTCTAAAAGTTTCCCTATAAATATGGAAATTGCATTTCACCCCCCATTTCATCATCTTCTTCACCGCGACTTTCTCCCCCTTTTCATCGGCGACTTTTTTAGCGATGCCTCATTTCCCAGAATCAACCCACCCAACCTCTTTTGCTCACTCCCACGACCACAACCAAACGCCTTTCTCCCCGAATCCACCATTGAACCGTCGAAAATTGAAGTTCCAAGTCTCTGCCTTGGCAGTGGTTGGTGGGTTTTCCATCTTCGATGATCGAAGTTCAAGTATGAGTAGTGGGCTTTGTAGTACTCAGCTCAAGGAACGTTTTGGTACCCTTGGTTTCCAATTTGGTGCGGCGGAGGAAGAGGAATTGATCTTGAACCGATGCGGTGGTGAGTGGTGGTCTGGGTGATCAGAGCTCAAATTGAGCAGTAATTCAACAGCGATTAATCAAATTAACCTGTGGTTTTGATTAGTTGAGCTAAAAGGCGTGTTTTGGTGGTAAGATAGGATTTTTTTCGGCGACAATAGATGGCGGTGGCTTGGTGGCGGAGCTGGGTCAGAATATGCAGCTCATCGCGAGGATCGTGGCGGTGGTCTTGGTTCATGGTTTTGAGGTCCGTTTAAGCAATTTCTTGGGTAAAAAGGAGTTAGGTTATATATGTTTGTATACATATGTATATACATGCGATGTACCATTATTTCCATAACTTTGTAATATGCTAAGGATGAGGATTTGTATAAGATTGATATATATATATATTCCCATGCATGGACTATAGTATAGTTAGTGGGCCCGGATCTGTATTATTTTATGTAATGTTAGGATTAATTGAGTTTATTAAGTAATTAACTATGATTTGATGAAATTAGAACTCGAGCAATGATAATTGGGCGATTTGAGATGATGTGGGACTATAACTCGGTATATGCATGTGCCAGTATAAGTTTGGTAAACTTGGATTGTATTATTTTATGACACTGTTGGGAATTATCAAGTTAATTGGAAGAGAAAACCCTAATTTTGTGAATTTGGAACCTAAGTGAAAACAATTGAGATAATTAGATAAAAAGGGCTGTTATTGTTGATTTGGGACCTTGATATGAGGTTAATTAGGCAGTTGTTGATTTTAGACTATTAATAATAAGACTATAATTATTGAAGGATATTGAGGTTGAATAAGGATTTTGATTGTGAATTTATTCCTTTCGTTAGGTGATGAAGGAGCAGGTCTCGTAGACTAGTAGACTGCTGATTGAGGTTGCAGTTTTTTGAGACTACGGAGGTGAGGGTCTGCCAACTTGGCACTTCTTTTACTTATCTGTTATTAGGATAAATGTCTATGAGGGTTTTTTGTTTCTATACCGTACTGAACTGTGTTATTGAAATCTTTGATTTGTTGAGATCTCTTTGATATTCTGTTATTTGATTCGGACACCCCTGTGAGGGTTATCTTTTGATTGATTTTGTTATCTGTCCATTCTAGCTAAGAACATCTTATCTGTTATCTGTTCAATCTGTCATCTAATTGCCCAAAACTTCTATCTGTTACTTGTTATTGTTTTATTATATGATTATCCTGTTATCTGTTATCATACTGGTCAGTTGTTCCCAGCTGTAAAGCGGGAAATGCTAGTTGTTTCCAGCTTTAAAGCGGGACATGCTATTATGTTCGGAATGACAGAAATAAAATATGACTGTTTTGATATGATCCGTTAGATTTTATTGATTAATATGATCTGTTTACTTGATTTATTTCTGATTGATGATTGTTTCTTGATTGCCTGACCGTATTCTGATATGTTTCAGCCTGACTGTTAAGTTATGGTCTGTTTAGTTGATTCTTCCTTAACACATCTCTTCTGCTTATGCTTACAGTTATCTCTCACTAAGTCCTTTGGACTTACCCTTCCGTTATTTTTTATTCTCTTAGACAGGGATTAAGTGAAGAACTTGAACGCCAGGCCTGGACATAAATATATTTTGTAATAAATCAAGTGTTTGAATGTATATATGGAAACATCTAAATGCTAAGGATGAACTCGAGACGTTATGATATGTCATGTGATGACTGAGATATGTAAATGTTTTGTTAAATGTAAAGGGTGAATTATGGCATGTACTTAATAGTTTATCGAATCTGTTAAGTTTGAAATTCCATTGCTTCTAATAAGTTGAATTTGTCAAATTTTGTGGTATGCATTTAGTATATGTACTGTCTGTTACGGAATTGTTTAAGGTTTGTTTAAGTTGGAATCCGCTGTTCTTTCTGATAAGCTTGAAATGTTTGATTATGGGTCTATTGATTTGTACTTTGGGTTCAATTTAAGATTGAACTGAGTGACGTCTCAGCTTAGGTGCTATCCCAAGTGGGGGCATCACAGAGGTGGTATCATAACATAGGTTTGTTAATGACCTAGGCATTTGGTAACATTGGGATTTGTGACTAACTTTTTATTTAGGTTAGTTTAAGTATAAATTCTAGGTATTTTGCTTGTTGAAAAGTGATTTGAGGATTTAAGATGAATTTGACCAGTTGACATTAATGAGATAAATTTGCTTACTACAGGATGTCTATGGGATCTTGTCATATATTGTGGAATGATTAGACTTGTATGTCTTGTGAGTCTAATTTGATCTTATCTAATTCTTCTTCTCCTTTTATTCGTAGAAGTTTGGTAGAATTGGCAGAATTATAGCATCGCAAGGAAGTTGGATACACCCGTTCCACCTAGAATCGGGCGACGGGATAGACCTCCTGGGCAAAGGGTCGTTAACCGATGAGCTCCTAGGCGGGAAGCACCTACCTACCTACGGCTAATACTGGAAGAAGAAGTTTGTCAAACCCCTTCAATGGATCAACCCGCAATAGATCCCCGGCAGCGACTGATCACCGAGATAGATAAAGACGCAAGCAACCTGATCACCAATCTGCAGCTAGAGTAGGGCAGTAGAAGTGGTTACAGAAGATCGAGCCTTCAAAGGATTCATTGGTTTCAATCCCCCAAAGTTCTTGGGAGGTCCTGATGACAAAAAAACAGATGAATGGATCAAAGTTTAGAGAATATTTTTTAGATGCTGCGTTATTCGGATGAGCGAAGGGTTCGATTTGCCAAGTTCCTTCTGGAAGGTTCCGCTCGGAGTTGGTGGAAGATGATTGATCAAAGATGAATGGCTGAAGAAACTTGCCCAACTTGGGAGAATTTCACCCGAGACTTCATGAGTAAATTTGTGCCATAAGTGGTGAAACAAGCTAGAGAAAGAGAGTTTATGGCCCTTGTATAGGGAACACAGTCTGTAAGTCAGTACAAGGGTACTTTTAGCCAAATGATACAATATGCTCCCTACATACAAGATGATGAAGGTCGACAAGCTCGATGATTCATACAAAGGCTGCCGCCAGATCGTAGGCAAGGTTTGGCCATTTTTGATTTGCCAAATCTCAATTTAGCAGTAAACAGGGCATTTCAACTTGAGAATAAGGATCGTAAGGAAAAGATACGCTTCGAGAAGCATAGTGATATCGATAGAAAGCAACCGAGACTCTAGGTTGAAAGTACTGTCCAACGAGCCCCTCAATTTGGTGAGACTGAAAATTTAGCTCAAGGAATAGCTCGAAAATAATGTGGATTTTGTGGAGGACTTAACCATGACTGGTTTGGATGTTGGAAGAAACTGGGTAGATGTATAGGTTGTGGTAGCGACCAACATTTCCTGAGAGATTGCCCCAAAAGAAAAGGGTCAATACCTGCAGAAAAAGGGAAGCAGGGAGCAAAAGCTAGTGAGAGACCGAAAATACGAGCTTGTGCATATGGTCTGATAGAAGAAGAAGTACTAGATCTTACTGAGATGGCAAGAGGTACGGTTTCTATCTCTAAAATCTATAATATATAATACCATATACGATCTTGGTGTTTTGTATTCTATTACTTGTTGCATTTCCTTGAATTAAATATGCAATCCAAGACTATGGTTTAGTAGAAAAGTTCGAACACCCCTAGAAATAGGGTTAATATTAGACACCATATGTCGGGATTGCCAGATGGCGATTGGGGATGGGATAGAGGATTGATCCCTCTAAGATAGAGACAGAAGTCAACCGGAAGAGACCAAAAAAACATGATAGAAGTTCGTAGTTTTCTATCTCTTATCAGCTATTAACGAAGATTGTAAATAACTTTTCTAATTAGCAGACATGTTGACTAAATTAACTTAGAAAGGTCAACTATTTGACCAGAATGAGAATCTAAACAGGAGATAGCACTGATGGATGAAATACGATGAGCCCTAAGCCAGATATATAAATGTTGGAACTAAAAGAAAGATTGAAAGTTTTGGAGGGTCTGAGTTCAATACTGAACCAAGGTATTCTTCTATTCCATAAGAAATATGTGTGCCGAAAGAAGTGGAAGAGAGATTGTTAAATATGGCACCCAAGTCAAGACACACGATGCATCCGAGAAGCACGAAGATGTATCAGGACTTGAAGAAGCAATTCTGGCAAAATGTAATGAAAAGATAATGTAGATCGACTAACCGAATCTACTTATTTTTTGTCGATCGAAATAGTACTCAGATTCTTATCTAGGGACCATATTCTTTTAAGGAAGGAAGTCTGTAACACCCCTAAATTTGGTATTTCAAAAAATAAGGATTTAGAAATCAAGGTATTGGTTAATCGGATTTTAGGGCTAGAAAAATTAAATTAGAAAGACTTGATTGCAAAATTTTTGAAAGTTTTGGCGTCAAAATGGAATTTAGAAAGACTTGATTGGACTAACTTGAGAAGTTTTGGGGTTGCATGGTAATTATTTTGGGTCAAAGGAGTCAATGTTAGGCATTCACTTTGTTAGGGATTGAATTGAAGTTTGTGGGAATCTTGGAGGACTCAATTGAAATCTAACCAAAAATTTTAGGGACCAAATCAAAATTTATATGGAAATTGCATTTCAACCCCTATTTCATCATCTTTTTCACAGCGGCTTTCTCTCCCCTCTCACTGGTGACTTTTCCGGCGATGCCCCATTTCCCATAATCAAACCACCCAACCTCTGCCCCTCATTCCCACAACCACAACCATACCCTCTTCTCCCGGATTCCACCGGTGAACCGCTAAAAATTGAAGCTCCAAGTCTCGGCCTCGGTAGTGGTTGGTGGGTTTTCCATCTCCGACGATTGAAGTTCAAATATGAGTAGTGAGCTTTGTAGTACTCAGCTCAAGGAACGTTTGGATATCCTTGGTTTCTAGTTTAGTGCGGCAAAGGATGAGAGATTGAGCTTGAACCGATGCGGTGGCGAGCGGTGGTCTAGGTGATCGGAGCTCAAATTAAACAGCAATTCGACAGTGATTAGTGAAATTGACCTGGGATTTTGGTTAGTTGAGTTGAAAGGCGTGTTTTAGTGGTGAGATTGGGTTTTTCTGGTGAACGTAGATGGGGGCGGTGCGGTGGCGAAGCTGGGTCAGAATCTGTAGCTTGAGTGAGGATTATGGCGATGGTCTTGGTTCGTGGTTTTGAGGTCCAGTTAAGCAATTTTGTCGGTAAAAAAGAGTTAGGTTATATATGTTTATATACATATGTATATACAAGTGATGTACCGTTATTTCTATAACTTTGTAATATGCCAAGGATGAGGATTTGTATAAGATTGATATATATATATATATTTTCATACATGGACTATAGTGTAGTTAGTGGGCCCGGGTCTGTATCATTTTATGTAATGTCAGGATTAATTGAGTTTATTAAGTAACTAACTATGATTTGATGAAATTGGAACTCAAGAAATGATAATAAGATGATTTGAGATGATATAGGACTAGGACTGGGTATATGCATGTCAGTATAAGTTTGGTAAACTTGGATTGTATTATTTTATGAAAATGTTGGGAATTATTGAGTTAACTGGAAGGGAAAACCCTAATTTTGTGAATTTGGAACCTAAGTGAAAACAATTCAGATAATTAGCTAAATATGGCCATTATTGTTGATATGGGACCCTGATATGAGGTTAAATGGATAGTTACTGATTTTAGACTGTTAATAATAAGATTGTAATTATTGAAGGTTATCGAGGTCGAATAAGGATTTTAATTGTGAATTTATTCCTTTGGTTAAGTGACGAAAGAGTAGGTCCCACAGACCAGTAGACTGCTGATTGAAGTTGCTGTTTTCTGATACTACGGAGGTGAGGGTCTGCTAACCTGGCACTTCTTTTACTTATCTATTATTGGGATAAACTCCTGTGAGGGTTTTCTATTTCTGTACCGTACTGAACTGTGTTATTGAAATCTGTGATCTGTTGAGATCTCTTTGATATTTTATTATATGATCCGGACACCATTATGAGGGTTGTCTTTTGATTGATTCTGTTATCTATCTATTTTGGCCAAGAACATCTTATCTGTTATCCGTTCGATCTGTTATCTGATCGCCTAGAACTTTCGTTCGTTATTTGTTATTATTTTGTTATCTGATTGTCCTGTTATCTATTATCATTCTAATAAGTTGTTTCTAGCTATAAAGCATGACAAGCTGTTAGTTGTTCCCAACTGTAAAGTGGGACGACTTGTTAGTTGTTCCTAGCTATAAAGCAGGACATGCTGTTGTGTTTGGAATGACAGAAATAAGGGACTAATATGATTGTTTTGATATGATCTGTTAGATTTCATTGATTGATCTGATCTGTTTACTTGATTGATTTCTAATTGATCGATTGTTTATTGACTGCCTGATCATATTTTGATATGTTTCAGCTTGGCTATTGAGTTACGGTCTGCTGAGTTGATTCTTCCTTAACAGATCTCTTCTGCTTATGCTTACAGTTATCCCTCACTAAGTCTTTTGAACTTACCTTTTCGTTATTTTTGATTCTCTCAGACATGGATTAAGTGAAGAAATTGGACGCTAGGCTTGGACATGAATATATTTTGTAATAGATCATGTGTTTGAATGTATATATGGAAACATCTAAATGTTAAGCATGAACTCGAGATGTTGTGATATGTCATGTGATGACTGAAGATATGTAGATGTTTTGTTAAATGTAAAGGGTGAATTATGGCACGTACTTAATAGTTCATCGAGTCTATTAAGTTTGAAATTCTGTTGCTTCTGATAAGTTGAATTTGTCAAATTTTGTGGTATGTATTTAGTATATGTGTTGTCTGTTACAGGATTGTTTAAGGTTTGTTTAAGTTGGAATCCGTTGCTATTTCTTATAAGCTTGAAATGTTTGATTACGGGCATATTGATTTGTATTTTGAGTTCAATTTAAGATTGAACTGAGTGGCATCTCAACTTAGGTGCTATCCCGAGTGGGGGCATCACACATATCTTTCTCTTTCTCAAGAATCTTGAAGGAACATGGAAAAATTCCATGTGCCTACATGGAGACTACCATAAAAATGCTCTAATGCTTAGTTTTCTCAACACAATGGAAAATAGGGGTAAATGCAGCAAATTTCCTTTAGAATTTGTTCACTTATCCTCTGTCAGACGATCTTGCCTCTTGATTCATAAATTGATGAGCGTTCTTCACCATGATTTTAGAAATCCATTTTTCAAAAACTTGCACAACATCTATTTGTGAATTTTCCAAGAGAAAGCACCTCCACTGCATTCTTAATTTTTTTTTCTTTCATTAATTCTCTGCAATTTTCACCCGATTTCATCATAATACTAGTTATGTTCGATAAAATGATATAGAGGAGGCTACGGAGATACCAATTTCTTTCCTCCATCATTTTTTGTGACTACTTGTTTGATGTCGTTGAAACTTGTTGATCAACATTCCATAGATTGTAAACACTTTCTCGATTTCAAAGTATCACCACACTCTTGACCAGTGGTTGCATGCTAAGCTCTTATTTATTTCTTTGTTTCATAATTTTCTTGGGGAGTTCTAGCATCAATCATCTTTGTAGGTGACTAACCTTAGTTATATATTAAAATAATGACATGTGTACTTTTTTTTTTTACAACAGGTAACACGTCTATTAATGTTAAATTCAACTAATTACTATTATTAAAATTAAATCTTTTTGTTGGTGCCTCGTCATCAAATGTATCATCTCTTTCCTGCATAGTGTATGATGTGGCAACATAACTAATACTTCAAAAAATAAAATAAAAATAAAAATGTCGAAAAAATGAAAAAATAAATTTCTATATAAAAAACCAAAAATAAGACTAACACAAATGAAAATGCCTAAAACATGCAAAATGAAAATAAACATAAAAAAATCAAAATAAATTTACACATAAAAAAACATAAAATGCACATCCACAACATATATTTTAAATACATAAATATATTTTAGATATAATATATATAATACATATATATACCCCATTAAACCCCACCCCCAGGCCAACGATAGGCTGGCCATGGCCGCCAGTGACCATTTTGTGGTGGCCAGTGATCAATTGACTCCATACATCATGATTTGGAGAGACCATGACACTTTGAAAGTAAAAGAAACACAACTTTATGTGTCTATAAACTGTTGTAGATGCTCAATCTTCCAAGACTCGATCAAACTTGTAATACCCCCAAGTCTTTAGTCAAATTACTATAGTTTATCTTAGAAGTATTATTAATCATACCTCTAGAAGCACTTGAATTTCATTAAGGGTAGGCTTCGATGTTATGGGATCTAGAATACAAGAATGCATAATTAGTAGTGAGTTTCTATTTTTTGAGGGAAAAAAATGGATATATGTAATATTGGATGTTACGAATAATGGAGTAAATCAGTTGATTTTGATTTTGATTTTTCAATTATATTCTCGGGTTGCTCTTCTTCTAGAATTTGGGCATTCAATTTATTTGGAACTCGATCAATATTTAAGAGATTTTAATAGAAAGCAAATCGGGATATAAATTAAATTCTTTTTCTTTGAGTTACTAAGGATCCTATTTTAGGTACTCATCTTGATTTTATTTGCAATTTCAAGGATATAGATTTTAGATTTTTGTAACACCCCTAAATTTAGTATTTTAGAAATAGAATTTAAAAAAAATAAAAATATTAATTTGACAAAAATTTTGGGGTTCAAAATATAAATAAGGAGGACTTAATTATAAAGAACCTGAGACTTTTAGGGGTTAATCCGAAATTAAATGGGTCAAAAGGGCTAACGTGAGGCACTAAACAAATTGAGGGCTAAATTGAAAGTTGAAACAAAATCTTGGGGGCAAATTGATATTTTCGAAAAGGCCCTATAAAGAGCAGAATCAGCTCTCATTTTTCTTAAATTTTCACATGCATCCCTCCGTCCTCTTCACCGATGATATTCCTCTGGAGCCGGCAAACCTCAAAACAAAATATACCATTATCTTTTTCTCAACTCATGGAACACGCCAGTGCCAAGAACCACCACAAACGGATGGCGAAATGCTAGAAAATTACAACCTGAACGAAGCTCGCAGCGGAGGTGGTGGGCGCGACCATTCCGGCGGATGTTGATGGTAACCAAGAGGTGGGTTTTGACGGGCCTAGCACGAGGAAGACAACAATGTCTTCAATTTGAGGAACTGGCAACGGACGGAGGAGTAATTAACCGGTGGCCAGGCGGCGGGGCATAAAATTAGTTGGGGGGTTTTGTTCTATACATCGAGGCACATCTTTTGGTGGTGGCAAAATCTAGTTTCGGCGGCCGATGGCGGCGGTTCGGCAACTTACAGGCAAAATCTCCAAAATGACGATCCGGATGTATGCAACAAGGTTTTGGATTGCGAATTAACCTTGAACTCGGTCAATTTGGTAAAATCTTGATTAACCAATTAATTGGATTCCTGATTTAATCAGATTAAATTGTAAAGCCGATTTTCATTATAAATTTAAGTAAATTGAATCAAGAATTGTGATTATAGACTAAAAGGATTGGATAGAAATTTTATTGTAAGTATATGTGGACTCGAATCATAAATTAGAAGTCAATTAACATTAAATTGGGCTAATTGATGTAATTGAGGAATCTAAATTGTGTAATGTTATGAAGATTGCTTGTTATTAGGAAAACATGTAAAATTTGTACGGATAGCTTAACTTTATTTATCATGGACTTAGAGCATTAAATTCGAGATTATGGATAAAATTCTAATTAAACAGTTAAATGTCTCATGGTTAGGCTCAGTTAAAATTTTAAGATAATTACTGATGTTAAGTTAAGATTAATCGCATCGAATTGTAATTATGGATTATCAGGATAAGATTTGTGATGTCAAGTCGAAATAGTTGGATATATATGTTATGTACAGTGTTAGTGGACCCATAATGGTAATTAGAATGTAATTATTGTTAATTTAATCAGTGTAATTAGGTCTAACTTTGTGTAACGTTGCAAAGATTATTATTAACGAAATATTCTAGCCTAAGTTATCGTATCCAAAATGGGGCAAGAACCCATGTTAGGTAGATATGCCTCATAATCAGTAACAACTGATATTAAGGTATAAATGGTTTAGTTATTGCTAAAGGATATGCAAGCGTTTTGACATATAATATGTTCTATTAGAATAGGTGACGAGGAGCTAAGGTTTCTAGGACTGTAAGACATAATAGCACCTCTATAGAGTTAAGATGAGGGTCTAACCTATCTGTTCTTCTGGCAAATAAACTATTTTCTTTGTTCATGATTCTCTGTGCCTATTCATTTTACTTGATTATGCTTGTTTTGGTGCCCATAACTCCTATTATGGTATCTGTTTCTGTCCTGTATACTCAACAACCTTGCTGGCTCTCCCTTTTATATGTTGATATTTTGGTCTTGCTGACCAATTTTGTTCATGTTCTTGGTTATCGTTCTGTATGATGTTTAGACAGCCTTGCTGGCCAATATTTTGTGACTTATACCATTTGATTCAGTATGAGATTCATGCTTTTGATTAGCATTTTGAAATATGTTATTTTCGATTGGCACTATGTCGGATCACCTTGAGGATGCTCTTAGGGGGGTTACCATCCGATAGGTTGCCACGATGTGGAATGGGCTCGGAGCTAGGTTTGAAAAGACGATCGGGCAGAATGGACTGAAAATGGCTGGTCTTTCAATTAGTACCCACCTAAGATCTTGACTTGCAGGTTATTGGAGGTAGCTATCTAGTAAGTGGCAAGATCTAGCATGGGGAACGGCCATGCCTTGGCTACCAAGCCGAGTGCTTGGGAACGGAGTAATAAGGGAAATTTGTTATGATTTTGTACTCTGTACACCATTTTTTACCATTTTTGTTATGAACTGGGAGTAAGTAATAAGGTTGAAGTCGCCAATAGTCGATTGAATTTTGTATCACATGCGGTTTGTTATGTCTTTGTTCCATGTTGTAAATATTTGGTTCTATCAGGTTTTACTTGTTCTATGTCTCGTTTCATTGGATTTTCATCCTATTAGTACACTATCTATTTGAGTTCTTATTACTCCGTTAATTTATAACTTCTGCAGTTTCAATTTTTCCTGTTATCTCACCTAGTTATTTATCTATTGAATTAGGACCTTTTTATTGGTTGTCCTTGATCTTATCTTTTGAAATTAGTTACCTTTCCTTCCCCTTTCCCCCTAGGTCATTTGGACTTATGCCTCTTTCATGTTTCTGATTCCTTTTCCCAGCTAGGCTATGATAGGTAGCAACTAGAACACTACTAGATGTGTTAGAATGCGTGGTTTTGTTATTAACTTTCAGACGTACATGATCTAGACTAAATTTTGCATTGGATTATGATTGTAAGCTGAAGTCTGAGATGCCTCATGCTAGTAATTATGCATGTATGGCTATGATACGGATGGCAGTTGTAGATTTAGTGCTAGTAACTGTATGATGGTTTTGTATTTCCTTGCGGGATGTTAGATGGTGCTTTGTAATAATAAGTTGGGATAAATTATTTTTTGTTGTTGTACAGTTATTTAAATTGAATTTTGGAGGTGCATATTTGGTTTAAATTATTGTGAATAAGACTGGGGTAGTTCCTCGACCTGAAACATGCACTTTTCGAGCGAGGTACTACAATTTTAATAATATTTTTAGGATTGCTTGGTGATGATTGAAGATGTAGACTTTATTAAGCCAATCATTTGATGGGAACTTTATATATTAAGTTGTATATTATGGATTAAGCTAGCTACTACAAATACCAATTTATAGCGAATGAGATATTAATCTTTGGTCCATATTTAATTAGCAACTTGAGATGTATTAGCTAGCCCAAATTATTTAATTCATTTTAAGCTATTTAGTCCATAACTAGTATTAAAATAAGACCATAAATGGTATTTGTGTTTTATAGGTTAGGTGTATTAACAACCCAAACTATTTAATTCGTTTTAAGTTATGATTAAGCCCATAAGTAGTGTAGAAAATAAGCCCACAAATTATTATGAAGTAATTATGGGTTTAAGTCCACGATTATCAAGTTAAAGATGACGAAAATTAATTTTTATGGAGTTTTTGAATTTATGGATAGATGAAAATTTTTGGAGGTCTTCCCATAATTTTAAAACTCTATTTGAATAGTTTTTTACCCCCCATAAGGTATCTAGTCATATTGGTTGGCTAAAACCATATAAATATAGGTGATATGAAATCTTAGTACCTCTGTTTTTGTACCGCTATATTTTCTGTGAAAATTCATCATAGATATTTCCTATTATTTAATGGGTAAATAGCAAACAACCCCCCATCGTATAGGGTCATGTGCACTTTGCCCCCCCAACTGTTGCAGATGTGCGAAAAGATTACCCAACCTTCGTTAAATGTGCTTGAATACCCCATCGTTCCATTTTCCAGTAGAATATTCCACCGGAGATGCTGAAATACTTTGGATATGTTGCACTTTACCTCCTGAAGTTTAAAAAAATATGCATTTAATACTTTAATCATTCTAAAGTGTAGCACTTTTATCATTAGATTTTAGTTTTGTGGAATTAAGTGAAATAGTTTATACAAAATATTATCATACACTAGTCACTTATTAATATACGAACAGTTAAATCAATTTAAGCAATTATATATTTATAAATTAATTTTATAATTATATTTTACTTAGTTTGTATGAATAAGTTGATTAAAACTAATTTTAAAATTATATCCTAATTGATTTTATATCAATATAACATTATGCATATTTGTTAGCAAATGATATTAAATATTTTTAATTTAAATAGATTAATAAATGAGAGAGATAATGTTGATATTAAGATCTACATTATTTGCTGCCAATATTCATCCAACTACTATCATTTTCATATATTCTTATTCAAATTAAAACCCTAAACTACTTACACTTTGAATTAAACAAATAAACACAAATTTATAAATACACCATAACAATAGTTTGTTATAACTCTAAAATTATTTTTTAATTTCTTACACTCATTAATTTAGAAAAATTCGTACCATTAAGTTGTTATAGATTTCAGATAACTCAAATTGACAGAACTAGTGATATATTGACAATTAAGTAATATATGATAACATTTGACAAAACATTTGACTTTATTCCATCAAAATATGAATTTAATGCTAAGGGTAATATTTTGAAGTACTTTAGGTGTCTAAATATAATTTTTTTAAAACATCAAGGGGGAAAGTGCAACCACTTTTAAATATGCCATCGGAAAGTTGGAACATGGGGTATTTAAGCACATTGAGCAAATGTTGGATAATCGTTCTGCACACTTGCAACAGTTGGGGGGGGGGGGCAAGTGAAAATGACCCTATACATTGGGGGGTTGTCTACTATTTACCCTTATTTAATTACTAAACTATGGAATAGTTAGCTAAAAAATCCAAAATAATTAAATCATGAAAAGTTAGGATTTCAAATATTTAGTCATGAGCTTGAGAATTTAAGTAATTATCCAATTCTGATAAGTTAAAGATTTTAGGGATTTTAGTTACTACCTAATTCTGATAAGGTTAGGATTTTAGAATTATCTTCACATATTTGAGCTATCGTTGTCTGGGATTGATACTGATCAAATCTAAGAGAGCTAGGAATTAGAGTTATCTTCTTATCTCAATAAGATATGAATTCTAGTTTATCAAAAATACCTAGCCTAGTAGTACAAATACTCATATAGTAGGAAATAGAGAAGCCATACTATGTGGTAAGAAAATACCAATTTTTCTATTTGTTCTTTAACAATCTGCAGGAAATTTCATTTTGGAGTACTAACATCTTATTTTTTTGTCATAGAATTAGTGGAGAATGCTTAAGTGGTAGATCAAATTTGTTGAAAACTTTGGGTTTTAAGATTTTGGTGTAAGTAATTTTTTTTTCTTCCTTCTATTGAAAATATTTTTCTTGGCATCAATGATTTCTACATGAAATAGTAAGTAAATTTCTTTCTTCCTTCTATTGAAAATATTCTCTTCGCATAAATGTTTTCTACATGAAATAGTAAGTAAATGTTTATTCTCTTTCCATTAAAAATATATTTTCTGCATAAATGATTTCTGCATCAAAATTGTAAATTTTGCATATTGAATTCTTAAATCTAATAGTTTATTTGCTGAAGAATGAATTTGTCTGCAATTATTTAACTATCCATAAAACTTTTGTTTGCATGCATAAACTTACTTTTGGGATTTGAGCATGTAAAAACAAAAAATTTCTGAATCTTGAATGAAACATAGTACTCTCTGTTGAAATAAAAATAATAACAAGGGTCTATGCTCTGAATAATTGAGAAACTGTCAGTCGAAACAAGTTCGGTAACTGTGCTACGAGATTACAGTAGCAAAAGATCTCTGAAGCCACTTTTAACGGTATTGTAGTTAAGACCTCTGAAGCCACTTAAAGGTATTATAGTTAAGATCTTGGCCAAGATAACTGATTAGAATCCCGAGAGTTCATGAGCATTATTAATTAATGAATATTTTTGATAAACTGATTAGAATTTCTAGTTAGTTTATTAGGAAATTTTCTTTGAGGTCTTGCGTTCTCAAATTTGATTGTTAGGACAAGTATTTGAATTATCTTTCATTGTGAATATTTATTTTTGGGATTGTTTAATAAATTTTTTGGGAATTTAACATTCTTTATTGGATCTAAGGCTTAGTGTCTCTGAGTTTTTGGGCTTGGGGCACTGTCGTGTTATGTCCCGAATTTGGAGCATGACAAAACCACCCTATGCATATTTCAAAATGATCCAAAAAGACAACAAGAGAGATGATTGATCAGTATTCTAGTGTTTCTGCTCATTCTAGGGTTTTGTTGTTGAAATCATCACTTCATGACATCGAAGCCACGTATATAGAATCCTCACTTCTGAACCACCATTGCGGCATAAATTGAAGCTTATGGAAAATTCCACCATCCAAGTTCGACAAGGTATCATTTCACAGTGGGCCATCATGCAAACACTCTTCATTGATCAAAGATCTATACATCTGTCCATGCCTCCCTTTTCACGTATGTTTGCAACAAGAATGTCCTCCAAGCATTCCTCGAGCTATGGTGTCTTTCTAAAAACATGTTGCACGTTGCTATCAGAGAACTATCAATCTCTTTATAGGATCTTCGTAGATTTTGCAAATCGTCGATACGTGGATATTTGTATGATAAGTCATCCCATTTGCCAAAGAGCTACTTGGTGCTGACGCCTGCCAACCTTCTTTATTGTGAAGACGCATATGTTTGTTGCAACATGTCATAAACTTCTAAATGGTTCTAATGGCATACCTGATGTGTGTCATAGAGAAGTTGCTACTTGAGGAGAATATGTTTAAGTAGCCTGAGAAGACATTAATGCTTTATCATGGCCACCCTTAATTACCAAAGTTTATATATATATATATAAATGTTGTCCTAGAGTTATAATGACTGAAGATGAACACATTATCTTGAGGAGCTATTTGAGGTTTTTCTTTGAGGCTGCTTCAACAACACAAAGGTCGAGTTGAATTCGATTCAGGGAGAGACGCAAGAAACTCATGAGAAAACACTTTTTCTCGCAGAACAAGATATTCCTGAAGTCGAGGAATTAGAAATTGAAGGATCTAAGAATGTTAACGATTCGAAGGTAGAGCTTATCCAAATCATGAAGTGGTAAGAAAAGTTAAGATGCGGTTCGCCGAGTTGCAAGGAAGAGCATACAAGCTTATCACTTCAAAAACTGAAGAAAACCTATCCACCATTCAGAAAGAACTAGCCACTAAGGGAAAAAGTCTTGAAGCTTGAGAGAGCTCAATTTTTCACTGATAAAAAGGTTGAGACTTTGAAGAGGATGGAGACACTACTTGAAGAATCTCGTCAGGATCTGGCAACATTTGACTTATTCGCTTAAGCACTTAGCTTCTTGGCACATTTTTTTCCTTTTTTTTTATTTTCATAATTGATGTAAAAGAATATCTATTATTTTCATATAGAATAAAAGTTCTTTTCTTTTTATCAATCTTTTGCTTACTTTTTTTATTTTTTTTTGTCTGACATTTTTCATAATCTTCATAGTAATGCCAACTAACTAAGATCATGCCGCATGCTTTCAGCAATTGATTGATTAAACAAAATTGCTTAAGCTTACAACAAAATTGGCTATCTCCAAGATAAACCAAACTTATTTAAAAATATGACTGAACTTGAAAAATAAACTCCAAGTTGCTTATGTACCCCATCAAGGGGATCAAGTCATCATGTATTTCAAATGATTCTTTTTTTTATGGGTGGGTGGGGGGACTATACATAGTTTATATTCATGTAGGCCAGGAGTATCCATAGCATAGAAACCTTGGACGAGGTGAAATATTTCTACATTTGAGCCACATGAAATACTTCAAGTGGAGTAGGTTAGTAGTTTGTCCATATGCACTACCATTTGTGGGTACCGGACATAGTTTATACTTATGCGGGTTAGGAGTAACGTGCAGTTTAAGCTTATGCGATAAGGAACATACTTCTTCATGGATAATAGCACTTCAAAAACTTGTCATTTATAAGGCCAATGTGTAGTTCATCTTTATCTACCAACTTATAGGCATTGTTTATGTAAGCTTCTTTCACCACATAAGGGCCATCCTACTTTGATATAAACTTGTTTTCCATTCGCTAAGTAATGGTAATCAGCTTTCACACTACCAGGACCAGATCCCCAACTTGAAATGATCGGGGGCGAACTTTCTTATTAAATGCTCTCGTCATGTAAATTTGGTAGCACTCAAGTTGCTGTTGAGCTTCAAGTACTTCTCATCCAATGCTTCCAGTTCTTCAAGTATGAGACAGACATTATCTTTGGTGGTAAGTCCTTCTTGAATTGCGATACGGAGTGAAGATATCTGATTTTTAAAAGGGAGAACAACTTCAACTCAGCACACCAAGGAATATAGAATGGCTTGAATAGCGGTTCGATGTGTTGTTCTATATGCCCACAGTGTTTCTCCAACTTTCTCGTGCCAGTCTCTTTTTGACTTTGACATCACTTTTGACACCACTTTCTTTAAGAGATTGCACAAAGTCTTGTTGAATGCTTTAGCCAAACTATTTGCTACTATATTCTCAATGAGGAGTTATGCTGCTTGAAACCAAACTGTGCACATAATTTATCCACCAAAATAAGGTTAAAACAGATGAACTCAACCACTGTTTCCTTTTTTACATCTCTAAAAGGAATCACCTCTACCTATTTGGAGAAATAGTCAGTAGCCACCAATATATAAGCATGACCAGAGATGATTTTGGAGTAATAGGTCCAACAACATCGAGGCCCCATGCATCAAATGGCCACGAAGTAATTGTAGGATGTAGAGGCTCCGAAGGCTGGTGTATGAAACTTGTATACAGTTGGCAAGCTTCATACCTCTTTGCATAATCTAAACAATCTTTGACCATCGTCGGTCAATAGTAAACTATCCTTTTGATTTTAAAATGGAGCTTAGGACTGGACTGGTAAGCATCAGAGACCCCGGAATGTACTTCAGTCATAGCTTTGATTGCTTCTTTGCCACTCAAGCAATGTTGGTAATTACCTTTAAAAGATCGACGATACAAAGTATCTTTGTATATGATAAAATGAGACAATCTCCTTCATACTTCCGTCTTATGATAAGGATCATCGACAACTTTCTATGCTTTAAGAGGTCAACCAATGGACTTATTCAATCTTGATCTTCACTAATAGATATTGATACAACATTTGAATCTTCATGATTAGGTTCAACAGAAGGTAGAACGATCCATTGATTGCAAACATGAACATTTGTTGTTACTCCTTCAGATATAGTAAGAGTAGTCACCAGGTAGCTAATGCATCAGCCATCCTATTTTCTTTCTCGGGATGTGGTTTAAGCTGACACTTTCAAATTTCTTCAATAAGTCTAAGGCTTGCTGAATGAAAGGCATGAGATCCTCTTTCTTAACTTCATATTCGTTCAAAAGTTGATTGATGATTAATTTTGAGTCGCCATAAATCTCAATCTCCATAATCTTCATTTCTGAGGCCATTTGAAGTCCAATGATCAAAGCTTGATACTCAACAACATTATTGGAGCACAATTCACCCAACACAATGGAATATGTCAATACTTACTTTTCTAGCAAAATGATGACAATCTATGCCCCCGATCCATCAGATCTAGCTGCTCTATCGAAGAACATCGCCCATGTTGGGAGAACTTCAACATAGAGAATATCTTTATTGATGAGGTCATCAGATAACTCCCACTCTGCATGGATGAGATGTGGCCAAGAAATCAGCAAGAACTTTCCCTTTAACAACTTTTTATGACACATAGGTGATCTTATATTGGTTGAATATGATAGACCACTTCGCTAATCTCCCAGAAAACATAGGTTTTGATGTAAAAAACTTGACTAGATCGGCACGAGAGATGAGTCGTATGGAGTATGCTTCAAAATAGTGTTTCAACTTCTTAATAGCGTAGAATAATGCTAAACAGATCTTTTAAATAGGTGAGTATTTTAGTTTTTTTCTAGTCAGAGATCTACCTAGGTAGCATAGTACCTTTTCTTTACCCTCTTAATTTTCTTGAGCTATAAGAGCGCCAATTGATCTTTATTGTGCTGCATTCTGGCATTCTTCATCCCATTTGAAAGGAGCATCTTTCTTCATAAGATGATTGAATGGTTGGCACCTTCCATCAAGATTTGATATGAATCTTCTTATGAATGTAAGACTACCTTACAAGCTCTACAATTCCTTTAAGTTCCTTGGTCCAGGCACTTTCCGGATAGCATCTATGTTTGTGGGATTGACCTCAATTCCTTAATGATAGACTATGAAACCAAGAAACTTGCCTGATGTAGCACCAAATGCACATTTAAGGGGAATCATCTTCAAGTTATATTTTCTTAACCGATCGAATACCACTTGAAGATCTGCCAAGTGATCACTTCTTATTTTACTTTTAAAAACCAAATCATCCACATATCATTCAACCCTTTGTGCAGTATGTCATGGAATATGTTCTGCATAGAACGTTGATAAGTGGCACCTGTATTCTTTAACCCGAAAGGCATTACTTTGTAACAATAGATTCCCTTCGAGCACAAAAAGCTATACACTTATCATCCTGTGATGACATCCTAATTTGGTTGTATCTAGAAGACCTATCAATGAAAGATAAAGCTTCATGATTAGTATTTGCATCAACCATCAGCTTGATGATATAGGTAATGGAGAATCATCTTTCGGGCATGCCTTATTTAAGTCTCAAAAGTTAATGCAAATGCATATTTTGTCATTTTTCTTCTTGATAGGCATGATGCTAGATATCCACGCTGGATATTTAACTTCTCTAATGTATCTAGCAGTAATGAGCTTGTTTACTTCAACTTCAACTTGAGGAACAATCTTTGGGTAAAGAATTCAATGCGACTGCTTCACTGGGCGCACTCCATGCCTTATATCAAGATGCTGGATGGCAAATGTAGGGTCCAATCCTGGTATCTCTTTATGTGTCCAACCAAAGACATCTCTATACTCGCTCAAAGTTTTGAAGTACTGTTCTTCCTCTTCAAAGCTTAGGAAAGAACTTACGAATATGGGATGCGAATCTTCTATTTTGCCAAGATTTAATTCTTTAAGTTTATCTACAGTTGCCTGTCCACCATTTTCAAGTTGTGGAGGAGCTTCTTAGATTTCATCTTCAAAGGTATCTGAGTCAGACTCTTCATTAACAACAACATGATAACATGAGTGCGATTCATTGTCTTCTTCACCATATAACCGCTTAATGTCTACGACCTCTACCCTTTGGAATGCAACCTTCTATTGTATAACTCTATTTTCTTACACAATAGGGTTAAGTTTTGCTCTCCACCGAAGATAACTTGTGGTTTGCACAAAGCCACTCATAATTAATCTGTTGAACTCTTTGAGAGCTTGCCTCTTCCACAACATTTGTATAATTAGAGCTTAAGGTAACTTCCATTTCGTCTTCATATCTACCATCTTCATTAGATGGATGTCTCATGGTACACCGTATCACCTTTATTGGTCTGTCTACATTGATGATCAGAATCGAGGATTTAGCTCCACCCTTGGTTAAGGTAAGCAAATAGTCCTACCTTCAGTTCTTAACTCCATTATGTCGCTCTCATCATAATTACTCTTTTTTCTTGCTTCTTCTACCATATCACTTTCAAGTCGATTGAACACAGAACCTTGTAGACGATGACTTGTACTAAGCCTTTTACCAAGTGGTGGATTCTGACCAAGTCTTTGAAAGACAGAAGGACGGATGGTGTGAGTGCTCAGTCGATTGAATACAAAGATGCGATGATCACTTGACTTTTGACTTTCATTATATATTGGACACTGACACACTTATCTTTCCTTATCACACTTATTCTAATTGGCTCACTTGATGCAAATCCCAAGCTAGTGTTTGGCTAATCAACAAGAAATCCTTGGCTTTGTAATTTTTGTTGTGCTTTGCTGAGGCCATGGATCTTTTCTCCAGTCAACTTAAGTTTCAACTACCCTAGCTCAGACAGATTGGAGAAGTTATATCCAAACTTAGCCAAGAGACTATAGGGTTTTAGATTAAACGTCCTGTGGAACTTTCGATGTTGAGTTTTGGCAGAAGAAAATTTAGGTAATGCCTTCGAGTTCAGACCAACAATAGGTATGATTAACTCATTTCTCATAACTTTGTAGTCATTAGATCATACCTCCTTTATTTATTGTCCTTTATTGTGTAGTGATTGAATGTATGCTTCAGTCAACTTCTGTCTTTCTTTCAGCATGACCGAAGGGTATATGGGAATACAGGCATATCACGGGCTCTTTCGGATTCTATGATTCACTTGCTAAGGTTTCAACAGCAATCAACTTTTTTGACTTTTCAACATTAGACTCCAGAGTTATAAGTTTAATTAGATTCATAGGTTCAACATGCTTTCCCTTGATAAGATGATTGCTTTGAGTTTTTGAAGGTAATGTCTCTTGCATTGAGCTCGGGTCTAGATATAATTTGGCATCTGCAAAGTATGATTTTGCCTCAGTAAATGGCTTTGTATCATTATTGACCTTTATTATCTTACCATTCCTCGAATACTTGAAGTATTGGTGAAGGATGGATGAAACCACTTAGCTTTCGTGAAGCCATGGTAACAGAGTATTCGCTTTCAACTCTCCAATAGTAAGTTCTAGGCAGATCATTCCAATAGGTCGTTGTCTTCCCTGGTTGAAACCTTGAATGGTCAAGTGATTATGAGATAAATACTCAACTGTGATCCCCAATTATTTCATAGTAGACTTTGGTATGATGGTACTGTTGATCCCCCATCTATAAGCATGTGGTTGACTTTTTGATCTTCCATAAATCCAGAAATAAAGAGTGGTTGGTTGTGGGGCTTTGATCCCGACAATAAATTTTTACTGTAAATGCAATATCATCACAACAAGAAGTAGAATGCTGGCTCTCCACTCCGCTAGATGTAGTAAATGCTGTTTTGACCTTCTGCTCAAAAAATCTCATAGGAAAAAAGTATCCTATAGTGATGGATGAAGTTGATGAACTCTTTGCCTTTGCCTCCACCAGTGTGTTATGAGAATCCACTTTCCATTATCTTCAATATCAGAAATAAAACTTGTATCCGACTTTTCTTTTTCATTAGTAGACAAAGTTTCGAATAGGCTTGGGTCTATACTTCCAAGTTGAAGCATCGTTGATGCCCCCATGAGTGGAGAAGAATATTTTCTGGTTGCAAGTAGCATTTGTAATAGCTGTGACACTAGCAACATTTGCATCCACCGCATCTTTAGTGTAAAGGATGATATTTCCATCTTTTGCTAATCTCATGATTTTCTCTTTGACCACAAAATATTTTTCTATAGGATGGCTAACAACTCAATGATACTTACAGTATTTCGGGTCATTCACCTTTCCAACTTCATTAGGACGTTTCAGCTCAGACAACTCGATCATTTTTCTTGCTAATAACCCATCAAAGATTTATGAGATGTCAGAGTCGGGGAATGGGTACTTCTTTTCCTGTAAATCTTTCAACATAGGTCATTGCCTTTCAGTTGGCATAAGTTGATCAGGCTTTTCTCCTTTGTTACTGCTTGCAGAAATTTTGACAGGAGCTGCTTTAATTTCCATGGACTCCTTCATAGTAGCTTTGGCAGACTTTTCATTCCTCTTTAAGTCCTTTCTATCTTTCTTTTGATCATCCACTAGAAAAGCAGCTTTATGGTTTGCAATGCTTAATTCCATATCATGAGCACGAGTAGCTAGTTCTTCAAAAGTTCAAGGTTTGATCCCTTGTAGGATGTAGAGAAGCCCCCAATGCATCCCCTGAATGCACATCTCTATTGATGAAACTTCTGATAGCTTATCCTTGCAGTTCAGATTTAGTGATCGCCAACAATTGATGTAGTCAACGACTGGCTCACCCTTCCACCGCTTTGCATTGGTGAGCTCAATCATGCTCACGGTGCAATAGGTGTTGTAGAAGAAGTTTAAAAATTCCCTCTCCATTTCTACCCAATTATCAATAGACTTGGGCTCCAAATCAACGTACTAATCAAATACCTTTCTATTGAGTGATCTCATGAACTACTGTGTTAAGAGGTCACCATCAATTCTTGCATCATTACATGTTTCCATAAAATGGGCAATATGTTGGGTGGGATTACCTTTTCCATCAAACTGTTGGAGCTTTGGTGGCTGGGAACTTATCAACATCCCTAATGAATCAATCCACTTAGTGTACGGTTTTGAGTATACAAGCGAATTTTGCAAAGGTCCACCGTACTGACCTTTGATAGTGTTAATTATCATCTATTGCAATTTTTGTATGGACGACACAGCTAGATGTTGTAGAGTGATTAGGTTTCTACACCAAGTCATGCTTAGATGGCGCTTCATCTATTTGCTTCTCATTTTCAACATGATTCGAGGAGGAGGAACAATTTTGGCTAGACTCTCCAACATTTGAGTGCTCCAGCTTATTCATTAATTGGGTAATCTGGAGGCCTTTATCTTCTTCAATCTTCTAAAGAACAGCTATAGCTTGAGCCATCTGAGCAAGTTGTTCATCCACCATATTTATTTCAGTCACCATCGCAGACAGTGCAACAAAAAGAGATGATTTAACTTGATCTTCATAGGACTTGCTAAGTTCGAGCCATCTAATGGAGTAGTATCAACAATCTTGCCCCCAGTGGAGAATTGACTAGCTACAACAATAATATCCATAACGTCTTCCTGATTCATAATAGTGACTTAGTTCTTATTAGGTGCCACGAAGTGTTTGGAAATAATGACTATAATTTTGATTAAGAGGAAGAGATGAGAGGCAGAGACTGTCCCACAAAGCGTGTCAGAAATTTGTTAACACAAATTTTGAGTCTGCAAAAAAAATTACAAGACAAAGAAAAATATGGACAAATCCAATATTTATTTCTAAAAAATAAAAGTGGTTATAATCTCTGAAAATATCTCCGTAATTGAAGATCAATCCTCTGATTCTTCTCTTCAGAATGCAATTCAATGGCTTGACACTTTTCTTGAATCAAATATGTAATTCCCTCCTAAACTTGTGGATGAAATCATGACCTTCCTTGAAATCAATATTTGTTTTGATATCAAGATTTTCAAAATTTGGATGCTTTTGAAGAAGATGTAGAACCCTTATGGTTGCAGTATTTTCTTCGGGCCAAGAGCTCAAACTTGAGAGCTTTGATGCTTGAATTTCTCTTGACCTGTGAATTTCTTGATGTGTAGTGCGTCTCCTAGCACCCCTTTTTATAGGCACATATTATGGTTTGATAACTTGAAACTTGAGTCTTTCCTTTGGTTTGGATATCAGTTGAGATGAACTTAATTTACTAATGGGCTACATTTAAACATATTTTAGCCCAATTGACTAATCCAAAATAATTTATTTTGGATTGGCCCATTATATAAAGCTCAAATTTGTTATGGACTTTAATTTGGGACCCAAATCAATTTATTTACGTTATCAAATGGTTATTTATCTAATAAAATTTTAATGTAAACAATAATAATTCATGAAAATAAATATTTTTTATTTTCTTTATTCAGGGAGATTAATTTTGAAAAGTTATAAACTAGAATTAGATTAAGTATTAATATAGTAACTATTGTTTTGTCAAAAGATAACATGATTAGCAACTATGACTATTAAAAGATACAATTATAATTCTAATTACACCACCTTTGTTTTCAACTTTAATTAAAATTTATAAATGAAAATCGGAAATCCATGTATACATGAATTAATATGTTGAAATTTGTACAGTATATAAATCATACTTGTTTATTTATGGTGAATAGACAATAATAAAATAAAATAAAATAAATTGGTATCTAGAAAATTAGTTATTGTTGCATTCTATGAAAAACTTTTAGATTATTAGAGCTAATAAATCTATAAATTAAAATCGTCATAATCATTATCTAGTTGTTTATAAATTGACTGATATTCTATTAATCACATAATCATGATTGATATTCTGTTAATCACATAATCAATATCATATTTGTATAGTTTAATAATCCCATATATTCAATATAGTTTGTGATAAATATCTACTTGTTTAATACATAAAAATGCAACTAATTAAGCCACTATATAATTAATTAGGCAATACGATAATTAATAACTTGTCCCACAAATAACACAATTAATTTTACCATGATTATTTAATTATGGTAAATATTTATCTGTTCTCTTAATCACATAATAGTCACAATTTTTTACTTGTGTAATTAAAACAAAAAATCATCATAAGAGGTATATAGTTGCAAAAATATATAAAATAAAATTATAATATATATATAGAAAGTGGGTGCATGAACTTTTATAAAAATCAGAAATTCAATTACATCAAAAATCCGTTCATGCTCTAAAAAGTCTAAATACTACAGTTAACTGCATGAAAAAATATAGGTCTTCTGAACTAAAGAATTTAGAAAAACCAGTGTTTTCTTTAACATTATTTATCAAATATTACATAAATCTATAATTGTAAAACTTTTTGTTAAATTGATAAAACACACACACACATAGAAATAGTTATTAGTACATAACAATCATAATAAAAAAAATAGGTGTATTTCTCAAAATTTACGACTTATCAATGGATTATAAATTATCACAAATTGTTATGAGACAGATACATCAACATACTGATTTTTATTCACTTTACGTAGTAGATCTTTAAAATTTTGAAAATTTTAAGTTTCAATAATAATAAATATTGTTGTACGAAGAACATCAAAATGAAGAGTAATTTCTCATATTTTATGTTTATAAACAATGATATGTGAAATATTATGAAAATACAATTAATATTAATACTATTAATTCATATCTTTGGAATTATTTTTTGTTCAATCAATTTTATGAATTTGAATGAAAAAATAGTTAAATAAAAATATAGTAAATTATAAATAAAAAATACAGATCATTATATCAAACTCCTTTAAGGTTTGGAGTAGTTATAGGTACATCCCTATATTTTTGAAAATTACAATCACCTCCCTAATGTTTATTGCCATCTAATAAAAAGATCCAATCATAAGTCAAACTAATGAAATTTACTGATGTTATCACCAAAGATCTTTGAATATTTAATTTACCTTTTAGTTGACTAAACCTAAAATATTGGTTATTTGTCAGATCAAAATACCCTTACACTATTTATATATGTGCTATGCATTTAAGCTCAACAGGAGGTTAGTGTAATGAATTTAATTAGTAATAATTAATGTTGTGGCCGAAATTATATCTAATTATTTTTATTAACTAAAAGTTTAATTTTTATTATTTATTTTAATTAATTAAAGTCTAATTATAACAAGTTAATCCAAGTATTATATTTATACATATGTATATCAAGATGAAATTTAACATTGTTTGTATGAACAAAATTATATACTTATAAATATTTTAAAAATTATTAAATAAAAAATAAATTTATTATAATTTAAAAACATTTATTTAAAAAACACAAGCTTATTATTTGTTAAGCTCGTGTAATTTTGATAACTTTAAATTATTCAGAATAAATTTACATATATTTGAAAATTACTAAATTTTCATAAATATTAAATAAGTTTTTTAAATGATGACTCTAAATAAAATATATATAATGATAATTTTAAATTACTAACTAAATAATTTTTCTTCCTTTTTTTCTAAACAAATAATTTTTTGTCAATCTTTTCCTTTTCTTTTTTCTTTTTTCCTCATCTTCTTCTCCAACAATCCCACCAACCACCACCGTTGGCACCACCCCACCTGCCTAAAGCGCACTCCCTGATGCCATCAGCTTCATGCTGCCGTTCGCAGTGGAGGTGCAGCTGCCATGGCTACACGTGGCGCGGCCATGGCAGCCGCTTGGGGCTGAAGGGCAGGCCAGATCTGGCCTATGGTTGCTTTGGTCCTTGAGGTGGGGTATATATATAGATACATAGATACATACATATATATTACTTATATATACATATACATGTATATATAAATTAGTTTATAAATATCTTTTAATTAATATATAGACGGATATTTCGGTCATTTAAAGTTTTGAAATCTTTTGGATTTTTTCATTAAGAACAATTTAGTTATTTTATAAAAACTTTCTGTTAAGATTTTCAAACGTCCATTGACGATAGGGGAGGTGATTGTAATTTTTAAAACCACAGGATATGTACCTGTAATTACCATAAACCTCGAGGGAGATTGTTGAAATTATTCCTAAAAAATAATTAGTACTTAATAATTTTATCTGGTAATTAATAAGTATCTAATTTTTAATAAAAAATATATATTATATGTGACTCTTAACCAATTTGTTACTTATCTAATAAATCTTAACTTTTTTTAATAAAGATGAATAATCAACAACTAATGAGAATTTTTTAATTGAATTAAAAATTTAAAGAATCTAGAAATTTAGAATTTGGTCAAAACTTCATACTAATTTTGGTCAAATACTATTGTGCTATATATAATAGTATAGAATTTGACATCTTCAAAACTTCAAGTGTCTTGAAAATCGTAACTATGACTTTCAAATTATTAAAAGATCATACAAAAAGACTTTATATTTTTAAAAAAAATGATTTTCTTATTTATGATGTTAAAAGGAATATATTTAATATATCTAATTCAAAAAATATACCGAGTCAAGTGTTCTATTACATTTTTTTTATTTTTTCCCCTTTTATTTTTTAAAACTTTACTGCTTATAATATATATATATAATTTATAAAGTGAGAGTTAATTTTAGCATTCTATAATTTATTCAAATACTTTAAATTTATGAAATTTTCATTTTATGTTATTTAATAATAAATTTTCTTTCTTAATGTACTAAAAAAAGATACTATGTTTTTAGATCACATTAAGCAAGATGAATATTAAATACTTTAAAATCATAATTATTTTTGGTGCATGACATTGAACACATGTTGGCATATAAATATACATACACACCTATATATAACAATTTGTGAACTTAATTCAATTTGGTTTTAAATATTGTATCTTTCTTGTCATAAAATTCCAAACATCTTACAAGTGTACATAAAATTCTAGCAAAAATTATGAGATGAGGAGTAAATTTAATGTTCTACCTGTCAAAGAAATTTAGAAAAGATAACCATGGTTTAACTTAGTTGTCTACTTCTCCATCTATTTAATTCCCACTGAAGGTGCTAAGTGCCCTATTTAATTCTATACTTATTAGTCCACTCTATTCCATAAATTAAACTAACAAAATGAAAAGTAATTATAGCACCTACAGAGTTAAATTCATTTTAGGCAAAATTGAAAAATTGGTCCTCTACCTATAATCTTCTGGCAAATTTGGACTTTATTTTTTAGGATCGTAAGATTGGTATGATATCTCCTGAAATTTGACAATTTGAGAACAAATTGAACCCAAAAATCATGTGGCATCGGCTCACGCCTACGTGGTGTCGAATTTGGCACCACGTGGCACCGTGTCACTCTAGATTCCATCTCTCTCCTACATGGCATATGGCGTGGCAACCCCTCTTGCCACGTCAGCACATGTATTACATTAGGAAAAAAAAAAAGAAGGAAAAGTTGCACAAAAAAACCAAAAAACAAATACCTAAAATCTAGAAAAAGCGGAAAAAAAAAAAGTAGATAAATCTTGAAAAATATTTATATAGTTATATATATCCACATATATAAACATGCATACACATATATTCCACTTGCCAATTCATCAAATTAAATGCAGTTAAATTCTAAAAAAAAAAATTTAACACCTACATATCAGAATAAAATATCAAATATCTTTCAAATTTATAAGATTTTATTTCATATGAATTTATCATCAATTTTTTAAAAAAAAATCTAATTTATCACTTTAGGTCATATAATTTTAATAATTTTAAGTTACATATTTAATAATTTTAAAATAGTAAACATACCTAAAAATTTAAGTAAATTTTGTTGAATTTATCTTTTAATTTAAAAATAAAATAAAAAAGTAAAAAATAAAATTTTAATTCTATCCTATTAGCTATATAATTATAAATTACGTAATAATATTAAAATTATAAATATTTTAAAATAATTCAATTATTATAAATAAAGAATTTAAATGTAATAATAATAATTGAAAAAAAAAATTCCCCAGGCACCCCACCCTATTCCCCTCCAGCGCCCCTCCTCCCAACCCCCTACCTACCATCCCCCCCGGCCTTTCCCTCAGCTTGGCTGCTAGCCAGCGGTTGCATCCACTCGAGCCTGGCAACTGCAGGGCCGGCGGCTGCCTCCGCCCAGGCTGGCGGCCGCTTGTGTGCCGTGTCTGGCAGATCTGGACTGGCCAGATTTGTCAGTCAGCCACCGGGGCAATGGCTGCCATAGCCATGGCGGGGGGAGCGCCCCTCCCCCCACCTTTCCCTCAACTTGGCCGCTGGCCAGCGGCCACCTCCACCCCGGGCCTAGCAGCCGCATGGCCAGCGGCTTCCTTCGCCTGAGCTGGCAACTGCCTGCACGCCGTGCCTGACAGATCTGGACTGGCCAGATCTACCGGTCAGCCACCGGGGCCATGGTTGCCATAGCCATGGTGGGGGGTTGGGGTATATATGTATATTATATATATTTATGTATTTTGAATTTGTATATGTATGTGTATATGTATATTATGTGTTTGTATTACATTTTTGTTTTTTTTTCATTTTTTTATTTTTTATGTCTTGATTTTTTTTTTTTATATATAAATTTATTTTTTTACTTGTTTTATATTTTATTTTCATATTTTTATTGAAGTGGCAAGTTGAATTGCCACATATAAGAGAAGTACGATAAATTTGATGATAGGGTGCTACATGGCGCGAAATCAAACGCCATGTAGGCACGGGTTGATGTTGGATGATTTTTTTGGCTCAATTTATTCTCAAATTGTCAAATTTCAAGAGATGTGTATCAATCTTGCAGTCCGAAAAAATAAAGTCCAAAACTGCCATAAGGATATAGATAGGGTACAAATTTTGCAATTTTGCCTTCATTTTACTTCTACAAACTATAGTGTTGGCATTAAATTTTCAAGCACCCCCCTTAGAATTAAGAGTATGCGTAGATCGGTACACAAAGTACGAGCTCAAGGCTCTAACATGGCCCTTGAAATTCAAATACCTCATTAACTAAGCTGTACATCCACATTTAATAAAAGTCAGACTGTTGACATAAAAAATGATGTATTTAAAACACTGTAAACCTTAACAAATTAAAACACTCCAACCTGTTCTCGGTCGTTTTTGCTCAAATAACAATTTTTTTTTATTTCATATGCGTGTTGGTGTATGTTTATGTATTTACAATACTTAATAAAAATTTGAATAGATGGATGCCCTTAAACCTCTTAACTTTTTGAAACGACTGAGGGAAGCGCAAAACACCAGCAGTTATGCGACTAATTGTTTGTATTACTTTTTTATAATCAATGGGTGTACCTACCATTATTTGCAGAAAGAAATCGAGTACGAAACAAAGATGCAAGTAATCTCAAATGAAAAATAATTGCAATTTTTTTTATTTGCATGAGAAGTAATAATAGAGTATGTTAAAATCGAGATATAATATTAATTATAAAAAAAAAATCGAGATATAATAATGCAAAAATTCTAGCAAAGAATTGATTATTAATGATTAATTGATTGTGCTGATTGTGTGCGCTTATTATATAAATGAGTCATCATGCTTAAGTAGTACTAGAAACATTGTCTTCTTATAAAGTAAAGATTGTCATTGATTATATAAATTAAGAGGATGTTTGGCTAAATTTATTTAAAATATTTTATAAGCTCCTACATTTTATAAGATATTTAAAATAAATTGTTGAAGTGTTTGGATAAAATAAGATCTTGAAGCTTATAAAATGTTAACAATAGCAATTTTGTAATTAAAATGGTTAAAAATGAAGGAGCTTGTTAAGATCTTAAAAAAAAGTTAGTGTCTCCTTACTTTTTAAAAAAAAGCTTATAAGCTCATAACATCTTATTTTATGATCTTATAAGCCCTTTTTTAAAAAAAAAATTCCAAACACTTTTTATCAACTTACAAGCTCTTAAACATTTTATAAGATGTTTTAAAGAGCTTATAAGCTCACCCAAACACCCTCTAAGTAAAGAATTCTTGATTTTATATAACAATAATTTTTCAATATTTTAATCTTGACAAAAATAACATAAAAAATTATCATTATAAATAATTAGAGACATATGTATAGTTGTCATTGTATTTGTGTTACAAAGTACAATTTAGAAAGAACTCAAGTCACTATTAAATTTTCAAAAATCATATTTTGGAAACGCAAAAGCATTATTACTTATTAGTGTATATTAATTTACTGACAATTTAATAGTATGCTTTATAATCATGCTTTGCATTAATACATTATTGAATTGTTTGGTTGGAATGTAAATTAATTAATGCAGCGTGGACAATAGAGCTAATAGATCCCACAACTTGAGTTCCATATTACATTATAAGGTTCCAATGGGGAATTAATTCAAAGGAGTCTTTTGATTTATTATAAGATAATTAATTAAAATAATAAACCAAAACTTTCAAACACAATCAAAAGTTCCAGAGATCATGCAAAGCGATAAGCAATAAAGTAAAAACACAACGAATTTATAATGATTCGATGAGCTTAGATCCACTACGTAAGTTATAAACTTAGGATTTTAAATCTGCACTTCGCTTAGTTAATAATATAAGTACATACTCTTCTTTGAAAGACATCATGACTATTTCAAAGAGTACACTGCTTAACGTCACAAAGGGCCACAACGTTTACACACAGATCAAATTGAACTTAGATACACTTATTTTTCTCAAGAGAATAATAAATATATATATATATATATATGTTTTTATTGTGTTACAATCTTGCCTTTAGAAACTATATTTGAAGGATTTTGTTGGAGCTTCTTTCCTTCTTTGTTCCCTTGAATTTGAAGTTGTATTTTGGAGTTTTCTACCGTCAGGTATACTCGTACCTACTTGATGGTAGAAATCAATAAGAATTAGCAATTCAAGTTTAGGTACGAGATGGTGACAAGACAGTAGAGTTGATTTTACTTTTTTACCCTCGAAATGAATGGATTGGGTTGATAAGGTGTAATACTTAAAAATGAAGAAAAAAAAAGAAAGGAGAGTCGCCGTTGAAAGTAGCGAGTAAGGTAACAGGAAAAACACTAAAATAAACTAAAAATCGCCAGTATTAATAGCGAGTATTTTGTAACTATAATAAAAAACATACTGCAATTTATTATTTTCAAAAAATGGTTACAATTATAATAATAAGAAAATAATCACTACATTTTATTGTTAGGATAAAAATATGCTACTATAATTAGGTTATTGTGTAAATTGCAATATTAAAAAGAAGTATCTTAATATGAATAGCGTGTGTGAATTGTAATATTCAAAAAATCTATTATTAAAAAAAGTAATTGCTACAACTATAAGCTATTCTTTAAATTATAATATTTAAAAAAAAAAAACAAAGTGCTACTTTTATTAAGGGAATATTGTGAATTGTAAGATTAAAAATAAATAATATGTACTACTTATTATTAGAATAAAAAAAGTGGTCTAAAATTTTAATATTAAAAAAACAATTGCCGCTTAGCGACTAGTGTGTGAAATGTTCTATTAGGAAAAAAAGATTGCTAATATGATTATCGATTACTCTATAATTTTTTTTAAATACGTATATCGCTAATGGTATTACTGATTATTGTATAGCCATTTTTTTCTATCTATTCATTATTATTTATTTTATTAAATATAAATTTTTAAAAAAATTTGTTCATAAAACAATTGCTAGTATTTATTTATTTTAAATAAATAAATAAAATTTATTTATTTACTATTTGTGTAAAAGTGTACCAAAAAATTGTAGACCGCGGTTTTACTAAAAAAATTGTCACCAACATGGTTGGTGACAAAGTGAATAATTATCGCCAACATGGTTGGTGACAGAGTGAATAGTTATCGCTAACGTTGGAAGCGATTTTGTTGTATATATATATTTTTTAAAAATACTTGTATTGCTAATGGTATAGCGATTATTGTATTTTTATATCCAAGTAATCGTTATTGCTACCAGTGATTTTACATTTTTTTCATTATTATTTGCTTATACGATATTTTTGTTTTTATTTATTTTATAGACCTAATTTTATTTATTAGTACTGTTGCCATCTCAAACAGTGATTGGTTTTGGTTTTGCGCTATTTATTTATTCGATATTTGTTTAGTATTTTTATTGCGTAACTTTATAATATTCATAAACAAAAGGCATCCAAATTGTAATATTAAAAAAAAATTGCTAAATAAAATGTACTATTTATTATAAGCAATAAAATCTAATATTAAAAAAAGATAATCGCTACTACCATTGGCAATTTTTGAAATTGTAATATGAAAAGAAATAGAACCCTACTATTATGTGATAATTGTAAATTTAAAAAGGGATAAAAAAAATCGCTACTACTATTAGCGATCATTGTTGAAATTGTTTGATTCTTTAAATTGTAATATAAAACAAATACCGTGTATTATTTATTGTACTTAAAATAATAATCGCCACTATTAGCAATTATTTTAATAAAAGAAAAAGAAACAAACAATCGCTACTATTATTAGCGAGCAGCGATTGTTGTGTAAATTGTAATATAAGAAAAGATGCAACGTTAATTGTAATATTCATAACAATAGTAGATTATTTTGTATAAAAATTATTTCAATAAAGCAGTTTTATCAATCTGATAGAAAAAATGTTTGCTTTTCCATTTAGCCACTCAAGGCGATGTAATTATGTTCCCAAATGCAATGAGGCTTGTTTACTTAGGCAAATGGCGATAAATTAGGGATAATTTTTTTGAATAAAATCATGCCACAGAATACATATACATATTAATAGCACATATACATGTTAACATTGCCGTGAAAAAATAAATATTTACATGCACAGTACATGTTGTCGCTATAGTTAGTAGCAATTCAGGAAAAAATCTACATTAAATAACAATGTTTGAAAACTTTTTATATACACCCAATACACGATAATTTTATTGAAACTAGTCGCCATTCGAATCAAATGTAAAATAATTGGTGTAACTATTTTCACGCCCGTCACCAAAACAAAATAGAGGATTTGAAGCAAATAAAATTATTTGAAGCAAATGAAATGATAGATATGGGTCACGATGCTATATATATATATTTTAAATTAATATAATATGGGTCATGATGCTACTAATTCTTCAATTTGAAATACAACATATCAAAATATTATCTTGGGCCTAACCCAGACCCAGTATGTAATGAAAGTAGCATTCTGCCATGGGCTTCCCTCTCAAGGTAACAATAAGGGAAATTCATTGCTGGCCCATTTTTATTTTTAGAAATGGTTAAGAATTAGATAACTATAAGGGAACTGCATTGCTAGCCCATTTTTATATTTAAAAGTGGTTAAGAATTAAAATTATCATGCAAGGCGATAGTACTCCATATCGGCATATCCATAATGTGATAAAATTTATTAGTACTAAATATCAAATTTATTATTGAAGGAAGTGTATTGAGGCTCATATTGTTTGATTGATATCTTAAAAACTACTTTAGAAAACAATGAAAAAGTCAACCCCAAAAATACATATAAATGGCGGAGATGTCATAACTGCAAACAAAGCAGCCACATAGAATTGAAAGGAGAGTTCTATAAATTTCAACAACATACTGAGCACTCATTAACTTATTTGGAATTTTTGAGTTGTTCCCTTAGCAATTTGGAGAAAGACATGACTCTTTCTCCATCGCGACTGGGATACTCAGAATAGAGAGGATATAGTGGGGCCTGCATCATTTGGACAAGCAACGATAACATAGGGACTGGAGCATATGTGTAGGTGTTTATAGGAAACTGTATTTATTAATAAACATGAGTTTATATACGAATAAAATCATAGAATAAGTTATGATATTATGCAGAAATGTCTTTTTACGTGACTTCTCACTTACAAATGGTGGGCGAGTGTGGACGTATGGCTGTTGATGCTTGTACATATATGGCGGTTGGGACGAAGAGGCTTGAGCGGTATTTTCATATCCATTATTAGTTGGATTTTCCTGTGTTAGAAACACCAATTAGTAATTATTTTGGACAAGAAATTAGTTCATTATTATTAACTAAACAGTAGTACCTGGGGTTCTGAGTCGAATGAAAGAGGAACACCAGCCTAAGAACCGAATGGGTTATGCACTTGGGGTGTATTAGTGTTGGTACGAATGTTCAAACTACTCACTTGGTGAGTAGGCTTATTTTGGCAATGGGAGCCACTACTAGGAAAACCTTTTGCATGACCATCGAGCGAGTTTTGCTTATTGGGGCAAGTACTCATCTTGTGGCCAAGCTCTCTATTAAATATATCAATATGTAACTAAAAAATAAATCAAAAAATTCAATATTGTTTAATTAGAAACTTCATGTGGACTATATAAAATACCATGGTATGTGAAGACAAAACTCCAGCATAAAATTTTGAAGTGCATGACTCCTTAGATAATGAAATAAGAATTGAATGTAAAAATTGTTTGGTATTTTAATTGCAAAATTATTGAATTATGGTAAGGATAAATTTATTTTTATACCATTAAATCCAAACATACCTACGGTAATTGCATCTCTGTCTTTTTGCTCCTGGGCCACCTTTTGAAACAATTTTGATAGGGTCGCAAACATCGTGCTCATGTTGTAGATTTATATAGGCAATAAAGTTATCGTTCGGATATTGACTACAATCATCTTGTTGTGTGTTGTCTGCAAAGTCATCTAGGTGCTCGATTAGAGCATCATTAGATAAGTTTATTTCAGTTAGATTGCCATCATGAACTTCACTTGCCAGGTCCTTGACACAACGAAGGTAGTGATGAAATCGGGAATCAAATTGTGATGACATGTAAGTGAGGTTGACAAACTCCTTATGAATTTCAACGAATCTCAACTCTTGTTTATTTGTTGCTGGTAGGGGTAATGGAAATTTGTTAAGTAGAATTCTTCCCGATTCAATGAGCAATCTCCGATTTATGATGTTGTTAGGTAATGTTGGAATATTCAAGCACTTACAGGCTGAAATTAAGTGAGAACAAGGCAACCCCTCGGACTCTACCATGAAGCAATCACACTTGCATTGCAGGGAGTTAGTGTCAACATAAACAGTGTAGCGTCTCCCATCTTGCTTGGTGTACTCTACAAATATAAGCTTGTGCTTATACTCAACAACTTTTGATTTACCCTCCAAAAAAAGTCCCTGCTCGACATCAATCTCACTTCAAACAACAAAGAACATCCTTTTTGTCAACAATGTAGATAGTTGTTTTTCGTATATTTTTAAAGGGTGCGCTCTTACCACCGGGAAATTACTTTCGGAATGGGTTTGAATAGTGAAAAAATCGCTCCTTATATTTTGCAGATTATGATTATAGTGCTTCATAAAATTCGTCAATGAGAGGTTTTGCTTCATAGACAATTTAAATATGGAGTTCATTGATTCGGCTCGTTGCGTGGTTCGCATTCTAGCTAAGAATATGTCACGAAAATAAGCTTCACTCCAAAGCTCGCATTTTGCATATATTTTATTGAGCCATGGATGATTTTCTAAACCATGTATCTGCACTAAACTCGACCACTCAGCCTCAAACTCCTCCGGATCACATCTCTTCCTTAACAAAGTTGCTAGTCCAGAACAAAATTGTGAACTCTTGACATTCTGCCTTACATTTCTTCCAATGTGCCAACTACACAGTCTATGAGCTGATGTTGGACATTCAATTTGAATAGCTGCATGCATGGCTACATCTTGATCTGTAAGGATTGACACTGGAACTTTACCACACATTACAAATTTAAATTTGTTGAGTAGCCAACAATACGACTCCACCGTCTCATTGTACAACACTGTTGCTCCAAAAATAGACGTTGTTGAATGATTGTTTGCTCCACAGAATATAACCAGGGGAAAACAATATTTATTAGTTTTGTAGGTGCTATCATAAACGAGCACATCACTGAATAGGTCGTATTCTGACTTGGACATCGCATCACACCAAAACAGTCTAGTTAGACAACCTTCTTCGTCAACAGTATAATTGTATGTGAGGTTGTTATTTGCTTTGCCTTCTTCATGGTAGCTAAGTAAGCATGCAAGGCATTCACATCCATTCCTTTAATCCTTTGACGCCGCACTTTGTCCAACCAGTTGTAGGCATCATTTCTGTTGAATGGTAACCTTCCAGGTCCACCAGATATTTGCTCCAAAAAATGTAACACCATACATGGTGGAATCCCAGCTTCAGTCATGACATTAAGCATAGCTTTGTTGGAAGTTAGAAGTTCCCTGCATGATGTAGCTAAAGATATTACTATTCAAATTGTTAATGTAATGGTGTGAAAATCGTGGCTATTTAGTGCATCACGAAACCTCTTTTGACTACCTTCCAATTGGTGGTTGTGGGTGGGTTCGAACCTTGTAACAATATACTCATTGATCGCTTGATCATGGGCTACACGAAAACTAGCATTGCAGCCGCATCTCGTTTCTGACTTGGCCTCCCGTTGTCGAGTTAAGTTTTCTCGGCAATAGCCTTGACGATTGCAAACCTATTCTCTATTTTTGATCAGTTCATGCATCCTCTTTAAGCTCTCTCTGCGAACAGTGAAACCTACTAGACTTGCATAACCCTTGTAAAAACACTCTGCTGCCTCGATGCTCTTGAATCTTTGCATGCGAACTACATCTTCGTAGACCTTTGTGCTAGGTATATCTGAAGGCCCATCAGGGGCATGTGAACATTCCCGATCCATTTTAGTAAATCAAAGATTAGCAGGTGAAATTATATGGAAGATCGGCGATGGTCGCAGATCGGTTCGAATTAGGGAGCTATTTTTAGTACAACCATGCTATCTATAGCCACACAAGTGCATCAAATTCAGGTAATTAATTGTCACTTACCACACGGCCAATTAATTTACTCACAAGTCACATCTAAGTTATGACAATTTGATATAAATACTAAATTAAAATCGTTTCATGTTGAAAAATATTTTATCAAACCATGTTGACATCCATAATATGTCACTATCTATGGCAACTATTTCCAAAATTCGTATATACAATATATGGATTAACAAATTTGATACAAATAAAAAATTTGTTATATTTTTTCCCGATTAATATGCAAAGACTGTTGCCATGTAAGGTACCAAGTTTGAATTACACATATCCCACTTTTGGGACATCATGTTAGGTGGTGCATAAACAATTTGTTTGGATACAAAGTAAATACCATTTATTGGTTACTACCATCATCTATGGCCATAGAATAACAAAGACTGCCGTAGCAATATTCAATATCCATTTTCCAGGTTACAGGCCACAAAATAACAAAGACTGTCGTAGAAGTATTCAATATCCATTTTCCAGGTTACTCGATGGGAAATTCGGCGACAATGTCCAAATATTTTTTTATAAACCCTTTACGATGTACCATTACGCATAATGTATTACGATGGATACAATTACACATAATACAATCGGATTGAGTCAATATGTAAATTAAAATTAAAAAAGATGGGGGCAATGTGCATTCATATATAGCTTGTTCAAGTATTAGTTTTAATGTTACACCCAATAATTAGAACAAAACTTAGAATTGGTGTTTGACAAGATTATCTCAAACGGCAATTAAACAGTAGCATTAGGAGCAATGAATGAACCACATATTGTTTGACAAAAAATAACAGTGCCTGAGAGTGTTTATACAAATCACCATGCAAATCCATAGCTTGGAGGTGGGAATGTAGGCAAACTAGGAGCATCAAAATATCAATGTGGTCGAATTAGGCTTACCATAATACTGATCCCATGTTTCAATCAAAATATCATTGTGGTCCTATTAACATTACACCAAAATACTAATCCCTTCTCCCAATTGTAACTTCGTTATCCATGCAACTCGATTGTTCTTATGCTTATACATGCGTAAGGCAAAGTTTCTTCGTGTATACTAGGAAGACGCCTATTAAGTGTGTAAAGAAATATTAGTAGTTAGTTACACATCATCGCATCGAAAGGGCATTCTATTCCTAAACTATATTTAAAAACAATCAATATAAAATCCAACAATCCTTTTCATGAAAAAAATCAATTACAGTGGCTACTATTTCTTTACCTACACCTTCAAAGTTTTCCTAAGATATTTTTTTATAACTATGTTAAAAATGTTTTTTTATTTTGGTGATATTGTGATTAACTTTTGAAAACTTTGAATCTATCCAACTATTAAAAAATATATTTTCAATTTTACAATTTAAATTTCTATTATTACTTTGTTAAAATTCAATATTAGCTATTAGTTTTGTTGTACAAAATTTAAAAAAGTCGTTTAATTTTAAAATTACTAATGCGTGTGTCCTTGTAATGATAATCTTTGCAGATGAATAATTATTTACATCATTCAATCTAAAAAAAGCATCCTCACAGCAAGTAGCAACTTTTTCTAACTACTTTTTGGATAAAATATCGGCACCATTTTACAATAAATATAAATTTGTAAAGTATTATAGTTTCTGACACACCTAAATATTATCTATTTGCAATATAATTTTTAAGTTAGATGTATGATAAATAAGTTATGAGGTTTTATTGTTATGTAATGCGTGGATTAACTCGATGGTGTTCACAAATTTATTATTGGCATTTTAAATCAAACTTGCAAATATTTTATATATCGTTTAAAAATCATTTGCCACAAATTCTAGCATTTTTCTAACGCTAACACTATAATAATGATGTGCGCCATTATTCTACAAAATGCCACTAAAATAAATTGCAGTGAGAGAGTTTACAATGAACTTCAAATACGCAAGTGAATAAAATATCTCTTCATTCATGGAACGCATACTTGCTGCAAAAGGGCTCTCACATTGTCTTCATGCTCCATCATCAAGCACACATAGGCCACAATCCCATCTACATCAAAATGAGATCAAAATTTCACTTCATCCCCCAGTAAACAAATGGAACCTTTACACCAACCTCCACTTTAGCAGTTGAATGTAATTGCAGAGTCTAACCTGTTCGGTTGGATGGGAACCCAATCAGGATATTCATAATTGAAGTTCTGGCATATGCCTTTGAATTTGTATTGCCCTGGTTTCCACGTTGCCATTATATCATCAAAGCGTTCAACCTGTTAATAAAACTTGATTATGTTTTCAATAATTGTAAAATTATAAAAATTCATGACACTTAAAAACATCCATACCACTCCTCACACAACACTATCCCGGTATGAAAGAAGAAAATCCACAGGAGCAGAATCACATACTGTTATGCATTTCGTGTTGAAGTCAACAATGCATAAGAACCAATGTTCATGCGAGTCATTAATGGGTATGGAGACTTGTTGGCAAAAACTAACATTGTTTGTGAATTTATGTGGCCCGTTAAATATGGTTTGAATTATTTTTCATCCAATTGGTGAGCAAGCAATGTCATTTGCTGGACAAAAAGGTTAGTAAATGAACAATCAGTTTGATTCAAACCTCAATAAAAGCATAATTTCATTAAGACTACCGGCATACCGCAAACATGGCAGGCATATACCACCTAGCTCCGAGCTGGCTCTTTCCACGCGTGTCCAAAGCATATACGCAAAACAATTGATAACCTGCATTGCGGGTCCAAGGTTAGCATATATGCAAAATAATTGATTACCTGCATTGTATGGATACATATTCATGACCAATCTACCATTTCACTATAAGGTACTAATATAATTTACTCACACTTCCATTGAAGTTTGCAGTTGGAGCTAAGCATAGGATGTTTGAACGATTGACGAACCATCTACCGAAGTCCACAACTATTTCACTACCATCATATTAATCAAACGCAAAAAAAAAATGGTTAATTCTACACTTGCAGTGCTAGATGTGGAATCAAAATTTGGTTTTTAACTGGTGAAAATTACCTCATGTCATGATTTTCATCAAACAAAAATTTCACAATATCCCTGTCACTTGCCAAGAGTGGATCAAACGTTGTCTTTATCTCTGTTCTTTGCCCACAATCCTCTTCCCCACCAATTTGCGTAAGATCAATTGGCTTCTCTAGTGTCTCCTCTTCTTCTACATGATTCATTCGATTAGAAGGCCCACCTTTCTTCCATTGATTCGTGTTCTCACATGGCTCGGTTGGTGGAGAATTGGCTTATCTGGTGTTACTTCATCGTCTACATGATTGTTTTGATACGATGGTCTACCTTTCTCCCATCTGTTAGTGTGCCCGTATGGATTGTTTGTTGTTCTCATTCCTTGAAAATTTTGAATTTGGCCATTAATGTCGGTCATGAATTTAGACATAGTTTCTGTGAAATTGGAGCAATATTTTTGCAATAAATCAACCATTGGTTTGGCAATATCAACCTTGAATTTTTCTTTGAGTTGCGCAGAGTGGCCAACAAACCTGGCCTTCTTTGAGGTCCAATCCTTCAACATTTCCATTAGCATTGTATTCTGATTCTCTAACCTTCTCACACGCAAGTGAAGTGCACTTAGTTCCCTTTGAAAACCCATAAGGAGATGTTTGTCGTTCCCTTTTAGTTTGCTGCCAGCTTCGTCCATGTATTCATGCAAATTATTTTGAACATTGTCAGCTTCTTTAGATGCAGACCTTGAACTATTATTCTGCAAATCAGACTTGAATTTATTCAGGTCAACCACGCAAGCCTGAAATGATGGGAAGTAATTTAATCAAATTGCTCATGAGCTATGCTGGTGCATAAATAGCTGTTCAATGTACAATGCTTCTCTAAAAACATCGACACATATATATGCATGGGCCTTTGGCAATCGATTAGACACGTCTGTCTATGTCAAACAACCATGGAGAATAATGCATTAAAAAATGTTACAATGTTTAGTGGGCTTAACGCCTACCTAAGTGCCATAGCTACTAGCGATTTTTGGCATTGGCGATTTTTTTTTGTGGCATAAAAATGTAGTTCTTCTAGAGTTCTAGACTAATAGTACAAAATGTGAGCCTTCTGGAAGTGGCCTCCTAACAAACACTTAGTCAATTTGCTCCCAACAACGCACGATTAGCAATAGCGATTATTTGTGTGACGTAATGTTTCATGTGTTCTCCCAACAACTCCTTCCCAATTTTTTTTTTAAAAATGGGCCAAAATGCTAGTGAAAAAGCCAGAAACATTCAAATGAATTTGATGATAAATTGTTTTTGTTAATACCAAGAAAATATTTGTGTACTATCTAAAAGGCTTGAAAATTTCATAATTCCTTTTTATTCATATATGAACCACAAAGTTCCATATCTCGTTTCAACATCTGTATCCTCTGCTTTGTCAAATAGCTAACGTACAGGTATTCAAAATCCAGCTTCAAAGCATGAATGGTGGAACAAGGCTTGACATGGGCAAAAAATAAGACCTGCACCGTCACATGAAAACACCATCGATTATATGCCAAACCTTGAACATAAAATTAAATGTATTTTGTGCATAGTGGTTAAACGATATATATATCCTCCGACATAGGCATGAGGATCTTTCTTCCACACTGCAATTGCATGGTTTATTTTGTCAAGGACAAATTTAGCCAATTCAAGTTCTTGATCCTTGGTACATCCATTAATATATTCAAGTAAGATGTCGGCAAATTTTGATGGCATTCCGGTAGCAAAATGGTTCCCATGGCCAAAGTCATAGACATGACTTGGAAATCCCCCTCATTAGATCAACACTCCTTCAATCTTTGGCACATATAAGCTTGATCTATTCTTCCCCTATTGATGTTGAACAAGTGTCCGTACTTTTCCATTCCTCCCATGCTCATCTCAAAATCGGGTTGGATCCGTAACCCATAGCATGGCAATCCCAATGTGTAATAAAGTGACTCTTCATTTATTTGCAATTGAACGCCATGCATAGTTAGGATTTTTGTCATTGAATTGTATTTCTCCAGCAACCACTTGATAAGTATTCTATCTATCTGATCAAAGCACACTCTAGTCAGAGATCCAAATCTAATTTCCTCAATTGATTCAATTTGTGTCTTATCCAATATGGAATTCACGTCCGTTATTTTTTTGAGACTTGTCCTATACTCGAGTTTCATCTCCTGCATACATGCAGAGCAACAATAAGATTCAAACTACAAGTGCTTCTTGTGTTGTATTAGTGGGGCCTAATATCCTTTTATTAGCTATTATTATGTAGTTTGTAATATTCAAAAAAGGATGTCGCTAATATTGCAAAATTGAAAAAAATGATATTATAAAAAATTGCATAATAGCATAATCGCTACTATGAGTCTGTTATTACCAATATTTGTGTAGATTGTAGTAAAACTTTGTTGTGACAGTCCCAAAAAAAAATGCCTACAACACAAGCAGGCAATGTAAATAAAAGCTCGTAAAATTCAAATGAAAATATGAATAATTCTTTCGCTACTGCAGCGATTATTGTATGTACTTATTTTGAAAAAAAATTCCTAATACCAAAGATTGTGATATTTAAAAAAAGGTCGTTGCAAGACATATAAAGTTCATTCAATCTTTTACCTGGACTAGTCGCTACTGCTAGTAGCGAGTATATATTTCTTGTTCAATGTTAATTATTTTATTATTATGTAAATTGAAAACTAATTACACGAAATGAAAAAGTCGCCATTATGAACAGCGATTTATTCCATACATGTTTTTTAAAAAAACTTCAATCGCTAATGGTATTAGCGATTATTGTATATACTTTTCTTACTATTTGTTCATTATTATGTGCTTCATTAAATTAAAAATATTTATTCATAAAACAATCGCTACTGTTTATTTATTTATAAATAAATAAATTTATTTATTTTACAATTTGTGTCAAAATGTGACAAAACACCCACAAAACACTTTATTTCATTGTTGCATTTACTCAAAAAATAACGCCAATACCATTAGCGACATGTAAACAAATTTTCTAAATGTAGTAGAGATAATTAACGCCAATATGCTTAGCGACATTTAAATGATTTTATAGTGTGTATACATATATATATAATTTATTTTTTTTTTACAAAAAATTATAGGATTGGTAATGGTATATTGGTATTAGCAAATATTGTGATGATTTTTTTCTACTCGTTCAGTATTATTTACATACTGAAATTGTAATATTAAAAAAATGTATTCATAAAATGAAAAAAAAACTATCTCTACGATGCTTAGCAACACCTTAAAAAAATTTGTTCACATTACATTGAATTATCGCTACCCTTGTTAGCGATATTATTATATAATTTTTTTTTATACTTACATCGCTAACGGTATTAGCGACTTCTGTATAGCCTTTTTTTAAAACTATTTGTCCATCATTATTTATTTTATTAAATTGAAAAATTAAAAAAGAAAATTTCATAAGACATTCGCTATTTTACATATCTTAGGGTGTGCCATTTACTTAAAAGATAACGCCAATTTGGTTAGCGATATTTAAATAAATTTCCAGAAATAATTATCACTAACCTTGTAAGTGATTTTATTGTGCGTACATATATAATTTTTTTTAATATTACTAGGATCGCTAATGGTATTAACGATTAGTGTGATGATTTTTTTTATTTAAATTGATAAAATAATAAAAAGGTATCATTAAGATGCAAATACTTATATCGCTAATGGTATTAGTGTTTGATTACTGTGATGAGTTTTTTTTATTATTTATTACTAAGTTTATTATCACTAATAATGCTAATTTTTGTAATTTAGTGATTATTTGTTTAATTTAAAAATACTAGTATCGCTAATTTATATTTTCTGTTTGTTCATTATTATTTATATACTTAAATTGTAATATCAAAAGAAAATTATTAATGAATCAATAAAAAGGTATTGCTCGGATGTTCAACGACATTTTAAAAAGATTGTTACTTTAAAATGATTTATTGCTACTTTCGTTAGCGATATTATTCTATGATTTTGATTTTTTTTAAATACTTAAATCGCTTTAAATATTAGCGATTGTTGTATAAACCTTTATTTTTTTACTCTTCATTCATTATTAGTTATATACCTAAAGAAGGCTCGCTAGGATGTCTGGCGAGCTTATAGGATCAAAATCTTGTCACATTTAAAGGATCTTATCGCTACGCTTGTTAGCGATATTATCCTATTACCTTTTTTTAAATATTTACATCGCTAATGTTATTAGCGGTTATTGTATAGTCTTTTTTTAATCATCAATATTTATTTTATTAAATTGGAATATTAAAAAAAAAATTATTCATATAACAGGCGGTATTGATTATTTATTTTACACATTTTAGGGTGTGGCATTTACTTAAACAATATCGCCCGAGGTTAGTGACAATTTAATTGTAAAAATAATAGAAGATAATTATCGCTAACCTTGCGTCATTTATTTCGTGTGTGTATATATATATTAACAAAATACTTACTTCACTAATACCATTAGCGATATGTGCATTAGCGATATAAGTATTCCCTTTTTTAACCGGGCTTCTTACTTATAGAGATATCCAAGTAAGAAATCGCTATTGCTACCGATATTACATTATTTTTCATTGTACTATATGCTTATGCAATTTCTTTTGTATTTATTTATTTTATAGACCTAAACTTTAAGTAGTGTTGCCACCTCAAATAGCGAGTACTTTGGTTTTCGCTATTTGTTTATTCGATATTTTTTTAATATTTTTATTGAGTAACTTTGTAATATTCATAAACAAAATGCATCCAAATTTTATCATTAAAAAAAAAATGTTCTAGCATTACCTGCGATTATTTTGTAAAATGAACTACTCATGACAAAAAAATTAAGAATCGTACTATTATTAGCCATGATCACAATCATGTATATTGAAATATTAGAAAAAAAAATGATATCCACAAAAGATAAGAAATGAACAAAATTGTAATATTTTAGAGCAAAAGAAACTCCATTGTCATTTACGACTATTGTGCTTCATGCATTTTAATAACAATTGGGTTGCAAGCATTCAATCAATTTTGCATTAATAATAGGGGATGGATTTCACCTCCATTTTTGCCTTCCCTTTGGCGTGATGGGTTGTCGCTTTCGATGAATCATCAAATAGTTTTCTCTTCAGTCATTCCCTATGAAATATGAATGAATGAATAAATAAATGCATCAAATTTATTACTATTCTTCCCATTTAATCTTGAACTTACATTGGTAGTGTGAATAATAATAGCATGGTAGTTGTTGAAGGGAGACCTCTTTGAAGAAAATATTTATAAACTCCTAATGAATGAAGTCGTTGAACTAGAATGTGATAGTAGTGGTGGTTGGTGTTCTTATTTCTTAAAGAAATTCTCTAGTAAATGTAAGGTGTTCACCAAACATTGTTTGAATGCAGCCTGTAGGGTGTAATTGGCTTTGGAACATGGCTTACATATATATACAGATTGCACAGGTTTTGACCGTGTGAAATTCCTTTAAATATTACTGCATTCTGACCGTACATTTAATGAGACGCTTCTGTGCAACCTCACCGCATCAACGAGGTGAATCAATGCAGTGCTATTCGATCAGGAAATGTTATGAGCATGGTCAATTTTGCTAAAATGAGCACATCATTAAATGTCTATTAAGTGTGGAGGTGAAGAACCCATGCTAATTATATGTAAACCACCCATGTTTGTATATATATGATATATATTATTACACATATATGTGCATGCATTTATTGCCCTGACGCACAACAATGTGATGTGAACAACATTAAATGCATGTCATTTTCTTATGTACTTGATTGGTGTTACATTTTATCTCGACATAGCATCATACGAGATGTGCATTAAATTGTCATTGTCAACTTATGTTTGATATGTAAGGAATCATAGTTGTCCTCGCTTATGACCGCCATTCGGTGCAATCCTATATTTACGTAAGAAGTGTAAGAGGATGAATAAATTTAGAGGTTTCAGACTTCAATTGTAAATCACAGGCTTCGTATTATAGAAAAAAGGTAATGATATCTGTGGAAATTCAAATAGGGTCAGGCAATTACCTTACATAGCAAGACAGCCTTTATTTGTGTTTCGCAGTGAATATCTTCAAACATTTGCAGGTATGCACCTCATGGCTATTTTGGATGATAGATAGCTTTTTTATTTATGCATAACTGGTGTTTCATCAAAATTTTAGCATCATTGCTTCTCCTTTATATCACAACGTTCAAATTGTGTAATGGCCTGGATACGTGATGTAAGCTCGCATAATACATTATTCGCATGGGTTGGGCTTTGGGACGTAATAACATTTTTGTTGTGATGAATTTGAATTAAATTGGAGCAACAAAATGCAGAAATAAAATTAAATTATCACATAAACTTATGGATTATGTGAATTACGGACCTTCAATTATGGTTATTTATGTGTTGCAATTTTTTAGGATGTTAGAAGTTCCTCTAGATCCATTCTATTCAAACGACATTTTCATTCAGCCAGAGTTGCTTCATTGGGCACATGGACCGATAGATGAATCAGTTCTATACTTACAGAAGAAACATAGAAGCACTGTTGTTGCCAAAGGAGACCTTGTTGATGAAACGTTAGACTGTAATATGCTGATTATTGGTTGTGGCGACTAACCGTGCATACCTGCTTTGAACGACTGTTGCATCGTATGGGTTTTTTTGGGGTATATAAATGTTCTAGAATGTTATATGATCATTACTTAATCATGGCAATGACTGAACGTTGGTGTCCGGAAACCCACATATTCCATTTGCCTGTGGGTGAAACAACAATTACCTTATAGGATGTTGCTGTCCTATGGGGGCTCTCGATCAAGTGGTATTCTGTTGCAAGTGACGATATTACTGAGGATCCTTATTTTGGGTAGGACCAGTGCGAGATGTTGTTGGGGTTTCGACCAGCACATTCTGATTTGGTTAGTAGCCATCTCCGAGTTAGTGCATTACAGGGGGGGTACTTGTTTAACCAAATCATAATAGATGAGTCCGATGAAGATGAGGTCATGCGGTATGCCCATGGATATGTCTTGTTGATGTTAGGTGGTTAATTGCTATGTGATTCAACCAAGAGTGCGGTGAAACTGATGTATCTTCCAATGCTATATGACGTGCACAAGGTAGGGGAGTGCAGTGCTAGCATTTCTGTACCGTGAGCTATGTCATGCATCACTAATCGAAAAGAAACAAATTAGTGGACCATTATATTTAATTCAGGTAATTGTGCAATCGAGTAATTAAAATCACCAAACTTATGTTCTTTACTACTTACACGCACCATATCAAGAACTTAAAATTACCAAACTATGTATGTTCTTCACTAATTACGTACACCATAGGTGTGGGTTTGGAGTTGAATCCCATTATTACGATTAGAAAGAATAAGATCTCTAGTTGAAATAGTTCCAACATTTATTAGCGATTAAGAGCAACTACCTCCACTTCCCCATGCAACGAGGTAATAAACTAGATTATGTTGTGTTTGAATTAATTACATTAAGTTTGTCGATTTGGAATTATTATAAAATTCTCCATTCCTACATCTTTAGGCATATGTGAGCGGATTTTTAAATTTGTCCACCAACGCATAGTGGAGATATTTCAATGCCAATGCTCAAGACCTTTAAGTTGAAGAATTTATTATAAATATCAACCTCCCACAAGATTAATCGACGCACCCAATAATATAGTTTTTTTGAAAAATTATGTCAATAATTTTTTATTTGTTTAAACCGACGCGCATCTATCTATACAATTGCTGGTTCGAAATTTTCTGGAATTTAAACTTATAAATATAATTTCGATTACTTTGCGTTTGCTTGCATTGGATGTTAACATGCTACATCATGAATTTATTATATAACTTAACTCAACTGCCTCATCCAAAAATGCATTGTGTACTGTCATTTGGACATGGATAAGTGATTATTAATTTCTATTCTGATATGGCCTATCTCAAACAGTTGGACATGCAGTTTTCAAATTAGGGCCCCAAGAAATTGTTTACGAATGTACAGAGGATTTTAGGACTATTTAAAGATCAACGAGGTAATAATGATTATAGTTCAATTATATAGATTATTGGCTACATCTCATTGTGGTTTTGATATGCGTTCAACAACATATTAATCGTGCGTAGTTCATCTGGAAACCGTACATGGAAGAAGACTTTTGGATCATCAGTGGGTATCCGGGATGCTTAACTGAGGCCTGGCGTGCAAAATGCCCTTTGATATGTTTTGAGATTGTTGAGATGCATCGTCCTGATCGGGTTTTATTTCAGTTTGGAATGCAGCAGAATATCCCAGAACCAACGATTATATGATATGGTTCCTCGGCAACACGCGAACAATCATATCGCCATGCATGAAAGTTGATCGGGAAGGATACCATCCGCACCATGCGTTCAGCCTGCGAATTTTGGTAATAAGTAAACATTTCGTCGTATTATTGCTTTGGTTAATAGCCTGTACATCAACTAATTTTCTATGCGGTGAATCATGTATATCAACTGATGTTCCAAACTCATATAACCGATATATCTTCCTTTATTTTGGGTAGAGAAATGAAGTGGTGAAGTGTTACCTAAGGACCCGAAGGCCAGATGAAGAAGAGACGCCTGAGTCATTGATGAAGATTTCATCACCAAACACTGCAAATGTTTCGTAGGACTACCCACGACATTGTGTTGTACCGAGACGGTATCGATTCAGATGGTATGTCCATAAATCAGGGCAATTCAACTGACCAAAATTCGAATGATTCCAACTTGTATGTACCAATGCCGCAGACACCGGTACCTTCACCGAGCATGGTCAACCCTGAAGCACTTTCATCTGCATGCATGGATAAGGATTTCAATCCATTTGAGGTCAATGAATATAACTGGAAATCAATCAGTCAGCCTTATAGTCACAAAGCCCCTCCAGCTGAAACAACATCCACCTGAAAACTATAGGGGGATCCAAATCATGATATTCCAAATGAAGAGTAGTTGTGGCACCTCTGTAAAACCTGAAGTTATAAGAATATTTCATAACCATTTCGTATCGTATGATTGGAATAAGTATCAATATTTTGCTATCATGACAAGCAATATAGATTGACATGTTAAAGGTGCAATGATGAAATTATGAGCAAAGCCTTAATGCAAAAATATATTTTGAAAAGAAGTACATGAAATGTTTGAGCAAAGCCGTGATGCAAATAATTATTTTTAAAATAAGTACAAATGTGTGCGTGGCATATTCTTCTACCGATAGACGGCATGTGTAGAAGTGCTTGGATTTGGAAGCATTTTTTGGCAACTGCCACACCTACCGTAACAGTGTGCTCTTAGGATATTTCCTAAAACGTGTAATAAATGTAATTTAATTCTTCAGAAATTGTACTTTTGTAAGTAGTATTACATTATATCACTGCGTAAAACTCTCATGAGTGGCTTGGCTTGGCACCTTGTTTGGTGTCCGAAATGGGGGAAGAATCAACGTCCTCATACCTAGTAATATATCCCAGATTCCTATCGCAACACTATTTATTATCAGTTTTTTTGGGGAATGCATTGATCCACTTATGTACTTATAACTGTTTTATATTTTAAAAAACAGAGGGAACTATATAATTTCATTAAAACGAGATAAGTCAAACAGTAATTACGTAATTTCTAATCAACAATTGATATTAAAATTGAGTATTAATACTTATTATTAATAATAATAACAACAATAACGATGACATTTAAGTATATTAATTATAAATTCAACTAACAATAATTATGTTGATTAACTTTATACTTCAATTTTGTCTTCATATTACAATATTTCTTGTTAGTTATTTTTTTTTCCTTCCCAATTCTTCAATTATAATATATATATATATATATATATATATATGGATTATGAGATTTTTTATGATAAACGATTTTTTGGATATTCATTCGCTGCCTGAAGGAGCTATCTGTATGAGGCATGAATAACCTCGTAGGCATGCGAAATGTTACTTATATATGTAAATATATATCCATTACATATTCTGGATTTGTCTATACAAGTATACATATGTGTGTACGAATATATATATATATAAATGTATGTGTGCTTGCTTGTGTAAATAGACATATTAATGTCTTGTCACATCGATATTATTACTTAGTCAACCATTTATTTTTTTTCTTGAATAGAGCACTTTGAGTCCTTGGAAATTGACATCATTTGGTAGGTTGAGTGAAGAAAAAGCATTCATTGATGGGGAGGGGTTACAAGGGGCATTGGAAGTTGTTGATAACAAAGATTGATAGATAGCTATCATACATAGGTCATTCATTTGGTGTTTCAAGTGACTAGGCTACCTTAATAATTGTGAAAATTAATTGTGACAAACAAATAAGAATTGTCTTGCACTCAAGCACAATAACCGTGTAAGATGTGCTATTGCACCAAAAATTTGTCCAATCAAATTTTCATTTCTGTCCAAAATTTTAGATTGATCGTTTATGCTTTTTATGAGGGAAAATGCATTAAATAAGGCATCCAATTTGCATCTGTAGTAGCATACAATAATATTACAGTGTTACTCTTCATTGGCAATTAATATGTGAGAATCCACATTTACATAGTACCAAAAGCTCATACCTTTAATGCAAGTTATCGCTACTTGGAATAGCGATTACTTATTCCGCCCATATTTAAATTTATTTTGCTATTATATATAGCAACTAAGTTTCATATTTACATTTGATTCCAAAATGACACCTTTTCCCCTATTTAAATGTGTATAAACTTTTTACTTTTTATTTATTTCCATATTTAAATACCTTATATATGTGTAAAAAAAAATCACAAATATGTAGAATTTTCTAACCGAGTATTACTTTTTATTTGTTTCCATATTTAATTACCTTGTTTATGTGTAAAAAAATCGCTATTACTAGTAGTGATTTGTTTGAGGTAATATTCGGAAGAAAAAAAAAAGTGGGCAAGGAAACCTTATTACTAGTAGCGATTTGTTGGACATAGCATAAAAACCTGCTATTACTAGTAGCGATTTGCTATAGGTAACAAAATTCAGCTATTATTAGCGCCTAATTTATTGTGCATAGGAACCATGTTTTTACAATACTCACGAGCACACACATTGTCATGTCATATGTGCAAGTATGTGTAAAATTGTGCATGGGAATGAATAATTTTCACACGCATAATGCCTAATATAATGGTGAAAAAATCATACTACAATTTCATCTGAACACAAATTAGTCAATGTCAAAAATTAATTGACTGAATGTTTGCAAGTAAATGGTACCTAACCTATCATTAATGTGTAAATATTCCATTGTAGTTGACACCAAGTCTAGGCCATCTATTTATATATTGCAACCCATCCCCTAACTCTCTCATCTCCGTTGACGTCCCTACTAATATCTGATCTGGCTCACTCGAGGCCACGGTAGCAATGGCATTGGCCACGAGCGGGGGCACAATGCATAGGTTTGATATCCTCCCCAAAGATTTGGTGTTAAATATCTTAAGAAAGGTTAGAAATGACTCTCTCAAGGACATTCTAAGCGTGAAGATGTGGTAAGTCCCATATGTATCTCATAAATTAATTTAATAGCTTGAAAAAATTAATTAAAATTTTCATACTTCCTATCCATTATAAGTCGCCAACTTGAATGTGACAATTTGGTTTAGTGACTCGAGTCTGTTCTTATATTTTAGTTGCAAAAGATTATATGTTATTGGGGAGGACAACTACATTTACAAGCACGTGACATTGGATGACATTCCATTTGATCCTATCGCCCGCTTGAATGTGAACGAGCTAGCATTTTTCGAACATTTCTTTCAATCAGGTAATGCAGAGATGTTGTACAGGGAAGCCTTGGTATTCGTGCATTCAGTCTTAAAATATTTTTTACTAATGTTTTAGAACTCGCATGTTTCTACTTGTAAAATAAATTATAGTATCTTATGAATGAAATTTAAAAATTCCTTGTATTTTCTGCCTTTGCAGGTCTACTATTTTTTCGGGATTAATATCTACGGATCAATCCATTGGCTAGAGATTTCGGCGGCATTGGGACACATTGACGCATTTTACTTTGGGCAGATTATTTCTATTTGTAGTAGATACCAACTGCTAAAGGAGAGAGCGATTACTTTGTTGGGATAGGCCAAACAATGGGACATAATGAGATGTGATATAATCCTCACGCGAAGAAAATTGATTACAATATCTTTACATCTTTGGATACTCAATCCGAATCCATTGCTGGAAGGACGTCCAATGTGCTGTATAGCAAATCACTTCCAACCCCCAACCAGTTGGGATAGCGAGGAATTGTATGTAATTTGTGGAGCTTGAACATGCGACTTTGAACTCCGTAGGCTCCACCAACAACATTTTACTCCAATATGACGCTAAGGATGGAAAAGTAAAGTATTTTGTCTACTCCTCGGTCTAACACTCGTGTGCCAAGTAGTCGTTGTATTGGGAGCATATTAAGACTAAATTTATACATTTGTAACGCATCTAAATCCCCTATGTTGGTGGGTGAAGGAAAAAAATGTAATTTACCTATTGCAAACTTGCAGTAAATGAATGGTGTATCGTCAACCGTTATGGTACTTTTGGATCAAGCATCTCAGTATATGCTTAACTTGTTAGATAAACTTGGAACGCCGTGTCAATTCTAAAAAATTATAGTACATTAACATACTCTTGACACACGTAAATGTAAACTTACCTACAAAGTTATATGTATATAATTACATACAAATATATGTATGTAACTATACACGTGCTTGTCTCTCTCTATTTATATGAAGATACTCATGTCATGTCTATACATTATCACTCCAATTTTCAATCTATGTCAATCTCTTCTCCTTGGATAGAGCGTTTTCATTCCTTTGGCATTAACATCATTATTTTTGTAGATTTGATAGGTACAAGTTTTTCTACAGCCATAATTTATTGCATGAGATAAGTAGTACTTCACATTATGGTCAATTTTATCTCTTAATGAAGACATACCATGTATGGTCTTCGGGCGATTATACGCCCTTTTGCACAGAATTTAAAATATTGGCAGCCTTCCTTGTTCTTCTTCCAGTCTTTTTTTGTTTTCTCCCATCTTTTCAATTGATCTAGTTGTTCATTTATGTGTCTTCCCCCTTTTTCTTCATTTTTTAAAAATGTATATAGTTATTAATTGTTTGCAAATACATATTTAAAATTCAATTTCTACAATTATCCATGTTTTTAATTACATAAATTAATCAATTTAATATATGTGGTGGTTAACACTACAAATAACATACAAAAAAGCGACATTACTATTGTTAAACTTCTACGGACTTTAATTGAAAGTTATCCCAATTGTTAGGTTCGTATATTTTTAATATGTTGGAGTCGGTCCCTTCATTAATTACATTGAAGAACTTTTAGTGATTCATGTAATCACATATTGAGATATTCATAAGTACATATTTAAATAACTATCTAGCATTTGAACATCAAAAAAGTAATTCAAATAGGGATAAATTTAAATGAATATGAATGTATATGAGTTACTCATGTAAGTTAATCCAATATCAATTTATTTAAGCCTGAAAAAAATAGTATCTGATTCATTTAATATACGTTTAAGTACATATTATATATATTATGTACCAAAACTTCTAGCGTCACCATCTTAGTTATTTATTAAAGGTATATAGCGACATAAGTAGCGTTCAAGTACTTACAATAAACAATTATGTGACATACCTATTGTGATAATCAAATATTTTATATAATAATATGCCTCTAATATAGATTGCCACGAGATAGTCACCACATGGATTTGACCAATGGTAAGAATGGCCATTAAAAAACTTTGTAAATCAGGATTTGTGGCCAATAATCAATCTCCCTCTAGTTAGTATTAGTATCATAGGTTAATGCTAGGGTTAAATGCTCATCTTTGGATTGCCATGTGATTCCTGTAAGTACTTAACCAAGCCACTTGGTGACAAACCATGTTCTGCCTATTTATACAGCCTAATTTGAAGCTCTGCCCGTAGCATCACTACAATTGCAATGAAATAACCATAATTTTGATCGCAATATTTCTTCCCTTCCCACAGGTTCAATATGTCATCGTCAAGGAACAGTAACTCTGTCGGCTCCATCAACTTATTTGAGAAGTTTTCATTAGAGTTGATTGTACTCATATTGAGCAAAGTTGGATCTCATTCTATTGAAGATATATGCAATGCGAAGTTAAGGTGTCATATCCAATTTTCATGACATTTTATTGTTCATAACTACTAGCATAGCATGGCTTCGCACTCATGATTTTTGCTTGAAATCCTTTGCAGTTGCAAGTTGTTCTGTGTCATCGGGGAGGATGATTGCATATATAGGAACATGTTGGTCGAAAAGGCGCTCTAAATAGCATGGAAACATCCATTGACATCGAGCCAGGATGTTTTCCTCAAAAAATATTTCAAGGTTGGGAATATAGAGCTCTTTTTACGATATGCTGTGGTACGTTTGAGTCAATATTATCAATATCGTATACATATTGAATTCCATAGCTCGGATATCTGTATATTCCCTGTGGGTTTAGCAAGGATGTTTTTTCGGAGATGAGCAAGGATATTGAATGAAGGGCACCTAGGTGCATTTTATTGCTAACAGATTTCTTCTATTTTTAGTGGCAACAACGACTTGAAGAACAAAGGCATTCGATTACTTGATGTAGCCAAAATGTGTGACAAGATAAGGCAGGAAATCGTATTACAATGGAAAAAATTAATAGACATATTAGTCTCGATGTGGATACTTAACCCTCTAGTAAGAACTCCTCTCCAGCTATATGCACCAATTGCATATGGTTTTGATGATGAGGAACCGGAGGTCTCATGCGGAGCATGTTCTTGTGATTTCGAGATCCACAAGCTTTGCAACTAGTTTCCTGGTATTTTTATGTAATTCGTAGTGGTTTCCCTAGTAACCCTTTTACATTCAAATAAACTAACTCAAATAAACACGTGTATTCTGTCACAGTAGCAATCTAAATTAAGATTTTATGATTAATCATTACTTATGTCATATTGCACGTCATGCGATCGCCCTAACTATGTTCATATAAACTTTAACATATGTTTCATTTTCCATGTATTAATATTGTCCGTAAAATTGCAAAGGAGTTGCAACTGAATGACAGTCCCATAAAAATAATATGAATGTTCACATTCAAAGTGTATTACAATGTGAGGTTGCTACTATAATTGGAAAGTGGTGGTACCGTTGGCACATAATAAAGCAATAATGTTAAGGACATGATAACCAACATTACGAAATACGAAATACATAAACGCTACTGTCATGGCCCGACAGCATTCAAAATATTGTTCGAGATCAACACTCATAGAGTAGAAAGCTATAAGTACCAGCACAAAATATTTGTTTAACATAACAAAATGAACACACCAAATAGCTGTAAACTAGGTTTAGCCCAAATGAGGCAAGCAAACGGCCACGAGAACACAAAATGGTGGAATATTCAATACTTTCTTTTTCGGCTTGAACTTGTGGAAGTTTGTCGCTCGGTGGTGCGGCTGGATTTTCGACGGCTGTCTTGTGCACCCTTGCTGCTTGTTTCATCAGTACAATTTGATTTCAAATATGTAGATGGGGATTCCTCAGTAGTGATTCCACTGACAGATCCCCCGTTAGGATCTTTGAATTTATAATCGTTATACTTCACACACAGTCCCATTTCTTTGTCCTGGAAGTACATTTTCCCATCAGCGTCCTTCTTCAAGTGAAGTAGAAAATGAAGATAATCAGGGTCCACATCCTCGTGTGGCAACAAATCTTCCACGGATATCAAATAATTATCAGCCGGTTCCCATTGGAGTTTCGCCATTTCAAAATCGCATATAAGTAGATTTATTAGACTACCTGAGCGTCCAAAATAATTTAATTTAGCGACGAGATAAATGGTTCACCTGGATCGGTGTACATGTATTGCGGACGGATGAAGATGAGTCAAAATCTATACTTGTCAATGTGTGAGGGAACTGCACACTGGGTAGGCAGAGGGAGGGAAGTTAATATTAACTAGCCAGTCATGAATTTCATTACAACTGACAAATAAAATAGTAAGATTTAATTTAAATGAACGAGAAGAGATGCATAAATTTTAAAAACACTTAGGTGGTGCCCTTATCTTATTCTAAAAATGGTACTAAAACATGGTTACTATATCATTTCAACATGATATCATTTGTCAAGTACATTATGTAAATAATGCCTCAGTTGTTCAGTGGAAAGTCACACAAATTATTAATTTTAAAATTAAAGAACATTTTAAAAATTTGTAAAACATATTTAGGTTGTGTTTGGTTATATTTTTTTTCTAATTTTATTGTATGTTTACTATGTATTTTGGGATAATGAATTATTACAGTATGAGAAATGTTTTTATTGATATTGCTTTATTTATGTCTTGGGGATTAATTTTTTACTGTACAATTCAAATCGAGGATTTCTAATTGGTTTTCGCGTGTTAATGAAATTGAGTAATTATTTCATTGTTACAATAATATAAAATATTCATAATATATATATATATATATTGAACAATGGGCATTTTGTAAGAAAAAATAAAATGATATTTAGAAATATTTTCCCAAAAGTAATGGTGGAATTAAAAATGTAAATTTAAAAAGCAACACTTTCTTATAGTTGGTTAGTTTAAAGTCCTAGATTCCTATTCACAAATTAACAAACTAAATTGTAATATCTTAATTTTACAGAAAGTAAACGCACCAAAAAAAAAAAAAGAAATCGGGGGAAAGATGTTGCTAATTGAAGTAGCGACAAGAAGAAAGGAGGAAGAGAAAAACATCGCTAACTCAAGTAGCGACAAAAAGAAAGGAAAAGAGAAAGAAGTCACTAATTAAAGTAGCGACAACTTGCTTTTTTTCATGAAAAAGGATGGGTGGATTTATACTTCTTTTTTACTAATAAAGTTGTATTTTCCAATTTTGCTACTGTTTGAAATAGTGACATTCATATAATATTAAGATGTAGGCTAACACATCAAACTGCATATATTTCTAACGTGTCTATATACTTGGTGAAAATTGACATGCAACTCCGTGCTTTGTGCAGATTGACATCACGTCCTTGCTTGGTCCACGCTACACCTGGTGCATAGAACCAAGTGTGGTAGCCTTTCTTCTTCCGCATCGTTGCTATTTTTTTCTTCATTTTTCCAATTCAACTCACTGTTGATTTACATCTTTTTCACATTTGTTGATTGTATTTAATTTAATTTAATGTTTATTGATTGCAAATACATATTTAAAATTGAATCTCCATAACTAAACTACTCACATTTATAATTATATAAATAATCAATACATAAATAAATAAAATGAATATATAGAAAAAGTTGAATAAAATTAAAACGTAGATAAAATTAAATTAAATAAAATACCAATTAAGTACATCAATGATTTAATTTTTTTATATTTCAAATTAATAAAATTATATCAATTAAATCTATATCTTCAAACATAGTGGTTGATTTGACAATAAAATTTAAATATCCTCATCATTTGTACAAATATTGTGTTTGACATAATTAATCTACAAAAAAGATCATATATTGCAACTTAATTTGTCTGAAATTGTTAGGCCACAAAAACTTGTCCCCATTGCTATAAAAATTCATTGTTGACACTTGATCAAATGTTCATTAAAGTTAATTATTTATTTTTAATTTTAAGGTTATTAAACTCCATTCGGTACAAATCTACCAATTAAATCAGAACTTAACATTCTTTTGTATATGTCGATTTTTAATTGATCCAAATAAATTAATCTATAATGAATTTGGCAATCACTATCACTAACACATTAATATACTTAATAAAAAAGGAGAAGAAAAATTAAATTACTTGTAAAGGACAAAAAGAGAGAGAGAGAGAGAGAGAGAGAGAGAGAGAGAGAGAGAGAGGAGATATGTCCACTTCTGCTACTCCAGATTCGAGGAGACATCTCCAAATTCTTGCCCCAAGTTATCTATTCATCACGTCACATCAATGCAGTCATACTGGGAAGACAATATCACATGCTCGACGTATAGAGACGTCGTCGGAGTAAATAGCTTTTGGTCAATCTCATTAAATAGTATACGTTTTGGCCTCTTACGTAGATCTTGCGATGGTCAGGAAATAGAGTAGCTTTTGCATGCTCTTGTCTTTGGCATGACATGATGCACCAAATATCACTTCCCAATGTATGCACTGTGTTGTCACTGTCATGTAATAGTCAAACAAATATCAATGTGATAGGTTTTGCATGTATGGAATAAATTGTAAGAAATGTGATGTAGTTGTCAATATCTCGGCCCAATCAATATTAAGTTATTAACTCACCAACATGTACGCATCCTACACAATGATATATGCATGTGAAGTTGTGATGATATCTTTTTTTCTGTCAAGCTTGATCATGGCCTATGACAATGTCTATGCTAATAAAGCCACAACCGCCATTTAACCACTTGGAACTATGCTAGTGAGTTGTCTAACACCATTCAAGAAAGACAAATAAAGTTGCACGAAATCAATTATATTCCTCTATTTTCAATAACGCTATGAATTAACTGTATTGCGTAGTGGTGCATAAACAACTCAGGTTTTATTCTCTAGTTACGTATATACCATGCCAAATACATTTCATGTAGTCTCATGCCAAGATGATGGTGCAGTGTGATTTTTAGATTTATGTAAAGCTTTAAACACTGCACAAGGTTCCTTAGATTTAAATAGAATAGAGATAAATATGATAGATTGGAAAAAATAATAACAACATATTATAGAACTTTACGAACAATGATTTTCTTGTGAAAAACAAAAGGCAACTGAAATAATAAATAACTACAATCATCCAAATTAGGTTAACATGAAGGCACCACACACATGATATCATAATGTCAAGAAAAGCTGATTCACACGAATTGGTTAAAATCATTACACATGCCCATGCATAGGCTAAATCTAGTAGAAATGGCTCTTATAATGTAACACAAGTGTTTTTCTACTTAATGACACTTGTTAGGGGTAACATTTGGGCCATCACAACTATCAACAACATTCTCAGTACTGCTTGCTTCATCATCTGCGTCTCCGTCGAAATCTAATGCAACGTCGTCTACATCATCGTCTTCCTCTCCGCCTTCATCGGATTCCTCCGATTCTTCATACTTGACATAAATGCCCCTTTCCCTGTCTTCCAAAATTAATTTTTTTCCTTAAACCCTCAAGTCTTTGAAAAACTTATCCTATTCTGGATCCACCAATTCATCTGACTTCGAGTTAGATATTTTAATGACTTCTTTCGCGACCTCCATCTTGTGGGTATCGTTATCCATTAGAGTGTCAACAAAATAAAATACATGAAATATGGATAAATTTAGTTCAAATATATAATAATGGCATTCAAAAAAATATAATCATGAACCTAGCTACTTGATAAATCTAAAGCTTAAACATTTAATTTATTTGAAATTAATTTATTATATAAAGCTACAAAATCAATGGGGTACTGATGATCAAATGATACTTGGGACTTATGGGGTTTTTAGTAGGGGGTCGTACAAGGAACGTAAAACAAATAGAATGCAGTAGTTAAGTGAATGTGGAATGGTGATAAGCTGTATTTATACTATTTAGTAATATTATTTTTAATAATTTGAAAATAATTGTTATATATCGAGAATCGGATACTGAGTTATGTATGATAAGTTAGGTAGCGCAAGAATTAAATCACCAACGTGACACTCTAGATTTACTATGAAATAACAAAATCCAGAAAAATAAAAAATATTTGGTTAATATTGTAAGTAACAGTTTGGACACCTAAAAAATAGGTGGCTCAAGCTTTGTTTGGTTATCAATTTCCAATTCATTCTATAATTTGCAAAACTTAAAAATCCGGCTAACACATTAATGTTTCTCAATTCCACTCCCAAAATACAAAATTAAAAAAAAAATGATATTAGCAGCCACACACCATTCCCTAATGCACCACACATTATTGCCTCATTACAAACATAGGTATATGCAGCTACTCATAAAATCCATATATACAGAGATATAAAATAATTTATATATTGGTTTTATCCTACCCATTCAACCATAAGGTTATTAATGTGCATTCTGGTGTCCTCCAAAACACAAACAGGCCAACATGCAATTTTCCAAATTAATTCTCTGACTACCACCAAAAATACAGACAAACAATCAGCACATTCCCCAAAACCACTTACCAAAATCCTTTCTCCAATCGTAATGTTGGAAGCCATGTTTTGAAAACAGGAACGGACCGGCCGGTGACCGGTGGCCAGTCCGGTCCGATTGAGGCCTAAAAATCGGTGCCAGTCAAAATCAGTGAAAACTAGTTTTGGAACCTACTTTTGAACCGATACCGGTTCAACCGATTTTTGACCGGTCTACTCTTTTCTTTTCAAAATTTAAAATTTACTTTTTTTTAAAAATAAAAAGTTAAAAAAAAGACAAATCATGAATTGAAGATGATAATTAAATATTTTGGACATGTAATTTTTTTAAATATGAATTTATTTTCTTGAAATTTAATGAATTGGTAGCTATATATCAATGGTTATGTTTAATTTGTTTTTTATTTTGTTTAATCTCTCTTAAATTATGTTGAATATTTAGCATACAAGACTATATTTATACTTGGAGTTGAAGTATGAAACGAATGATTACTTATATTAATGTGAAACATCATTTTTTATTTATTTACAGTTGACTAATTGTGAAATATTATTATTTTCTAAAAAATATACTTAAAAATAAGTAAGTTGATTTTTTTTCAAATATTATTATTTCTATATTAATTGGAAGCTTTTATTATTGTTAATATTAATTTTTTTATATTTTTATAAGATTAAATATAATTGTGATGTCATTATGACATCATACCAATTGAACTGGTGATCCAACCGATTGAACCAGTAACCAGTAAGGTCATCGGTTCTTTGTTTAGTCCAATTTTGAAAACATTGGTTGAGAGGATACCCCACTTCTGTGGTCCAAACAAAGCCAATCATCGTTGTGTGTTTGGTATAGATACATAACACACACGGGCAATGCACCATACAGTCCGTATGGGCACACCAATTGTATGCCAAGCTGTCACGCTATGGAAGTACTTGTTTGAATGGAATAAGGTAAATCGATATGCATGTTTCGTCTTGATCTATTGAAATGTATATATTGTATGGGTCTGCTTGTTCGTATTTATATCTCAATTGCTTGAAACTTGCTCTTAGAGCAATAAGGATGGTGTAGTTCTTGGTCTAGTTCGGGCTGTTGTCCTGGCCAAACGTGTTAGCGGTGATACCTCCCGTAGTAAATTTGTTGAGTTGGCTGATGGAGATACCTCCCGTAGTAAAGTGGTTGAGCTGGCCGCACTATTCGAGTCGGCAGTCACAACCCCCGAGCTAGTACCTATTAATAGTCTTGTATTTGATAATGCTTGTTTACTTGATCTATTAATGCTTGTACTTTGAAATGTACCCGTTTACTTGTTAAATTCTGATCTGCTGAGTTGATTATTCCTTGACAGACCCCTATTGCTTATGGTTACTATTATCCCTCACTAAGTCCTTTGAACTTACCCCCCATGTTATTCTTGTTTCTCAGACAGGATTAGGTGATGGAAATGGATTTCCGGCTTAGGCTGAGGAGAAGATACAATTTGTAATTGAACAGGTGCTTATGTATATATGTGGGATTTCTTAAATGCTAAGTTTGGAATAGAGGCGTGGTGATATGTCAAGTTTGATATTGAGAACCTGAGGCTTGTATATACGTTGTTAGGTATTCAGGAGTTGAACTATAGTATGTATATTGTGTTTTGTTATGACTGCTATGTTGAAATCTATTGCTGCTTCTGATAAATTAAGTTTGAAAACCTTGTCATGGGCTAATTGATAGTATTATGAATTGAGATTTAATTTTTAACTGGAGTGGTGCGTCAGCTTAGGTGCTGTCCTGAGATGGGGCACTACAGGTGGTACCAGAGCCTAGGTTTGGATGACTTAGGTTCACATGGGAATGAACGATTGTTCTGACTGAATTTGATTGGCCTACTGGAGATTTAACTTGAATTAGGAGATATCCAGGATGTAAATACTTGGGTTAAGGAAGCCTAACGACACTAGTACATGATCCTCAGATATGAAATTTATGGATAATAGATGTTAAGCTTGACTCTGGAATTGCTTCAGATAAGAATAAGTAGAGAATTCGTTTTGATACATTTCTTCTATCAAAGCCTAGGTTTGTCGATGAACTTTAGATTGAGCCAGAATTCTGAGTAATTTGTGTAGTTTGGGAAGCTCCTATGTGATTTTGGGGTATTAAGATGAAGTTGATGGGTTGATATCAGTGAGATGAGTTGCGTATGGCAGGATGATTAACGAGTATAGGAAGGGGTAGAACCAGAATAGAAAAAGTGTAGAATATTCAAAGGAAGTCTATGGAATCCTTTTACTTATCGTAGAATGATTAAGATTTTCATATTTATGAGTTTGATTTAATCTCATTTGATTACTTTTCTTCTCTTATTTTGGAAGCTTGATAAGTTTGAAAGAATTGGAGATAATTGAGGTATTAGTTTCTTTTTTCTATCAATAAGCTCAGACTTAAGAATACTTGGAAGATATCAGACGTGCAATGGCTTATATAGAAGTGATGACATAACCTCTCCATCGGAAACAAGTCGTAGAAGGAGGCCACGGGGTAGAGGGGCCATCGGTCAACAGGTTCCTAGGCAGGAAGCACTTGCCCATCCACAACCGATACCTGACGATGAAGTTTCAGAAACTCCTCCGATGAATTAACCTGCTATAGATCCTCTGGCAGGACCTGTTCATCGAGAAAGGCATAAGCACATACAGCTTGACCATCAACCGGAAGATAGAGCAGGGGTGGCATAAGCAGTTACCGAATACCAAGCCCTAGAGCGGTTTCTGCGATTTCAGCCCCCGAAATTCTATGGTGAGCTGGATGGCCATAAAGTAGAGAAATGGGTGGAAGACTTAGAGAACATATTTGGGACCTTAAGTTACCAGGATGAGAAAAAGGTACATTTTGCCACGTTCCTCTTAATGAAGTCTGCTAGGAACTGGTGAAGAATGATTAACTGCAGGTGGACAGCTACTGCAACCCCCAGAACCTGGGAGAACTTTACTCAGGAGTTTAAGGATAAATACTTGCCGCCAGTAGCTAAGCAAGCAAAAGAAAGGGAGTTTATGGATTTTGTTCAAGGAAACCAGTCTGTTAGTAAGTATGAAACTACCTTAAGCAGACTCCTACAGTATGCCCCCTATGTACAGGAAAATAAGGTCTTGCAAACTCAAAGGTTCATATAGGGGCTACGTCCAGAACTGAGGCGGGATTTGGCCACGTGGGACCTACAAAATTTCAACTTGGCTGTAAGCAAGGCATTACAGCTAGAAGTGGAGCTTCATGAGATCAAAAAAATTGAGGACAAGGGGCAAAAAGGAAGATCACGCCTTGAGGAGCAGAATAGCACTGGAGAAAAACAACCAAGGTTACAGGTTGAAAGTGCTACTCCTCAAGCCCATCATATTGATGAAATGACAATTCTGACTCAAGAAAGGCCACGAAAGAAATGTGAATTCTATGGATCACTTAGTCATGAGGAGTCAAGATGCTGGAGAAAGCAGGGCAGATGCTTGGACTGTGGCAGTGATCAACACTACTTGAAAAATTACCCTAATAGAAAAGGTCTAGCATCGGTGGGAAAAGGGAAACAAGTGGTTGAAGGTTGTAGCTGAGTTCTTAGACATCAAAGGAAAGTCAGATACTATATATTTTAGCTTTATAACCTAGACCGGGGTTTGAGGAACAGTAGGTGTATGGGTTATGTATATACTTAGTGAATCTGTATTTAGTTACTTTGGAATTTATGATAAGTTATGACCTCTAGCATGTTAAGCTTGAACTTGACTACTCTTCAATGTAAATAATATGTAAGTATTAACTTGTAATGTCTTTAATTGTTTGTTGCTATGATGGTTTTATGGTCTTTTAGATAAGAGCACACACTTTATCAGAATTGAAATGGATTTTAAGTATTGAAATGACCTACGATTAGGGCAATTAAGACTTAAATATGAGATAGCATGATGGATGGAAATTTTGGAGGTTCTAGAGATCTGAGTTTAATACTGAAATCAAGGTGTTTTTATGTTCCGTAAGAAGATTATGTACGCCGGAAGAAGATTACTAGATGAGTCACACAAGTTAAGATACATGATGCATCTGAGGTGCACGAAGATGTATCGAGACTTGAAGAAGCACCGGTATGCATTTTAGATCAAAGATCCTGATAACTTAGGAATCGGAAAATTTCTCAAGTAAAGGTATTATGGCGCTATCATAATTTGGAAGAAGCCACGTGGGAGCTAGAAGATCTTATGCGCCATCAATATCCCAAACTCTTCTAATTTTCAGGTGAGAGTCTAGGGGCCAGATTCTTTTAAGGGGGGGAGTCTGTAACACTCGTAGAATTTTTTTGAATTATGATAGCTTAATTGTCAAATTATTTTCATTTTAATTATTTTATGAATTTTCATGATTATTTAGTATTTTAGAAATTTTGTGGTCAATATATATTACTAATAAACTTGATTTCATGTTAATTAAAATTTATGGGGCCAATTTGTAATTATAGAGGACGTAATTTCACAACTTAGGAGAATGATGGGGGTCTTAGTCAATGGGGTCTTAGTGTGTATTTGAAAAACTTAAGGAATTAATTAAGGCTGATTGGATAACCTTGGGGGCTAAATTGTAAAATTGAGAAAGTCAATTTTAACACCTAGTAGAAGCATTTGAATATTCATTTCTCCTTTCTTCTTTCTTTTTCTTCTCCTCTACTGCGTACACCACTCCCCTAGTGAACTCCTACCGGTGACCACCATTCACCAAACAAAACCAACCAATTCACTCCCCTTGACCCCGGCTACACTCGCACACCACCATGCACGGCTAAACTCCGACGAGCCACTGTGAGAGAGAAACTGAGAGCAAATTCCATGGCGGCAAGTAGGTTTCCCATTTTTCGGCGACAAACTTCGACTCCAAGGAATGGTCTGGATAGTACTTAGTAGGGAGAACACCATGGAGGCATTTCATGGCAGTGAAAAATAGCAGTAGTGGCAAAAAATGGTGATCGGAGTGTGGCGGAGAAGAGCCATTTTTGAGACTGTTGAGCTCGATTGAGGGTGCTATGAGCCGTGAAATATGGAACTAAGGGTAGCATTGGAATCAGGAGCTCGAGGAAAGCATTTTGGTGAGGTTGTTGGATAACTTCAACAGTGGCGGTGGCGACGGCGGAGCTGAGCGCGGTGATCGTAGCTATAGCCTTGGTTGCTGAATCCACGGTTTCGATTTGGTGTTTCGTGGGTAAAATAGTTAGAAAGGATTTTGTTATATATATATACATGTTATGTTGTATTTCTTCAAAGTATAGCAAGAATGAGTGTATGGATTTTATATCTATTTATGCATGGATCGAGCATGGATATTTTTTATAATTGTGGTCCCGGATATGTTGTTCTATGGCCACATTTGGATTTAACAAGTTTGATAAGAAATTAAGCCTTGAAATTGTGAATTGAGGACTTAAATTAGAAATTATTGGGACTATGCATGAGACATTAAATAATTTGGTGATTTAAAGTGACATTATGAAGATCATGTGATTAAGGACTTGACTATATTGATAAGTAAAAACGATGTAAGAATTGAGGTTGTTGTAGCAAGCTCAGTTTAATAGCTATTGTTGGAACGATAACAATAGCGACACTTTAAGCTATCATGTTAATAGGATAAATTAGTAATTCTTGGAATTTAGAACAAATTATGATAGAGATGTATTGGGAGTTTAAAGTGGGTTCTAACTATAAATATATCATTATGGTTAGGTGACGACAAAGTGGGTCGCGAGGACCAATAGATAATTTGCAGGACTTGCATCATCTGGGATTACGGAGGTGAGGGTCTCCTAGTTTGGGTAATTGCTTTGTATAAGCTTCTCATTACTTGTTGAAAACCCCTGTGTGGGTCTGCCAAAGTGGCCTCGATATATCTGTCTGTTCTTGTGGCATAACCCCTGTGAGGTTAATTTGCTTGATTGTACCTACTTGTAAATTGCTTGATTCATACTTGTTGTACTTGATTTGTACTTGCTCAGTTATTGGAATCTGAATTGATCGGTACTTATCTTGATCATACTGGTCTATTCTTATCTTGAATTGTTATCAGATGCCTTGCCGATATATTCGCTTATTTCTATCCTATTATCTGGCCAATTGGCTTAATTGTACTTGCTAGTTGTTCATATATTGCCTCGTCGGCAACTCTAATTGCTTGATTCGTACATGTTGTGCTTGATTGGTACTTGTTGTACATGCTTGGAGATAGTACTTGGGTCGAGTGCCAATCCTATGCGGAATGCTGGGATACTTGGGACACGCCTTGCAATCTGCCTAGGTGTCTAGGATACGCTATGTGGTCCGCATAAGTATCCGTGATATGCTAAGCAGTCCGCTTAGGTATTTGCAATGCACCATACAGTCCATATAGGCAGTGCGCCAAACAGTCTATATGGGCACACCAATTGTATGCCAAGCTATCACGCTATGGAAATACTTGCTTGAATGGAATAAGGTGAATCGATATGCATTTTTGTCTTGATCTGTTGAAATTCATATATTGTACGGGTCTGTATGTTCGTACTTTTATCTCGATCACTTGAAACTTGCTCTTGGAGCAATAAGGATGGTATAGTTCCTAGTCTAGTTTGGGCTATTGTCCGGGCCGAACGAGTTAGCGGTGATACCTCCCGTAGTAAATCTGTTGAGTTGGCCGATGGCGATACCTCCCATAGTAAAGCGATTGAGCTAGCTGCACAGTTCGAGTCTGTAGTCATAACCCCCAAGCTAGTACCTATTAATAGTCTTGAATTTGATAATGCTTGCTTACTTGATCTGTTAATACTTGTAGTTTGAAATATACCCGTTTAGTTGTTAAATTCCAATCTGCTGAGTTGATTCTTCCTTGACAGGCCCCTATTTCTTATTGTTGCTATTGTCCATCACTAAGTCCTCTGGACTTACCCCCCGTGTTATTCTTGTTTCTCAGACAGGATTAGGTGATGGAAATAGATTTTCGGCTTTGGCTGAGGAGAAGATACAATTTGTAATTGAACAGGTGCTTATTTATATATATGGGGTTTCTTAAATGCTAAGTTTGGAATAGAGATGTGGTGATATGTCAAGTTTGATATTGAGAACCTGAGGCTTGTATATACGTTGTTAGGTATTCAGGAGTGGAACTATAGTATGTATATTGTGTTTTGTTGTGACTGCTAGGTTGAAATCTATTGCTACTTCTGATAAATTAAGTTTGAAAAGCTTGTCATGGGCCTATTGATTGTATTATGAATTGAAATTTAAGTTTGAACTGGAGTGGTGCCTCAACTTAGGTGCTATCCCGAAATAGGGTGCTACAAATAATGAAAAAAAGGAATGAGTAAAAGAGAAGTGATGAAAATGCAGGATAATAAGATAGTGTACTTCAATGTGAGGAAAATTCATTTTCCTCAAATAGACTATATTTTTCTTCAAGTTTTCCTTTGTTTAGTATTTTGCTTACCAGCCAAATAACCAAAGATATTTTCCTTAACATTTTCTTTTCTTTTTCTCACAAAAATCCATGAACCAAATATAGTATTAGAGAAAGGAGTGATGAATTTTTGAGAAAAAGCTTTTGTTTTGTTGATTCTATCACAACAAATAGCAAGAGATAGATTGTTGAGAGAAGACGCCTGTAGGGCTAGGTTGTATATGACGAAGTTGCTCGCTGATCATAAGGGTGTAAACGGATCATATATACTGTTTTCATATTCGTATCCATTTAACTTTTTGAATATTCGGATACAAATATAGATTTGATGGATATTTAAAAATGATATCCAAATTCGTATCCGTCGGATATCAATCGAATTCGGATATATCCGTATTCAATTATAATTATTCAGATGCATTCATATTTTATTAAACTTATCCATATTCAAATTATTGTTTTATATTTATATTCGATGATAATTATTTAGATATCTATTTACGAATATCCAAATACATGAATCTATGAATCTATAACAAATATATATTTTAATTAATAGAAGGAACTATATAATTTCATTAAAACGAAAGCAATCAAACTTATAGCATAATTTCTAATTAATAATTGACTTTATAATTGATTATTAGTACTTACTAATAATAATAATAGCATTTAAGTATATTAATTATAAAGTCAACAAACAATAATTATGTTGATTAACTTTATTCTTCAAGTTTTTCTCTATATTACAATAACTTTTTAAATTTATTTTTTTGCTTTCCCAATTCTTCAATTATAATTTATATATATACATTTATGGATTATGAGATTTTTATTGAAAAATATAAATAAAATATTAATTAATAAATATATATTCGGATTGGATACACATTTACCATATTTGTATCCATTTATAATTGAATGTCTACTAATCGAATACGGATAATATCCACTTTAAATTGATGTGGATGAATTTTGTATAAACGAATACGAATGCAAAGGGTGAATGAATTTTCAAATATCCATTTACTGCCCTAACTGATCATGTGTATTTAAATAATGATTGTCTATTGTTAGGATGAAAAAGGATACACCCATTGAAAATCATGTTCATGTATACTAGCTAAGTGCAAAATTGATCTATGTTTTGTTTCTCATCACTACAAAAAAATGTGTTGTTTACCACCTCATTTTTGCTTACTCTTGCTAAATTGTAGGGAATAAATTTTTACCCACGTTTTAAATTGAGGGGGCATTAAAATTTATAGAAGCTTACAATTAAGAATAAACAGTATGTCTTACGTGCTCATTACTTACGCTTTTTTAACCATAAAGAATAAAATTTCATCAAATTGCCTACACTTTGGAGTTAAATCGTTGGCAATACTTAATTATTACATACGCATTTGTAATTGTAAAGAATAAAATTTTACATTGCCTATGCTTAAGAATTAAATTGAGTTTTTGGTGTGATCAAATTAATTATAGACGATAATTTCATATTGGGCAAAATTTGTGTCTATTGTCCATGTAGTGTGTTTGAATATGTTCGTTATCATCACCAATAGGTAATAAAGTTTTGAATAATTTTGTTGTGTCATGTTTATAACTTGAAACTATTATATATATGGAATAGTGATATAGATATACTTATTATAATATAATTCCTCTTTATGCTTATTGATTCAAGTTTCTTAACATATAGTGATGTAACGGTTATTAGCATTTGCTCATTTCACTCTCTATGTTAAGGTTTACTATATTTTTGTTTCCCCATGTTAAGGTTTACAATGTTTTTTCTTTACAACCTTTTGATTTTTAACAGTGGGCTAATGATGCATACATTGTAATTATAAATTGTAATTATGAGTTTATTCGTTGATTATGCTATGAATCATTGTAGCTAAAGCTCTTAAAACAATTTTCTTTTCTTGTTCTCATTTGTTTGTTGTGAAAACTCTTCTATGCTTAATAATGGTCTGGGTATTTTGTTAAAACCATATTTTATCTATCTATTATGTTCTCTGATGTCTGTTTTGTTATCTAATGCACATAAGCAAGCAAGGTTGAGTTTTGGTTTTGTCCATAATGCTATTTTTCTCAAAATAATTGACATATTAATTTATTTATTTTATTGTTGTACACAATTTTAGGTAGATCGTGTATTCTTTCTTGATGAGATATGGGGATTCATGATTAGGATGCTCCAGAACATTTAGGAAGAAACAAGAAACTAATGTGATGGATGGTTATTAGATGGCTTTGATTAGTGATACTTTTTTTCTTTTTACTCTAATGGTTGTGATATTTCAATTTACTTGTGGAACTATTATTGGATTTTGAGTTGATTTTAAGATTATGAACTACATTAGCTATGTCTCTTTGCTTTAACAGATTTTTCAATGGATAGTAATATAGAATGTTTTCTTGAATTAGTTAGTGTTGATTGTTGAATATTAATATATTTGAAATTTATTATTTGAATGAATATGTAAATAGGCATAAATAATATTTTTATAATATCAAAATGAGGGTAATTTGTTTAAAATATTAATTAAAGTGTTGGCTACGGTTGGAAAACCGTGGTCAAAATGCTTGCACTTTTTCATCATTACATGCTTGGATCGTAAGGAATAGTTATAATATTGCCTACACGTTTTTAGAACATGGCCAATAAGGGTAGCTAATAATTTAAAGTATCGCCCACATTTTTTCCAAAGCGTAATCAATAAGCATAATGACTATGGTTTTGCATTCCATAACCATTATTTGTAGAACTTCACCCACTTCTAAAAAAATCATTACTAATATGTTGCAAAACTGTAGGTAAAGATTTGGCAACGGTTTCCAAACTGTGGCTAAGTATTCGCTACTGCTACAAATGCTACGCTTGCCAAAACATTGCATGACTGCGCGAATAAGTCATTGCCTACGCTTTGCACTTTTTCGCAACGGTTAGGAAACTTGGCGAAAAACCCTTTTTTTTTTTTCTTTTTTTTTTTTCTGATAGTGTCAAATATGAACTCCAAAACATAAATTATCATAAAAATGATAATTTTGGTATAATTATTGTAATTTTTTTTTGATAATTTTTGTTAATTTAATTTTAACAAGTTAAAACTAAAAGAAATAATTAAAAATTTGTTAAAACAAAGATAAAAAAAAGTTTTTGTTAATTTAGTTTTTACTTTTATTAAAGATTACAAATTTAATTTTGTTAAAAATTATTAATTTTTATTACTTTAATTTTTATTAACAAAAAAGAATTACAAATTTATGTTTAAATATGAAATTTATTTTTGTTAATTTAGTTTTTACAAATTCAAAAAATAAAAAATTTGGAAATTTTAACAAAAAATTGTAACTTTTCATTGATAATGAAAACAAAATTAACGAAAATTATTATGTAATTTTCAATAAAAATAAAAACTAAGTTAACAATTTTCTTTTTATTTTTGTTTTAACTAATTTGTAATTATTCTGTTTAATTTAGATTTTATTAAAATTAAATTAATAAAAGTTATCAAAAAACTTTTACAATAATTATACCAAAATTATAATTTTTATGATAACTTATGGAAATTTAAAATTTATCCATTCAAGAAATATATATTTTTTAATCTACAAAAATATATTTGTAATAAACTTATTTCTTTCAATTTACAAATATTTTTTTATTTACAAGTATGTCATGTAGTTTAAGATATAGATATATATAATAAAATAGATTTGAATGCGATAACATTATTATGTTGCAGTGGTTGCGGCATCATTTTTACATGATGAGTTCGAGTTTGGGCAGCAATAATTTTTCATGGATTTTAGATGCTATGTTGGTGCATTACACGTGGCAGCTGACGTGGAGAGGCATGACCAGCAAAGGATACCAATGCAGAAAATATGGGACATGTAGCGAAAAACTCCCAAATTGGAGGTCATGTGCATGGCACATGCACATTTTCGGCCAAATTTTGTGCAATTTCAGGCTAATTGTCCTCAAATTGTGGAAATTGATACTAAATGTGCTAAATTACTTGTTGGAGTGGACTATACCGGATAATAAAAATTAATAATGTCCTCTTTTCACATAATGCTATGTTAGTGGATGAAAAATGCATGTTTCCCATTAAAGTCCTTTTACTCCTTTAAACATACTACGTAATTGGTATCAGTTACTCCATCTACTTGACAAAATTAATGCTCGAATACCCTTACAGTTAAGAGTATGAGTAGATTTATGTACATAGTACAAGCCAGAGGTTCATCAACTTGGTTTGAAACATAAGAGCACGAAATATATTGAACTTCTTGTGCCCATTAAACTATACTCTAACATAGCCCTCGAAGTTCAAGTGCCTCATAAATAAGACGTATATCTACACCTATGAAAGTTAAAGACACTACAAGAAAATTAGCATTTAGTGACACTAACTTGGTGATATTTTCTAATATAATAACACAAAAAAGTATCATGGTAACAATTGTAAAAGAATGTTACTATAATTTTGTATTTGGTGGCATTTTATTATTAAATGATAAACAAAGTAGTGACATTTAATTGAAAATGTCAAGATAAATGTATTTCAAAGATATTTAAGTAATGCCAATAATTTTTTTTAGAAATATGCCACTAATATATAGTTATAGTGTTGTTTGATGAAAAATGTCATAAAGTATTTAGTGGCACTAACTTAGTGGCATTTCCAGTGTAATGATACACAAAATCAATATAGGGATACTGAGAAAAAAATGTCGCTATAATAAAATATTTAGTAACATTTGATTATTAGATGACATATAAAATAGTGGCATTTAATAAAAAATGTGAATAAAAATAAAATTTGAAGGCATTTAACTAGTGCCACTAATTTCTCTTAAAAATGTCACTTATATTTATTTATGGTGGCACTTAAAAAAAATCCACAAAATATTTCGTGGCACTAACTTAGTGACATTCGGTAGTGTGATGACACACAAGAGTAATATTGTGATAATTGTTGAAAAATGTAACGATACTACAATATTTAGTGGCATTTGATTAATCAGTGACAAAAAATATAGTGACATTTGATTAAAAATGCCAATATAAATTTACTTGCAAGGCATTTAAGTAATGCCACTAATTTTTTTCTTAAAAAATGCTACTCATATTTATTTATCGTGTCATTTGTAAAATATACTGCAAATTATTTAGTGGCACTTCTTATTTAATGCCATTTTACAGTATAATGACACAAAGTAATATAATGGTAGTAATAAAAAATACCACTATAATATAATTGATATGGGATAGCCCAATTGGCCTAACCCAACAAGTATCGACCTAGAGCATACCACCAGGCCTATTCCACTTCGGAGGCTCCCCGCCAGCATCGGAGCAACAGCGATGTCGACCGACCAGATCACGAGTCGAGCACGACACCGACGAGGGAGCTCAAATGCCATGCCCATGGTTATCCTCTACATCCAGAGCCCGTTCTGAGGTCGATCTGTTTATCAACCAGTCAGGTCGATAAGCTGCAGAGTCCTTTCCCTGCCGCATTAAATGTACTGACAGGCGGCATGCCTCCGCATTAATGGCATATGCCAGCCTAGTACCGCCTGTCTCATTGCTCCTAACAAGGGACGCACCGCCAGAGTACTATTCTGACCATGAAAACTGGAGATGAAGCCACCTGAATAGTACAGAATTGAGAGGTGATCCAAAACCCCCATGCAAGGACATGAGCCCTCTCTGCATGTTAAGGGCTTCTTGGACATATCAATCACCGGGAAAAGGCTATAATTACCGCATTGTTGGTCTCTTTAAGGTATGCTTTTCTACAAAAAGAGCCGTCACCTTACTGCTCGATTTATCTGGTCATATCCACATTGACTTGGGCATCGGAGTGGCCAAGGGCACCTCGGCTAACCTAATGTTTGCTCGTGATTGCAAGACTCAGCTTAAATAATTTTGGAGTTCAATTACTCGACCAAAGAGGTCAACCCACCTAAATCCCCAATCCAATCCTAAATATACAGTTTTCACCCTCATCATTTAGTGCCATCTGTGGGAAGACTTGAGTCCGCAATTAAAAAATGGTCAACACTAGGTGAGCCACTTTAGAGAGAGAGAATATCAGGAGAACTGTATCTCCCCCTCCAAGACCTTGGAAAAAACCAGATGCCCCGGGGCCAAGCGCCCCACCAAAGAAGATGGTCACCTTGACTATGCCACAATTGATGTAACTGATAATCGAGCAGATTTTTGCACATATTTCAGCTCAACTTTCCACCGCCCTGAATCGACATGCAGTTCAACTTGCACCGACAACAAGCGTGACCCTATAGTCCCAGTCTCCCGAGGAGAGACCGCCTAGAGAAAGTTGCAGTCGACCTAATTCTAGGAGACCATCTATAAGGCGTGACGCCAGCCTAGAGCGCTTCCTCAGAGGAGAAAGGAGACCAGCCTATATGGAGGAAGTCGCAAACTCAATTGATCATTGCGCATGGCCCGTTCGAGCACAACAGCGTGCTAAAGCTGTGTACATGAGGCCCTAAGCAGATAGAAATATGTCCCAAGCCGATCGAGAAGAGTGGGAGGAGGTGTCCCACCAGGTGCAACAGCTAAATAGACGCTTAGAAGAGATTTTAAGGAGAAATAATAAGAGGAACCCTTACCTAAACGAACCACAGAGGTTTCATAGAGAAAAAGAATCACTATTCGTCCAGGAGATAATCGATGAGCGCATCATTGTTGATGCCAAGGTCCTGGTCGGCCTCCCTCGATATAATGGTCTGTCGGACCCTAATGAGCACTTGATGAAATTCGAGCACATGATGCAGCTGGATGGGCACAACGAATACATCTATGCAAAGATGCTGGTGACCACTTTTTAGGGCATTGCACTTGATTGGTTTGTTAAGCTTGAGCCAGCATCGATTTACTCATACAACCAGCTGTGTGATAAATTCTTGCACCAGTTCGCCAGCTGAAGAAAGGCGAAACTCCTCTATACCCATTTGCATGGAGTTAAATAGAATGAGGGAGAATCCCTTCGTGATTTCTTCACCGGGTTCAATACAGAGGTACTGAAGATTGATACCCCCGAATCAAATTTTTGATCAATATGTTTTTCTTGGGTCTTTGACACAAGAAGTGTGCCAACGCGCTAGTACGCGAACATCCTAGGTCAATGGAGTAATTGCTCGGCCTCGCAGAAAGGTACATGATGCAGAAGGACATGAACAGGTTTAAATATGGCAATCCTAAGGCCAACAAGAAAAAAGCCAAGCAGAAGGATGATCGACAACACAGGGAGGGTCGTCGATCTCTCATTAAGAGATTCCATAACTATACTCCGCATAATCTTCCAAGAAAAGAGGTGCTATTTGCTATTGAACATGACAATCTCTTGAAAAGGCCCAGAAAGTTGACCGAAACGGAGGCTATGAAAAGATCCAAAAAATATTGCCACTTCTATAAGCGAAAAAGACATGACATAGAGGACTGCTTTAACCTCCATAATGAGATTAAGAGGTTAGTTTGACAAGGACACCTCAAGAAATTCGTGGACAAGATTGCTCAGTAGAAAAGTGGCAAAATCGACCGGACTCCCCATAGAAAAATGTCGGTTAGCTCGAAGAAAGAAGATAAAGGAAAGAAACTTGCCCAAGATAACCGCCCACCCATTCGAGGAGTCATTGACATTATAGTGGGAGGTCCTACTGGGGGGATTCAAAGTCCACTAGAAGACAGACCTAACGAAGGCTGGAATCAACCAAGTCTATGCCGATCAAAATAGTTTTCCAGCATTCAACCAGTACCAAGCCAGTGTCCTTCACTGACGCTGACCTGGCGCATCTCAAAAACAAGGGAGCTAGCCATAAAATAGACTACCCTATGGTCGTGTCGGTCGAGATTACCAATTTTGAAGTAAGGAAGGTTGTGGTCGACAATGGCAGTTCTGCCAACATCATACTCTTGTGACCTTGAAGAGAATAAATTTGGGCCAGTTGAAATTCGAGCTAGCTCATACACCATTGGTTGGTTTTGGGGGATCCAAAATTATCCTAAAGGGATCTATTAACTTGTCCACCTCATTTGGGGAAGCCCCCCGCAGGAGGACCCTCATGGTTAGCCACTTGGTCGTTAACGCCCCATTCACTTACAATGTCATCATAGGGCGACCAGCTCTCAATGATTTTTGGGCAATCATCTTAACGTACCACATGAAAATCAAATTCCCAACCCCAGCTGGTACATGCGAGTTTCTATGCAATATTAGAGAGGCTTGGCGCTGCTATACCGTTTCAGTCGAATCCAACAAGTAGAAGAGTTAACCACAATCAAAGCCCTTAGGGGACACCTCTGTAGCAGAACCCGAGGAGGGATAGAAAAGCAAGAGAAAAAAGCTAGAGTACACATGGGTCGAGCTCGTTGGGGAGTTCAAAATAGTCAAGTTAGAGCTTAGCAACCCCGACAAGACTACCAGAATTGGAAGTTATATGAGTCAGCACATGGAGATTCTTATGGTCGATTTTCTACAAAAGAATATCGACATATTCGCATGGAAGGCATCCGACCTCTAGGGAATCGACTTCGTCGTCCAGTGAAGCAGAAGACAAGGACTCTCAATGCCAAAAGAAGTTAGATAATCGAGGAGGAAGTTAACAAACTTTTAGATGCAAGATGTACCGTAGAAATTCAATATCCCTCTTGGCTTTGTAATATTGTACTCGTCCCCAAGAATGAGGGCAAATGGCACATGTGTGATGACTTTACTAATTTGAATCAAGCTTGCCCTAAAGATCATTACCCTCTGCCTTGAATAGATTTGCTAGTTGATTCTACTGCTGGTTGTGAACTATTGAGCATGATGGATGCCTTTCAAGGCTATTACCAAATATTTATGGCACTTGCAGGGACAATACCTCTTTGTCATCCCTAATAGGCTTTACTATTTCTTAGTGATGCCTTTTGGGCTCAAGAACGCAGGGGCAACTTACCAGAGACTAGTTAACTTTATGTTCAAGAATGAAATGGGAAAATCTGTGGAAGTTTACGTCGATGACATGATCGTCAAGATAGAGAAAGCCAAGGATCATCTAACCGACCTCAGCCATACGTTCTCCATACTGTGGGCGTTCGGAATGAAACTCAACCCTAACAAATGCACCTTTGAGGTTCGAGGAGGCAAGTTCCTAGGTTACATGGTTAACCAACGAGGCATTGAGTCAAACCCATAGAAAATCAAGGTAATTTTGGACATTGCCCTACCCCAAACAGTTCGAGACGTGCAATGCCTGGTTGGGAGGGTCATAGCCCTCAGTAGATTCATTGCTCGATTGGCCAACAAGAGCCTACCCTTCTTCAAAGTGTTCAGAAACGTAAAGAAGTTGGGGTTCCAATGGACAGAATAGTGCGACTAGGCCTTGGTTGAACTTAAACAGTATTTTTCCTTAGCACCTATGCTTGCCAAACTAGAACTAGGAGAAGTCCGACACTTGTATCTAGCTATGTCCATGGACTTGATCAGTTTAGTCTTGGTCTCGGCGAGGGATGGAAGTCATTGACCAATTTACTACTGCAGTAAGGAGCTACAAGGCCTTAAGTAAAACTCCCTAGAAATCAAAAAATTTGCTCTTGCCTTGGTTACTGCAACATGAAAATTACAACAATACTTCTAGTTCCATGCGATCATAGTGCTAACGAATCAGCCGTTAAAACAAGTGCTATCGAAGCCCGACATATCAGGAAGACTCAATAAGTGGGCCATTGAATTGGGGGAATTTGATATCACATTCCAACCTCGAACGGCTATAAAAGCACAGATCTTAGCTGACTTCATCGCTGAACGACTCGACCTTCCCCATCAAACCAATGGCACTTCTCTTCTATGGACCTTGCACGTAGATAGGTCCACGACCTCTTTAGGAGGCAGAATAGGTGTTTCACTCCGTTCCCCACTAGTGGAGGAACACGATTTTGCAATCAAACTAGACTACCTGGTTACCAATAACGAGGCAGAATATGAAGACCTCCTTGAGGGTATGAAAATGGTAGCAGACCGCGGAGTCCAACAGCTAGTAGCAATCATAGATTCTCAACTGGTCGTAGAGCAGGTTGAAGGGAACTTCGAGGCCAAAGATTCTATAATGAGCCGGCACTTGGACGAGGTAAGAAAACTACAACAGTCGTTCAAAAACTTCACCTTTAGTCAAGTACCCCAATCAGAGAATGAGCACCAAATTCGTCAACTCAATAAGGGAAACCAGAGATAGAACAATAACATTTCAATCACAAGCAAGCCAACTATAGCCATCCTTGACCAGAACCTCGTGGGCAGTGTCGAAAAAACTGTTCTTTCTTGGCAGGATGCAATAAAGCTTTACCTAAGCCAAGGGATGGTCCCTGAAGATAGAATCGAAGTGCGTAGACTTAGAGGTCAAACAACCAAGTTTGCCTTTGACGAGTATGGTCAACTTTACAGAAGATCAATCTCTAGACCACCATTAAGGTGCTTAGACACACACCAGGCTCGTGGGGTCTTACAGGAAATCCATGCAGGCATTTGTGGAAATCATTTTGAAGGATGATCTCTAGCCAATAAAATCATCAGGTACATATATTTTTGGCCCACCCTGTTAAAAGACACCATCGACTTCGCTAAAAGGTGTCTGTCCTGCCAACTCCATTCGAACATACCTCACCAGCTCGCGGCATCGACGGTAAATGTTCAAGTAGCGTGGCCATTCAACTAGTGGGGGATTGACATAGTCGGTTCCTTACTAAAGACATCAGGCCAAAGAAAATTCATCATTATCGTAGTCGAATATTTCACTAAATGGGTTGAGGCAGAAGCAATCCCCAAAATAACTGACGCAGCCATCAAGAGCTTTATTTGGAAGAACATTATCTGCCATTTTGGCCTTCCCAAAGTCCTGATCTCAGATAACGGTACCCAATTTCAAAGCAAAAGCACGAGAAATTGGTGTGAAGCTTTAGGGATCCGACAACACTTTACCTCGATCGGGAACCCTCAGGCCAACGGCCAGATGGAGGTGACAAATTGAACTATCCTCAACCACCTCAAAGCTCGACTGGAAGGGACTGGGTCGAGCTGGGCAGATGACCTCCCTGGAGTATTGTGGGCATACAGAACCACTCCCCGAATAGCTACAGGTCACAACCCCTATAGTTTCGTCTATGGCTCCAAAGCGGTCATCCCATCCGAATTGATATAGCACACAACCCAAGTGATCCACTTTAACCTGATCAAGAACACGTCTAAATGAAAGCTCGATCTGGAAACCATTGATGAGCTTCGATAAGAAGCCTACAACATGATGTAATGCTACAGAGCAAAGATGTCAGAGCATTACAACAGAGGAGTCCGTCCACATTACTTTAAAGTTGGAGACCTCATTCTCAAGAAAGTGTAGGTGTCGAAGAACGTTGGAAAGCTCGACCCAAAGTAGGACGGGCCCAATTCCATGGTCAAGGTATCAAAACACAATGCATATCGACTAGCGGACATGGACGACAATGAGCTTCCACGACCTTAGAATGTGCGAATCTAAATAAATTTTATGTATGAAGAGATTTCCAATCTTTCTTGCATTACCTCACATAAATGAAATTCTTAACACTTCCGCAAACACCCATTTGCATTACTAGAATGTATCTTCCCCCATAAATTAACAAGTGAGCGATTGACCACACAGTCGACCAAAATAATGGCCTCGAGCCGATAAATCAAGGCTTTTTAGCCAGTCAAAAAATAAGTGTATCGTTTATAATCGACCCCGCAGTCGACTGAAATGACGGCCTCGAGCCGATAAATCAAGGCTTTTTAGCCAGTCAGAGAATAAGTATATCATTTATAATCAACCCCACAATCGACCAAAACAATGGCCTCGAGCTAATAAATCAAGGCTTTTTAGCCAAAGTTAGAGGGTGAGTGTATCGTTTATGATCGACCCGCAGTTGACCAAAACAATGGCCTCGAGTTGATAAATCAAAACTTTTCAGCCGAAGCCAGCAAACAGGCGTATCGTTTATGATCAACCCCATTGTCGACCAAAATGACGGCCTCGAGCCGATAAATGATCGACCCCGAAGTCGACTAAAATAATGGCTTCAAGCCACTAAATCAAGATTGTTTAGTCCAACTTAATATAAATGTTTGTAGTCGACACATCACTCGACTAAAGTAACTTAAAATAACAGATTAACGGCTTACAGTCGACCTCGAGGTTGAACTGACACATTCTTACAATGGGTTAACATATAAGAGGCTCGACCCCATAGTCGAAGAAAACACCCAAACAATATTACTAATTCATGTCGAAAGCATTTAATCCCGTTGCCTTCTTTTAATAGTTGATTTCAATCGACCATGCATTTCATTGTGGTTCATGTTAATTTCTTTAGAATTGAGACAATTGTTGTCCACTACTAACCAGCACTCGACAAAAATGAAAGCATAAAGGTCAACATAAAATTGCAATGCACATCGATGATTAGAAAATTCAGTTATATTAAATCCATTTTATCCAATTACAAAAGGGAAGGACAATCATAAAGTTCGATTACAAAAAAAAGGGAGGGGGTTACAAAATATGCCTTGCAATGCTACTAGAATCTTGAGGTTCCTGACTTCGTTCCCTCTCCCTTTGCCCGTACGGGTCTCTCTTCTTCTTGCCCCAAAAGTCGAGACGGGCTTGCTTCATTAACCAAGAAAGGTGTTCGCCTGATGAAAAATAGCCAACCACATTAACTTTGCCATCTCTGATGTCGAAGGCGAAGTCGTTGGCAAAGTCAAACTCTGTGGTCGCAGCTTCGACCCCGCCTGGTGAGCAGGAACAGCAGCAGGAGGTGTGGGAGACTCCTCGATTGGAGTAACCTCTTCGAGGTGGGCCCTCTTAACTGTAGTAGCCTATTGGGGCGTGACCCCTCCACAGGAGCGCTACCTTCGGGATACGGGCGGAGTTGTTCATCAAGAATATAGTTAGGCTCTCGTTGTCCTCGGTGCTAATGTTGTACCCCAAGAACTCTACCTGTTTCACGGCCTTGTCTAATGCATCCTTCGCGTCATCGAGAGAAAAGATGACACTAGCATCCATAAAAGCAGAAGTTAGCATAAACTACTGAACAACCTCCAAGTTAGCATGAACTATTGAACAACCTCTCGTCGAACGTCAGGCAGCGTCTGACTAAACTCTCGTCGAGAAAATCCCAGGGCTGCCTCATACCCTTGAGGCTGACCATTATCGTAGTACAATTGCGCCTCCACTTGGACCTTTTTCAGGAGCTTGTCGGCGGCGCTCCTCATGCTCATAGCAGTCAGCAGCTTAGCATCTTTAGCCTCAAGCTGTGCACATCCCTCTCCTCGAGCTACTTGGTGAAGCGCTCGACCTCCATCTTAGCAGACTCAAGCTCAACTCTTCTCAGCTCTACTCTCTTGTGCTCATCTCGATTTGTTCCGCCTGGTTGAGCGCCAGTTCTAACCTCCGAAACATATGGTAACCTAACCGCCCGACCTATAAAGAAAGCATTTTCATTAGCACATACGGAATACCTTGAGCCACCAAGTACTAGATATGGTTCGACCAAAATCTTACCACATTGGCATGATACGCCAAGGCCTTCATTGTTGTGCTTTGGCTTTTCATCATTTTTCGCCGGTCTGACGCGAATAGACCAGCCATCAGAACCTTAATTGACTAGGCCCCAGTCTCCCCCATGGTCATCATCGACATAGAGTTGTGGACTGTGAGCTTGGTCCTAAACTGGTGAGACAGCAAGTGCGTCAGGTCGAATAGTTCTGCATCATCCCTACAACTAAATAGGTCGAATCTAGTGGCCGCCCTGGCTTTTCCCTTACCTTTGTCACCTGCAATCTTCTTCGCCGCCTACCCTGCCTGGGTAGTCATAGGCCTCTTACCTCGACTAGTAGGGATAGCTCTCCGGGGCACTGCTTGTTGAGCAGATGCAACAGTTGCCGTAGGAACAGTGGCTATAGGTTGCACTGCGGCTAGTGCAACTAAATTTTGTTGAAGCCCCACGCCCCCCGTGCTCACGGTTCTCTCAGTTCCTTTCAGCACGAGCAATGGCCTGGGCACGTCTCTGACTTATTATTTTTTTTCGATCTACGTAATAGTAAGTGACGAAGCATATTAAGCTCGACCAAACAAATACAACCACAATAGTTAAGAGCAATGCATAAAAGTATCTACCTAAGTGAGCATCCACGGGAAAGTCGAGCTGGGCAGGTGACAAGCCAGCCACAAGATTTCTCTCCTTGATATAGCCAGATGCCTCAATCTGGCTAAACTCGACGAGATCCCACACAATAGTGTTTGCCCAGGTCAGAGTTTGGTTCCCCAACATCTCGACATGCCCTCGTATCCAACCCCTCGGGATATTAAAGCCCACATCACTAGGAGCCCAAACATAAAAATATTTGTTTTTCCACTTTTGGCTAAAGGAAGAAGCTGGGTTACCAGGAATTTTCGACCAAAACGGGGCAATATCTAATTCCTTGGAGTATACATCATTAGTGCAAGTTTATCTAGATCTTAGGTGCTCCGTCTCTTAAGATTCTATGACTTGAAATATTTAAAATCATGACCATAGAGACTTGTTTCATGATCACCATCATATGTATGACCAAGTCCCATAGTCTAGTATGATTTAAAGGCTTCAACCAAATGCATGTGAAGAATATCATAAATGCATAAGATGAAGATGTCTATTTTATTGAATATCATTCAATCAATACTGTTACATGGAGTAGTTCTACATGCCAATCTAATTGGCTTGCAGGGCACTATTCTAACAATCTCCCACTTGCCATAAACCAATACCCTATAGCCTTCAAACACATCTTCTGAAGATGTCGTAAAGACCTTTTACTTTTAAGGGTTTAGATGGTGGATTCTCTACATTATCTTCCGAGGCAACTCTTTCCACTCGAATGTTGCCTTTATCAATGACCTCATAGATCATGTGATAACACATTAGTTTGTGTTAGGATGAACGATGAGATCTTGGCTCCATTGTTGTTTCAAAAGATAACAATCGACTCTTTGCAATGTTAGGCACTCCATCTAATTCTTGAATGAAGTTTTTCATCCAAACACCTTTTTTTTATAGTATCTAACGCTGCAATATACTTCTGCCTCAGTGGTGGAATCAGCCGTGGTGTCTAGCTTGGAGCTCTTCTAGCTTACAATGCCTTCATTGAGGTAAAATATGAATTTAGAAGTAGATTTGAGGTTATCTTCATTAGATTGGAAACTAAAATCCAAAAACCCCTCAAGTATCAATTTTCCATTGTCGTATACCAAAAATAAATCTTTAGTTCTTCTTAAGTACTTTAGAATTATTTTTATGGCTTTCCAGTGTCTCTCACTAGGATTGGATTGGTTGCAGCTTGTAACATTTAGGGTGAAAGCTACATTCGACCTCGTAGCATAGCATATATTTTGCTTTCAATGGCGGATGTATAAGATATGTGGGACATCCTTTTTTTCTCTTCCTCGGTCTTAGGGTCCATAGACTTGGATAGATGAATGCCACATCCCATAGGAAGGCATCCCTTCTTGGATTCCTCCATACTAACTCTCTTTAGTATCTTATACATGTACATAGATTGGGAGAGCCCCAACATCCTCTGGATGCATAAGATATGTGGGACATCCTCTTTTTCTCCTCCTCGATCTTAGGGGCCTAAAACTTGGATAGATGAATGCCACGTCCCATAGGAAGGCATCCCCTCTTGGATTCCTCCATAATAAATCTCTTTAGTATCTTAGCTATGTATGTGGATTGGGAGAGCCCCAACATCCTCCTTGATCTATCTCTATAGATCCATATTCCCAATACGTAAGATGCTTCTCCCAAATCCTTCATGAAGAATTATAAAGATAACCATACTTTAGTACACTATAACGCCTCTTTCTCATTCCTAACAAAAAGGATGTAATCGACATAAAACACAATAAACTGTATCGAACTCCTATTAGCCCTTTCATACACACATGGTTTATACACATTTTTTATGAAGCCAAACGATTTAATTATCTCATCAAAACGTATGTTCCAACTTCGGGATACTTGCTTGAGTCCATAAATGGACCTTTGGAGCTTGCAAACCTTTTGCTCACTCCTTTTGGATGTAAAGCGCTGTGGTTGCTCTATATAGATTTCCTTGTCAATGTTTTCATTGAAAAAGGCAGTCTTTACATCCATTTGCCAAATTTGATTGCTGTAGCAAGCGGCTATGGAAAGCATAATCCTGATGGACTTGAGTATAGCGACCGGTAAAAAGGTTTTCTCAAAGTCAATACCGGGTCTTTGAGTGTAACCTTTTGCCACTAGTCTAGCCTTAAAGGTCCATTGACTCCAAACTTATGCTTATAGTGAAAGTAAGAGTAGGCTACGAATCCATAATATAAAATTGTAAAAAGGCTAAATATAACTTAGCTACTCCACTCTAAGGATCTAATCATGCTTATAATAAGGATTTAAGTCCATAAAGTTTGCCTTCAAAGCTGAATCCAAAGGCAAGAGAAAGAAGACTTCAATGAACACTTCAATGGAGCAACTCACGCACAGCAGAAGCACTTAACAATTGAATGCCTTCCACAACTCCAAAAATGCTCAAATTTGATAGGGAGCATCACCACACACCAAGGTAGATGCTGTAAATATTTTGTGCAAATTAGAACTTCCAAAGTTCGTCAAATCTGCCACAATAACAACCAAACAACAATAGTTCACCAAGGAGCAACAAGTCCCCCAAGTGTTGGACCTCTAAGGTATTAATCCACGCACCCAAGGACATCTCTAAATCAACCTCAAATTTTCTAGATAATGAGAGGATGAAGGTAAGGGAATGGTGTTTGGAGAGGAATTGGAGAAGGAAAGAGTTTGGAGAGTGTGAAGTTTCAACACATGAGAAATCACACTTTTTGGAGGGAAAATGGGAATCTCTAGTAAGGACCATCTAATGGAATTGGGTTTTTATAAAGAGGAGAGTGTGATGCAAGTTGGCATCACACCTCCCATGCTTGTTGGCAACTTGCCAACTTGCATGTGAATTTGAATTTCACATGTGTTTGCATTTAATTAGCATCTACATTTTATCTTATAAAATGTAATGCAAATCAACTCTAATTAAATTCAAATGAACTCTTTCATTTGAATTTCCCTTCAAAAATAAATTCTTATTTTAATTAAATTAACTCTTTAATTTAATTAATTGAATTGATTTAACTCTTTAAGTTAACTTGACTAATTAATAATCACATGGCACCATTTAAATTAACTCCTTAATTTAATTGATTTAACTTAACTCTTTAAATTATTATGATTAATTTAACAATTAAATTAATCAAGCCAAGATGACCAAAAATTTAGTCAACTGATTTTCTCCTCTAAAACGCCTAAATTGAATTTTCTAACTCAGAAAATTCCTCCCATCAAGTAAGAACTTCCTTTAGGCTTTTGTGTGTGACCCATTACATTCATCCATTCATTGGATATGGGCTCACAACTCATTGCGATATTTTGAATATTAAAATATTCACATTAGTTTAAACTCATTTAAACTGTTAACTCTTTCAATTAATCTCCATTAATCTAAGAGTACCCAATCTCCATAGTCCATATCTAGCAACAAGCCTATGAAGCCCAACTAATTGGATGAATGAATGTGTCTTGATGAACCATTCTAGCTTTATGCTTGCCACGCAAATACGGTCCTTCCATATCCTATTTCCCGAAAAAAGCCTAGGATAAGATATTTGTTAGCTCCCCAATAGCCTCAATAACTATGTTCCTAATTCCAATATTCAATTCCCTTTTATGATCTCATCTTTGGAAAACTCATTTTCCAAATTAATATACTACCTTGGGCAAAGATTTCTTGGAATCGATTATTATAGCATACATAGCAGATGTACTTGTTCTTTACAACAACGAGGAGATTGATCTTATCTTGGATCCCACAAACCTCTATATCTAAGTAGCTCATTCCAAATCTCAACCCAGATGACCCACTACGTGGTCGGTGAAGAGTCAAAGCATGATAACCTAAACATAAGGTTACATTGGATCCTCATATCAGAGGACTAATTATATGCACTAGCATAAGCTGGAGAACTTGCACTATTGACTTGCCACTCTGGCTATCTAGTAGATTCTTAGGCAGGTCTTTTGTGAACTTGTTTTCTAACAAGCACCCACTAACATGCATCGATGACTAATATGGATTGCTATGAAACAGAGCAACATCCAATTCCTTGGATTTATGCATCATTAATGCAAGTATATCCAAATCTTAGATGCCCTATCTCATAAGATTATATGACTCAAAATATTTGTAATCACGATCGTAGAGACTTATTTCATGATCTCCACCCAATGCGTGACCAAGTCCCATAGTCATGTGTGATTTAGGGGCTTCCACCAAATGCCAGTGAAGTAAAATAAGCATAAGATAAAGATGACCATTTATTATACATATCATTCAATCAAGATTGTATCACAAGTGAAATAGTTTATATGCCAATCTAATTGGCTACGAGCCACTATTCGAACAATCTCCCACTTGTCCAAAAGCCAATTCCCCATAGACTTTAGGCCCCTCTTCTCAAGATGGCTTTCAAAGACCTTTTGCGTTAAGGGTTTGTTAATGGATCTGTTATATTCTCTTCTAAGGCTACCATTTCCATTCGAATGTCGCCTCTTTCAATGATCTTCTAGATCAAATGATAACGCCTCAAAATGTGATTGGACCTTTGATGAGATCTTGGCTCTTTTGCTTGTGGAACTGCTCCATTATTATCACAAAAGGCAACAATCGGCTCAACAATGCTAGGCACTACTTCCAATTTATGGATGAAGTTTTTCATCCAAAAACACTCCTTTGCGATTTTAGAAGTCGCAATATATTCCACCTCGGTGGTTGAATCAGATGTGGTGTTTTCTTTGGAACTCTTCCAACTCACAATGCTGCCATTGAGGTGAAGTATAAATCCTGAGGTGGAATTTAGGTCATCTTCATCAAATTGGAAACTAGAATTCAAAAACCCTTTGAGTTTTAATTCCCCATTGCCGTATATCAAAAATAAATTCTTGTTCTTCTTAAGTACTTTAGGATTACTTTTACGGTAAGCCAATCACGTTCATCAAGGTTGGATTGAAAATAGCTCATAACACTTAGAACATGTGCTGCATCCGACCTTGTAAATTGAATGTCATACATTATGCTCCCTATGGAAGATGCATAAGGTATATGGGATATTCTTTCTCTCTCATCCTTAGTTTTAGGGGCCATAGACTTGGAGAGACGAAGACCATGTCCCATGGGAAGGAATCCTTTCTCGGATTCTTTCACACTAAACCTCTTTAGTATCTTGTTAATGTATGGTGTTTGGGAAAGCCCTAACATCCTCTTTGATTTATCTCTATAGTTTCGTATACCTAATACATAGGATGCTTCTCCCAAATCCTTCATGGAGAATTGTGATGATAACTATGCTTTAGTGCACTTTAACATTTCTCTCTCATTCCCAATGAGAAGAATGTCATCGGCATAAAGCGTGATAAACTATATCGAACTCCTACTAGCCTTTTTGTACACACAAGGTTCATACACATTTTGATAAAGCCAAATGATTTGATTTTTTGGGATGCTTGTTTAAGTCCATAAATGGACCTTTAGAGTTTGCAAAATTTTTTCTCACTCCCATTGGATGTAAAACCTTGTGGTTGCTCCATATCAATTTTTTCTTCAATGTTTCCATTGAGGAAAGCAATTTTCACATCCATTTGTCATATCTCATAGTCATAATATGTGGCTGTGGCAAGCATAATCCTAATGGACGTAGGTATAGTAACCTATGAAAAGGTTTCCTCGAAATCAATACTAGGTCTTTGAGTGTAAACTTTTGCCACTAGTCTCGCCTTAAAGGTCGTACCTCTCCATCGATTCCTAGCTTTTACTTATAGATCTATTTGCAACCAACGGGTATTATACCCTCCGGGGGATCTACCAAAGTCCATACTTTGTTGGAGTACATAGAGTCCCTTTCGAATTTCATGGCCTCAACAAATATCTCGAATCTATGTCCAGCATAGATTCATCATAGGTCTTTGGATCACTATCCACTTGGCTCATTTTATGAAGAAATCCGAACCTTACGGTTGCTTTTTGATTCGGTCCAACCTTATCAGAGGTTGTGCGCTAGGCTCTTGATGTTCTCTTGTTTCTACTGCTTGTAGGATTTTATGATTATCTTGAACTTCATCAAGTTCAACAACAATGTCTTTTCTATCTAATAGAGATTTCTTTTTCAAAAAGATGGCGTTCCTTAAAACAAACACCCTTTGTTCCAAGGGATCATAAAAATAATAACCCAAAGACTCTCTTGGGTACCCCACAAACTTATACAAGGTGGATCTCGTATCCAACTTATCTCCCTCTAACTTCTTGGCATATGTAGGAGACCCACATACACTTAGAAAAAAGTAAGAAGGTGCTTTGCCATACCACATCTCGTGTGGTGTCTTCGGCACCAACTTTGAGGGCACTACATTTAGTAACCTCACTGCCGTTTCTAGGGCGTATCCCCAAAAGGATATAGGCACATCGGTAAAACTCATCATGGAACGTACCATATCCAATAAGATATGGTTTCTCCTCTCGGCTACTCCATTATGTTGGGATGTGTAGGGTGGAGTCCATTGTGAGAGAATCCCATTCTCCTTTAGATAATTCAAGAATTCGATACTTAAGTATTCCCCTTCTCGATCCAATCAAAAAGCTTTAATACTTAGTCCTTATTGCTTTTCTACTTCATTCCTATACTCTTTGAACTTTTCAAAAGCTTTGGATTTGTACTTCATAAGGTACACATGTCCAAACCAAGTATGATCATCAGTGAAGGTAATGAAGTACGAATAACCACCTCTTGCACTAACTTTTAGTGGTCCACAAATGTTCGTATGGATCAAATCTAAAGGACTTGTGGTTCGCTCCGTTTGTCCTACAAAAGAAGCCTTGCTCATTTTTTCTTTTAAACAAGATTCACAAGTAGGAAGATCCTTTATGCCACTAACATTTAGTGCTTTGAGGGCTTCTAACTTGTTCATCCTATTCTTGGAAATATGTCCAAGTCTAGCATGCCACAAGATGGCATCTTCTTGGTTATCTAATTTTCTTTTGCTTTGTTGAATGTGAATTAATGATGGTTGAGAATCTAAAATGTATAATCCATTGTTAAGTGTACCTTGAGCAACTAAAGAACCATTCTTTCTTACCTTTAAATTTCCATTTGATATTGAAAAATCAAATCCTTCACTATCTAAAACAGGAATTGAAATGATGTTTTTAACAAGATTTGGTATATAATAACATGAATCTAATATAAGAAAGGAGTTCACTAAATCTAACTTCATTACACCTTCAACTTTGGCTACAACGTTTGCTCTATTACCAAGCCGTGGGATCAAATCCACATCATTTAGACTCCTTCTTCTTTCCATCCCTTGTAATGAATTACAAAGGTGAAAACCACACATGGCATCAAATACTTATGAGGAAGGATTTGTCGTTAAATGCACTTCAATAAAGTATATACCCTTCCTAGTGGTTGAAAGGTATTCCTTGCAATTTCTCTTCCAATGGCCTTTCTTGCCACAGCAAAAACAAGTTGCCTTTTTCTTTTTCTTAACTCCGTCCAAGGTTTTCAATGGTTGCTTTCCGCTTGAGGAAGAACTCTTATTCCTCTTACCTTCATTTCTAGCACCTCAGGGCTATTAGATTTAGAGGAGGAAGTAAGCATTAAATATTTGTCTTTCTTCATAGTATCCTCGGCTGTCACCAATACATTGACCAACTCATTATTCGTTACCTCTTGCTTTGTCATATTGAAGTTCATAACAAATTGGTCAAAAGAGCTCAGTAATGATTGGAGGATCATATCCACATAAAATTCATTGTCCATAACCACACCCAATTGAGCAAGTTTCTCAATGAGACTAATCATCTTAAGGCCATGGTCATGGACACTTGAACCCTCAATCATTCTAGTCCTAATAGCTCCTTAGACAATAAGAAGTGCCCATGTCTAGTTTGTATGTCGTATAAGTACTCTTGTAAGTACATATATATCTCACTAGTGGTTTTCATGTGCTCATGAGATTTTTGGAGCTTAATGGACATAGAAGCCATCATAAGGCACCGGGTTTGAAGATTATTTTCTACCTATTTCGTGAATGTTTCACATGCCTCATCATTGACATAATCACCAGTAGTGTCTGGTAGACTTTGAGTAAGCACATAGGTCATCTTTTCGGAATCAAGAATTATCTTGAGTTTTCTGAGCCAGTTGCAGAAGTTTGGCTTGGTTAGCTTATTAGTTTCCAAAATCACGTTGAGTGGATTATTAGCCATTTGATTTGAGATTTCAAAAATCTACAAAAGCAAAAAAGATAATATGAGTATGTGATTGAATTTTGATATTGAAAACATGTTTGTGGCCTTTCAAGCATGTTTTTCTCCCTCTATTTTATCAAATTCCTCACCCCCATAAGAAATTTGAAAAATCTCATTTCCTAGTGAGAATCAAGGCCTAAAGGACTTGTAGCGAACCACAACTTGTGAGATATCTACAAACAATCGTAAGGTAAGCAACTTTTGCTAATTGCATCTTTATGCAACTCTTGATATGGTTTGCTTTACTCTTCATGTAGACCCATGACTCGTGCGATATCTACACTGCTAGGTGTTTAAGTCGGACCTACCAATCAATCTTTGATTAAAAACTGCACTATGTCATTCCATGACTCATGAGACAATACCATAGAAAGTTTTAAATCAAAGTGCATCATATGCTAAGTAAGTGAGCACAACTTTCCTCCTTAAACGTGACCCACAACTCATGACACATCACGCAGATGTGGTAGCATCTCTTGTCACAAACTATTCGTATAAGGCATGGATAAATTAAAACTCCTTTTAATTTGTATTTACATTGACTGAATATTTTGAAAGCACTTAGACTTCTCTAAGTGGAGGGATTTTCTTGCTTTGAAAGATCTCATCAATTTTATCTTCTCTTATTTAGGTTTTCTATATCCTAACCATGCATCTCATACATCCATAGGATAAGAAATCATAAATAAACAAATGCGCCTAACATGCTCCTAGGGTAGGATGACCATGAACCTTAACCAAGTAGTACACTTTGAGCCATATGTTCACTACTTAATTGATTTTAAGTGGGTTGATTAAATCTAACTATTACATAAATGTATCCCATACATTCATGAGTCTCCATGCCTCCTTGATTTCCTTGGCCTTCTTTGTCTCCTTGCAACATTTACAAGAGAAAAGAAATCCTCACACTTGGTTTTTCTACTTTCATGATATTTACAAGATAGAAAATTAAGAGGCATGCAAGCCCCTATTTAATACAACCCTTTTATCAACTTAAAACAAATAAAACCAATCTAAAGGATCATGATCATCCCCATACATTCATCATCCATTCAACAATTAAATGAACAATAAATAAGAATTGACATTCAATTCAACAAATTAAATGCTTATCTCATAAATAATTAATTAACTAGAAAAAATAAGAATAACTCTTTATGCATCTCATTTTTGCACTTAATTGAAAATTAACTTGAACAAGACTTTAAAAACATGCAAAAATGTCAAACATAATTTTGAGAACTTGTACAACATTTGTGCATCTAATTAGCATGAATTAAAATTAATTTTGAGCACAAAGCAACACAAAATAAAGTCTCAAAACTCATCCAAATGCCTTTGGCTTACTGTTGGCCTACCAGCCCACGCCATCGTATGGAGCGCGTGCCAGTTACTCGGCCAGTGCCAAGGCAGCCTGGGCAGTAACTTGCCAAAAGCTATTTCGGACCAAGTCAAGGCCAATTTTGGCCTATTTTTATGCACTAAAAAATTCTGGACACCTCCATAACATTAATTCATACATATTAGATGAATTTTCATATTTGAAACACCTTTCAAAATTGAAAATTCAAGTACTCAAACATGCTTCAAAAATAAAGTGCAAGAAAGAATCAACATTCTTAAAAAAATCTCCAATTAAGTACAATCCAATTGGATCCAAAAATGACTAAAACACCTTAAAGCTAAATAAAACATGCTATATCAACATATAACATCATCCAATGCTAAATCAACATTTAACATAATCATCCACGAATAAAAAACATGCCAATACATGAATCAACCACTTAAATCACATATTAGCATATCTCAATTCATCATCAAAGGAGCCACATGTAAAATCAACCAAACACTCAAATTCATCAATTGAATCAACTATTTGGTCATTAGAATCAATTCATCTCATGAATCAATCCACCAAAATCCAAATTAAAGCATGAAATAGGCTCCAATACCACTTGAAAGTAAGACTAGTCTAAGGATCCATAATTTAAAATCGTAAAAAGGCTAAATATAACTTAGCTACTCCACTCCAAGGATCTAATCATGCTTAGAATAAGGATTTAAGTCCAAAAAATTTACCTTCAAAGCTAAATCCAAAGGCAAGAAGAAGAAGACTCCAATGAACACTACAATGGAGCAACTCACGCACAACAGAAGCACTAAACAATTGAATGCCTTCCAAAACTCCAAAAATGCTCAAATTTGGCAGAGAGCACCACCACACACCAAATTCGATTCTGTAAAAAATTTTTGCAAACAGAACTTCCAAACTCCTTCAAATTTTCCACGTGAACAGCTGAGCAACAATAGTTCACCAAGGAGCAACAAGTCCCCCAAGTCTTGGACCTCTAATGTATTAATCCACACACCCAAGGATAGCTCTAAATAAACCTAAAATCTACTAGAGAATGAGAGGATGAAGGTAAGGGAGTGATGTTTGGAGAGGAATTGGAAAATGAGAGAGTTTGGAGAGTGTGAAGCTTCAACACATGAAAATTAATACTTTTTGAAGGGAAAATGGGAATCTCTAGTAAGGACCTTCTAATGGCCGGCCACTTGGGTATTTATAGAGAGGAGAGTGTGATGCAAGTTAGCATCACACCTCCCATGCTTGCTGGCAACTTGCCAACTTGCATGTGAAGTTGAATTTCACATGCATTTGATTTAATTAACATCTATATTTCATCTTATGAAATGTAATGCAAATTAACTCTAATTAAATTCAAATGAACTCTTTCATTTGAATTTCCCTCCAAAAAAAAAATTTCATTTTAATTAAATTAACTCTTTAATTTAATTAATTGAATTGACTTAACTCTTTAAGCCAACTAGCTTAAATCTTTAAGTTAATTGGTGTCAACTTAACTCTTTAAGTTAACTTGACTAATTAATAGTCACGTGGCACCAATTAAATTAAATCATTAATTTAATTGATCTAATTAACTCTTGAAATTATTTTGATTAGTTTAACAATTAAATTGATCAAGCCAAGATGACTAAAAATTTGTAGACTGATTTTCTTCTCCAAAACGCCTAGATTGGATTTTCTAACTCCTTAGAAAATTTCTCCCATCAAGTAAGAACTTTCTTTAGGCTTTTGTGTGTGACCCATTAGGTTCATTCATTCATTGGACAGGGGTTCACAACTCATTGTGATATTTTGAATTTTAAAATACTCACATTAGTTTATGAAAGCAAGAGTAGCAATAGGATCCATAAATCAAAACTTCGTAAGCTTGAAAATAACTAAGCTACTCAAGCTATCAAGGATCTAGTCATGCTATATATCTAGATTAGGATGTAGAATTGCCTCTTGTAGCTCAAAAACAGGGAGAAGATCAACTATCTCTCACGAATCCAGAAACTGTCTAGAACTGGCAAAGTGGAAAGATGGCAAAGTTTTCCCTGGATATACTGCTCCAAAAATCACGAAATTAAATCTGGAACACCTAAACACACAGGGGAAGATACTGTGAAAAATTCATTCCAAAAATCCATCTGGATCTCTCCATAAAAATTATTCAACCGGAAGCTGTTGTAGGTGGATCTCCAAAACTGAGCAAGTCAAGTGCCTTGCCTCTATTGATATGATCCGCACACCAAACAATCTTCCAATTTTCCCTCACTAGAATTTCAGTTAGAGAGGACAAAATGAGGTAGAGGAGGCCAATTTTCTGGTTGGGAAGAAGAAGAAATGCAAAGCTTCAACTCATAATGCAATGCATGGAGAGAAAGATTTTGAAGGGAATGCAAAAATCTAATTCTCACACTTTCAGCAATTAATTTCGAATTTAACATGCTCTCTATATCTATATATAGAGGGAGGGTGGTAGGTGTGACGCTAGTTGGAATCACACCTTCCTCAAGGTGACCACCCAAGTGGCATGCGAAGTTGGCAAAATTCAAATTCAAGTCTTACTTGAATTTCAAGTGTATTTCAATTTTATTTGGAATCTAACTCCAAATTAATTAAGATACTAATTTAAATGAACACTTCATTTAAATTTTCCCTCCAAAATGTATTCTTCCTAATAATTAAATTAAACACTTTAATTTAATTAATTAACCTTTGATTTAACTCTTAAATCAAACAAGCTTAACTCTTAAGCTTAAATTAATCAACTTAACTCTTTAAGTCAACTTGCCCAATTCATGGTCAATATGGTACCAAATAATTAACTCCTTAATTATTGGTCCAATTTAACTCTTAAATTAGTTGATTAATTTAACACTTAAATCAATCAAACCAAAATTGACTGTTGGATTGGACCCTTGAAAATGGGTCACCAAAAGGTGATTTTTCTAACACTTAGAAAATTGCTCTACCAATTTTGGAAGCTATTTGGCTTTTGTGTGTGACCCAATAGGTTCTCCCATTCATTGGACATGGGCTCACAACTCTTTGTGACTTTTGAATATCTCATATTTATTTTAGTTTAAAACTTTTTTTAAACTGATCGACTAAATTCAATTAATCTCATTAATTGAAGAGTACCCAATCTCCATGGTCGATGTCCAACCTCAAGCCCATGGAGCCCAACTAATTGTCCAAAATGAATATTCTGGAGAACTATCATAGCTTTAGTGTACCATGCAAATACAGTCCTTCCGTCTTTTATCTCCCGAAAGAGGCATAAGGCAAGATATTTGTCGGCTCACTAATAGCTTTGATACTATGTCTCTATTCTCAATGTTCGATTTCTTTGTGTGAACTTACCTTTGGAAAAATCCTTTTCCAAATTGTCACACCATCTTGCGCAAGGATTTCTTGGAATCGATCATTATAGAACATATAGGAGATGCACTCACTTTCACAAAAATAAGGAGTTGAATTCCATCTTGGATCTCACAAACCTCCATGCCAAGTAGCTAATACGCAACCTCAACTCGAAAGACCCGCTAAGTGGTCAAGGAAGAGTCAAGCATGAGGACCAGACAGAAGGTTACCATGGATCCTCAGGTCAGATGACAAATAATATGCAATAGCGTAAGCGAGAGAATTAACCACTACCAACTTGCCACTACGGCTATCTAGTAGATTCTCCGAAGGGTCTTTAGTGCCTTGTTCTCTAGCAAGCACCTACTAACATGCACCCGTATCTCATACAAATTTCTCATGGAATGGACAATATCCAACTCTTGGATTTATGCATCGTTAGTACAAGTCTATCTAGATCTTAGATGCCCCATCTTGTAAGATCCTATGACTTGAAAGATTTAAGATCATGACTGTGTAAGACTTATTCCATGATCACCGAACTAAGTCCCGTAGTCATGTGTGATCTAAGGGCTTCATCCAAATGCAAGTGAAGTAATATAAAGCATAAGATGAAGGTGGACATGTAAAGAATATCATTTAATCAAAATTATTTTACAAGGAAATAGCTTTTCAAGGCGAATCCTATTGGCTTGCCGGGTACTATTCCAACAATCTCCCACTTGTCCTAAAGCCAATTCGCATGGACTTGAAACCCATCTTCTCAAGATGTTCTTCAAAGACCTTTTGCTATAAGGGGTTTAGACAGTGGTTCTCCTAAATTCTCTTCTAAGGCAACTTTGTCCACTCAGTTGTCGCCTCTATCAATTGATATCATATATTAAATGATAATGCATTTTTCGTGTTTAGATCACTGATGAGATCTTGGCTCAAGTCTAAAATTATCTTCCAAAGATAATTGTGGGCTTATGCACGCTAGGCACTACATCCAACTCTTGGATGAAGTTTTTCTTTATCCAAACACCTTCTTTTGTGGTTTCCAAAACCACAAATTATTTCACCTCAGTGTTTGTCACGGTCGTGCTGTCTTGTTGGAACTCTTCCAACTTACCGCGCCACCATTGATGTAAAATATAAATCCAGAAATAGATTTGAGGTCATCTACATCGAATTTAAAACTTGAATCCGAAAACCCCTCTAGTTTCAATTCTCCATTGCCGTATACCAAAAATAAGTCCTTAGTCCTTCTCAAGTACTTAAGGATTGCTTTAATAGCTATCTAGTAACTCTCACTAGGATTGGATTAGAACCTACTCGTGACACTTAGCGAGTGTGCCACATCCAGTCTTATACATTGAACTGTATACATTATGCTCTCAATAGTGGAAACATAAGGTATGTACGACATAATTTGTCTCCCGTTGTCAGTCTTGGGGGCCATAGACTTGGAGAGACGAATGCCATGTCCCATAGGAAGAAATCCCTTTTTCGATTCTTCCATACTAAACCTCTTTAGTATCTTGTCAATGTATGGGGTTTGGGATATCCCCAGCATCCTCCAAGATCTATCTCTATAGATATGTATTGCCAATACATAGGATGCTTATCCCGAATCCTTAATGGAGAATTGTGTAGATAACCACGCTTTAGTACACTCTAACATTCCTACCTCATTCCCAATGAGAAGGATGTCATCGACATAAAACATAATAAACTGTATACTACTCCCACTAGCCTTCTTATACATACATGGTCCATACACATTTTTGACAAAGCCAAACGATTTGACCGTTTTGTCAAAACATATGTTCTAACTTCGGGATACTAGTTTGAGTCCATAAATAGATCTCTAGAGTTTGCAAACCTTTTTCTCACTCTCTTCGGATGTAAAACCTTGTGGTTGCTCCATATAGATTTCTTATTCAATGTCACCATTGAGGAAATCAATTTTCACATCTATTTGCCATATCTCATAGTCATAATATGTGACTATGGCAAATAGAATCTGAATGGACTTAGGCATAGCGACCGGTGAAAAGGTTTCCTAAAAATTGATACTGAGTCTTAGAGTGTAACCTTTTTGCTACTAGTCACGCCTTAAAAGTCATCACTTCTCCATCTACTCCAAGCTCTTGCTTATAGATCCACTTGCAACCAACAAAAACTATTCCCTTTGGTGGATCTACCAAAGTCCATACTTTGTTTGAGTACATGGAGTCCATTTCCGATCTCATGGCTTCAAGTCAACGTCCCGAATCTATGTACAACATAACTTCCTCATAGGTCTTCTGATTGCTATCCTTTTAGCCCATTTCATGAAGGAATCTGAATTTTTCGGGTTGCTTCTTGATTCAGTTCAACCTTCTTAGATGTTGTGTGCAAGGCTCTTTGATATATATTTGTTTCTACTGCTTGTGGGATTTCATGATGATTTTGATCTTCACCAAGTTCAACAACTATGCATTTTTCTATCTTATAGAAATTCCTTTTCTAAAAAGGTGGCGTTCCTCGAAACAAACACCTTTTGTTCCGAGGGATCATAGAAACAGTAATAACCCATAAACTCTCTTGGGTATCCCACAAACTTGCATAAGGTGGATCAACTATCCAACTTATCTCCCACTGTCCGTCTCACGTACGCAGGAGATCCACCAACCTTGATATATTGGTCAGAGGGTGCATTGCCATACCATATCTCATATGGTGTTTTGGCACCGACTTTGAAAGTACTACACTTAGTAACTTCGTTGTTGTCTATAAGGCGTATCCCCTAAAGGATATAGGCACATCGAAGAAGCTCAATATGGAACGTACTATGTCCAACAAGGTACGATTTCTCCTCTCAGCTACTCCATTTGACTTGGGGTGTGCTGGGTGGAGTCCATTGAGAGAGAATCCTATTCTTCTTTAGATAATCCAAGAATACAGTGCTCAAGTATTCTCCTCCTCGATCCGATAGAAGAGCTTTAGTACTTAGCCCCAATTGCTTTTCAACTTCATTCCTATACACTTTGAACTTTTCAAAGGCTTTGAACTTGTTCTTCATAAGAAACACGTGTCCGAACAGACTATAATCATCGGTGAAGGTGATAGAGTAGGAATAGCCTTCTCTCCCACTAACTCTTAGTGGTCTACAAACATCTGTATGGATCAAATCCAAAAGACTTGTGTAGCTCTCCGTTTGTCCTACAAAAGGAGCTTTGGTCATTTTTTCCCTTTAAACAAGATTCACAAATAGGAAGATCCTCAATGCCACTAACATTTAGCGCTTTGAGAGCTTCTAACTAGCTCATCCTATTCTTAAAGATATGATCAAGTCTTGCATGCCAAAGAATGGCATCTTCTTGGATATCTAGTATCTTTACTTTGTTGAAAGTGCATTAGTGATGGTTAAGAATGCATATGTATAATGCTTTGTTAAGTGTACCACAAGTAATTAAAGAACCCATTCTTTAATGCCTTTAATCTCCCATTTGATATAGAAGGATCAAAATAATGTTCTCAACAATATATAGCACATAATAGCGAGGGTTCAATACAATTATGGAGTTACCTAAGTCCAACTTATTATACGCCTTTGGCTTTGGTTACAACTCTTGCTCCTTAGCCAAGGCGGTGGATCATATCCACATCACTTAATTTTATTCTTCTTTCTTATTCTTCGTAACAACTTACAAAGATAAGAACTGTATGCGGTATCATATATCCGTGAGGAAGAATTTATCCTTAAATGCACTTCAATAAAGTACATATCCTTCCAAAAGGTTGCAAGGTTTTCCTTGCAAAACGGCTTCTAATTGCGTATCTAGCCAAAGTAGAAACAAATAATATCGACTATTTCCTCTATAATCTTCTTGACTTCTCTAGATGCCTTTAATAGTTGTTTTCCCTTAAAGGAAGAACTTTTCTTCCTTTTACCTCCCCTTCTAGCACCTTTAGGGCCCATAGACTTGGAGGAAGAAATAAGTGTCAAAGGTTTGCCCTTGTCATGGTAGTCTCCTTCTTGATCAACACTATGATCAATAAAACTCGGCGAGGATGTGATGATCAAATCCTCATGGAGATCATGGTCCATCACCACATCCAAGTAGAAAAAGCTTCTCCAAGCTTAATCATCTTTAGACCGTAGTCGATGACACATGACTTCGTATCTATCCTAGCTTGAAAAATCTCTTTTGACACCATGAACCCTCATACCTTGTTTGCTTTACAACTCTTGTAAACTTTAACTAGGGTACTATTCATGTATCTTTGAGACTTTTAAAGTTTGTAGATGCTATCATGAGACTATGGGATAGGACGATCATAAACCCAATTCGTGAACTTTTCACGTATCTCTTAGTCTACTTTTAATCCTGATGGGAATTGGAGCACCTTGATATAGGAATCTAGAACGATTTTTTAGGTTAAGTCAATTGTGGAAGTTTGACCCGGTTGTTTTATTGGTTTCCAAAAATAACGTTAAGTGGAACATTAAACCATTCTTGAGATTTCACAAATCCTTAAAGGCAAAAAAAGAGAATAAGCATGTGATTGAATTTGATATTAAAAACATGTTTTATGATCTTTCAAGATGTTTTCCTCCCACTATTTTATCAAATTCCTCAACCCCTAGAAGAATTCAGGAAATCATATTTCCTAGTGAGAATTAAGATCCTAAGAACTTGTAAGCAAACCCCCGCTTCGAGTGCCATCCACAAACAATCGAAAGGTAAGCAACACTTGCTAATTGTATCTCATGCAACTCTTAATATATTTTGCCTCTCTTTTCATGTAGACACCCCGCTTCTTGTGCATCTATATTACTAAGTGTTAAGTCGTACCTACCAATCAAACTTTGATTCGAGACGGCTCCATGTCATCCCCTACTTCGAGTGCCAATGCATGGAGGTTCTCAAATCGAATGTGCATCATATGCTAAGTATATGCTCACAGTTTTTGTCCTAAATGTGACCCCCACTTCAAGTGCCATCACACAAATTCGGTAGCGTCGTCATGGCGTATACTATTAGTAGAAGGCTTGAATTAATTAAAACTCTTTTAATTTGTATCCATTTCGACTTAATATTTGAAAAGCACTTAGACATTCTAATATTTGTCAACCAACATGACTCCTTGAGACACCATATCCCGAACAAAGTGATATCTCACATTATGTGCTTTGTTCTCTTATGAAATGCTTGATTCTTTGACAAGTGTATGGTACTCTGATTGTTACAAAATACCTTAGTGATCTCAGAAGTCATACCCATATCATTGATCAGCCCCTTTAGCCAAATGCCTTCCTTGACGCCTTCAGCCAAAGCCATGTACTCAGCTTCTATTGTGGACAATGCAACTGATGATTGTAAAGTCGCCTTCCAGCTAACCATACAACTTGATACACAAAACACATAGCCTGTCATGGACCTTCTACTGTCCAAATCTCCTACATAATCCGCATCCACATAGCCAATAATTCTTGTAGTAGAATTCGATTGGCTATACCTCAAACATCTATCTGCAGAGGTTTTCAGACACCTCATGATCCATTTCACAGCCTACCAATGAGTCTTTCCTGGCTTGTGCATATATTTATTCACAATACTGACTGTATGTGAAATGTCTGGCCTAGTGCACACCATGGCGTACATTAAGCTACCCACTGCACTAGCATATGGCACATTTGACATGTGCTCCACCTCATCCTCAGTACTCGGTGATAGATCTGGTGAGAGCCTGAAATGAGCTGCAAGTAGCGTACTAACTAGCTTGGACTTATCCATTCCAAATCACTCAAGTACTTTCTCAATGTAATTCTGTTGAGACAAGTATAACAATCCTGCGTGTCTGTCCTGGATGATCTCCATGCCCAATATCTTCTTTGCATCGCCCAAATCCTTCATCTCAAATTCTTCACTTAACTGAGCTTTTAATTGGTTGATCTCAGATATGTTTCTAGAGGCAATCAACATATCATCAACGTACAATAGCAAATATACAAGAAGGCTGTCACTACAAATTTTGTCATATACACAACAATCAAACTTGCTTCTAATATATCCTATCTTGATAATAAAAGTTACAAACTTTTTATACCACTGCTTGGGAGACTGCTTCAGGCCATATAATGGCCTCTTCAAAAGACACGCTTGATTTTGTTTCCCGAGAACAACGAATCCTTCTGGTTGACTCATGTAGATTTGTTCCTCCAACTAACCATGCAGAAACGCTATTTTCACATCATTTGCTCCAGCTCCATATCAAACAGAGCAACCATGGCAAGTAAAACACAAATGGAAGTATGTTTTACAACTGGGAAGAATACTTCATGAAAGTCAATTCCCTCTTTCTGAGTAAAACCTTTAGCAACCAATCGCGCCTTGTATCTAGCATCTTCAATACCAGGAATCCCTTTCTTCTTCTTGTAGATCCATTTGCAACCCATAATCTTCTACCCTTTGGGTACATTAACCAGCTCCCATGTGCTATTCTTATGTAGAGACTCCATCTCTTCACTCATAGTTGTAACCCATTTATCAAAATCTGGCCTAGAAATTACCTCTTTGTATGAGACTGGGTTATCTCATACAAATTCATGCTGAACTCAAAGCATAAACTACTAGATTTGAGTAACCAAGCGATAATTTTATAGTGGTTCATTTTCCTGTTGTTGATTAGGTGGTAATGTGGTCTTACCAGCTTCATCTACCACCTTCTGTTTCCCCATTAAAACTTGTGGAGGAAACAATAAAAGAAACATACAAAGAGAATGAATCTCACACTCACATCACAGCTACTGCATATACTAGGAACAAAAAATATAGGAACTATGTCATACTTGTTGCAAAATAGGTCACATGTCATACAAAAGCCCACTAAGAAAAGACATTGGAATTAAAATTGTTTGGATTCCTAAATCTAACAAACAAGAATCTAATAAAATGTGGGTACCTAAAACCACCACTATGTCTGTTGGAATCAACAAAAAAGAATGATGACATCTAGACAAAGGATGTTCCAAACACATGGCATGAGATAAATCAGCCTTCTTCAAACTATAGGAATTCAATGGAGGAGATGTACTATTTGTTGAAAGTTACCAAAGGAAAAATTATCGAAAAAGGCACTATTGGAAATGCCTCTAAAACTTCCATTAAAAACATGTGGCTGACTGACTGAAATACAACCTTTTGAGTACTACTTATTGCAACCATGGCTATCAAGTACAATTTCAGCTGCTAAATTATGTGGTAACAAAAAAGATAAAATCATTTTCACAGCTATTAGAATAAGAACATTTATTGCATAATCTAGGTCTTTTAAGTGAAAATACTGAATATCTCATTAAATCTGAAGAGTCTACCTAGACATGGCATAGACACTTAGGTCTTGCCAATGTGAAACTCTTAAATCATCGTGTTCAAACTTCCAAAATCAAGTTTGCTAAAAATAAAATTTGTGATGCATGTTAAAAGGGTAAGCAAATAAAGACATCTTTCAATCCTAAAAATGATGTCACATCTTTGAAGCCTCTTGAACTTCTCACATCACCATTTTGGGCAAGTGAAAATAATATCACTTGGTGGAAGGAAATATGTTTTCATTATAATTGATGATTTTTCACTATTCACCTGGGTTCATTTTCTAACTTATAAGAATGAAGCATCAAGCTCCTTTATGCCTCTTACCAGAAAACTACAAAATGGAAAAAGGGTATTCTATTAATATAATTTGAAGTATTATGGGATCGAGTTCAATGATAGTGAATTTGTTACATTGTGTAATGAGCGTGGCTATACTCACAATTTCTCAGTTACAAAAGTACCTCAGGAAAATGGTGCAGTAGAAAGAAAGAATTGAATTCTTTAGGAGATGCCTGATACCCTAAGCTCATACCTCACTAAACAAATATGATCTTCCCAAGTCTTTTTGGGGAAAAGAAGTCAACACTGCATGTTATATCATGAACATGATGTTTTTGAGACCTTTCATGAAGAAAACTCCAAATGAACTATGGAACGATAAGGTACCAAATATATCCTACTTTCAAGTATCTAGTTGCAAATGCTATATCTTAAATAATAAGGATCACCTTTCTAAATTTGGCACAAAATTAAACGACATAATATTTGTTGGATATTTAATGCATAGTAAGTCATATTGAATATATAGCAAAAGGAAACGTATTGTTCAAGAATTTGTGCATGCGATCTTTGATAAAGATAACATATTTGATGCCAAGAAAATCTTGGACGTGGACTACATGTAGTGAAAAATTATTTGAAACTCTGCAACAAGAAAAGGATTTTGAGGAATACAAAGAAAAAACCCCCCAAATTGATGATCAAACCATTTTATCAACAAGTGAGAGTTTAATGCCGCTCAAGGAGAAGAAAAATCCAAAAAGTTTAAACATGCCTTTGGTCAACCTATAGACTAGACAATTGGTGATTCACAAGCAGAAATCATCACTCAATCTAAACAAAAACAAAGTGACACTAATCTCATTCTCTTATCCCTTACAGAACCTAGCAATATCCATGAAGCTATAAATAATGAATTGTGGATACAAATAATGAAGGAGGAATAGTGTAAGTATGACAAAAATTGTATCTGGAACTTGGTTGAATGAAGTGATTGGAGCTAACTGGATATTCAGAAATTAACTCGATGAAAAAGGTAATGTCATCATAAACAAAGCACGCCTTCTTGCTAAAGGATACTCTAAACAAAATGGCATAGATTATAATGAATCCTATAAACTTGTTATACCTCTTTATCAATTTGCATGCTGTTTGCACTCACATCTTATAAAAGTTTTACTCTTTTTTAAAATGGATGTCAAAAGTGAATTTTTAAATGATTTTATTCAAGAGGAAATGTTTATTGAATAGCCACTTGGATTTAAAGGCAAAAATTTGCAAATCATATTTTAAAATTATCAAAACCTCTTTATAGAATAAAACGGGCACTTGGAGCTTAGTATGAGAGATTAAGCATGTTTCTTATTTAAAAGGTTTTTGCATGAGGAATGTTGATACTACTCTAGTTATAAAAAATTTCAACACTCACATTTTAACATTAAATTATGTGAAGAATTTGCACATTATATGAAAATTGAGTTTAAAATGAGCCCCGATGTGAGTTAATATTCTTCTTTGGACTTCAAATTAGACAAACCTCAAAAGGAAAATATGTATTCCAAGAAAATATACACAAAAGCTCCTACAAGAATTTGGAATAGAAAACTGCAAGAAAACTTTTATTTCTGTGGCACCAAATAGCAAATTACTGCTTGATTCTATGGAAAGCAATGTTGATGCCACTTTGTACCAAAGAATCATTGGAAGTTTGTTCCACTCACTAGCCAATAGAACATACTCTTCTCAACTAAATAGTAAGTGAGAATCGTCCATGTATACCACGTTGCAATACAATTCATCCTTATAGTTTCCAACTAAGAAAAGAGCTTTGTAGCATTCTGTCACTTGGATGTTTTTCATGGTCTTGATTCACCCAAAGTGCTATAAGGATTTTGATGCTTCTCCACTTATAGTCGCAACTTTTCAACAATACTCTTTCCAATAATGTTCTCTAGACTACCACTATCAATAATTAGGTCATAGATGTTACCATTAATGGTTTATTTTATTCAAAGAAACTAGCAGTGTTGGGTCATATCTCATTTCTTCGATGCTAGCTTCATTTCTTGAACCACAAAATTTTGACCATCCTCTGAATCTTGTCCATCATCATTACTCTCATGTTTGTGTATCACCTTGTCTTCATCTTCAAATTCTTATTTAAAATCAGCATGATCTACGATGTTGATACCTTTTCTTCTTGGACTTTCACTAAAGTGGTGTCTAGGTTGATTATAGCGGTAGCATTTTCCATAAATTAGCTTGCAATATGGGTTCTTCTATGTATGTGTTTGAGCCTCAATCACCTCCATCAACTTTTTATTTGTTTCTTTGTCATATCACATTTTCTTAATTTGTCTCTATGAATTATAAGTTGATGTCTTCTGTTATGTGTTTTTTAGTGCAATTGAAATTGATTCCTCTTGGAAAATTTTATCTTCTTATCTTGCATCATCATCTTGGCTTTTGGCATCATGTTTCGTGCTTCAGAGACATTTACTAATATTTACATGCCAATCTTGTCATGAATGGCCTCAAACCATAGAGGTATCTCACTGCTTGTTGACGATCTTACCCCATTAGGTTGTTTCACTTAGCAAGTTGCAAGAAATATGCTGTATATTCATGTACGGATCTATCTTCTAGTTATATCATTGATATTGCAAGAATAAATACTGCTCATAATCAGGAAGTAGAAATCAACATTTTAGTAACTATTTAATTGGGGTACCACGTTTTGATTTTTTCCTTATCTTCACACCTCTTTGCCTCTTATAGAGGTTCCCACTAAGTAGAGACAACTACCTTTAGTCTATAGGCTGCTAAACTGACTCTATGCTCCTTAGCAACCTCGAAATAGTTAAAGAATCCATCTACTTCTGAAAGTCAATCCATAAATTCTTCAATATTTAGATTGCCATTAAAATGTGGAAGATCTACCTTTAGGCGAAAATCTTCATCTCTAGCAGAGTGTTGGATGGCTAATCTTGTTGATTTTCTCGTCCCATATTGAGCGTTTGGACATCTTCATCTTCATCTTCATCTTAATCCTCATCTGAATCTTCCACATTGGCATACTAATAACGTTGACGAATAGGATCACATCTATCTAGTCGTGGTGCTTGGGCAAATTCCCTACTTCATGCCTTGGTCTCCTATCTACAGGAAAACATCTATATGCAAATTCTTCTTTTCATATCTATGATCAAGAAATGCTCTCAATGCACGAATCTCCTCTTGGACAATTCAGGGAGCCTAATCTCCACCAATTGTTTGGTTATTTCACAAAGCACTTGATACTTCTGCATTAGCCATTACAAAAAGCTAAACTTGCTCTGATATCAAATTGATGTAGTGGGTAAATGTACGAGAAAGAAAAGGAAAAGGCAAAGGACAAGCTATTTCATGAATAACTTGAATGAAAGAAAACCTACCATGACAAGCTTTAAAGTAACTACGTTAAAGAAAAGAGTCCTCCTCATAAAAGAGAAAACTAAATCACTTCTATTAATGCTCAAATTGTATGTCACAAGCTATAAATGTGCATAGACCTCTCAAAAATCCTAATTCTCTAACTGATAGGAATATGATGAACTCATGTTTATCTCTAAATATTTAACTTCCTAAAAGATAATATAAAATAACACCTAACTCCTAAAAAGATAATATAAATTTTGAAATGTAATGTTTATCTATAAAGAAAAAAATCTAGAAGATAATACTTATTATTTAAATTATATGCATAAAATATTTCCCATGTGCAGAAAATATTTGAGAAGATCATTCCAAATATTTCAACCAAAATTCTCTTTAACTCTTGTATCTGCAATATTGAGATATAATGATACTTCTAGGTAGGCTTGTAAATGGGTAAGGTGATACCCTACCCTTGCTCATACCCTAAAATACCCAAACAAAGACACCCGTACTTTACCCTGCCCTAAAATACCCAAAATAACAAGACTTTAACTTTAACCTACCCTATCTAACCCAATACTCATCCGGTCTAGTTCATGAACTTATGTTTCTAATGTATAGACTTCTCAAAATATGTTTTTATAGCTTGTAAAACATAATTCGATATATAATTTTTTAATAAAAAAATTGAGAATACTTAAAATAAGATGCTAGATCTTAGATGTTTTTTAAAACAAAGTAATGAGTTACTAATTTATTTTTAAAATCTTAACAAGTTTTAAAAGTTTATTTTATCAAAATAATTTAAAAGTTTATTTTTTAAAATGAAATCTAACGTCTTATACATTTAAAAAAAATATTTTATGAAATATATAATTTTATAATTTTTTTTAAAATAAATTTAGTCAAATTAGATCTTGATCATTTTATTTAAAAATAATCAAAAAATAACTGGCTTAGATAACCAAGCTACTGAGTTCAAATTTTATGGTACTTGTTACACTTTCCTAACTACAATACAACAATATATATGTTTTTAATATTTTTATTAGTATTAATTTTTGCATAAATTTTGACAACTGACACAATTATCCATATTTCCCTTGCCCATTTAATAGTAGCAGAGTTAATGCATGCATTTCTGTATTCTTTGAAATTTTGCTAAAAAAGGTTTAATTTAGTTTAATTTTCTAAATTAATTTAATGTACGCAATTAATTTAATTTAGTTCATTTTTACCTTTAATTTTGGGTATACTAATATACCAAAAATAAAAAAATTAATATTTTTTTTCTCTCTCATCTCCTTCATATTATATTTTTTTTCTTTCTATTATTTTCTCTAAGTATATTACTTCTTTTCTCTCTTTGATTTTATTCTTTCAATTTTTATTCCAAATAGTATTATTGCTTATGAAATGTTTCAAGTAAATATATGCAAATAGTTAAAAAGATATACTACAACATAAAATTAATAAATATTTTTTTATATATTAAAAACTTATTTTTAGTACATTTAATTTTGGTATAGGTAATTTTTATGTTAATAGATTAAATTTGAATATATATAGTAATGGATAATTTTCGGATATAGGTATATGGGTAATTTATGGGTAAAAACCCTACCCAAACCCATTATATTATTTTTAATAAGTATGGGTGTGGGTATACTTTTTTTAGGCTGGATAGGATATTATTCTACCTAGTGACAACCTATTTCTAGGGCTACTAATCTTCAACTAGAATTCTCCATTGTCATTAATTTGCAGATTCTCCAAGATTTGTAGTGTCTTTCCTGATTCCCTCTATATCTTGGGAGGAGAGAGAGACCACTACCATGCAATTAGGGCTGTGAATAGATATTCAAAAATTCATTTACTATTCGCATCCGAATTCCTTTATAGGGCATATTATCCATATCCATTTAAAGCGGATATTATCCGTATTTGATTAGTAGATATTCGACTGCAAACGGATATGAATATGGTAATTGCCTATCCAATCAGTTTAATATCCGCTTCAAATACATATATGTTGGATATATCCGTTTATATATTCGATTATCTGTAATTTTAATTAAATCTATTATTCATATATGATAAATAATATTTAAAAAAGTATTATATATAATACATTATTATACATAATAAATTATTTTTATTTTTCAATATGAAATCTCATAATATATATAAATGAATATAAGTATAAATTAGTAATTAAAGAATTAATAAGAAAAAATTAGTAGTTAAGTTATAAAGAATTGATAGACGGTAGTTGATATGGGTAGGCCCAATAAAGCCTTTCGGATGTCCAGATACTTCCAAGCTAACCTCAGATGAAGAAGCATTAATAACAACCCTTGCCACCCATCGCATCCACATTAAATGCGCCTTAACCACCATCAAGTTTGCATTAATTGGCTTGACGACGTATCACCTCCGCATTAATGGCAGTATGGATCCTCTCTCCGGCCAGCCAGCCAGCCATCGGTAAAGCTCCGGGCTAGGTCGAAAAGACCTAAGTTACCCCTACTCATGGGAAACAAAATTTGAAGTGTATTAGGGAGAAACCTATCTTTTTACCCCTTGGCAAGCACTATAAATAACCCCTCTTTTGGAAATAGAGGTACTCTTTTACATACTCTTTTAGCTGTTACTCTACCCAATTACTTCTAGATCGAGAAACTAACTTAATCATTAGAGGGTCTTAGCCGTGGACCCTTTTGGCTAGCCTAACGTTTGTTACATGGCTGTAGGATTCAATCCACATCTTCCAACTCTATCTTTTTGGTCGACTTACACCTTCTGGTAGAGACCTAGAAATCCATCTCACTAAAATTGACATCATCATTTGGTGCCATCTGTGGGATGTGTATTCTACAGCTAAAAAATGGTAAACACTAGATGAACCACCTCTAAAAGATAGAGCGACTGCAGATCACCATTACCTCCCCCACCATTGCCACAATCTCAGCCAAACCAGCAAGCTAAAAGTCCAAGTTCTCAACCTGAGCAGGTGGTCACTTTGACCATCCCTCAACTCATGTAGATGATCAATGACCAGATTTTCGCCCAACTCTCTACGCAACTATCTGCCGTCTTGCAAAGGCATAACAATCAGCCAGTTGCTACAGCTAGTGCTACACCACATCCTTTGTACTAAGAAGAAAGATCACCATGGGAGGATAGAATAAGAAATGAAACTTGTCACAACCGTAGTAGATAAGATTTAAGTCCTGGTCGATTTCCCCGTGATGAACCTCACTACCAACTTCGGTAGCAGATTCAGCATAACACTTCGTTCAACCTAATCAAGCACAACAACGCAAGCGGATTAAGTGCCAGAGACCTCAGCCAAGTCGAGACTTATCTAGAGTAGATAGAGACAAATGGGATGACGTTTCATATCAAGTTCAACAGCTGAATAGGTGGCTGGAGGAAATCTCGAGGAGAAATGTTGAAAGGACTCAACTTGACAATGCCCCTAGATTTCAATGAGAAAGGTAATCCCCATTTATTTAGGAAATAATTGATGAACGCATTACGATTGATATAAAAATCCAGACCGAATTACCTAGGTATGATAAATCAACTAATCCCAATGAGCTACTTCTGTAATTCAAACACATGATGCAGTTACATGGCCACAGCAATCACACACATGCAAAAATATTGGTCACCACTTTTCAGGGAGTGGCACTTGAATGGTTCATCAAGCTCAAGCCTGCGTCCATATTTTCTTATGACCAGCTTTGCGACAAGTTTGTCCCCTAGTTTTCTAGTAGAAGAAAGCAAACACTCACCCATCTCCACACAGTTAAGTAGAATGAAGGTGAATCCTTGCGAGACTTCTTCTCCAGGTTCAACACCGACGTATTGAAAATCGACAACCCTAGGATCAAATTTTTGATCGACGTCCTATTCTTAGATTGAGACATAAAGAATGTGCTAATGTACTAGTCAAGGAACGACCACGAACAATGGAAGAGCTTCTAGACCTTGCGAAAAGATAGATAACTCAGGAGGAGATGAACAAAATGAAATATGGCAGAAGAGAAGGTGACAAGAGGAAAAGCAAGGAAAAGGACGACTTGCACCAGAAAGAAGGTCACCGATCTCCAATAAAGCAGTTTCACAATTACGCCCCACTCAACACTCCTAGGAAAGAGATTTTATTTGCAATACAGAATGATAATCTATTGAAGAGACCAAAGAAGCTCAATAAGACTGAAGCAGTGAGAAAGTCCAAAAAAGATTGCCATTTTTACAGACAATAGGGCCATGACACAAAGGATTGTTTAAATCTTCAGGATGAAATTGAATGTCTCATTCAACAAGGCCACCTCAAAAAATATATTGATGAGAAGGCCCTGCAAGCGATGGCTTGAACCTACCAGACTCCCCATAAAGAACGGTCGGTCAGCCCGAGAAGAGAAGAAAAAATAAAAAGTTAGAGAGGGGCCCTATTCCTTGAGAGACGTAATTGTTACTATTGCACGAGGACCAACTGGGGGGACTCCAAATCAAGAAGAAGGTAGGCATAAAGATATCTTGAATTCACTAAGTTAATGTAGGTTAAGACAGTCTACCAGCTTTCCACCAACACAGACCCTATATCCTTTTCAAATTCTGATCTCTCTCACTTGGGAGGACAAGGGGTGGAGAGCAAGTTGGATTGCCCTCTGGTGGTTACCATTGAAATAGCAAATTTTGAGGTGAGGAAGATCTTGGTCGACAATGGTAGCTCTACAAACATAATCTTTTTGTCGACTTTGGAGAGAATGAAGTTAGGAAAGTTAACGTTTGAGCCAGTTCGAACACCTCTGGTCGATTTTGGGGGAGGTCAAAAATTATGATAGCCGGATCAATAAACTTATCCATATGTTTTGGAGAGGTACCAAAAAGGCGCACACCCTAAATGCTATAATTGGGAGACCAGTACTCAATGATTTCAGGGCAGTAGTATCAACCTATCACATAAAGGTCAAATTCCTGACAACAGCTAGTACGTGGGAGTTACTATGGCATTGCTATATCATTTCGGTCGAGACCAATAAATAGAAACTCGACCAAAACTAAAACTCATCGGAGACATCCCAATAATGGAACTCGAGGAGGGACAAGTCGGGAAAAATAGAAAAATGGAAACACTAGAGTTGAGCAAACTAAAGAATTCAAAACAATAGAGCCTAAACTTGGAAACCCAGACAAGATAACAAGGATATGGACAAGCTTGAGGCATAACATGGAATATATGCTAGTCGATTTTCTTAGGAAACATATTGATGTTTTTACATGGAAAGCAATCGACCTCAAAGGAATCAATCCCTAGGTCATTGTCTACCGTCTCAATGTCAACCAACCTTACAAACTAATCAGAGAAAAGATTAGAACTTTTATTGTAGAAAGGTGCCAGACAATCGAGGAGGAGATCAACAAGCTTTTAGATGCAGGCTACATAGTCGAAATACAATATTCTAGTTGGTTATATAATATAGTCCTTGTCCCTAAAAATGAGGGAGAATGTGTAATGACTTTACTGATCTTAATAAAGCAAGCCCTAAAGACTCGTATCCATTGCCATGAATAGATCTATTAGTTAACTTAATAGTAGGTTGTGACCTCTTGAGTATGATGGATGCCTTTCAAGGATATTATCAATTTTTTATGGCTCCTGAAGATCGAGATAAAATTGCTTTTGTGATCCTAAATGGTGTATATTGTTTTCTAGTCATGCCATTTGGATTAAAGAATGCTGGTGCTACTTACCAAAGATTGGTCAACTTCATGTTTAAGAATGAGATTGGTCGGTCTCTGGAAGTCTATGTGGACGATATGATTGTTAAAATAGAAAGTGAATAAAACTACTTAGCTGATCTCGACCACATATTTTCAATGTTGAGAGCATTGGACATGAAGTTTAACTCAAACGCACATTTAAAGTAAGGGGTAGGAAATTCTTAGGCTACACAGTCAGTCAGAAGAGGTATTGAGGCTAATCCCCAAAAGATACAATCAATTCAAGATATTCTACCGCCAAAGATCGTAGGAGGCGTTCAAAGGTCGGTCGGGAAAATCATTACTCTGGTCCAATTCATTGCACAACTAGTAGATAAGAGTTTTCCATTCTTTCAGGTCCTCAGAAATGCAAGAGAGTTTTAGTGGATAGAAAAATGTGACCAGGCTCTGGTTGAACTCAAACAATACCTGACTGTACCACCGTTACTCGCAAGGCCTATGATCAGAGAAGTATTGAGTTTATACTTGGCAGTGTCGCCGGCAGCGATTAGTTTGGTCTTGATGTCTACTTAGTAGGGTTCACATAAGCCAATATATTATGTCAATAAGGTCCTACAAGGCCCCAAGCATTACTATTTAGAGACTAAAAAATTCGCACTTGCTTTTGTCATAGCAGCACGCAAGTTAAGGCCTTACTTCTTGTCACATACTATTGTCGTTTTGACGAATCAATCATTGAAGTAGGTGCTCTCTAAGCCCGATATATCAAGAGGGTTGACCAAATGGGCCATCGAGTTGGGAGAATTTGATGTCAGGCTTTAGACTCGTACCACAATAAAAGCGTAGTATTAGCTGACTTTGTGGTAGAACGTGTCGACCTTCCTACCCTAATAGAACAAGAGCAATACATTGGTCCTTCCATGTTAACAGATCAGCCACGAGCATTGGGGGGAAGTGGCTATTTTGTTACGTTTTCCTCAAGCTAAGGAATATGATTTTGCAATCAAGCTCAACTACCTAGTGACGAATAATGAAGCTGAATACGAAACATTCATTGTGGAAATAAGGATGGCCCTTGATAGGGGAGTTGAGCGATTAACGGCCATTACAGACTCCCAGCTATTCGCAGAGTAGTTTGGAGAAAATTTTGAAGCGAGGGAAACGACAATGAACACCTATTTAGAAGAGGTCAAAAGGCTTGAACAACAGTTCAAAAATTTCACACTCAGTCAGGTGCACAGGTCTGAAAATGAAAGAGCAGACGTACTCTCCAAGTTTGCTAGCTCAACAAAAGGCACGAAGGAAAGGACTATTACCTTTTTATTTCAAGTAAACCTGCTATAAGTGACCTCCATCAAAGTCAGGTCTTCGTTATCGAAGAGACAACTCAAAGTTGGATGGATAAAATAAAGTCTTATCTCAGAGAGGGAAAATTTCCATAGGATAAGGCGACAGCCCACAGGTTACGGGACACTCAACGAAATTCACTTTACATGAGTTTGGATAGTTGTACAAAAGGTCCATCTCAGGACCCCCATTAAAGTTCTTGACATCAAGCTAAGGACAAGAGATCCACGCTGGCATTTGTGGAAACTATTTGGGAGGGCGTGCATTAGCTCACAAGGTTATTAGGCAAGGCTATTTTTGGCTAACTCTGCACAAAGACGCAGTCGATTTCGCACGAAGGTGCTCATCTTGCTAAGTCTATGCCAACATCTCTCATCAACTAGGTGTGACCCTTATCTCGATGTAGATCACGTGGCCTTTTGACTAGTGGGGAGTCAATATTATGGGATATTTCCCACAAAATACTAGATAAAGGAAGTACACATTAGTAGCAGTTGAGAATTTCACAAAATGGGTCGAAGCAAAAGCGTACACAAGATAACAGATGTTGTAATAAAGAGTTATTTTAATGGAAAAATGTCATTTGCCGCTTTGGCCTGCCCAAAGTCCACATATCTGGCAATGGCACCCAATTCCAAAGCAAGAGAATGAGAGAATGGTGTGAAAGCCTTGGAATTGGGCAACACTTCACTTCGGTGGAAAATCCACAAGCAAACGATCAAACAGAGATCACTAATAGAACCATTCTAGATCACATCAAAACTTGACTAGAATGTTCTAAAGATAGTTGGGCAGACGACTTAATAGGAGTCCTCTGGGCCTATTGGACCACCCCGAAAACTACTATGGGGCAAAGTCCATACAGTTTGGTTTATGGTTTAGAAGCAATTATCCTTGTGGAATTAATCCAACATACAACTTGAGTTATATATTACAACCCGACAAAAAATCAAACGGAAAGGGAGTTTGACCTTAAAATAATCGACAAGCTGCATCAACAAGCTTTCATAGAAATGCAAAGGTATAGAGTGATCATGGCCAAACACTATGACAAAGGTGTTAAGCCAAGATGTTTCAAGGTTGGGGACCTCACCTTTAAAAAGGTTGAAGTCTCCAAAAATGTTGGCAAGCTCTCGAAATGGAAAGGTCCATACTCTATGGTGAAAGTGGCAAAGCATAACTCCTATCGACTAGCTGACATGATTGAAAATAAGCTACCAAGATCATGGAATGCAATTAATTTAAAGAAATTTATGTATAGAGATTTTATAGAAGGAATGTGTTCTGCTAATAAATATCGTGTCGTGACCTCGTAGTCGCATGATCAAATCTATTTATAATCCAATCACTAAAGAAGGATCAAGTTGGTCTCGTAGTCGTATGATCAAATCTGTTTATAATCCATAGCTAAAGAAGGATCAAGTCGACCTCGTCACTCGACTTTTATGTTTAACTCTTCATATTTTTTATTAAGAGCAACATATGACTTAAATTATTTTGGCATATCTAAATCTACCCCTTACAAAAAGTCAGCTAATATGATGCGTTGAAAATAGATTAACAAGCAATGAAGCAAAATAAACTAAAAACATGTAATTCTAATGATCAAAAAACAAGGTTAGCACCAAAGTTTCATAAAACTTTTAAACATCGTTCAACAACCCCTGGGGGCCATACATCACTCCAAAACAAAGTACAAGACCATCTAGCTAGACCCAGCACCCTCTCCTCGTCGAGCTACGACCTCTATTTCCACCTCGTCAATAACTTTGTAGAGCTCATCTGTTGTGTTAAGGCCTATATCCAAAGGCGATCCCTCGACCTCTTTCTCAGGCCCAGTTTGAGGTGCTACTGCATGTCAAATAGCCCAACCTCCTCAGTCAAAAAGGCACATCTATCAACAGGGAAGAAGTCAAGCACATTAACTTCATTGTTCATGATCTCCAGAGCAAAATCGCCAGTAAAAGAAAATTCCTCTCCCATTGTAACAACTATAGGATGAAGAGGAACCTCAGACTACTCAATATGAGCGTTCTCATCAAAGACTTCAAGGCACTCACCTTTCATAACACTCAAATGAGCCTTATCTTCAGCTCGGGACTCATAGCCAAGGAATTCAGGCTGCTTTATAGCCTTCTCGAATGCTTCCTTGGAGTCATCCATGCTGAAAGTTACACTGGCGTCGGTAAATGCATAGCTCAACATAAACTATTGCACGTCCTTCTTTCAAATTCTAGGCAATGCCCTGAAGAACTCAGCCCTTGCATATCGCAAGCAACTCTCATATCCTTGAGCTCGACCAGACTCAGAGACCTTCTAGATATAATATACTAATTTCTTCAATTGCTCCTCGGCCTGGCTCTTACCTTGAACAACCGCCAATAGTTCAGCATCTTTTTCCTCAAGCTACTTCGTCAACTTAGCCAGCCTCGTTTTGTTCTTTCTCTAGCTTCTTATATTTCTCCGTCAGCTTCTGGCAATTAGTCTCGCACAATTCATACCATCGATGGAGGTTACACCCCCACTGCCTGACCTGTAAAAATTGAATACGTCATGATAAAATCAATTTTGCATAATTAAAGGACTAAATTCTATGAGAGACTTTACCATATTTGCATGGTAGGCAAAAGCTTTCAAAGTATCCAGCTGCTCGTGATTGAACATTTTGGCCAGGTCCTTCTGAAACATACTAGTGGTAAAAATGGCAAGAGGTGTCACAGATATTGGACCTGCACCCATCATGGTTGCAGTGTTTGACATCCCAACTTTTTCACTCTGGAGGGAGCAACTCATAAGCACCCGTATCGACATCTATGGCTTTTTTTTTTGGATTTCTTGGCCGTACCCTTTTTAGCTATACCCTACATTTTGACCTTAGCCACTTTCCTCACCACTTCCACGCTTTGTGCGGCAGGCGATGCAAAAGATTGGGGCACTGCTTCGACCCCAGTGGCTGGTTGTATGATTGCTCAATGAGCCACTACGGCTCGCGGCGCTCTTGTTCTGGCATCCTCTGTTGTTTCTGCATCGTGATTTATCTTGCGCTATTCAGGACTGGTTGACCTACATAAATAAACACATTTGATTAGAAAGATTAACAAATATTAATAACAAGCCAAATCAGTTATTCTCTTTTATAAACTTAAAGGCATCCATTTCACTAGACTCGAGAAGATCACGAATAAAAATTTTGTTCCACGATGGGTCCTCTTTGGAGTTCATCTCGATACTAGTCATCATCTGTCCCCTTGGAATATTTAATCCAACCCCACTCGGTGATCAAACATAGAAATATCTCTCTTTTTACTTTCGGCCGTGAGACGAGGAGGGGGTTCCCAAAATTTTCCTATGGGGTCGAGCAGTTAAATAATAAAGTTCGAACTCCCATGCGATACCCAACTTACAAGACATAGGAAGATGAAGTAAGTTACTAAAATTAGCCCAAGAAGGGGGCTAATCATGTACTATCATCAAAACGATAAAACTACAGATAAGAGAAAAGCAATTAGGAAGAAGCTAGGTTATACACACTTGATGACCTCTTAAAAAGTCGATTATGGGATCTACAAAGGAAATCTAAGCGCACATTTTAGGGTATCCTCAAAAATGGTTATACATCCCTCGGGTGGAGTATGCTTCCTGTTCCCTACTCTCGGCTTAATTAACCCAAACTCACTTGGAATATGATATTTCAACCTTATTGACCTAAGATCGCTCGACGTCATTGTAGACACAATCTTGCTATAGTGAGTTGTAGTAAAAAGCCTACCCCTTGACCTAGGAGGCATTACTTTTTCCTCCATTGTAGGCTCAGAGGGCCTAGCCTCATCAACCATAGGGCTTAAAGGGCCCACTCCTTTATCCATATCTAATACTCTCTCTACTGCACCCAACTCAGGTTGATGATTAGATCCCGACCCCCCACTTAGTGACTCGCTTGAGCTTGCCCTGCTAGTCGAGGTACCTACTAACTGAGTAGCCTCTGAATCGAAACTCGAGGTTGACATATAATAAAGATAAATTAGCAGAGAAGCTAAATCAAAAAAAAGTACGACTTATGAAGAACGAGCATAGAAAACTAAAGATTGGAGATTGCTAAAAAAATACGACCAAAAATGATCACAACTCAACCTCAATGCGATTCGGTAAAAGTAAAAAATGAACATTGAAAATCGCTATTTATAGGTAAGCTTAGAATTCCAACCAGTTAACTTGATCGATAACCGCCTAATAAATCCATGTAACCATCTAAAAGGTACTCACTTTCGCAACTCTGGTCAAGATTCAAAAAATATTTTTCCTGCCTCTACGATATTCATCGATCTGCAAACCATATTTTTGATCGATTTCATACCCATATGAGAAGTTATTCCTCAGTTCGACCACTACACAGTCGAACTACGGAGTTGAGGGACTCATGATATGGGCAGGCCCAATAAAGCCTTCTGTATGTCCAGATACTTCCAAGCCGACCTTAGAGGTCAAGTTTTCCCTAGTTGGGAGGTTGATATTAGCAGGATGTAGGAGCATTAATGGCAACCCCTGCTACTCATTGCATTCACATTAAATGTGCCTCAACTACCATCATGTTTGCATTAATTGGCTTAACTGCGCATCACCTCCACATTAATGGCGGTATGGATTCCCTCTTCAGCCAGCCATCTATCTGTAAAGCTCCGAGCTAGGTTGAAAAGACCTAACTTACACCTACTCATAGGAAACAAAATTTGAAGTGTTTAAGGGAGAAACCCATCTTTTTACCCCTTGGCAAACACTATAAATACCCCCTCTTTCGGAAGTAGAGGTATACTTTTACATACCCATTAAGCTGTTACTCTGCCTAATTACTTCCTGATTGAGAAACTAACTTAATCATTGGAGGGTCTTACCCGAGGACCTTCTTGGCTAGCCTAACGTTTGTTCGATGGATGCAGGATTCAACCTACACCTTCCAACTCTATCTTTTTGGTTGACTTACACCTCCTAGGCAAGACCCAGAAGTCCATCTCACTAAAATTGACATCATCAGTAGTAATGATAATTAAATACTACTAAATAAACAAAAAAAAATTAAAAAATCAATGTATAAATGATAAAATTGATCAATATAAAATTATTGTTGCTTGACTTTATAATTAATTCATATTAGTGTCATTCTATTAATATTAATTAATCATTAATTTAAAAAAATTAATTAAATCAAGAATAATTAATTTTTTAATTCTAAGATAAAGTTAGTAAATTTTTTTACAAATAAAATTTATTAGAAAAAAATGCATTTTATTACAAGTTAACGGATTTGGATATTTGGATATTTTTAAATGGATATTGGAATATTTATAAATGAATATTTGGATATTTATAAACGAATGTATCCTAATAGTTATAATTGGATATGGATATATTTGAATTCGATTAATATCCTTCGAATAAGAATTTGGATGTTATTAAAAAATATCGAATAGAAATACATAGTCCCAAACTGTTATGCTTGGAACTAGGGGTGTTCATTCGGTTAATCGAAGTTTTTTATTTTTCAAAAGCCATAACCGAATCGGTTTGATTTTTCACCAAAAAAATCGATCCAAAACCGAAAAATTAGTTTTTATGGTTTCAGTTTCAGTTTTAACCAAAACCAAACCAAAAAAAAAAAAGGAAAAAAACACTTCGTTTTAGGTGAAAATATTGAATTAGATTTATTTTTTTGTATATTGAAAATATTTATTTTGATAAAATTATAATTTATCTATTGTAAATAAATATATTTAAATTATTATAAATTTAAGAAGATAAATAAATATTTTAATTATTTTATGTTATAAAAATTTTAGTACACACATATTTTGTGAAAAATAAAATTATAACCTTATTAAATCATCATTTCTAAAGGATAATTTTAGAATATTGATAACATTTGTATCCAAACTATCTTTTTTTCTTATATGTTGAAATCTCCAATTTATCCTTCAAATTATATTGTCAATTTTTGTTGTTAGAATAATTAAAAGGACAAATTATGTAAATGAACAAAAATAACTACTATTTTTGACATAAAACGGTTTTTGTTTTTATAATAATATAAATAAAATCTTTATTGGCCAGTAGATGCACAGGAATAGCCGAATAGGATTCAATCCATTATCCTTTAGTTTGCAATTTTAATTGAAATTTCAATTTTACTCATCAACATACCCTATAATATATATAAATTTAATAAATTAATTAAAAGAAAATTTTTAATTTTCTTTTTATAGAACACTTTTTGCTCTTTCAATCATAATTATCTATATTTATATGTAATGTGTAGTAGTTTGTACAATAAAAAAATTGTGCAATTGTACCATTTGAGTTTAGAAAAAATATCATTTTTTTCTCTTTATATCATAACTATTCATGTTTTTATATGTTTTTTATATGTCATATATTAATATCTATACTATTTATAAAACATAGGATTTTTAATAACTATTTTGATATATTTAGTACTAAGATGATAAAATCAATTATATTTTATAAAATAAAGACAATATAGTTTTAGTTTCTCTTCTCCAATTTTACTTCTTTTTCTCTCAATTATTTCACCTACCAAAAAATTTTCTTTTTTTTATCCCAAAAACTTAAAAATACATTAATATTTACATTATTTAAAAATTTATATTTATTTATCTTAGACTTAAAAAATTTAATAAAAAATGTGAAGTAAAACTAAAACTAGTAGCACTTGAATAATAAAATTTTATATAAAATAAATAAATAAAAAAATCAAACCGAACCAAAAAAACCGAATCGGTGTTTTTTGATTTTCTATTCAGTTTTGGTTAACCGAATAAAAATACAGAACGGAACCGAAAATCAATTTTTTTTAAATGCAAAACCGAAAATCGAACCGATTCTTTTTTTCAATTTTCGGTCTGTTCGATTAGTTTTGATTTTTTTTTAACACCCCTATTTGGAATATGCTCTTAAGCCCGGAATAAATTAGGGACATTAGTCCCAAGCTGTTATGCTTGGAACAAGCCATTATGCCCGTAATAAATTACAGGACATTAGTCCCAAGTTGTTATGCTTGGAACAAGCCGTTATGCCCCAAGTAATTTACAGGACAAGCCGTTCTGCCCCGAATAATTTACATGATGTTAGTCCCAGCTATCATGCCTGGGACAAGCCATTATGCTTGGAATAAATTACAAGCCGTTATGCTTGGGGACAAGCTGTTACTCTTGGAATAATAGAGGGATACAGAAAATCTATTATTCATATTATGCTTGGGTTTCTGTTTGATTCCGTTTGTACTCTATTCAAGGAGTAATAAGGATGGAGATGTTCCGTTTGCTGAATTTGATATCATTGATGTTCTGAGATAATCTTGTTTCTAATTCTAAAGGCTTGCTCGTTATTGAATCTGTTTTGAATTACTGCTCCATCGATAGTTTTTCTTTGAATGTTTGTCACATGTCCGCCTCACTGAGTCTTTAAGACTTACCCCTTTCTTGTTATTCTTTATTCTCTTCCCATATAGGTTTGAATGATGGATGAAGTCTTGAGAAATGCTTGAGAGAAATTATATTTTATAACAGATTAGGCGTTATGCTTGTATATATAGATTACAACTAATCTAGACGTCAAAACTTGAGAATGTATGTAAATGCTGAAGTTTGAACTAATGGTACCTTAGAAGATTATCCTTTGAATTGTATACTAAGTTTGAACTGGTGATTATACGTGTATGGCTCTGATTCAGATGACAGTTGTTGAATTAGTGCTAGAAACGGTATGCTGGTTTTGTGTTTCCTTACGGGATACTAGATAGTGCTTTGTTATAGTAAGTTGGGATAAATTGTTTGGGTTGCTGTGCAACTATATAAATTGATTTTTTTCAGGTACAACCTTGGTTATGAATTATTAAATAAAGATCAGAATAGCACCTCGGCCTGAAGCAGGCACTTCCCGAGCGAGACGCTAGAGGTAGTATCAAAGCCTAGGTTTTTGTTGATGTAGGTTAATATAGGAATGATTTTTGTAACTAGAATTATTGGGTTCATTAGAGTTTGAACTTGAATTAGGATTCAATTAGGATGTAAACACTTGGGTTAAGGAAAACCTGAGCTATGCTAGGATCTGATCCTAGGATATAATTCTCGGAATGTGAAATTCTCGATTAATGGAACCTAAATTGGACTTTGGAATTATCTAGGATGTGCTTAAAGAATACTTGTGCTATGTTAGGATACGATTCTTGGGATGTGAAATTTTTCAACAGGAAATATGAAGTTTGATTGTGGAATTGAATAGGATATGGACTTTTGGGATAGTGCTTGACATTAAAGAAATGAAAGGTTATGACTGGGATGGCCAACAAGTGTATAACCTCTTACTTTTGGTATGTCAGGCATATGAACGTATAGTTATTGGAAAGGATGATGCTGTTTAGAATTATAGCATTATGTGAACAATACCTGTGAAGGTTGAATTTGACGAGTAGATGACTATATTGGGAAAAATTGTACTTAGTGCGAAAAGAGTTACTTTGGAAATCCACATTATGCGAGCAAGATTTGTGGAAGTTATATATGACGAGTATGGATCATTCTAGGAAGATATGAAGTGGTCAAGGCTGATTACCTTAGGGGCAAACAAATTCTTGCCACGTGCTTACTGATGAGAATTAGATTGTGTAAATACATAGGAAAAGGATATTTGAGGGAATTAGTGTGTTTGGGAAATGAATGAATGATTATTAAGGATGAGTAATGTCAACCTAAGTGCATAATTGAAATCTAAATGGTATGTTTATACTGACAAGGGATATGATGATAAGAATTTGAGACCATAGGCTACGAAAATTAAGAAGACGAAAAGATATGTTTCCAGGACGACTAGTATATGGTCCAGTAATCTTGGGATGTCAAGCACGAGACTCTTTGAATTTTGAAAAGGTGAAATTTGGAGAAATATTTCACATTTAGACGTGTTTTGTAGGATTTTAAATTCATAAGTTGAGGATTCTCCTTAATAGAGTTGCATTTGATGATTTAAAAAGGTTATATGGATAGGTATGGTGTGACCTAAACGATATAGTTGTCTAGGGAATGGTCGTTGGCAACCATGGAATTATGAGGAATCGTATTACAGATTTGGAGAGAAATGGGTATAACCAATTTTGAAATACATGAAATAATATAAGCGTCAAGGAATCAACTAAACGAGAGTTGGAAGAATAAAAAGGAAGGACGAAGATGATATTGTTATTATTGTGACAAGTAGGAACGTGGGTAAAGGATAGAGATCGGTGACATAATGGAATGCAGCCCCCAAATTTGAGGATATAGAAAGTGCATGAGAATGGGACCAATACTTGAAATGGGAATGTGCACCCTAGCATTGATGAGGGAAACTAAAGAATCATGAGGTGTGCTAATCAGAGAAATGGTCAAGGCAAGCATATATACATACAAATGACTAGTTTAGCTCAGTAAGTGGAATATGATGAACGTTTGGAAAGAACAACGATATACTAGATTTAGTAAGTTTTACCCCTCGTGAATCAAATGTTAGCTAGGTCAATTGACAATTTAAAAATACTTAAGAACTACTAAGTACTAATCTATATGTACGATCATGCTATCGTGCGTAAATCGTGTACATAAATAAAATTATATCTTGTACACCATATATGTTGATATGAGTTCTAAGAGACCTTGACTAAATCAAACTTGGGCTCATCTAATAAGCAATGAATCACGATACGATATGGTACGACACCGCTAGAACATCCTAAAATGTGAAGGTGATCCTATATCGACTAAATCATGACGGATGGTCATCAATCAACGAAACTAATACGCTCGAAAATTGTTATGAAGATGCTTTTACTAGAAATGTCTTGTGAGAAGAACTGAAGATGACATTAAACCTATTTCCGCTACTAGTAGATCCGAAAATAGAAAGTATTGTGGCATAAAATTTATTGTAGTGGGGAGACAAACCTTATAACCCTATTGATGTGCAAATGAGGATTAGTAATCTTGGGAGTACAATAGAAACCATACGAAGGATAGCTTTGAGGAGTTTCTAGAATTTTAACCCTCAATCACTGAAAGGATCAGATAAGTAAAACATAAGGGTAGGAAATAAGGAATGATGAGAAAATTAGATTATTGAGAAAACTTGATGAAAAAAGAAATTGAGTATCCACTTACTTTTAGGGGGGATCTTGTATCACTGATAAGGATTGGTAGAAAAATAATAAGAGCTCGACGAAGCCCATCGAGTTTGAGAATTTGGATATCTTTTCCTCATAAGCTATTTAATCTAATGCATGTGTTTGGGGTTTGTTTAAAATCGAAGATAAGGAAAGGACACTATAGAATAGGAAACTTGAGGAGAATATAGGCCAAGAACTATCTTTTACTTGTAATACAGACATTATGAATTAAGATAATGTGGTCGGGATTGGTTTATAAGGATCTTGTGGAAACCTTTAAATTATTTAGAATTGAGGAATGAACCATACTACATCTGTGTTTGGCATCACGAACATTAGAGATTAATTCTATCAAAATTAACGCTATAGTTAATTGAATAGGTCGGGAAAATGTATTGAAGGTACAAAAGTTTCTTGGGTTCGTCCAATTGATGCTAAAGGTGTATCCAGGGCCTCCCCTAAAATAATAAAGTTCCATAGTAAAGTCAGCTAAGAAAGATCATTGATTTGAACAAAAGGAATTTCTGGATTTAAGGAGATAACCAATCATGGTGCCATTCTTATCTTTCTTTGGGAAATCTAAGGAAATGCCAGATATGCTTATATCTTGAGACGAATAGTTATTCATGAAAGAATGGTTACTTTAATGAAATAGAGATGCTACCTAAGAATAGAGGAAGAGAATATGTGTTTCTGAAGAGATGAAAGAAAGACTGTGCGAAGAAATGCACAAGGAAAAAAATGCGATACATCCAGGAGGTATGAAGATGTATCAAGGTTTGAAGAAACAATTTTGGTAGGAATAGGATGAAAAGAGATGTTGCAGAATATGTGCAAAAATGTTTAACTTGCCAGCTAGTTAAAGCAGAGCACCAGCTACCGTCAGGGATGCTACAACATTTTTGATCCCTGACTGCAAATAGGAGTAGGCAATTATAGATTTTGTGACAAGTCTATAATGGCTCGCAGAGGATATGATAGCATCTGGGTAATAATAGACCGAGTAACCATGTCTGCCAACCTTCTACTAATTGGAACCCATTATAGGGTTGAGAAACTAGCAGAGTTATATATCAGGGAAATAGTCAGATTACATAGGGTCCCAACCAGTATTGTATCGGACTGAGATACGAAGTTCACCTCGAGACTTTGGAAAAGTTTGTAGGAACATTTGGGAATGAGGTTGTGATTTAGTTCTACAGCTTATCCTCAATTAGATGGGCAGTCAGAAAAGGGCCATTCGAATATTAGAAGATATGCTATGGGTCTGTATTCTGGAACTCAGCGGGAGCTAGAACTGACACTTCCCTCTGATAGAATTTGCCTACAATAATAGTTAACAGTCTACCATCTAGATGGCCCCATATGAAGCATTGTATGGCAGAAAATGTTGATCCCTATTACATTGGGACCTTGAAGAACACAGAAGTAGCACTGATAAGTCCTTGGGAACTTTAGGGCCAGAATTAATTCAGGAGACTATTGAGAAAGTGCAAATGATCAAACAGAGAATGGAAACGGCCCAGGATCGGCAGAAAAGTTATGTGGATAAGTGGAGAAAGGATTTAGAATTTGAAGTTGGCAACCGAGTATTTCTTAAGGTATCCCCAAGAAAAGGTATCCAAAGGACTGGAAAATGCAGAAAGTTTAGTCCGAAACATGTTGGTCCTTATGAGAAATGTGAGAATTAGATCAGTAGCTTACTGTTTAATACTTCCCTAAGGCTTGACATGGATACATGATGTTTTTCATGTATCACAACTTCAGAAGTATTGTCTGGATTTCTCCTACGTCATTTCACATGAAGACTTACCATTGGAAGGTAACCTGACCTACAAAGAGTAATCAATTCGTATTTTGGATAAAAAATTTAGACAAATTAGGAATTGAAGGATTCCTCAAGTGAAGGTATTATGGCACAATCCTAATATAGAAGAAGCAACTTAGGAACGAGAAGATTTCATGCGCCAATAATATCCCAAACTTTTCCAGTGGTCAGGTAAGAATCTGGGGACTAGATTCTTTTAGGGGGGACTGTAACATCTCTAAAAAGATATAATTAGTGAAATTTTATTTTATTAAAAAAAACATTATAGGGGTTAAAACGTAAATAGGGAAAGAGTTAATTGTTCGAATTTCAAAAGTTTTGGGGGCTAATTTATAAATATTTTTGGTTAATCGGGCCAATTCGAGATACTAATAAGTTGAGGGGTAAATTGAAAGTTGATTGAAACTTTTGGGGGCTTAATTGAAAAAAGAGGCAAAATATTGGGGATCAATTTGTAATTTCCAAAAGTAGTCTTTTAAATAGCAAACCCCACCCCTCAAATTCTTCAAATTCTCACATGCAGCCCCCCATTCCCTCTCCAGCTACTTCTTCTTCGATGCCAGTAAAACCCGAAGACAAATACACCATTTATTCCTCTCAGCTGAAGAAATTCATTTATACCAACATCACTAAAAAAAAACCAATGGGGCGGCCAAAATTTGAAAAGAAAACTCGAGTTGTGGGGGTGAGTGACGGGAACGGCGCCACTAGTAGTGGGAGCTCTTTTAAGCAATAGGTTGTGATGGGGTGAGCTCGAGAAACCTATCTATGCTTTTAATTTCATGAACAGGCTGGCAACGAAGGAGAATTTGACTCGGCGGTGGATGGCGGCGAGTGAGAAACCCAGTTGGGTTTTTCAACAAATTGGATAGCTAATTGACGACAAAGTGGGAAATTGATTATGGCATACTGTTGTACGCTTCGAGACACGTCTAATGGCGGTGGTGGTCGCCACTTCTAGCAACAACCGACGACTCTGAGATCGAATCTCCATCTCGTTGCGGTGGTCGCACATGTGTTGTTGGTTTGTAGTGATTGAGCTTCGATAATAAGATCTTTGGTAAATTTTTTGAGTTGGGGTTATTGCAAAAATACCTTGAATTGTTCTTATTTCTTGCCAAATCTTGTGTAATAAAATGATATGGAAAGGAAAAATATGACTGGAATCGATCAATGAAATGCATGGGTATATGTACAGTGCTCAGTGGACCCGGATTTGTAATATAGATATATTCCTTGATTTACTTAGTTAAGTAAGGGATTAAACCCTAATTTTGTATATAATGGCATATGGTGCTAAATTATCAAAGATTAAATTCTCTATAATTAAACTAATCGCTGTAATTTTATATTTGGCTTTATGTAACGTTGCAAGGACCAAAGGTTATAGAAATCTGAATTGTTAAATTAGGAACTATTGACTTAGGAAAGGTTTATTGATCAAAATGAGTATGACTTAAGTAAATATCATAGGATTAATAGCTAAATTTGTTTAAGAGATCAAAACAAGTGTTTTGACAACAAGTCCGTTCTTTTGATTAGATGACGAGGAGCCAAGGCCCACAGGATAGTAGACGGGGATAGCTTTACTGTGACAGTTAAGGTGACGGTTAAGCTTACCTTTCTTCAGGGAAGTGAATGTTCTTTGTTTGTTTGAAATCCTCGATTGTTTGAACTCCTTTGTTTATCTGTTGAAAATTTGATTGTATTCGTTTTGGTGTCCAGAACTCTTATTGTCCTATCTGTTATTTTTTTCATATGCACTACAACCTTGCCGGCTTCCACTTATTACGTAAATTTTGGGTCTTGCGAACCAAATCGTGTTTTGCACACTTGCTTGATTCATTTTGCATATCGTTGTTTAGCCTTGTCGGCAATTGTTTATTGAACAAATCATATGTTGCATTTCTAATTGAAATCATTCTACATATTTTTTGTTTGGCCTTTCTGGCATTTGTTCATATTTTGTATTGTCATATGGGAATAAATTACGGGACATTAGTCCCAAGATGTTATGTTTGGAATAAGCCGTTATGCCTGGAATAAATTACGGGACGTTAGTCCCAAGCTGTTACGCTTAGAACAAGCTGTTATGCACGGAATAAATTACGAGACGTTAGTCCCAAGCTGTTATGCTTGGAACAAACTGTTAGGCCCAGAATCAATTATGAGATGTTAATACGAAGCTGTTATGATCGGAACAAGCCGTTATGCACCAAATAATTTATAGAAAGTTAGTCCCAGCTGTCATGCTTGGGACAAGACGTTATGCCTGGAATAAATTACAAGCTGTTATGCTTTGAATAACAGAGGGATAAGGAAAATCTTTTATGCATATTATGCTTGGGTTTTTGTTTGATTTCGTTTATACTCCATTCAAGGAGCAATAAAGACGGAGATGTTCTGTTTGCTAAATTTGATATCATTGATGTTCTAAGACAATCTTGTTTCTAATTCTAAAGGTTTGCTCGTTATTGAATTTGTTTTGAATTACTGCTCCATCGGTAGTTTTTCTTTAAATGTTTGTCACATTTCCCTCTCACTAAGTCTTTTGGACTTACCCCCCCTTTTGTTATTCTTTATTCTCTTCCCATATAGGTCTGAATGATGGATGAGGGCTCTAGAAGTGCTCGAGAGAAATTATATTTTGTAACAGATTAGGTGCTATGCTTGTATATATAGATTACACCTAATCTAGATGTCTAAACTTGAGAATGTATGTAAATGCTGAAGTTTGAACATGAGGTACCTTAGATGATTATCTTTTAAATTGTATACTAAGTTTGAATCAGTGATTATGAGTGTATAGCTTTGATTCAAATGATATTTGTTGAATTAGTGCTAGAAATGGTACGATGGTTTTGTATTTCCTTGCGGGATATTAGATAGTGCTTTGTAATTGTAAATTGGGATAAATTGTTTGGGTTGCTGTACAGCTATATAAACTGAATTTTTATTGGGTGCAACCGTGTTATGAATTATTAAATAAAGATCATAATAGCACCTCGACCCGAAGCAGACACCTCCTGGGCGGGGTGCGAGAAAAGTACAATCAAGTCAGTACATGTGCTACAGCAAAGCAAATGTGGGAAATGTTGCAAGTAACCCACGAAGTTATCAGTCGGGTTCGACAAGAGAGGATCGCTCTTCTCATTCACAAGTATGCAATGTTCCAGATAACACCTGATGAGACCATAAGCCAGATGTACGTGCGTTTCATAGAAATTATAAATCTTATGTTCACACTCGATAGAACTATAAGCGAGGATGAGTAAATTCGTAAGATTCTTAGATCGCACCCAAAGGAACGAATGCCAAAAGTTATTGTTATTCAGGAAGCTTGTGATCTTAGCAGAATGACCATGGGTAAACTGATTGGATCTCTCACATTCCATGAGATGACGCTGCTAAACAAAGATAAAGGTTCAGAAATAAAGGTAAAAAAGAATATTACTTTTAATACTAGTCATGATTTTGACTCAGAACTTCAAGAATATCTTGATGAGGACTAGGTTGAGGATGAAATTGTTCTAATTTCCTAAAGATTAAAGCAACTCAAAAGAAAATTTTGAAATAACATATCAAAATCAAAATAAAACAGTCTAGAAACTTCAAACATCGAGCCACCTCGCTGCTACGAATGTAATGAAATCGGACATAGAAAACCAGATTGTCCCCGATTGAAGAAATATGCAAAACAAGCTAAAGCTAAGGGGATAGCAACGACATGGGAAGAATATAATGGTGAACAATTTGACAATGAAGAGAACTGCTTCATGGTAAATCAAGTAAGTACCTCTTCATATTCTAATTATGATTCCAGTGATGAAATTGAAATTGATAATGATGTGCAAAAATTGCTTAAACTTCATGAAATTCGTGTCAAAATGCTTATTGATAAAAATAAAGGTTTGCAAGAAAAAATGGACTATTTGCATGAAGAATTGGATAGAGCTCATAAAGAAAAAATGCAAATGGCTAAAAACAAAGAGACCCTTGATGCTGAATGCAAAAAGAAAATGAATGATTGGCTAACTAAAGACAATAATTCCTTGAAGAAGCAAGTTGAAAATATGAGCCGCGAAATCAAAGGAAAATTGATTGTTGAAGAATGCTTGTATGTTGAGGATAATCTAGGTGAATGTTCCATAAGTGTCAAACACATACATATGCATGCTCCACTTAGACATAATATTAGGAAAGGTCAGAAATTCATAAATTGTATGAATAAGAGAAAAACCAAACTAGTTTCAACAACTTCCAGAATGAATTTCAAACAAGTTTAAAAAACCTGCTTTACTTGTGGTAGATCTGGTCATGTCAATTATAAATGTTCGATTGAAAAACTTATTGGTACCAAGTTTGTTTGGGTGAGAAAGTTATCAACTACTAACCATGTTTGGGGACCTAAAACAAACTGATTTCTTACAAGTTTATACTAAGGAACATTTTTGGAAACAGAAGTGGTACTTGGATAGCTGATGTTCCAGGCATATGACGAGGGATGTATCCATGTTTCTTAAGCTTAATGATTCTTCTACAGGAAATGTGCTCTATGTAGACAACATAAAAGGATGCATAATAGGTAAAGGTACTATTGAAAAGCAGACTGGTACTTCCATTGATAATGTATGGCTTGTTGATGGCCTTAAGCACAACTTGCTTAGTATTAGTCAATTATGCGATGAAAGTTATGATGCTAAATTCCATCATTCTCACTATGTTATCAAGCAAAATAAGAAACTGGTTTTTACTGCTACTAGGGATGGAAATGTTTACTGTATAACCCTTGATGATTTAACCTATCAAAATGTGGAGTGTTTAGCTATTTCAGATCAAGAATGTTGGAAATGGCATAGAAGAATAGGCCACGTAAACATGGAACTTATATATCATCTCACAAACAAAGATCTTGTCAAAGGGATACCCAAGTTAAACTTCTCCGGGATAGGATGTGTGATGCATGCCAAAAGTGGAAGCAAATCTAAATTTCTTTGAAACCAAAGAATGAGGTCACAACTTCTAGGTCATTGGAACTTCTACACATTGACCTATTCGGACCCATGAAAACTGCTTCCCTTGGAGGTAAAAGATATGTGTTTGTCATAGTAGATGATTATACTCATTTTACATGGGTTCTATTCTTTGCTCATAAAAATGATGCTCTAAATGCTTTCATTCCACTCACTAAAAGGCTTCAAAATGAGAATGGTTATTTCATTAAGAAAATTTGAAGTGACCATGGAACTGAGTTTGATAAAATAAATTTTACTATGTTTTGTAAAGAACATGGTTACATTCCTGATTTCTCTATTCCTAAGACTCCCTAACAAAATGGGGTAGTTGAAAGGAAAAATCCAAATTTGCAAGAAGCAGCTAGAACCATGTTTAATTAATATGATCTTCTAAAATCCTTTGGGGTGAAGCTATAAATACGGCTTGTTATGTATCAAATCGTGTCTTCTTAAGACCGCTTTTGAGAAAAATCCCATATGAATTGTGGCACAATAAAGATCCAAATATTTCCTATTCCGTGTTTTTGGTTGTAAATTTTACATTCTTAATGATAAAGATTACTTGATGTAGTTTGATTTCAAAGTTGATGAAGCTATCTTTGTTGGTTACTTAATGTATAGTAAAGCCTATCGTGTTTTTAACAAAAGGAAAAGAGTTGTTCAAGAATCTACGCATGTTACGTTTGATGAAACTAACCGATCTTATGCCAAGGAAACCTTGAGCAAAGAAGTTGCAAGATTTGAAGAACCAATCAAGATTCTGGACCCTAAGCCATCAACATCAAATCAAGAGGAATCGGAATCATTTGAGGAAACAAATCCCACTAATGGACCTAATTCCAACGAGTCAGTAGAAAGGGCTAAACAAAGAACCAAAAGTTCAAACATGCTTCCAGTTACTCTACTAACAAAATCATTGAAGATCCACAAGCTGGAATAACTACCAAATCCAAAACTAGACAAGTTCCACCAAATGAATTCAATGGTGCCCTCATATCAATGATTGAACCTAAGGACACCAAAGAGGCACTAAAAGATCTATTCTGGATTGAAGTAATGAAGGAAAAACTTGCTCAGTTTGAAAAGAATGAAGTCTGGAACCTAGTAGAACGACCATCAGACCATCCAGTCGTTGGTACTAAGTGGGTGTTTAGAAATAAGCTAACTGATCGGTAAAGTTACCAGAAATAAAGCCAGACTGGTAGCACAAGCCTACACAATTAGCAAGAGGGTATTGACTACGATGAAATGTTTGCTCCGGCTACAAGGTTAGAATTAATTAGAATGCTTCTTGCATTTGCATCTCATAAAAAGTTTATGATCTATTGAATGGATGTAAAAAGGGCTTTTCTAAATGGATTCAGAAAAGAAGAAGTTTATGTAAAATAACATCCCAGTTTTGAAAATTAAAAATTTTCACACCATGTTTTTAAACTGACAAAGGCTTTATATGGACTAAAATAAGCCCCTAGGGCTTGGTATGATTGGTTGAGCAACTTTCTTATAAACATCTATTGGAATTTTAGATACCACTTTGTTCACCAAGCACCAAGAAAATGGTTCTCTTATTGTTCAAATCTATGTTGATGATATTATTTTTAGTGCTACTAATGATCTACTTTGTCGAGAGTTTGCCGAGAAAATGAAACAAGAATTTGAAATGAGCTTACTGGGAGAGCTCAATTTCTTCTTGGGACTTCAAGTGAAGCAAACTCAAAAAAGGGACATTCGTCTCGCAAGAAAAGTATACAAAGGAGATTCTAAAGAAGTTTGGAATGAGTGAATACAACCCTACAACCACTCTCATGAGTACAAATAACATACTGGAACTTCATAAGGACAATAAGAATGTAGACGAGAAGGTCTACAAGGGTATGATTGGTAGTTTACTCTATTTAACTGCTAGTCATCTAGATATTATGTTTTCAACATGCTTATGTGCTAGATTCCAGTCCGATCCAAAGGAATCCCATTTAAATATTGTGAAAAGAATATTGAGATATCTTAAGGGAACATCCAACTATGGCTTATGGTATCCACATTCTAAATCTTTTAATTTCATAAGCTATTCTGATGCAGATTATGCTAGTTGCAAGATAGATAGGAAAAGTACCAGTAGTGGCTACCAACTATTGGAAAATAGCCTAGTTTCATGGTGCAGTAAAAAGCAAAGTGTAGTTGCACTATCCACAACCGACTCAGAATACATGGCCTTGGGCAATTGCTGCACCTAGGTATGATGGATGAAACATGTATTACATGATTTTTAGTATTAATGTGCCTCGCATGCCCATTTTATGTGACAGTTCCAGTGCTATTAGCATCTCTAAAAATCCAGTTCTTCATTTATGCACAAAACATATTGAGATCAAACATCATTTCTTGCATGATCATTTGAATAAAGGTGATATACCAATTGATTTTGTTTCTACTGAGAACCAGCTTACAGATATTTTTACCAAAGCTTTGGAAGAAAACAAATTTGCGTGCGTAAAAGAAAATTTAAGAATTAAATTAAAATATGATTTTGACATGATTTGTTAACTTATTTAAATTTGGCAGTTATTCCTTCTTGAAAATTGCATGCTGATGTGCTCAATCTTTCAATCCCCATTACCAAATTTGTTTGCTAGAATTATCAGCCATTATGATTAATAACTGATCAGGTTTCCAAAATTACAATTTTTAAAGTTTTCCTTATTTTTAAAAGCGATTTATTATCTTCCCTTACGTGTTAAATTTTTTTTCACTTGCGTCTTCATCTTTTTCATAAACTTCTACTGCAAAATTTTTTTCTTCTCATCTTCAATCTTTAATCTTTCTTAAAAATGACAAAGAGAGGAAATACCCAATTAGCTGGACCTTTAACTTCAAAGAAAAAGAAACTTCCCTTTTCCTTCTCTGAACCCATTCCTTTTGAAGTATCCGAAGCCCCTCTTCTACTCAAATGGTACAATGAATCAAGCTCTGATGATGGAAAATCATCTTCTTCTGATAAATCTAAGTTCTTGGGGTCTGAGGAACCTGGTATTAAGGAGACCTCCATGGTTTTCCTAAAAAACCAAAAGGTTAAGACAAAGGTATGTCAAGCCCTAGATCATATATTTCAGTCAACCTTGAAGAAATTACTGACTGGAGCTTTGGTAAGGTCCATTCTCCTCTCAAATTCCATTCTGCTAAGGCCGAAAATTATTTTCGTCAAAATTTTTTTTGGCCAAAATCTAAACAGAGGGAGAGCGGTTGATTTTGATTCATTACCCAAATTCCTACCATTGATCTTGTGTGAAAACTAAAATGGGATAATTTTATGAAATTAGAAGAAAGATCATATCCGTATGTGGTGAAGCTGTTTTATTCAAACTTTACTTTTATTGAACCTAAAAATGATGTTTCTATTGAGTCTTATGTGTTTGAAAAAAGAATCGTGCTTTCTTCATCAAAAGTGAATTTTATACTTGAGCTTCCTGATGTTGGAACTAAGTTATTTAATTTTGGAGACTTGTCTGAAGCTAATATTTCCTATGATGAAATCATCAAAATATTTTGGGGTGGTAAGTAATTTGCTTTGTCTGGTAGAGTTGCTTTAAGCAAGCTAAAGATTGAATACATTTTGCATCACAAAATGCTTAGTTGTATTATTTTTTTCTCTCCGGTATTAAGTGGTGGTCATTCCAGTGATCTTAATTCCATGAGTCTTTATGTGATGCTAAAGCTATTAAATAGGAACCAGTTAATCTTGGCTTCATAATACTGAAATATATGGTCTATTCCTTCTCGAATCAAGCCAAAAACTTTCCCTACTCTATGATCCTTACTCACATCTTTAAACATGAGGGTATTTTCTTACCAAAAGCCTGGATTGAGGGGGAACATGATCATAAAGTCTTGGATCTTGCTAGCCTTAGGAAAATGAAGATTCAGTACACTAAGAATGATGGGTGGTTTAGAGGGGTTGGTAGAACTCCTAGCAGTATCAAGCTTTGCCCCTACAAATCTAAACTTCCAGTTCTATTAGTTTCGAGTTTGAATAATCTAGCCATGTTCATCCTACTCTGATTAAAACACCAAGACGGGCTCAAGGGAAAGTTAATAAAGTATATACTGGACTTGAAGCTAAGATAGATGATCTTAGCAAAGCTGTGGAAACTCTTGCAGGGCATTTGGAAATACTTGTTGATTCAGTGGACTACAAGCTCAAGCATCTTCTTCGAAAGTCCAGTCACACTTGTGCAAGTGTGATATGACTGAAAGAAAAAGTTAGAGCATTTCTGAATGCCTCTTAATCTCTTTTTGATGATGAAGGGGGAGAAAAGAAAGATCAGAAATTTGAAAACTTTTGTTATCTGCTTGATTAAAAACTTTAGCTATCTGCTGGAATTTTTGTTATTCTGACTACCTGCTAGAACTTGTGTTATTTGGTGGAACTAAACTTTTTGAATACTTTCATTCATGGGCCTATAAAAACTTATTATTCTGGATGATCACTTGTTTGATGATTGGGCATGCTATTCATGAATCTTTTGATGTTTGGGCCTATGATTAATAAGACCCAATATATTATATTTGCTAGTATCTGTTGTTTGCCTGGTTTCTTAAGTATATGGACAGGAGAGGCACAAATTACTCCAAATAAGGGAAGCACAAGCTGGCATAACTAAGCACATAGACGGGGGAGTTCAGGTGATATCGTTCCACTCTATTCAAATTTTGTCATCATCAAAAGGGCGAGATTGTTAACCTTTTGATGATTTTCGATATTTTGATTATGACAAAATTACTTTCTTATGATATGTGCTAAAAGAATGAATGACTTTCCATATTATTTGCTGGAATCTATTTACACGTTATCTGTCGAAATCTGTCATGCGTTGAAATTTACTTTCCACAAATAAAAGATCTCTTAAAGATTCTAGTTTGATTAACATCTTTTTAACTTAGGAAAGAAATCACATCATGCTGAAATCACTTGGCTATTTAGGGAGTAAATACATGATTACTAAAGATATCTTGTTCCCCTATTTAATTCCAATGAATTCTTGCCTTAATGAGAGCTTATAGACATTGGACATAAGCATATAAAAGTAAAACTATGCAGCAATTAAAGAGAGTGAATCACTAAGTCGGGAGAGAAATTTGTTAAGTATTTTGAGGAGTACGATTTGTGCTTAATTGTTGCTAATTTCTTGCTCTATGTGTGTTTTCGAGGGACCTTGTGGTAAAGAAGGTCAAGTAGAACTTACCTTTGATGGACCTTGAGGGGTCGAGGATAAGGCGGTCTGTGTCTCGAATGACCTAGTGGTGAAGAGGGATGAGAGTCGTACTTGCTCTTAAGGGGCCCCATGAAGAAAACAAATTGGTGCTTGGTTGCTTTGAGGACCTCTAAGTGAAGAAACCAGTGGGTTGGTACTATCTGGAATCTGCTGCAGTGTTCTTGGTTCTTATCTAGAAGAGGAATAGAGCTTGTCGTACGAAGTGGCAGCAACTCGTGCACCAGTCCACAAAGGTTGTGCAAGTGAATTTAACAGCAAGTTCCTCCGGACCTGTTCACAAGCAACTAGTTTCACAGTACTCTCGAATTTGCCTTATCCCGTCTGGAATTGTAGTGTAGTTTTTTGCGAAAAGCTAGTTTTTCACCATGTTAGGGTGTTTCTGTTCCTTAACTTTCATTCTACCAAATTACTATTCTTAACTATAAAACATTCTTCTATTCTTAATTAATTTGACATGTTTAAAGTCCTAAGTGATAGCTTAGTAGAGGATGTAGGCTTGCCAAGCCTTTATAAATACTAGTGTCTATTTATTTCTATTTTTACTGCTTTACTAGTTTGATTGGTATCTTAACTAGTACCTACAAATTCCAGTCAGTAACTAAGATTTCTTTTCTGTAAAAGACTTAAACAGTTTTGAAAGGCCTAAAAGTATTTTGAGTGATAAACTTCAACTGCATTAAAATTTCTTTAGCCTAATTCACCTCCACTTAGGCATATAATCACTCACATTTCCCTTTCAATAATACATCTTTAAAGCACATTCTTGGCCATCTTTGATTACAACTCCTTGCGAAATAGAGTATATGTGGATTAGTTTGCTAATCATCTCAAGTTTCATTGCAAACAAAAATAGGAGTAGAAAGAAAAATGATTAATGCGGTCAATAATCATGCTAATCCAGCACTACGCCTATCTACTTGATTGCCCAAGGCATCACCTCCTCAAGGACCATTAGCTGCCTCAGAACAAGGCGTTGCTATTCCACAGACATCTAGTAATAACATAGATGGCATCTATAATTTACTAATGATGGTATTTAAGTATAAATTTACACCTATTTCAAAAAATTTGTAACTAATGTAGCTTCCAACATAAATAAAAATGTTCGAGGACATACTCGAGGAATAGCTCTTCTCAAGCTAAACAAGAAGAACAAACAAAAGTTGGTTATCCACATTGATCCTACATAAGGCAGGCCCGTTGATAGTGTTGAGTCTGCAAAGTTATCTAATGAATTTGGACAACTATCTCGAGGGTCAATGCTAGTTCTTACTAAGTGGAAGAATTTTAAGGACTCTGACTTGATGATGGCTTTTGATCCACTTAATGTTAGTACATTACTTATATGTGTTAGTTTATATTAGTTTCATTACTTTTATTTGATTATAGTGGTTATGTTATTAATTTAAGCTGATATTATTTCATCTCTTGTCATTATAGATGAATTTGACCATCGATAAGCCAGTTCAAGAGACGATAGAAGATGTGTTGGAAATGTTGAAGCATTGAAGTAGACACCAATGCCATAATTTGGGTAAACATTTTTAAGAAGTTCTCTTCAGTGGAGAAAGCTATACAAAACAGGCCGTCTTATGGGGGATTAACTCAAGAGAATTGGGAATTATTGTGCACTACTCTTTTCAGTGATCCTAAATATCAGGTTTGTTTTTTTCTTGATGAAAATACAAGTTTTAGTATTTAGAGGTGCAAAATAAATAAATAAAAATAGATCAATGATGAAGGCAAACCTTAATCAAGGCTCCAGATCCTTTATAATAGCTTGTCATATGCTAGTAAGTTTGTTTTATTTTTATTAATAATGTAGTATATTTATGGAGAAGAACTTTTTCTATATAATAAAATCTAATATTTATAGAGTGAAGAGCCAGAATTTGATGGTGAGGAACACAGTCAATGTACTAAAGGAAAAGGATGGGTTACTCCAAATGTGTAGAAAATTATGTGAGTTAACTTATTGATTTTTGTTGAATACATAGGCTACTTTTTTTTATTATAAAGTATGTTTTTTTTTTTCAAATATTTAAGTACATGGTATATTTATTTCTTGATATTTTGTATTAAAATTATAGATGGAAATTAAATGTCGTAGAATTGAAGCTGAAATATCAGGCGAGAAAGGTGATATTGATAAAAGTGTTGATAGTGTTCTTGGAAAGAGATCTTCTTACATTGTTGGGCTTGGATATGGTTCAAAACCAGTACAATCTACATCAAGTTCTACTGTAAAGATGCTTCAAGAAGTGCTAAAGGAAAAAGAGAGGGAAAACATTATGCTTAACGAGGAATTAAGCACGTGAAAATGACTCTTGAAGAACATGGTCGTCTCCTTCAGAGGTTGTTGGAGTCTCATCAACCTACAACTAGCTCTAACTAATGGTAAAGTATCAAACAAAAATATCCTACATTTTTGTCTTAGTTCTTTGAAACTTCTAAACTCGTATGTAAATTTTATTGTGCTTATTATGCATATTGGAATTGATGTGTTGGGTTGAAACAATAAGTAATGGCTTAACATTTTCTTATGTTCTGTTATGTTTTTGGTGTAGAAAATAGAGTAGTGTTACTTAAAGAAACTCAGTATATCTTTGTGGACATATTCCATGGATTGTTTTTCTTGTTGTTTTTTAAATTTATAAACTTTGGCCTATCCCCTGCAATTGTGTCCATATAAACTTTAAACCATCCCCATGGAAAATCCTAGATAAACTTTTAAAGACTTTGTGTTTAGATTATATCCTTGCTAGAAATAGATAGTGCTTTGAGGCTTTCTATTAAAGAGTATTTTGCTTTCTGCATGTCCTGTGTGCTTGACTGCTGGATCAATCATGTAGACTACTTTACTGACTACATGTCCTATTTTTATTTTGTTTTAGTTTGAGAGATGTTGCCTCCCTTTTGTGATCCACAAAAGAATGTTGTTTCATTGAATCCCAACAGTGTGAAGGGGCTCTACTGTTATTGATACTACTTCCTTTTAAAGAGTTTGTATGTAGATTATATCTTTGTAAGAAATAAACAATGCTTCCAGACTTTATGTCATGCTCATTTCAAATAGTCACTTGAGGTTTGATCTTTTTCTTCATTAGCTAACTTCTTATTGAATTCGAAGGTGAAAACTGATGATGTATTTGTCCTATGGAAGCAGAGCATGAGTGCTTCACTGCTAGATCAATCTTGTGGACTAATTTGTTAATTGTATTTCATATTTCTATCTTGTTCTAGCATGGATCGACACAATATATGTCATGTTTCTATTCTGTCCATGGTATTAATTGATGGTTTAATTGGTAAAAGTGAATGTTAGAAAGAAACAAGAAAGGACCTGTGGGCTAAAATTTTGGCTTTAGGGACATTCTAATAACATATAAGATATTTCAGCAACTCTTTCATTAGCAATAGTGTCTAAAGAACTTTGCTTCAGATTACAAGAAGCAAGAGTAGGGGTGTTAAAAATAAAATCGAAACCGACCAAACACCAAAAAAACCGAACCAAACCAAACTAGTTAAGTTCGCTTTTCAATTTTTCATTTCAAAAAAATTTAATTTTTGGTTTTTTTCCATTTTTTTATTCAGTTAAGAGAAATGGAACTAAAAAATTGAAAAAACCGGTTCGGTTCGATTAATCGAACCGAAAAAACCGAAACTTTTTATTTTTTTATTTTTATATAAATTTTTTTATTATTCAATCACTACTAGTTTTAGTTTTATTTCATATTTTTTATTAAATTTTTTAAGTCTACGATAAATAAATATAAATTTTTAAATAATGTAAATGTTAATGTATTTTTAAATTTTTGGGATAAATAAAAAAAATTGATAAGGTGAAATAATTGAGAAAAAAAAGAAATAAATAATATATCAAAATAGTTATTAAAAATCCTATGATTTATAAATAATATAGATATTAATATATGACATATAAAAACATGAATAGTTATGATACAAAGAGAAAAAAAAATGATATTTTTTTCTAAACTCAAATGGTACAATTGCATATATTTTTTATTATATGAACTAATACACGTTACATATAAAAAAATAGATGATTATGATTTAAACAGCAAAAAATATTATATTAAAAGAAAATTAATGAATTAATTAATTAATTAAATTTATATATATATTATAGGGTATCTTGATGAGTAAAATTGAAATTTCAACTTAAATTGCAAACTAAGGGATACGGGATTGAATCATATTCCGTTATTCCTATGGGAGTACTAGTAGTATATTGCATCTACTGACCAATAAAGATTTTATCTTTATTATTATAAAAACAAAGACCGTTTTGTATCTAAAATAGAAGTTATTTTTGTTCATTTACATGATTTGTCCTTTTAATTATTTCAACAACCAAAATTGACAATATAGTTTGAAGGATAAATTGGAGGATTCAACATAAAAAAGATACTTTGAATACAAATTTTATCAATATTTCATAATTATCTTTTAGAAATGATAATTTAAATGCCACCACGCGTCCACGCCTATTGTGGCATTAATCCTTTTATTTTTAATTATATTAATTTTATTAATTTGAAAGAAAAAAAAAAGAGTTATCGTGTTATGCAGCTTAAGGCGTTGCAGCACAGCACATCACACCTTCAAAGGCTGATGCCAGCCTAGCATCAACCTATTTTTTAATAAATTTATATTTATTAAAATATTATACAGTTTTTTTTAAAAAGTAAATAAAATTTATTTTAAAATAATAAAAATTTTATTGTAAAAACTTAATTTAGAATATTTAAATTTATATTTAAAATTTGATAAATTAGTTTTTTTTAAAAATTAAGATATGAAAGACTTAAGTAAAAAATGTGCTATAAATTTTTGAATTTTTTTATAAATTTGCTATTTAATAAAATTTAATTAAAACATATTTTTATTTTTATTTTCCGTAAAAAGTTGCACAACTTTTTTCCGTTTACATTTAAATCTATATAGATCATGACATGATTTGATTTTTTTTTTTCTTTTGTAGGATGGATACTACAAATGTGTATGTTCCATGTGATCTGAGTATTCAACACATGCAGTGTTCTATATAATTATTTATGTTCTAAAATTTAATTTCTACGCGTATAATATGTAACACTCACTACTTAACTAAAGAAAAAAGTATGAATTGTAGTACATTAATAAAAATTAATATAATAGAACTAGAAAAAAATCCTCCTAAGTTAAATTGAACGTATTATTAAAGAATGCAGCATGCGTGAAAGAGGGAAGTCCCACGAATGTATGGAGACGTGACTCACTGCATTGTTTCTAATAGTTAAGCTACAGAATCTGGGCATAACTCTAACACATGGCCTTTTCCATGTTTATAAATAGGACTACGATATATACCGTGAAATTTTAATCTATTTCTTCAATGATTGTTGCAATAAGGCTGCGGCGGAACATTTAGGGGCCAGAGGCAATATATGAGTTTGTATTATATTGTGAAAATATAAATATAGTATATTATAGTATAATATTAGTATTTTTATAAATTGAAATTCGATTTAAGTTTGTTAACCCTTTGATGATTTTTGCATGAGTTTAAGAGTTTTGATTGTGACAATATTTGCTACATGATTACTAGGATTCCGGTTTAGCTCTTTGTGAAGAGCTGATTTTTCACCCTACTAGGGCGTTTCTAATCTAATCATTTTTCTTACTGTCAAATTACTGTGATTACTTATAAAATATTATCTCATATTAATTAATTTGACAGGTTCAAAATTCTAAGTGAAAACTTAGGTAGATGCTGTAGGTTTGCCGAATTTTTATAAATTCCAGTGTCTATTTACTTCTGTTTTGACTGCTTTACTTATCACTGGTCTGTCTGGTATCTTAACTAGTATTTATAAATTCCAGTCAGCAACTAAAACTGCTTTTTTGCAGAAGATTTAAACAGCTTTAAAGGCAAAAAATATTTTGAGTGATAAACTTCCACCGCATTAAAACTCTTTCAGCCTAATTCACCCCACCCAGCTCTTAGACATATAATCACTCACAAAGTTCGTACCTAGTGTCTGTGTGTAAGGATGACAATTCAACCCATTACCCATGGGTATCCACCCGCTTCAGTTCAATGGGTTTGGAGAATATCCGCTTCTGCCTCCATAATCATAAAATGTGTGTGTGTATATATATATATATAAATTTATATTGATTGAATTAAATTTATAATTTAAAATAAATTATTGTTTAATTCATAATGTTGTACTTTATTTATTTTATCCAATTAATAATGATGTATGGATTGTTTACTTTCATTCAAAATAATGTAATAAGCATGAAAAAATTTAAATTTCAATTGTAATCAAACAATATATATTTTTACAACAAAGTCTTTATTTGTAACTTTTATTGTGATAGGATTTTGATACTTATTGTACGTGATTATGAACTGTTTATCTAAATATATATAATGTTTAAGATTATATATTACTTTATACTAACCAAAATACCACAAGTTTAAAGATTTAATTTTTAATGGAACACATGTATATCATATTATGATTTAGAAGAATTCTTAAAAATCAAATAGAAAAATAAAAATGGAAAGTCACCTTAAGAACTAAGAAAATACAAAAACGGCGGTTGATTCAAACTTGTGCAATTTATATTAATAATGTGAAGAATTAAATAATAAGAAAAATTTTGAGGTCTATTATATTAATTTTTATTAAGGTATTAAAACTCATAATTTGTTCTTTAGTGAAGTAGTGAGTGTTACATATTACGCGCATAAAAATTAAATATTACAACGTAAATAATCATATAGAATACTACATGTGTTGGACACTCGGATCACATGGACCATACACACTTGTAGTATCCATCCTACCAAAAAAATAAAATAAATAACCGTGTCGTGATCTATATAGATTTAAACATAAATTGAAAAAGATTGTGCACATTTTTACTGAAAATAAAAATAAAAACATGTTTTAATCACTTAAATTTTATTAAATAGCACATTCATAAAAAAAAATTAAAAAAATTATAATACATTTTTAACATAACTCTTTCATATCTTTTTTTTTTTAAATAATTTATCAAATTTTAAATATAAATTTAAATATTCTAAATTAAATTTTTATAGTAAAATTTTTATTATTTTAAAATAAATTTTATTTACTCTTTAGAAAAAATGTAAAATATTTTAAAAAAATAATTTTTTTAAAAATTCTAGGGCTGACATCAACCCTTGAAAGTGTGCTGTGCTACAACGCCTTAAGCTGCACAGCACACCACCTTTTTTTTTGTTAAAGTAATAAAATTAATATAATTGGAAAATAAAAGATAATTACCATCAAGAGGTTAAAAAGCGGAAATTGCCACCTGTTGTGGCAATTTTTTTAATAGTGAAAAGCAAAAATAGCCACGCCTTTCAATTTGTAGTTAAAAAAGAAAAAAAGAAAAAACAAATTAAAGGCGTGGCTACTAGCACGCCTTACCATAGTTTTATAACCCATCCCAATCCACGGTATTTTTGTAATTTTTCTTTTTTCCTTCTATATTTATATAAATACCCTGTCATATTTCGAAACATGAATCAAGTCCTTATAGTTATAGGCTAACTTACTGCTAAACAATAACAATTAAACATAAATTTGAGACAAAATTTTATTTTTCATCCTATAACTTTGTCTAACTTGCATTTTTGTCCAATATCTTTAAAAATTACAATTTTAGTCATATAAGTAACAAAAAATTGACCGTTTTAGTCCTTTTTTTCACCGGAGTAGGCGAAAGTCGCCGGAAAAGCTAACGTGGCTCACATGGCGTGTGGTCATTTGGAGTTTTTGCCTTGTTGGCAAAAAATAAAAGCTAACTTGTCACTTTGACAAGGCTAGTTGGATTATTTTTATCATTTTTGTTGCTCAGTTGGCACATCACTTTAAATTTACGAAAAAACATACACATATATTTATATATAATTTATAATTATTTGCTAATTAAAAAAATAAAAAAATTAATATACCACAATAACAATATTATTTTAACTCATATACTTAAAATAATTATAATTAAATTTAAATTAAAAAAAAAGGGAAAAAAATAAGGAAAAGTCCTCCCCTTTCCCGCAAGCTGCCAGGCTAGATCTGGCCAACCAGCCTCTGGCCATGGCTGTCATACACATATACAGTCTCTCCATGCGGCCTGGAAGCTTGCTAGCCTTTGGTCAAGGCCTCCGCGGCCCTGGCCAGTCTGTTTAGGCCGGCTGCTGTCGCTGCCGCCTGGAAGCTTACTAGTCCAAGTGGCTGCCAAGGTTCATGGCAGCTGTGGTGTTTGGAGGGCGAGGGCCGGTCCGGCAGGTAGGGGTGGTCCGACAGTAGGGTGGGGGTGATGTAGAGTGGGATATATATATATATATGTGTGTGTGTGTGTGTATATATGTATATATAAATATATATTTATATAAATATATATGTATATATGTGTGTGCATATTCATATATTATATATTTATAAAAAATCTTTATTTATATATTTATAATATATATTAAAAAGGTTATTGCGAACATGGCAAAAGGTTCAAATATTATCACACTCCCACCATGCCATGTCATAAATATATCAATTTAATTTATTTTTTAATTAGTATATAAAATTAATTAAATTATTTTAATTATGTAAGTTAAAATTTTATTGTTAATTATTTTTTTATTGTTATATAATTACATCATTTGCTTGAAATTTAATTAAGTTATTTTAATTATGCGAGTTAAAATTATATTGTAAATAATGATAAATTATATGTAAATATATATGTATATAAACCTATATGTATATACATGTGTGTATATCTAAATATATGTCTCTATATGTGTGTGTGTATATAAATTCTATCATATATTTGAAATAAAAAAATAACAAAAGATATGTCTACTAGGCAGTCCAGCACAGCAAACACTCCAAATTGGCACACTCCGGCAAGCCACATCAGCTTTTTTCAGTGGGTTTTTCACCGAAGGACTAAAATGGTCAATTTTTTGTTACTTATAGGACGAAAATTGTAATTTTTAAAGATATAGGGCAAAAATGCAAGTTAGGCAAAGTTATAGGATGAAAAATGAAATTTCGCCTAAATTTGATTGTATAATTGCGGCTTACTATTAGTGGAACAACATAGTATAAGTGTGAGGTTACGGATTCGAATCTAGTAAATTCCTGATGTGCGTGTGTATAATTAAAAAGAAGTACCTAAAATATATTATAAATTAAAGAATGAAGATAATAATAATATATATATATATTATTCAAAGTATAAAAGAGGGGATAAATAAAAAACTCGATAAACCATATGTTCAAGGGAAAGAAAAATACAAAAAATATATTTTTAAAAAGCTCTACCTACTTTGATTGTTTTGTAAGTCCTTGTAAGAATTATGGCTAAATCTCAATAAACATGTTTTCAAATAAATAAAATAAATATCCTAGTAGGCTTAACTTAATTATCTTCACTTAATTATTTAATTATAAATATGAAAAATAATTTTTGAGCTTTAAAAAATAAAATAAATAAAAACTTTAGTAAGAATTATTACTTAGTAAGGGGCGCAATAGACCCTGCTTTGTCCCCATAGCCTTCATCTGTCCATGCTATATAGCATTCAACTATTATAGAGTAAATTGAATCCTAATATTCTTTTTATAAAAATCAAGAAAGTCAAAATAAAATAAAAATAAACAGGGATTTAAAAAATTCCTCAACTATTTAATAGAAGCAAATTTTCAATTGTGAGCATTGTTATATAAACCTATACATAATTTATAGTATTGTTGCTAGCAATTTCCTATGGTTAGCATATAGCATTGTTATCTATACTATTATATTATTATAGAAAGAAAGTCTATTTTGTGTCTATGTAAAAGTTATTTGTGCGTTTTCATAACTTTCTTTCGGAGAAAATTGAAGCTGAGACAACTTAGCTCATGTAAATTATTAAATTATTATGAAGTTAAATAAACTCCACATACTTATATGCAAGATTTGAAAAATCAAATCGTTCATCTAATCAAAAAAATTATTGGCTCACAATTTATTGGTTCAATCATTGGTTGAATCGTAATTGACAAGTAATTGAACCGTGACAAAATAATTACATATATATATATAATATTATTTTAAAATAAAAAAATAAAATAAATAAAATATAAGAGCCAAAACTATTAATTTCAACTCTTATTGTGCAAGTGTGGAACATTATAAATAAAATAATTAATTATTCAAACTAAATATAGATATGAAGAGCCTAAATTATATTGTTTTAGTTCATAAACTTGAAGACTTCAATTTTGGGGGTTTTGTGAGGGTAGTTCGCATTTATGCTTTGTAGCTTGTACTTTTTTTTTTTTTATATAATTTGGAGTTTAAGAAAAAAACCAAATAAATTTTTAGCTGTTATATTAATAAAAGAGAAAACAACAAAAAAAAAAATGAATCAGAAGTTACTAGTAGAAGACCTTGAGAAAATGGAAAAAGATACTGTTGAGATACTATGTAAGCTTGAAATGATTTTTCCACCTGTTTTCTTTGATATTGTGGTGCATTTGGTAATTCATCTACCACATAAAGCTATGCTAACTAGGCCAGTTCAATACCGATTGATGCATCCTATTGAGAGGTAGCACAAAATTATTATTTTAGTTTAAGCCATAATACAATTTATATACATATTTTTTTTCTCCTAGAACTTAATTTAAAAATATTTTATTGTGCAATGATATTATTTGGTAGGTTTTTAGGCACACTAAAAGGTTATGTGCGAAATAAAACTCGTCTAGAAGGATCAATTGCAAAAGCTTATATTATCAATGAATGTTTAACATTTTGCTCGACGTATCTAGAAGGAATAGAAACTCATTTTAAAAAAGAATAGCGAATTTTTGATATGGAAGTTGATGGTAGGCTATGTTTTCTCGCAAAAGTTGCGACCATTTGGAGCTTCAAAAGATATTGAGCTTTCCAAGAATGAGCTAGATATGGCTCGTTGGTATATCTTAAGTAATTGTGATGAAATAATCCAATTTCAGGAGTAAGTAACATATAATTGAACACAAATAGTATAGTTTTTAATCTTTAGATTTGTCTATGTAGAGAACGCAACGAGATACTTATGCTGGAAAGTCTAGTAAATTTAGAAGAGAGGCACAAAGAGCAATTTCCATAGTGGTTTAAGCAACATGTAAGTGAAATAATTTAAAATTCAATAATTTTCACTAATTTTCTTATTTTGAATTTGAAGTTGGCTAATGCAATTTTATTTATCTTGTAGATAGAACATTTGAAATATCATAATCCACAAGAAGTGATATATGAATTATATGGTGCGTGTGGACCTTATATGGTTGTGGAAAAGTATCCAAGGTGTGTTGTAAATGAAGTGAGATTCTATACTAGGGAGCGTGATACTCATTGTACAACACATAATAGTGGTGTTATGGTTGAAGGTTATCATGATGATAATGTTATTGAGTTTTATGGCAATGCTATTGAAATAATTGAGTAAGACTCTATTAAAGATAATCATGTTGTTCTTTTCAAGGCTGAATGGTTCGATTTTGGCATTAAGAAGCCCACCATACAAGTTGATGGGAAAATTACAAGTATAAATATTAGTGGTACTTGGTATGAGGATGATCTTTTTGCACTTGCAAGTTAAGTGAAGCAGTATTCTATATTGATGATATGAAATTGGGGAGGAATTGGCAAATAGTAATGCAATTTCAACATAGATGTGTTTGATACCTTGGAGATAGAAGATGAAGATAATAGAGAGAATGATGATGTCTATCAAGAAAATGAGTCTTCAGGACCCACAATTCCAATCCAAGATAGTACAGATAGTTTGACATCGCTTGATAGAAAAGATGTTGAACTAGAAGTTATTGAGACCAATGTAATCCAAACTTGAAAAATAATCTTGAAGACTTTGATTTCATTGAAGATAATATTGATGAAGAAGATGACACATTGGATAACTAATGTGCATAATTTTATTTTTTAATAGGATTTTCAGGCATTTTGCTTTCCTATTGATGTAAGGGGTGGATGTCACCCCAAATGTTTTTAGCTTCTATTGCTCAAACACTGTAATCATCCCTTTTGTCTCTAATATATCTCGCAACTATTTTTAGGAAGAGCTTGAAATTAGTGACAAAGATAGTGACTTAGGCTAAATCAAATACAAATCATAGTAACAGAACAGGTAAAATGCTTATAAAAATAATGTTGATTTTAAGCATAAAGTCATATTATCCTAAATAAATTGTATTATCTTTTTTCTTGTATGGTGATATAATAGTGTTTGGAGAACAAGAAACAATAGAAGACATGGATGTTGCAAGAGAAAGAGGCTGGAAAGGAAATTTTATGAGGCTAGATTGCATTGTACATCCTGAAGTAATCAAACCAACTAAAAATTGTTCCTTAACACTTTTAGAGGTATTACTTTTAATTTTCAACATTTTATTTTGTGATTGATGTGGAAAATAGCCATTAATGATCAAGGTACTTTTTAGGTGTTCTTTTACTCATTAAAATTGTCAATACCCTTTATTTTGTTGAATAAGATATGCCATAAGTTATTATTTGAATTTTCTTTCTTTTAGAAATTATTTCTGATGAACGTGCATGTGAAGTTCCTGTGGAGTCTGGCATGATATTTATTTAGATATCTATACCTTAAATGAAATTGGATTCCATTTGTTTTAGTGATTACTTATTTTCTCTACTAGTCCACTAGGACAAAAGATTAATATTTTAGGAAATTGTTGTTGCTTAGGTGCTTTCCAATTGACTAAGTGGCATGAAACTTGAATAGAATTGTTGGTGTGTTTTTTTACTAGTGCAGTAGCATGTTTTTAGACTGTATGTGCAATATAACTAGGATCTGAAGTCAAGCAAGTTCCATAAGGTTAGACTGCTGCTAATGCGGAATGAAAATCCTTAGGTTTCCATAGCATGGAAAATTATAGTTCATATCAATATAAGCAACAAGTTTATCCAAATGAAAATATCCTAATCTGACTGAAAGCAGCAACTAGAGCTGACCAATAAAGAGGTATAGCAAAGAGCATCCAACCATAATATTACCTAAATGCTAATAGGAAAAAAGATTCCATCAGCGAGTTTTTTTAAGGTCAAGAAGTTGAGACCCTATCTAAATAACCTGTGTGCTAAAAGTATAAGCGTTTCAATAAAGATCACAGATAATGAGAAAAAATAATTATTATGCATGAAATGTGTGCATAATTAGCGCTATGCTGGTTTGTGGTTAATGTTGCCCCACTTTGCATTAGTGATGGAATCTGCTTGCTATTTGGTTATTATTGCTAGAAATAAGTTGGATGTTGGGTGTCATATGTGTAGAATAAGCAATTGGAACATTGTACATGAAAGTTGTTTTTAATAGATCATTTTCTCATTGTGAAGATGGATGCACATACAGCCATAAAATTCATCACCAATAAAAAACGTCATCATTGGAGTATGGCTCATTTGATTGGAAAAATTAGAAGATATATGCTGCCTTTAAACATGTCATTCTGCCACATTTATAGAGAAGGCAACAGTGTAGAAGATTACCTTGCAAATGGGGCTTGTCAGGCGGCCCACAGTGTTGTTCTTCAAAGCCACTAACTTCCAAACAAGTTACAAACTGTAAATCACCTAGAAGGAGCTTGGAATTCCATACTTCAGATTTAAATGAACAAATATGTAATGCATTTTGAGCTCAAGTTATATCACTAGTTATATAAATGTTCATAAGCTTTTCTTTATCTTTTCTGTTGGCTGTGGGATGTTGCAATCATCCTCATCGAATTTGTTTCTAGAATCTGGTAACCTTGCTGCTCATTTGCTACTTGCTATTAAGAGTTTCATGGCTCCAACATGCTCTTTCTCTACTCAATGTATGTATGGGGAAAAATGCAAAATTAGTCCATTAACTCTTGCATGCCGCGAAAAAAAGACATTAAAGATTTGAAATTTTAAAATACATCCACTATATTGTGAATTTCAGCACATTGAGTCCTTTTCTTCGCAATTTAGGTCCTTTTTGACGGAAAATTGGGTCAATTTCACCCGATTGTCGCACGTGTCCCCCACATAACCCCAAATTTAGATGAATATCGCCATGTGTCGCCAGAAAGACATGTAGTCATGCCGAATTGGGCGACCATGCCATATCATCTCGCCACCTGCACACACATGCCACTGGAATGCCACATCAATTAAAAAATCTCGCCACCTCCGCACCACCCATCTGAGGTAATGTGGGCGAGAGTAAATCTACAGCTCGTCTTTTTTTTTTCTTCTTCTTCTTCTTCTTCATGTGTTCTCCACTCCTAAATCTGAAAGCTCCCATTTTTACTTCTCCCCTAAATCTCATAGCACATTGTTAACGAAAGCTTTCTCCAAATTGATTTGTGATAATGGCGAGCTCTTTTTCCACGTCATCTACGAAATCCTTTGAACCTCTATAATGTTACTGTGTGTTACAACTAAGAACATCTTGGACCAAGTTCAATCCAGGCATAAGGTTCCATTTTTGTCCACATTAGGTAAGATTCTGGCCCTGAATCTGGATGTTGTAAAACATTATGATTGGAATAGGGGTTTAATGTTTGGTTAACTATTTTCTACCGTTTTTTTTTCTAGAGAAATAGGTGTGGTTTTTTTTCTAATGGGCAGACCCACCTATGTGTCTAAGAGCAAAAAAATATAATTCCAGGTCTTCTTCGTAGAATAAACTCGATGGAGGTTGAAATGGCAAGAATGAGGAAGAGGGGCCAGATTTTGGTAGCAGTTGCAGTGGCATCTTGGCTTTGTTGTGCACTTGTTTGTCTTGGTTGCAAATTGAATGTATTATAGGTGTTTTTCCATAAGATGTGTAGTGTTGAAGTCTGTCAGTTTCTAGGTGGTTGATGGAGTTAGTTTAGAGTAGCAGATTTTAGTTTTTTGTATGTTCCAAGTTGGTGTAATTTCAAGTTATCTTATCATTTATTGAGCAAGTTGTTTGTTTATTGGCTTGATGGAACCAAGTTTGCCATATTGATTGAAAACATGCCTTAAACTACTCTAAGCGGCTGCACAAAAATTCTAGACTAAGGTCAGTATAAGAAAGATTTTCTAGATTACCAAGAAAGAAACTCAGATAATTATTTATAAAACATTAATTCTATATAGTAGCAGAATAAATCAAATTGGACCTGAATATAAACAAAAGCAGTCAGAAATAAGAAGTACAAATAATCAATACAATAACCAAAACCCAAATTTAACAAAACAAAAAAGTATCGAAAAAATTAATTTGTGATAGAAGAAAACAAAGAGAGACATTTGGCTTCACATTATTTCTTTCCTCAACCATCATTATTTCTCTGCATTGAATCATTGTGCCTTCAAACATGAACACCAGCATGTGTATGAGGAACTTACCTATTTTACTGCATTCAGGGCCAAAATTAACCATACAAATAAAATGTGGAAAACTTTACCAAAACTCCAAATGTAAGTAATCACAAGTTGGAACAAAGCAGCCAAATTGGCAAAACAACCCTTTCTAAACTAGAAGCAAACCTAAGAAATGGAAGTCCCATTCACTTCAATCAATAAAAGAGATGCAATTTATGAACACAAAGTGGGAACTTGAACAATTTAATTTCATTAAACCACATCATATAGCAAAATATCAAAGTAGATTTTTAGAAAATGTTCCTTTCACTTGCATAAACCAATGAGCTTGACAAAAGATGAATGAATTTTGCTCAACCATATGTTCATCTAAGCCTAAATAACATTATCACAGACAATTCCAAGTTCAATAGACAAAAAATTGGACCCTTGTACTTTTAAAATATTCAGTTTTTCTTTTTCCTTCCAACTCTAGTCTTCCTTCCATTTATGTTGTCCATGGCAGTATTTAAGTCACTCAGGGTGACATATTTCTTCCTCCCAGAGCTAGATGCTTGAGTTGGTATAGTTTGAGAGGCTTGAGGGCCATCATTTTGTGAAAGTTGCAGCTGCTGGTACATACTTGGCCCTAGAACCTTTGATGGGGCTTGATGTGAGGATCCCCCTGTTGTCTTCTGAGAAAAGATTTTTACCAAAATTGTTAAGAAATTACTACACAAACTGTATATATTGAGTAAGAAATTTATTGGCAAACTCAATTATTAAGATAAGTTAAACAATTTATTGGTTACCTATTTTTGCCTCCTAGGTCTTGCTGCATTTGTACCTTCCTTAAGAAGACAAGTCTGTGAGTTATGCCCTTCAATCTTATAGTGGCCATATCTAACTTCTGTTTGCCTTCTTTTCACCTTGGTTGGCTGTTTTACCCTAGCCCTACCTCTGCCTCTTTTCTTTTCTTTTATTGCTGGTTCATCCATATCTCTTCTTCTTGCCCTACTTGGTCTTCCTTTCTGTTTTCCAAAATCTAGTGGCAAAGGGGGTATGTACAAAGTCTCACCCCATAGCTCTTGACCATTGATTCCCATGATGGCAGCCTTATAGACTTTTTTGTAGCACTCCACACTGTAACATCTATCAACATACTGCAGAGGATCTTCCCTCCTATTACAAATAGCACTGCATACATGTAGGCATGGGATACCTGTGAGCTCCCACCTCCTACAACTGCATGTGCATATCTCCAAATCCACACAATATTGGCCTCCATATATGTGTGATCTGGTCATGTGTGTCATCAGCCTTCCTAGGTATACAGTCAGCTAGATGTTTCACATGATCATCAAGTATCTCACTAATTGAAAGGCAAATGTCGCCCCTCCAAGACTTGGCAGCTTTGTCTCTATTTTTTTGAAGCTTTGCCATAAGATATTCTCTTAGCCACTCAAGCATGGTAAGTATGGGCTTCTCTTTAGCATAAAGTATAGTAGAGTTAAAGGATTCACAGAAGTTATTCAACACCATGTCACACTTTGACAATGGTGTGAAATGTGACTTGCTTCCACTATGTTGGAGGCTGGTCACTAAACCATTAAGCTATAGAAGGGTCCAAGTTTGCCATATCTTTCATTGCATGTTTGAATTGGCCAACTGTTCAGCTGTTGGCAGCTTTCCAAAGAAGGTCTTTGAACTCCAATCCCTTGAATCCAACATTACTAAATTTCTTCATTAAATGTCTAACATAAAACCTATGCTCTAAAGCTGGAAACACATCTTCAAAGGCTTGAATAATGCCTTTCTGTTTGTCAGACATGAATGTGAACTCATGTGGCCTCTCAATATTCAAGTCTTGCTTCAATAGGGTCAAGAACCATATCCAAGTATCTCCTTCCTCTTTTGAAACAACTGCATATGCTATAAGGTATGGCTTGTTGTTGGGGTCAATCCCAATAGCAGTTAAGAGAATACCTTTATGAGGTCCAGAAAAATGGCACCCATTTACACCTATGATTTGTCTACAGCTAGCCTTAAATGCCCTTTTCATTGCACCACAACAACAGTAAAAGTAACTGAATGTGTTAGACCCAGAGGTATCATCTATCCCCATAATAATTGAAGAGCCTGGATTAGATCTCCTCAACTCAGCTGCATAGTCCCACAGCTTAAAATACTGCAATGCAAGGTCTCTCTTAATCATCTCTAGAGCTTTCCTCTTAGCTCTATATGCATGGTCCCTTGATACCCCAACCCTCATCTCCTCTATTATTTCTAGCCTAAAGCCCTCCGTTGATCTTTTTAGGTTAGTTTTCAACTTGTTCTTAAACTTTTTAGCTGAATAGATGGATTTCAGATTAGGGACTTCAAATTTTAGCTTACATTTATGAGTTGGATTATATGTTAAAACCTGAAAAGTGGCTTCATCTTTCACTTTGTAAGTATGAATCTTCCACTGACACCCTTCTTCCTCACATTTGACATACATTCTACTCTTATCATTTTTAGTTATCTTAATATTTCTCATTGTTTGAATAGATTTTGCATGGATGACTTTTCTAAACTCATTCTTATCCTTGAACTTCATCTCTAGTTCAAGCCTAGGGGCAAATGGCTTCTTGGAATTGAAGGTGGGGGCAGCATGCTTTAGTTGGTCTTCATCAAATGATATGCCGTCCACTTCATCTCCACTACCCTAAACAATATTATCTTCTCTGTCTTCACCCTCACTCTCACCAGCTTTATCACTCCCCCCAGCACTGTCACTGTTTTCCTCAGCTCTACTCACACCTCAACCTTCATCATTTCCTACCCATTTTTCCTCATGATCAACTTTTTCTTCAAATAATGTATCATCTAAATCCTCATTCTCACTAGCCTTTCTACTGTCAAAATCACTATCATCACTGTCCTTACTGCCATCATTATGGTCATCAAGAATAGTATCATCATTGTCTACATGAATTGGACCAGAATGGTAGTAACTCCCCAAAATTTCATCATGTTCAGCTCTTAATCTCAAATCAGCTTCCTTCTCTTAGGTGTCAGAACCTACAAAAGCACCCACTAAGTCATTCTCAGGTAATTCAAGCTGTTGTGTATCATTTCATGGCCTAAGTCCACTTCAGTTTGCTGTGTTTCTTCCTCCGGTTCAATAGTTTTAGAAGCATTCAAGGGATCATCTATCTTAGGTTCAAGGTTTGTCACATTTGAAGGGTTTATCACATTTGAAGTCTCTAAAACTACAGCATCAACATAGACAGCAACCTGCCTTCCAACCTTCCTGACATAATCCATGCAAATTCTTTTGAATTCTTTACTATCCCTCACCAGCTTGAAACTATTATTCATCTTGATGTAATATCTCCTACTTTTGTCTATCTTCAATATATCAGAACACCTATCTAATTGACCTGTAGTTATATCTTCAGTAGACACGTAATCAAATTTAGCAACACTTTCCCCAATATATTTAGCCACTAGAACAAGCAAATATTTACCCCCATAATACATAGCAACTATCATTGTACTTGTTTCATAATCTTCAATAGCACATGCAAAAAAAAAAAAAAACATAAATAATAAAGTATGGGACCATATTCAAGTGAAAGAAAAAACTATAAAAGAAAATAAATGCACATGGGATGACTTATACATCCCAACCATAGCAAACACAGACAAAAAGAGCAACAAAAAAAAGGGGAATCTACCTTTTTTTTACCTTTGAGGGTCCACATTGTCATACCAACAACAAAATTAAAAATCCAATTCGTTGACAGAACCAACATTGAGAGAATATTTCATGAACAATAAATAAACCCTAACTCAGCATACGAAAGAGACAAACGAGGGACCACGTTGACTAATATTCTAGTTAAAAGTAAACAAATTGCGGAGACAAATGAAGAATGTATTAACAATAAAAAATACCCTAATAATACGGAGCAGACAACCCATGGACCACATGGACTACAACTATGCTTAAAACTGGACAAACAATCAAACCAATAACATTAACAAACCTATAAACACACAAACTCACCATACGGGGGAGGGGGCAAACCAATATGCTGTTGCGACCATTGAAAGACCATCTCTACTGCTTATCTACTATTTCTTTCAACAATCCTTGCTCGAAATTAGTTCGATCAGGTACGGGTTCACAGAAAGATTGAATCTTTGGGTTTTTTTGTTTGATTTTAGATTTCAAATAAAGGGTTTATAGAAATGAGGGTTTTCGGACTTGGGTTTTCTTGGGGGTTTGGTTTGCATTTCTCAATACTTCATTTTTTAATTTAGGGCAGGCAACACTTTACTTTTTTTTACTTTTGATTTTCCTTCTATTTTAACTTTTTTTTTTTAGTCCTCAGATAGGCAGTGCTGAGGTGGCAAGATTTTTTAATTGATGTGGCATTCTAGTGGCATATGTGTGCAGGTGGCAAGATGACGTGGCATGGCCGCCCAATTTGGCATGAGTACATGTCTTTTCAGTGACATGTGGTGATATCCCCCAAATATGGGGTCACGTGGGGGACGCGTGCTATAATCTAGCGAAAATGACCTAAATTGCGGATAAAGGACTAATGTGCTGAATTACACAATATAATGGATGTATTTAAAATTGCAAATCTTTAATGTCCTTTTTTCACGGCATGCAAGAGTTAGTGGACTAATTTTATATTTTTCCCTGTATGTATGGGTTTTCTGAATTTGTTCACTGGAACCTACTGTTATTTTGGATATGGTTGGTGGAATGTTTTATCTGTTGCATCTTCTAGTCCCATGTTCAGTAGATGTTCTTATAATGCTGCTACTACTTTGTTCTAAAATGCTGCTACTACTCTATTCTTAAAAGTTGCTACTACTTGCTTATCTTTGAAATTGAACTTATATTTCTAGCCAAAATGAAAGCATAACTACACCAAGCTAAGCATCACTACAGCAAGCTGCAGATACCTCATCCAGCAGAATGGATTATTTTGAGTGAACCTCCATTTTGTCCCTAATCATATTGGAATACCTTTTTGGGAGGTGATAGCCACTTGAGCGCCTGAAATTAGTTTTTTGTCATTGTATCTTTTGTAATTTTGTATAAAATCTCATTTTTTGCTGGCCTTTTGTTTATTTTGTGCCAGGTTCATTTTTGAGCATTTTTTTGGATAGATGAGTAGGTTTTCATGTAATGGAAGTTCTATCTTCCTCATGATGTAAACATTGTAACTCATTTTTTGATTCAATATATTCTCACTTTATTCCAAAAACAATTAGGCAGAAAAATATTTGTTCTTAAAAATGTCTTTGAAAACGAAACATTTTGTTGATAATAGAAGTCTTTAGGCACAAAACTATTTGTTGCGCAAAAATGTCTTTAGGTACGAAATATTTTGTTGGTCAAAACCACATATTTTGCAACAAAATATATCGTTGCAATTCCTATTACATGACTTACTAATATTTAGATTTTTTACAACGAAAATTCGCTTTGTCTACGAAAAAATATTTGGAACAACATTATTTGCTTACTATTATATATATTTTTGTAAAGAAATAAATATCTTTGTCTCTGTTCAACCTATTGGCAACGATTTAAACTTTTTGTTGCCATGAACTTTTTGCAACGAGGATATCCCAACGAAGCTGGCAATGAATTTTTTTTGTTGCGCATCATTTTTGCAATGAAATTTTATACATTTTGCAACAAATTGTTTCATTGTGAATGCCCTTTATTTTTTCTGAAAAATAGCAAATTATCACTCTCCATCCCATAGTATAATCCACGCGTAGCTAGTGCAATTAGTTTTGTGATTTTTTCTATTTAAATATCAATTTTGCCCTTAAATATCCATCATGGATGCATTAAAAGAATTAATTGTTAATTCTATCTATAAAAAAATATTAAATGTATAAATATATTTATATATATATATATATTTATTAAATATATAGTTAAATATATACATTATTTACCCTGCAGACTACCTGCAACCCCACCCCCTGCACCTCTAGCTGCGTAAGCGGTGGCCATTTGGTAGGTTGAAAAATAGCGATCATATCGCTATGGAGGTGCTGTCATGGCAACTTGAAGAACAACCATGACCATTGTTTTTCATGGCGGTACGGAGGCCATGGCAGGTTCAAAAACAGCAGTCATTGTCGCTGTTTGTGCGGGCAGCCAAGTGGGGGCGGGGCAGTTGGAATGGGGTGGGGGTTGCAAAGATGCCGGGTACACAAGGTAGGTTTGCTAGAGGTGGCCATGGTAGCCACCTTGGGGTGGGGTTGGAGGGTAGTTAGGGGTGATTCGAGCTGTAGGGGTGGGTTTATTATATAAATATAATATATTTGTAAATATATAATATATATACATACATAAAATATATTTATGTATATATTTATGTTATATGTGTGTGTATATATATATATTTATATAATGTATATAAAAATAAAGAATAGAATAAATTAGAAAAATAAAAATACCAAAATTAAAAATAGTTTTTAAATTTTAAAATAAAAAAAATTGATGTGAAGGAGATAAAGAAAGATAATATGAAAATATATTTAAAAAGTAAATAAATTGAATTGAATTGAAAATATATGAAACAACTAAGGGTAGTATAGTTTTTATATATTAAAATTAGGATTAAAATGCAACAAATTAAGAGCAAGAGGCGGTGTGCATAATTTTCAAAAATATAAGAAAGTTTTTTATTTATTTATTTATTTATTTTTCATAAGGAGATTTTTGGCCCATTTCAATTTTCACAAGGAAAGTAAAATGCAATTTGTCCATAAGTTATCTTGCTATTAATAAGCATTGAAGGTATTCTATGGGTCTAACAGCGGAACAAAATTATTTAGTACTAGTTGATTGTGCTGATTACCTCTTTTTGGTCGTCTGGAGATGTTCAAATCAACCATTTTAGAGGCCAAGCCCTTGAATTAATTTTAAGCTAACTTGCATTCTTCAATGTCATAAAATGGGATTATTTCCCGTGCTACTATTTAGTTAGTTTCTGTGTCTTCCTTTTTTTTTTTTTTTTGTCTCTTTTCCTTTTGTTTTATGTTAATTATGTTTTTAGATGCTCATCTTTTGGCCGCGCATTTAAGCTCTTTCTAGAGGTTGTTTATCTATCAATATAATTGTTTCAAATACTTGTTATGTATCGTGCATCATGTGCTTTGCATTAATACATTTGCTAATGAAATAAAAAGCATATAAACACATATACTTTTATCAATAAGAGGAGAGTTTATACGATAAAGTAAATATAAGAATTGAACATACTAAAAGAAATTTCATGGTGCAATTTATTGATGAAATTATTAGTATAGTATTTGAATATAGCATGGAAAATATGATCTGCTACAATTCCCACGATATTCATTAGTTTTATTTATAAATTCAAAAAGTACAATTACATAAATCATACACCAAACATCATCTCAAATTCACTAGTTCATTCCTTGTGAATCAACTTTCTAAACAACAAGTTAGAGATTCAAATGTCTCTGGAGTTGATATTTGATTCTTGTGTATCTCTTGCTAGTTTATTTGAGAAGCTTGTTAGGCATGTAGATTATGGTAGTTGTAGACCTTATTAACTAGTATTATTTCTGTGAAAGAAAACATAATGCAAAGGGTTTTATTGCTAGTAATTATTAGCTTATAAGCTATTTTATTGATGATGAAACATTACTAATTTGATGGTGGGAATGGACACTTATTCATGTGATAATTGTGATACAAATAGTTCAAGCTATAAGAGAAAAATAGAAGTTGGATACTGAGACATAAATAAATGTATGTATGTGAGTGATGAGACTAGTTATGACTTATCCTTGTAAGATAGAGAATGGCGACCATGATTAGCCTGTAGTGGGTGTAGGAGAAGGAGAGCTAGATGTAGGTTGTGGTGAAGGAGGAGACCCCGGTAGAGATGGTGGTGGTGATCAAGATGGGGGTGGAGTTGGGGATGGAGGTGGTGACCTCAATGAAGGCAGATGTGGCAATCTAAGAGGAGGAGGTAGTGGTGGTGATCGAGATGAAGGTGGAGGTGGAGATCTAGGAGGAGATGGGGGTGGAGGTGGAGATCTTGGAAGAGGTGGCAGGGATCTAGGAGGAGGTAGTGGTAGGGATTGAGGTGGGGGTGGTGGCGGGGACTACGGTGGAGGTGGAGGTTTAAGAGGAGGAGGTGGTGGTGATAGGGATCTTAGTGGCGGTGGAGGTAGAGGTGGAGGGGATCGACGTGGAGGTGGTGGGGGGTGTCGACGAGGAGGAGGAGGAGGTGGTGGCGGTGATCTAGGTGGAGGGGGCAGAGTTGGACAAATTAGCAGTGGACGTAAAGGTGGTGGGAACAAATTACATTTGGTGGTATGTTGCATTTGTAATTGTGGCCAATGTTGATAGAAGAGCTAATAGAACACACAAGGTGAGTTCTATATTGCTAGCCATGGAAAGTAAGCAAAATATCTTTTTATTTTAGGCTTAGCTGATTTTGTATGAATCGCTTTTCTATGTTTATACAGGCCTAATTCGTTCCTCAAATTCTTGAATTAATAAGAAATTGTTCATACTTTTTCTAGCGTATGTTAGTTATATTTAACTAATTATTCTTGACTTTTTCATCAAAAACAAAAAATTATTCTTGACTTAATTAATTAATAGTGTATTAAATAAAGTTAATTTATTTCTTTTATTTAAGAACAAATAACTGTGTGCATTTTACTAAGTTCCTCTTCTAGTTAAAAATTGTAATTATGGGATATATATATATATACACACACATGCTTATGAATAACAACTTATGAATATGGTTTAGTTCATTTCTAGATGTTCTAATTTCTTCTTTTATTTATCTATTTTTCATATAATTCCAAAAGGCCACTTAAAAGAGTATATATAAGTATAGAAAAAATAAGCTATGAGGCAATGTTCGATTATGCTTTTGGTGTGATTTTAATATGTGTTTAAGAGAATGAATGTTGAAAGTAAAGTTGGAGAATGTGAAAGATGTGTTGGGGAATGTAATACATTTTTTGTTATATTTTGGGGAATAGTTAAAAATTGATTTGGGGAGTTTTGATATGCTGTTTATGTTCTAGGGGAATTTTTTTTTTTTTATTGTAGCAGTTAAATCAATGCTTTTATATTGAGTTTTTGGGATGAAAATAGAATTGAATAATCTTTTTTATTGTAAGAATAATGATATAATATATATGATATATACGTATTTATATATTGAAAAATGGGGAAGTTTCGGGAATAATGAAGGAATGAAGAGGGTATTTTAGAAAAACTTATTTTAGTATTTTAGAGGAAAAATAAGTATATTTTTGGTTATGCTTCCCCCAAAATAAAATTGTTTTAAGGAAACCTAACCAAACACATCCTTTGATTTTCTGCAAATTGTAGGTCCCTCTGTTTTTATCGGATTTCATCTTTATCACTTCATTTATTTTATTTTATTTTATTAAAGTTGGTGCAGTTGATGAGTGCAATAAATCATAGCACTTGTTGCTCGTTATGAATCACAACTAGGAAGATTTCTTCAGCTCATAGATGGATTTAAAAATTATTTCTTGAAAATAATTGGATAGTATTCGTTTTTTTCATAACCATCTCTGTTGCTCGCGGAAAAAGATAATTGAATTTTTGAAATCTACCACACTTTTCTATTGATAATTAATTCTATACTAAATCAATTGACTCGCTTCCAAAGATTAACCTCATTTTGAAGAAATCAATTGAATCGCTTCCAAAGATTAAACTCACTTTGAATGTCAAAAAACACAATAAAATAAAATTTGATGAAGGAATTAAGTTCTATAATGCTCTTGAAAATAAATACTCCTTCGTTGGTTTAATTTAAGATGAATTCAGGCTACTATCTCTGAAATTTGATGTAATTATAAAGAGGTCCTTGATTTTTAAAAATTACAAAAAACCCCATGAAAATCACAAATCTAGTTGTAACGTAGATGGAATTTGAGAAAAAATCAAAAATAGTTGTAACACCAGAATAATTAAAAAAATAAAAAATTCTGAAAATTAGTTTGATTACTAAAGTCCTAAATGCCCCTCTAAGTATAAAATTTAGAATTATGTTAAATAGTGTACATATTTAAAATAATTTTTATATATAATTAAATTTATTTAATAATATTAAATATTAAACATAATTATTAGTTGAGTTACATATTAAAAGTATTAAACTAAAAAGAATATCTAAAATAACTTAGATAAATTTAATTAAATTATTTATTAAATAATAAATATATCTAAAATAATTAATAAAATTTAGTTAAGTTTATTAATTAATTAAAAACAATAAATAAAAAAATTAAAAATATATTGATTAAGAATAAATAAGTAAAAAAATAAAATATATGTAATTTTAACTAAAAAAATTTTAATTAAAAAAGATAAATTTTAAATTTAATTATATTATTTTTTTAAATAATAATCATATCTAAATAAAGTTATTGAAATAATAAATCTGTAAAATAATTAATAAAACTTAGTTAGATTAATTAGTTAATTGAAAGCACAATAAATAAAAATATAAAAATAATATTAATTAAGAATAAATAAATAACTAATTGAAATAAATATTTTAACTAAATTATTTATTATTTAAAAAGGATAATTTTTCTTAAGAAAAATATGAATCCCGCCTATCCTTTAGAGCTAGAAGAATCACTTCCTGTACTCATATCATAATTAACTATATTAACCCATCTATTTAATCTTCTTCATTTTTATTATTTTCGTTAGGTGAAAAGTAGAATAAAGTCCGTGATGATATTTATGAATCATGTTCGTACCGCAAAGACTTCCAACACAAATTCCCAACACACACATAGTTGATACATTGAGGCACGAGTGCAAGTACGTAGGTGTTCAGGTTCGGCAACACACCTGAACACCTACACAAATGTACATATGTACTTTAAATGGGGAATTTTCATGATAATTATTTGGATAATAATATCCAAATATATGAAATTATGTATTGTTGGATATGCATGTAATGATGTCATAAACTTTGTCTAATTTTATTGTGTAAGTTTCGACACAAAATCCTTAGAAGAATGAGTGAATTACGGTGCGATATGTAAATTAATTTTGGTTATGATGTGTAATTTAAAATATATGTAATTTGGTAATTTGATGAACACAATATGACTTAGATGCTAATTAGTAAAGAATTGGAAGCACTGTACTATACCAAGCAGTAGAGGTAGCCTTGGAAATTCAAATCCATCCATTACAAAGATTGTACATCTAGGGGTTGCTTGGAAGTCAGATAGTTTACTTTTGAGGATGTAGAATTAAGTTTTTGAAATAATTACAATTATTAATATGATAAATTTATATAAAATTCACTATATAAAGATAACTATAACTATTTGAACATCAAGTCTCCAAACCTTATAAAACTTGCTCCTTTCCAATGGCTAAACATTTGGCTAATGTTAGGGGAATGTAGGAATATTAAACAAAAAAAAAAAGAAAAGAAAAAAAAGAAGAAAGAGAATGATTAAGTTTCATGTATCATTTATTCCAAATTTGTTTTCCTTGCGTTGTATATTTCAATAAAAAAACTGAAGAAGTTGACGCAGGAAAAAGTTTATAACTTTAATTATTTGGAGAATATATTTATAATGAGAAAAAAAAATTATTTAACATTCTTCAATGCTTGTGCCTTGAGAATATTGAATATAAAATATTTTATTTTCATTTATTTTTTAAAATTTTTAGATAAGCTGTTCATTTTATATAATATTGGCATTTGCCTCGTGCTATGCACATACTAAATTAATTATTATTGAAAATATAATTTTACTTACAATATTTAATTTTATGTAAAAGTAAATTTAATTCATGAGATATTTTTCTAATAAAATACATGGTTAACATATTACAAAAAAATTTACAAAATCATAGTGTATGAATATCAAAGAAACAAAAATTCATGCTTTTATTGTTGCACCACCACATAAATAAAGACACAATGTAAAAATTCAAAGACATTTTATATTTTTCATAATAAAAAATAGCTCAATAAATTTAACAACTAAAATAATATAATAATAAAATATAACACCTGAAATGACGAAAAATAATGAACAATATTGAGACATAAGAACCTATTGCACTGTAGAAAAACCACTCAAACAATTGTGCTAAATTATTTAATATTTAAATATTATACAAAATAAAAATTAATTTTTATATTTAGGAAAAAATATGTTTAAGTATCACTATTTTTTCAAAAATCATTCTTATTCGTATTAATTTAAAAAATAAAAAATATATAAAATCTCAATTTATGGTATGACTAACTTGTCAAAATATTGATTATAGAAATTAAAAAAAACTATAATTGTCACATATGAATATTCAAAGGAATAAGAAAATATAAATTTATGTGATTATTTCTAATATATTATTTTCTTTGAACTATTGTTGCCTTTATTTATATTTTATTTGTCCACTATTTTTTGGTGAATTTTTTCATCATTTTTACAACCAATTGCATTTTCTTATTTAAGAAAATTGTAGACTTTTTTATTAATTAATTTATTTTGGATTTGAATCATGAGTGTTCATGAAAATTTTGTACAAAAATATTAAAATTAAAAAATAAATATGTCAAAATAGTTTTTTTAAATAAATTAAATTCGGAACTCTAACTTTTATGGATTTTAATTAAAAATATATTTCCCTTATTCTTGAATATTTTTTGTTGTTTTCCACAAGGGCTTGAAAAATGTATTTTTTCATCTAAAAAGTAGCTGAGATTTTGATGTCTTGGTAGATGAATAATAAAGAACTTGAATAAACAATAGAATTTAAATGAATCTCAACGCATTTATTCACTGGTAGAATTTTGAAATAATTTATAAATTGTTATGATATCTCATTATTGAGATGTCTCTTCATATAAATAAAACCCTTCATGATGAGCCCGACGCATTGAAAAGTAAATATTTTAGTTTTTAACAATATTCATTTTATGTTGTGTAATTAAATAATAAAATATCTTTTAGTAATTCAAAAAAGAAAATTTATTATTGAATAGCATAAAATGGATATTTCATTTGAAAGTTTTAAACTTTTAAGATAATATATATAACTTGACTAAATTGTATAGTATTAATGTAAAATTTATAGATTAGATAGATTTTTAAAATCATTAAACTTTGAAAATATTAATGAAATAAGGTAATAAATGGTGTCAAAAAATATTTATATTCAATATACTTCTAAATTATTATATTAAATATACATTTAATGTAATATTTAATCAAACTTTTTATTTGAAATATAAAAATATCACACTCTCAAATCAGACCATAAAGTCCAATCTCAAGGTGTGTGTAACACCTTGATTTTGGGATTATAAATTAAAGTTGATTAAAATTAAATTAGTTAAAGTTTTGCTAAGAATATTGGGAACTGAAGGGTTTAATTGTAAATAAGAAAGGGGCTTAATTGCTAAAAATTATAAAATTTAGGGGTCAATGTGAGAGAAATACAAGCTTAAGAACTTTAAAATAAATCAATTTGGACTTAATCGACTGACATTAAGAAGGTTAGGGAGTCAATGTGTAAATGACAAATTATTTAGGACCGAATTAAAGCTCAGGGGTGGAATTGTAGGTCGGTAAAAATATGGGGGATTTAATTGAAGTCTGTTAAAAATTTGAGGGGTCGAATTGAAGAAGTCCAAAAATACTTTTTCGGTTATTCTTTGTTTTAGATCCAAATTGAAAACTAAAATTGTGGTTGGGCTCCCCTCAGCTCAAGAATCAATTTCATACAAAAAATATTGAAAACCACTGAAGATTTTGTTGGAAAA